>OV702284.1:80129934-80857434 GCA_916181665.1 Avena sativa
GTTCTCTGCTCTGGCTCGCCCGTAGATGCTCACGATACACGGCTATGGGAGCTTTTCTTCAGAGTTGCACACGAGCCAGACAGTCAATTTTACATGATCTACACGGAAACTCGCCACAGCTCTCCGAGAAGGTCCCACCACGCATCCAATCCATCCCTCGAACGCGATGATGCGTGGGTGAGGCTAATCACTTCCCTACAGCTCTCCTCTGTGCAACGCAACTGCCCATGCTTCCAGCAAAGGCTAGCACTATGCGTGGTGTTCGTAATCAGTACTCTGCGCTCTTCTGCTTCTACGGACAAGTACCCTACAGCTCTTCTTCATGACACACAGACACAGGGATTCAAGATGGGCACCTCACCTATTGGTATATAGTATAGGTGTAAAGTGCTGTTCGGATGGCGGTTTCAGTTGTTACATTGGTTATCGGCATGGCATGCATACGCATGTAGGGCTGGATTATAACCCCAAACTCGGCGAGCTAATCGAGTAGCTCATAGTTCGGCTCCACTTGGCTTGAATTTGAATTCGATGTCTAGCGAGTCAAGCTGAGTTTTAAATTTGAGCTCTTTTGTTCGCTTAGCTAAATGAGTAGCTAGTTAAACTTGTTTAAATCTAGATTTTAATTTTTTTTTTCATAAATGGGTGTCAAACTGCTACTTCCTTCAACCCATATTATTGACTCAAATTTGTCTACATATGAGTGTATCTAGCACTAAAACATGAATAGATACATTCCTATTAAGATGAATCTAAATCAACTAATATGGTGTCGGAGGCAGTAATATTTATTGCACATTTAATGGTGTAGAAATACTATTTTTCATTAATCTTGTCCTTGTGGAATTATGGAAGTAATATCATTGCTTTATTAGTTCTGAATTAGTAGAATAATTTGTTTTTCTCATATTTGCTCACGTTCCATGTTCTGAGTTACCGAGTCAAGCCAAATTTTTAAATCTAAACTTGTTATGTAAACGAGTCAAACTGAGCTCACTTGTTAGTTGAACGAGTTTTTGCCGAGTCACAAAAAGTCGCACTATATGCATATGCAGGAGCGTGGCACCAGTGGCACTCTTATCGGCATGACATGCATATGCTTTTCTTTTAACGGGGACATGACATGCATAT
Organism: Avena sativa; assembly: GCA_916181665.1. NCBI lineage: Eukaryota > Viridiplantae > Streptophyta > Magnoliopsida > Poales > Poaceae > Avena > Avena sativa. The sequence goes on from OV702284.1 coordinate 80,131,066, forward strand.
GCAGGAGCCTGGCACCAGTGAAGCTACAAGGCCACAAGTAAACTAAGGAGGACCATTTTTTAGTGACAACGCAAGTGACTGTAGGATATTGTGGGCTTGGGCTTTCTATGAGGAGGGCCTAGGCATAACTAATATTATCTTTCCTTTTTATGAATAAGGCGCACACGCCACTTTCGATGACAATTCTTTTTACCATAGTTTTGATCAACAATATTTTGGTTATGTTATACAAACTGATATAGTTGGATTCATATTGAAAAATATTTTCTATGTTAACAATATTTTATCAAGTAGTCTTCATATACTTGGACCAATCCCTGCTGAAAGCGAAATATGCGTGGTGCATGTACTTTCAAAGTGTGGCAAAAATCACATAATTAATCTAAAGATGGTAAGAAATCATAAAATAATTTGCTTTTCTGAAGATTTTACAATTTAACCTATTCATATGATGCTCTACCAAAAAGCTTATGGTCAATAGCATGACGCTCCCACGAAAAGCGCCATATTACATACGACGTTTTAGTCAAAAACACCATCATCTCGTTCAACGTGGCGGTCAACGACGGCCACCGGCCCACTTTTTATCTTTCGCGCTTTTCCCTCAGGCGTCATGGTGTCTAGTATGGCGCTTTTTGTGAGGGAGCCATACCCCTTGACAAAAAACGGTCGCATGCTCATCAGAAATTTTTTCAAGTAATTTGCATGACACTCTAGACAAAAACGGCATGATCAATGGCATAACTCTCTTGCCAAAAACACCATGCAAAAAATATCTTCTAGCTCAGCGTTCTGCCGTTCTGGTGGCGGCGCATGAATTCTTGGCGGCTAGAGCGGCGGCCGAGGAAACAACCCCCCGTGTCGCTCCCGCGAGCGACCGGGGGCCCTTCGCACCGCCGTCCCCTCTCCCCCTCCTTCACCCTTCCCCATCGATGTCGCTAGAGCCCACTGCCGGACGAAGTCCGGGCAGCATCGGCGCCGGCGGGCCTTCTTCCCCCTTGCTCAGCGGTGGCGGGGAGCAGCGGCGCGGCAGCGATGACCTCTCGTAGTGGAGGGTGTGCGTGGCGGCGGTGTGGCGGCTGCGCGGGGAGCCTCGGCGCATGGGGGCGTGGGGGCCGCTCCGGGCCAGGTGGTCTCGTGTGTGCATGGTCGGGGCGGGCTGGTCCTCCCCTCGCCGGTTGATGGTGAGGCGTGTCGGCGGCGTGCTGGGCTCGTCGCGACGGAGGAGCCAGGTGTTGCGCGAGGGAGGCGGCAGCAGCAGGGCTTGGTGGTGGCCTAGGCGGTGTGGCCCATATCTAGCCCATTCGGGGCGGATCTAGGCTTCTAGGGTTTGTGTTGCTGCGGTGGTGTGGCTTCGGACCGCCTCCTAGCTGTGGCTAGGACACCACATCTAGGCCAGGCAGGCCCAAAACCGATGGCCACCGGCATTCCCCTGCCAAGGCTCGTCACACCCCGCACCCAATCCTCGGTGGGGTCTAGACCAGGCGGGTCTGGACCTGGTGCTGGCTTCCCCTGTTGAGTCGCTAGCGTTCCATTGGGCGTCTCTCCGGCGAGCGGTGCGGTGTTCGTTAGACCGACAGTGGTCCATCATTCCCGGGTGAGCGCGGTGGTGGTGGTGCTGCTACTTGGCGGCAGGGATCGACGGTGGCGGTTGATCTCCTGGTGGACGGAGAAGTAGGGGTTAGTGTGAGGGTTGTCGTGGACGACGGTTCCCCTGCTGTAGTGCGGCGGCGAGGCTTCATGGGCTCTTGTGGGCTTGGCCGGTCCAGGTGGGCCTGGTTTGCTTCCGCAGCCATATCCGGTCAGCTACCGCCTTTCGGTGGTGGAGGTTGTTCCCTCCCGCGCCCTTCCGGCAACCACCGCCAAAGTTTCCCTCTTTCTCTGTCTTACTGGCTTATCGCACTATCCGCATGTGGGATCATGAATCCCCTTAGTCCTAGCTTGAGTCATATTTAATTTCTTGGGGCCACAAACTAGTTTGGGGCGTTATTACTATCTTGTACTTATGTCATGCTTTACTGCTTATTTACTACTGTTGCTCAAGGAGCGTTTACTACTGTACTATTTAGATTCGCGGTATCGACAAGCCCAGTCACATTTTCGGGTTCCTAGACATTTACAACCGTTCTCGCAAACCCCTCGGTCTTTCGTGGACCCGGCCAACTTCGTAGTGGGTAGCTTAGCAGGGTGGCCCCCTGAAATCAACTATGAATCTTGCGAATGCTTTGTCGTGATGCCTCATTGGGTTTTCATTTGGTTTTTCCAAGGTTGATCATGCGTGTGTTGCTATTTGTGCACCCCTGTAGGGTAAATCTTTCTAAGATCCATGTCCGTGGTTATGGGCAACTTGGAGCACAGTTTCTCGATCATAGACACGCATAACTAAAGTACCACTTTTAAATTGACTAAAACTTGACTAGTAATAGTGAAACATGCATGGAATGAGTAATAAAACTACCAATGGTTGGCTTTTTATTTCGCCTTCTCTTCCGAGAACGGGGAGGTGGGCGAGCGATGATTATTTATGTTGATATATATATATATATGGGATAATTAATAGTTGTTTATTTAACGAGCGTCCGTCTATCATGGTTAGGCGGATGTTGTAGCGTGTCTCTATAGAACTGCTGATGGCGCCCCACACTTGTCGTGGAACACTTCGTTGGAAACCCAAGAGCAAGTTATGAAGCAGCACAGCAACAAGTTTCCCTCAGTAATAAACCGAGGTTATCGAACCAGTAGGAGAAAGGAAACATCACACAGGTGTTGCAAGCAATGCGGAGACCTGCACAATACAAACTCAAGACTTTCCCCAATGAATTAGTGAGGTTGTCAAGCTCACCGGTTTGCTTTAACAAAGGATTAAACGTATGGTGTGGAAGATAATGGTGGTTTGCAGCAAGTAAATAGGTAACAATGGAAGATGTATCAATGGTAAAGATTGGACCGGGGTCCATAGTTCATTAGAGGTGCTCTCCTTAGATAAACAACATGGCATGAAGGGTAAACAAATTACAGCGGGGCAATTGACAGGAACTGAGCAAGGCATAACAATGCAATTACTAGTCAGAAAGATCCTATAAGGCTCATCGGGCAATACAACAATATACATAGACCGCCATTCAACTGCATCTATGACTAGAAGTCCACCTTCAGGTTATCATCCGACCCCCCTCCAGTATTAAGTTGCAAGCAACAGACAACTGCTTTAAGCAAAGTGTGTAAGATAAACAGTCCACATGTTCCATGAACAAGAGACCGTTGTTTTCTCCCTAGTAGCAACAACACATCTACAACCGAAGAGATTATTGTCACGACCCTTGGAAACTAGAGGCATGAACCCACTATCGAGCATAAATACCCCCTCTTGGAGTCACTAGCAACTACTTGACCAAGATAGATACTAACAACAGAGAGCATGCAAGATCACAAACAACACAGACATGATAGAATCATAAAGATAAAACCATTAATCAAACCAACATAATAATCTCAATATCCATCGGATCCCCGCAAACACAACATGCATGATTACAAATAGATTAGATCTTGATCATGAACGGAGCTCACAAGATCTATACATGAAAGCACAAAGGAGGAGATACAGCCATCTAGCTACTACATGGACCCATAGTCCAAGGTGGAACTACTCACGCATCATACCGGAGAAAAGGCCTCCGGGATGATCTCCCCTCCGGCAGGGTGCCGGGAAGAACTTCAGATCCCCCCGATCTAGGGACGATGGTGGCGGCGGCTACAGACGGTTTCGTGGATTTCTGATCGGGTACTCAGGGTTTCTGCATCAGGGGCTTCTTATAGGCGAAGGGTCGAGACCGGGAGGCGGCCAGGGCCACCAAACCCTAGCCAGGCGCGGGCCCACCTGCCCCCGCGCCTGGGGTGGATCTGGCCTCCCTGGCTGGCCCCTCCAGCTCTCCTCTGGACTTCTTGTTCCCCATAGAAAGTAATTGACTTTGTCCTTTGTCCCGTCCAATTCCGAGAATATTTATTTACTAAATTTCCTGAAACCAAAAACATGGGATGGCAATGATTTTTCGAGGCTGGAGGCTGTAGTTCTGCGAAAACTGAATGAAAAAGGTTAGATGCAATCAGCTTTAAAAGGGGAGGTCAAAAACCCTAGCCACCGCCCATAACGAGCAACTATACGGGGGCAGACCATATATGTCCCGCCGTTTAGTTGTGAACCGACTTTGGTTTTCCTTTTATGGATGTACCAACTATACGACTGCAACTATATGGCCAGAAAAAATATTCCTGTCGTATAGTTGGTCGTTAAACTTACCGCACAGTTCAATAAAATTTCAGACATGGGGTAAATAACTATATGACCACAACTATACAACCGGAAAAATATTCCCGCCATATAGTTGGTCGTTTTACTGTATCGTTCGAAAACAGAAAAGATGTAAAAACATCTATACAACCGGAATTATACGGCCGAAATTTATATTTCCGTCGTATAGTTGGTCGTTGAACCTTCTGGAGCCACCAAAATTTACCTGTTTCTCCGAGAATTCTTTATTAATCTGAAACTTAATGAAACACCAAGTTTTGACAGAAAAATGGCAGCTTAAATTTTCGACCAACATTAACATCCATTGAACGGAATTTTAGCATTACCAAACTTCTTCTACTTCACTACATCTTTAAGTGTTCCTTATTCAACACAAACTTAACTAAAACTTAATTGGAAGTTTAAGACTTTGTCAAACCTTTATTTCACATGGGTTTCCTCCCATTAAGCGCTCTTTTATGGTCAATAGCTTGATCATGATGTTGCTCATTTAGGCTCAATTTTTTCCTTTTTGCAGTTGCCTTTTCTTGTATATTTTTGCTTAATCACCTCTTATAGGGTGATCACACGTATGGTGACTGCACTTATATCTTCTTTTGCTCGATAATGCTTCAAGTTTTATCCATTCACCACCCATGAAAGAGAGGGTGTTTTTCACTAGATCTTAACCACTCCCAATGAATAGGCTTCTTCAACTATATAGGGGCCTTCCCACTTCAATCTGAGCTTTCCTGGAAACAACTTAAGACAAGGATTATAGAGCAACACCTTGTCTCCACTTTTAAAGACCTTATTTTCTATGTTTCTGTCATGCCATCTTTTTACTTTGTTTAAACAATCTAGCATTTTCATAAGCCTCACTTCTAAACTCATCTAAAGAATGAATATATAATAAATGTTTTTGTCCTGCTGCTTTAAAATCATAGTTTAAGTTATTGATCGCCCAAAAGGATTTGTGTGCCAATTCTAAAGGTAAATGGCATGCCTTACCGTAAACCATATTATTATACGGTGTCATACCGATTGGATTCTTAAACACAGTACGGTATGTCCAAAGATGTAACACCCCGGTTCTGAAAAGACCGTGGCCTCTATGTGACATGCCAATCCCTGGATCGGTTCATTGGCCCACAATAGAGTAAGATAGATAACATAGCAAAATAACCGTGTATCATGAACTACAAAGATCCAGAGTACCATTATTACAATAAAAGCTTAGCATAAATCTAGCTCAAATTATTCAGGTAGCAACATAAACATGTAAATCCTCCATTCTTCAAATTGCCCACAAGTGAACAAGTGCCGAGTGGAGTACCGTGGCCTATAACGATCAATCAGAATCGGAATAACCTGCAACATGAAACGTAGCAGCCCCAAAGGGTCAATACATGGAATGTATGGCAAGTACAGCTAGTAATGGAGACAATAGTACTAACATCTACATGCATATTTGGCAAGTGGAGCTGTGTCTGGCTTGCATTTGCAAATACATTTGTCCTACTTTCATAAACAGTTTTTGATTTTCTTTAAAAAGATCCCAATTAAGTTAACCCGACAATATTAAAACAATTATGAAATTAGAATGAGCGAGAAACATGTCATGGAATCAATATCTAGCAACTCAGATGTCCATAACCGGGGATACGGCTAATCGATTAGATTATACACTCTGCAGAGGTTAGTACACTTTACCCATGTGACTTGGCCAGCCCAGCTCGTACCATCACTCTCATTTTGGGTGATGATAGGGAGAAGACCAAGAAGAGACTGTTCGGGAAGTAGCTCCTCAATCCCGACGCGCACCGGTCCAACCTACCAAAATTCTACATCTCTGGATACGCGGGTTCGAGTTACCACAACCTACTAAGTCCAACCAACCGCCCATTTCATTATTGGCACATGGTTGTACACGTAAGCTACACAATAAAGAAGCCAATCATTCTCTCTTGATACCTGGGTGCCTTTCTGCAATGAAACCACCAAAAATTATCAATACCATCACACCCAGATGATTCATTGATTAAGTTGTTTTAGTTTTCACAAACCAATACTTTTAGAAACAAGTTTTAATGATGTAACCCAGCCCTCGTCCGACAGCATGGCTAAGCACATCTACCAACGGTGGTTCATCTACAAGGAAAGCCCTACCACATAATAGGACATAGCATAGCGATAGTATCATCCTACACATGCATCTACAAAATACACGACAATGCATAGAAAATAGTAGGACGATATCATGAACAAAGTAGCATCTACTTGCCTTGGTTGTAGCGGTCGGAAGAACAATCCACACACGAGCAAGCGTTGCACTCGTCACAATCTACACGATACAATTGCATTCATAAACAAACAATCCACAAGCATATGCAACAAATATGATGCATGAATGCAAGAACGCCAAGTGCGTTGGTGCTACAGCTGCACCACAACATACTATTCCATAATACTACCGATTGCATGCATGGAAAATAGTTTTAGCGCTAGGAAAACTATTAAGCAAAAGTAATGCTCCAAACTAGAGCTAGAACTTAAATAATTCACTACCGGTAGTATACTGTTTGTAAAATCTTGGGAAAATTCTACCGCATAGGCATCGCTGATTAGAAACTGTACCAACTGAAATTACTCAAAAAGGAATTATAAAACTCCCCGAGTAATTAAAACACTGCAGAAAGCCAATAGACAGTTTCTGCAGAAGTTTTTACTGTAAGCCTATCCTTTTAAATCACGATGAGATTCCCCTCATTCCACTGAATCCAGGGACATATCATACGCGATTTTTGGAGCTACGAATCTTTTTCTACGAATTTATTACTCCAAAAAGGCCACTAACTAGTTTGATTAAACTGTACTAAACCTTGTAGCAAAATCCTGAACCAAAGGTACAGTGAGATTCTACACGACTCACTGAATCTACACATATTTTATTTGCAATTTTTGGCCAAGCGGTTTAATTACTATGCAATTTACAAGATTTCTACCGAAATCTTCCAACTAAAAGGATTAACGAAATTGACCAGTCAATTGTGTCTGTTGACTGGTCAAAGCGTCTGCTGACTGGGCGTCTGACTAGTCAACGCCTGGGTGCTGACCAGTCAACGAACGATCTAAGCCGCTGATCTGAGATCTGACGGTGGCTGATGTCTTACCGGAAACAACGACGAATCGGACTCCGAACGGGTTCCGGACGGCGGCGACGATCGGTTCCGGCGTCGGGGTCCTTCCTGCGCGGGTACACACGGTCAACGAACGGGTCGAGTAAAATACATCGCGCGAGCAAAACGGCGCGTACGTGCATGTATGCGTGCATGCAATAACGCGCGCGTGCGCGTGCGTGTACGTGTGTGCATGCGAGGCGCGGCGCAGCGGCACGCGCAGCGAGGCGGCGCAGCGCGGCGGCGGGGGTCGCTGCGAGCGGGAGCGGCGCGGGCGGCGGCCGAGGGCGCGGTGCGCGCGCGCGGCAGCGGGGTGGCGGCGATGGCGGCGGCTGCCGCGGCGGGTGCGGGGCGGCGCGTGGTGGAGGGCCTGGCGGCGGCGACGGCCAAGGGCGGCGGTGGCGCAGATGGCGGAGGGCGGCGGCAGCGATGCGGAGGCGGCGGCCGGCGGCGATCGGGGCGCTAGGTGGCGGGAACGGAGAGAGGGCGGGGCGGCGCACCTGGCGGCGAGGTCGGCGGTGGCCGGCGGCGACGGCTGCTCCTCGGGATGCGCGCGCGGGTGGGGTACCGAGGCGGGGCAGGCGGGGTGTGCGGGTACGGAAATCGAGGCCGGGTGGGTCCCCTTTTGTGGCCCTGCACGCGAGTCCAACTCAGATTCGGTCCGGAGTTCGTTTAGAACTCGTAAATCGGTCCGGATTTTCGGACCATTTTCTGGCGATTTACTAAAACGTCCGAAGCTTTTCCGTACAAACTCCGATTCGAGCGATTCTCGCGCCTACGGGTTCGTATCGTCGAGGGGAACAACCTAGCGTCAAGGTTTGAGCGAAACCTCGAACCTACAGGGGTGGTCCACGCTAGTCCTACTAAAGCTTCCCGTAGGAACCTCGTAGCGAAGTAAAATAGGGTTTTGCAAATAGCGCTTCGTCGAACCTTTCTACTCGACGGTTTTGCATGGAAAGATATGATGCAATGATATGAATGATATGCAAGACCAGATCTAAAAGTTGGGATGTGACAAGACTAACCCCCTTAAGATGAATCTCGTCCTCGAGATTCGGCGCGGCTAGCAAATAGGTGTGGGTAGTCCTCTCGGATGTCATCCTCACGCTCCCAAGTGGCTTCCTCTTCGGTGTGGTGGCTCCACTGCACCTTGCAAAACTTGATTGTATTGGTACGGGTAGTCCTCTCTGTTGTCTCCAGAATCTTGACCGGTTTCTCCTCATAGGTCAAGTCATTCTCGAGCTGAACCTCCTCTAGTGGCACAGTGTCTCTCAATGGTGTATCCACCATTTCCGGATGGCACTTCTTCAGCTGGGACACGTGGAACACGTTGTGAACAGCGGACAGAGCCTCTGGCAACTCCAACTGATAGGCAACTTCTCCTTTGCGTGCTAAGACCCGATACGGTCCAATAAATCGAGGTGCCAGCTTACCCTTAATTCCAAATCTCTTAATTCCACGAAGCGGCGATACTCTGAGGTATGCTCTATCACCTATCTCATACACCACTTCCTTGCGCTTGGCGTCAGCGTAGCTCTTCTGCCTTGATTGTGCTACCTTCAGCCTGTCCCTAATCAAGGCGACCTTCTCCTCAGCGTCCTTGATCAAATCAGGCCCAAACAACTGACGTTCTCCTACTCCATCCCATAGCAATGGTGTTCGGCACCGTTTCCCATATAGCACATCGAACGGTGACGTCTTGATGCTGGTTTGATAGCTGTTGTTGTAGGAAAACTCCGCATACGGCAAATTCTCATCCCAACTAGAGCCATGATCCAAGGCGCAAGCTCTCAGCATGTCCTCCAAAATTTGATTCACCCTCTCGGTTTGTCCATCAGTCTGTGGGTGAAACGCTGTGCTAAACTCCAATCTAGTACCAAGTGACTCGTGTAGCTGGCGCCAGAAGTGTGAGGTAAATTGGGTGCCTCTATCAGATACGATACTCTTGGGAACTCCGTGTAGGCACACAATCCTGTCCATGTAAATCTTGGCCAACTTTGCACTCGTATAGGTCGTCTTTACCGGTATGAAGTGGGCTACCTTGGTCAAATGGTCGACCACTACCCAAATGGAGTCATACCCTGACCTGGTCCTGGGCAATCCTGTGATAAAATCCATCCCCACTCTATCCCACTTCCATTCCGGCACGGGCAACGGCTGTAGCAGTCCTGCTGGCTTCTGGTGTTCTGCCTTTACTCGGCTACATACGTCACATAGGGCAATATGCTCCGCGATGTCTCCCTTCATGTTGTTCCACCAGAATCTTTCCTTTAGGTCCATATACATCTTCGTATTGCCCGGATGTATGGAATATGGCGAGTCATGAGCTTCCTGCAGAATCAACTTCCTTATCTCGGGATCGTTGGGAACGCACAAACGATCTCCGTACCACAGGGTTCCTTGCTCATCCTCGCGGAATTCCCTTGCTCGACCTTCCTTCATCTTTTCCTTAACTTCATCTATCTCTTTGTCTCCTATCTGAGCCTTTATGATCCTGTCCTGTAGCGTCGGTTGGACTTCCATTGTTGCTAAGTATCCTTGAGATACTACCTCCAGTCTAAGGTCCTTGAATTGCTTGCACAAGTCCTCGGGCAATTCACCAATTGTCAATCCATTGGCATAAACCTTCCGGCTCAGAGCATCTGCTACTACATTGGCCTTTCCTGGGTGGTATTGTAGATTCATATCATAATCCTTGATAAGCTCCAACCATCTCCTTTGCCTCATGTTCAGTTCCTTCTGTGTAAATATGTACTTCAGGCTCTTGTGGTCGGTGTACACATCACAGTGTTTTCCCATTAAGTAATGCCTCCATACCTTGAGCGCATGAACCACTGACGCTAACTCCAAGTCGTGTGTGGGGTAATTCCGCTCATGGTGCTTGAGTTGTCGCGAGGCATAAGACACTACTCTCCCATCTTGCATCAGCACACTCCCAAGTCCCTGTCGTGAAGCGTCACAGTACACTTGGAAATCCTTCTGAAGATCTGGTAAACACAGAACAGGCGCGGTCACTAGTCGACGCTTCAGTTCCTGAAAGCTGGCTTCACATACGTCTGACCATTCAAACTTCCTCTCCTTCTTCAGAAGTTCAGTCATCAGCTTAGCAATCTTGGAAAAGTTTTCAATGAACCTCCTGTAATATCCAGCAAGTCCCAAAAAGCTTCGTATCTCTCCAGCATTCTTGGGCGCTTCCCACTCTGTCACTGCAGTCACTTTGCTTGGATCAACAGCGACTCCTTCTCCTGACACTACGTGTCCAAGAAACCCAACGGTGTTAAGCCAGAATTCACACTTGCTGAATTTGGCATACAGCTTGTGTTCCCTCAGCTTCTCCATAATTAGTCGCAGATGTTTCTCATGCTCAGCATCATCCTTGGAATATATCAGTATGTCATCAATAAACACCACCACGAACTTGTCCAAATACTCCATAAATACCTTGTTCATCATGGTCATGAAGTATGCCGGGGCATTCGTTAGTCCAAAAGACATAACTGTATACTCATATAAACCATACCTAGTGGTGAAGGCGGTATTTGGTACATCCTCCTTCCGGATCTTCAATTGAAAGTAGCTAGATCGCAGATCAATCTTGCTGAACACCTTTGCTCCTTCCAGTTGATCAAACAAATCATTTATGTTCGGCAGAGGGTACTTGTTCTTGATGGTTACTTCATTCAGCAAGCGATAGTCCACCACTAATCTCTTGGTGCTGTCTTTCTTCTCCACAAACAGAACAGGTGCTCCCCATGACGACGCACTAGGCTGAATGAATCCCTTTTCCAGCTGCTCCTTCAACTGTTTCTTCAATTCCTTCAGCTCATCCACATCCATCTTATATGGTTTCTTTGCTATAGGTCCTGTTCCCGGCATCAGGTCGATAAGAAACTCTACTTCCCTGTCAGGTGGCATTCCTGGCAGTTCTTCCGGAAACACGTCGGGGTAATCCCTAATCACTGGCATAATATCCATGCTAACCCCCTTAAGAGAATTCAACTTACACCTTCCTGGTCGTACAACTGACTTGAATCTAATCCTCCTACCATCCGGGGTTTTGAGTGAAACAGCTCGTTGTGCACAGTCTATGTGTCCCCCATGCATAGACATCCAATCCATACCCAGAATAACGTCTAATCCCTGTGAATCCAACACCACCAAATGTGCAATGAAGTTGTGTGTTCCAATCCTCACAGTTAAATCGCGGCATCCCGCGCTAGCTATCATATCTCCTCCAGGTGAACTCACTCTAAATGACCTTTTCATAGACTCAATAGGTAACTTATACTTATCCACAAATGCCCTTGATATGAATGAATGCGATGCACCAGTATCGAAAAGTATAAGTGCAGGGTAAGTGTTGATTGGGAACTTACCAATCACAAGGTCAGGCTCATCTGGAATCTCCTCCACATTCATGTGGTTCACTGTGGCCTTCTCATTGTTGGTTGGCTTGAGTCCCTTCCTCTTCGGACAGTTGTCAGCATAGTGTCCCTTCTGTTTACACTTGAAGCATGTCACCTCACTCAAATCCTTCTTCACGAAGTTGCGGTCACGGTTGCGGTCATGTCCACCGTGTCCTCCAGAGTGGTGAGAGTGTCCTCCCTTGTGGCTGTGGTGACTGCTCCTATGGTTGTCATGTCGATGTCCATCGCCTCCATGGTGGTGGCGGTCATGGCTCCCATGGTCACTCCCTCCATGCTTGGAGTATCCATCATACGAAGTGCGAGACTTGTGGTGTGAACCAGAGTGGCGATTGTTGTTCTTTCTCTTGCGGTTCTCCACCTGTTTGTGCTTCCCTTCCAAGATCCTGGCCTTGTCCATAAGCTCCTGGAAAGTGGGGCAATAAACCACCAGTAGCTGTACTGAAAGCTCATCACTGAGGCCATCTAGGAATCTCTCCCTCCTTTTTGCATCAGTGTCAACATCCTCAGGTGCATAACGGGATAGGTTGTTGAACTCCTCAATGTACTCGGCCACGGTGCGATTGGTTTGGCGCAAGTTGCGGAACTCCTTCCTTTTCAGGCTCAGAACTCCTGAAGACACGTGGTTGGTCCTAAAACCTTCCTCAAACATTGCCCAAGTCACGGTATCCAGCGGGTGGGTGATCTGAAATGTGTCCCACCAAGAAGCGGCTGGTCCTTCCAGTAGGTGAGCGGCAAACCTCACCTTCTCAGCATCAGTGCATCCGACAATTACTAGATCCTTGTTGACGGAACGCAACCAGTCGAGAGCAACCATTGGTTCCATTGCAGTAGATAACTTAGCTGGCCTTAACCTCAGAAATCTGGTGAGAGCATCTCCCTGAGGCTGATTGTTTCCATTGTTGTTGTTCTGATTTGCCATGAACTGGGTCATCACTTGGGTCAGCTGTGCCTGAGCTGCCATGAGCTGCTCCAACTCAGTGGGTTGGTGGCGGGGAGGCATCTGCGGTTCAGCACAGGTAAGTTTAGAAAGAATCAACTACGGTAATAGGATTCTACCCATGCATATGATCAAACAACAACAAACAATAGCAGACAATCACAAGCAAGCAACACATCAATAAACAAGTGATCCAGCAACATCCCAGGGGTTATCCTAGCAGTATATACCTACTGAAATAGTTTTACAAGAGTTGGCAATGGTTAACTAAACAATAGATCAACTAATCAACCAAAACAGCAATCTGCCAGAACAGTCCAGCAGCGTTCACGAATTTTTCCGCCTGACTTAAACTCGTCAGAAAATTTAGCTGATTTTTGTGCATATGGCACAGAGAGTTTCGCATCAGCCCAATTGTTTTAAGATTTTTCCAAGTTACCAGAAAAATATGAAAAATCGCGCAGTACTGCTGTATCAGCAGAAAAACTGCAGCGAAAATAACACAGATAGTAACCAAATTGCCATAACTCTTTCATAAAATCCGCACAAATAATTCCTGGGATATTGGAGTACACAAATAAGAAACTAAACACTCTTAAACTAACACGAACTAAGTTTCACAACGATCGAGACTAATCCTAACGAATTCTCCTAACGTGGACTAATTGGTGGACTTCTATCTACTTCTTGAAGAGATTGAGGTAGATCCTTGCGGTCATGCATTGGCGCTTCGGCTCGCGGTACAACCATGGCGGCGGAGTGTACACCTCTCCTGAACCATCACTTGAAACCTCAAACTCCACCTCTTCTGGATCCTCCTCTTCTGCTTCACTCTCAGCTACAACTGCAACAGCTTCATCTCCTCCACCATCATCGTCTCCATCATCATCATCCTCGTCCTCATCATCATCGTCGTCTCCACTGTCATCATCATCATCTCCATTATTGTCATCATCTCCATTGTCATCATCAGAGGGTGGATTCAGATGTGCTTGGAGAGCGGCAATCTGGGCTGTCATAGCCTCAATGGTTTGGTCCCTTTCCTGGACGGTCCCTTGCAACTGTTGTATGTTCTGGGTATTCTCTTGCACAGTGCCATGAAGATGAGCTATGGTTGCATCTCTGGCTATCAGGGCATTCTCCAGAACTCCCACAGCTTCATGCAAAGTGTCAATCTCCTGTCCTTGGACCACCATTCCATTGCTAGTAAAATCTGCAATCTCCTTTATCATCCTCACCTTCTCTGCTAGAGCTCCATTCTCCCTTTCCATGTCCTCTATGTGCCTCCGACGGGGCGGCATGTTGTTCCTGTCGCCCGGGGTAACCATAATGTTTCCATCTACATCACGCCTTCCATAGTCACGGTAGGGTGAATCTGCGGGCAGTAGGTGTCGGACATTATGGCACTGGCGAGACAGGGCTTCATGTATGGCCAAGTTGATTCCAAGTCCCCAGTTGCAGTATGTCTTGTGTAGATCAAGTGCGCGGGGTTTGGCAAGGCGGCATCTCTGAATATGAAGGTAGTGATTTCCCATGCATCCTCTCCATATCCATAGGTGTACAGCCTTCTTCCCTTGAACATAGGCAGTGGCAATCCCAATGACTAAGAGAGCTGAGCTAACTGCCTTGCAAAGGGCCTTGGTGACTCCATGGTGACATACTCAGTCCTGACGTCTCTCATCTATCAAGTAGAAGAGGAAAGTGTGAGAATAGCATATGGTAAGAATTTTACGAGGGTGAAAGGCATAAGAGGAAAGACAGAGTTAATATAGGCTTTATAATTCTATGGCTTCCTAATCCAATCCTAGTTCACGATCCTACAGTTGACACACGGGCTCTGATACCATCCTGTAACACCCCGGTTCTCAAAAGACTGTGGCCTCTATGTGACATGCCAATCCCTGGATCGGTTCATTGGCCCACAATAGAGTAAGATAGATAACATAGCAAAATAACCGTGTATCATGAACTACAAAGATCCAGAGTACCATTATTACAATAAAAGCTTAGCATAAAGCTAGCTCAAATTATTCAGGTAGCAACATAAACATGTAAATCCTCCATTCTTCAAATTGCCCACAAGTGAACAAGTGCCGAGTGGAGTACCGTGGCCTATAACGATCAATCAGAATCGGAATAACCTGCAACATGAAACGTAGCAGCCCCAAAGGGTCAATACATGGAATGTATGGCAAGTACAGCTAGTAATGGAGACAATAGTACTAACATCTACATGCATATTTGGCAAGTGGAGATGTGTCTGGCTTGCATTTGCAAATACATTTGTCCTACTTTTATAAATAGTTTTTGATTTTCTTTGAAAAGATCCCAATTAAGTTAACCCGACAATATTAAAACAATTATGAAATTAGAATGAGCGAGAAACATGTCATGGAATCAATATCTAGCAACTCAGATGTCCATAACCGGGGATACGGCTAATCGATTAGATTATACACTCTAAGCACATCTACCAACGGTGGTTTATCTACAAGGAAAGCCCTACCACATAATAGGACATAGCATAGCGATAGTATCATCCTACACATGCATCTACAAAATACACGACAATGCATAGAAAATAGTAGGACGATATCATGAACAAAATAGCATCTACTTGCCTTGGTTGTAGCGTTCGGAAGAACAATCCACACACGAGCAAGCGTTGCACTCGTCACAATCTACACGATACAATTGCATTCATAAACAAACAATCCACAAGCATATGCAACAAATATGATGCATGAATGCAAGAACGCCAAGTGCGTTGGTGCTACAGCTGCACCACAACATACTATTCCATAATACTACCGATTGCATGCATGGAAAATAGTTTTAGCACTAGGAAAACTATTAAGCAAAAGTAATGCTCCAAACTAGAGCTAAAACTTAAATAATTCACTACTGGTAGTGTACTGTTTGTAAAATCTTGGGAAAATTCTACCGCATAGGCATCGCTGATTAGAAACTGTACCAACTGGAATTATTCAAAAAGGAATTGTAAAACTCCCCGAGTAATTAAAACACTGCAGAAATCCAATAGACAGTTTCTGCAGAAGTTTTTACTGTAAGCCTATCCTTTTAAATCAATATGAGATTCCCCTCGTTCCACTGAATCCAGGGACATATCATACGCGATTTTTGGAGGTACGAATCTTTTCCTACGAATTTATTACTCCGAAAAGGCCACTAACTAGTTTGATTAAACTGTACTAAACCTTGCAGAAAAAGCCTGAACCAAAGGTGCAGCGAGATTCTACACGACTTACTGAATCTACACATATTTTATTTGCAATTTTTGGCCAAGCGGTTTAATTATTACGCAATTTACAAGATTCTACCGAAATCTGCCAACTAAAAGGATTAACGAAATTGACCAGTCAATTGTGTCTGTTGACTGGTCAAAGCATCTGCTGACTGAGCACTGACTGGACGTCTGACTAGTCAACGCCTGGGTGCTGACCAGTCAACGAACGATCTAAGCCGCTGATCTGAGATCTGACGGTGGCTGCTGTCTTACCGGAAACAACGACGAATCGGACTCCGAACGGGTTCCGGACGGCGGCGACGATCGGTTCCGGCGTTGGGGTCCTTCCTGCGCGGGTACACACGGTCAACGAACGGGTCGAGTAAAATACATCGCGCGAGCAAAACGGCGCGTACGTGCATGTATGTGTGCAGGCAATAACGCGCGCGTGCGCGTGCGTGTACGTGTGTGCATGCGAGGCGCGACGCAGCGGCACGCGCAACGAGGCGACAGCGAGGCGGCGCAGCGCGGCGACGGGGGTCGCTGCGAGCGGGAGCGGCGCGGGCGGCGGCCGAGGGCGCGGTGCGCGCGCGCGGCAGCGGGGGTGGCGGCGACGGCGGCGGCTGCCGCGGCGGGTGCGGGGCGGCGCGTGGTGGAGGGCCTGGCGGCGGCGACGGCCAAGGGCGGCGGCGGCGCAGATGGCGGAGGGCGGCGGCGGCGATGCGGAGGCGGCGGCCGGCGGCGATCAGGGCGCTGGGTGGCGGGAACGGAGAGAGGGCGGGGCGGCGCACCTGGCGGCGAGGTCGGCGGTGGCCGGCGGCGACGGAGGCGGAGCTTGGCGGCGGCGACTGCTCCTCGGGATGCGCGCGCGGGTGGGGTACCGAGGCGGGGCAGGCGGGGTGTGCGGGTGCGGAAATCGAGGCCGGGTGGGTCCCCTTTTGTGGCCCTGCACGCGAGTCCAACTCAGATTCGGTCCGGAGTTCGTTTAGAACTCGGAAATCGGTCCGGATTTTCGGACCGTTTTCCGGCAGTTTACTAAAACGTCCGAAGCTTTTCCGTACGAACTCCGATTCGAGCGATTCTCGCGCCTACGGGTTCGTATCGTCGAGGGGAATAACCTAGCGTCAAGGTTTGAGCGAAACCTCGAACCTACAGGGGTGGTCCACGCTAGTCCTACTAAAGCTTCCCGCAGGAACCTCGTAGCGAAGTAAAATAGGGTTTTGCAAATAGCGCTTCGTCGAACCTTTCTACTCGACGGTTTTGCATGGAAAGATATGATGCAATGATATGAATGATATGCAAGACCAGATCTAAAAGTTGGGATGTGACAAAAGAGTGTCATTCAACTTGTATGACCAATGTTTTCTTGATTTATCCACCATCTTCTCGAGTATGGTCTTTAATTCTCTATTGGAGGGTTCCACTTGACCACTTGTTTGAGGATGATATGGTCAAGCAACGTGGTGAGTTACTCCATATTTGTAAAGGATTTTCCTGAAAGTTCCTTTCATAAAATGAGAACCACAGTCAGTGATTAAAAATCTTGGGACTCCAAACCTGGGGAATATGACATCCTTGATCATCTTTACGGAAGTATCTACATCTGCATGGCTTGTTGGAATAGCTTGAAACCATTTAGTGACATAATCGACATCAACAATAATATGAGTGTAACCATTTGATTGTACAAAAGTTCCCATGTAATGCATTCCCCATACATCAAAGGGTTCAATTATAAGACTACAATTCATTGCCATCTCTCGTCTTTTACCTATATTACCCCTTTTCTGGCAAGCATCACAATGTTCTACATACCTGTGTGCCTCCTTGAACAAGGTGGGCCAATAGAATCCGGATTGAAGTACCTTTGCTACAGTTCTCTTGCCTGCATGATGTCCTCCATACGGGCTGTCATGACAAGCTTGCAAAATTGCATTCATTTCATGGTTAGGAACACACTTTCGATCATTCCATCAGGTCCATGACGGTATAAATAAGGATCATCCCAAAAGTAATATTTAAGATCATTAAATAATTTCATTCTTTGATTTCTTGTCATACCAGGAGGTAGAAATTTTCCTGCAAGATAGTTAGCATAATCCGCAAACCAAGGATCAGCAACTTCAACATTCGCTAAATATTCTCCCAGAAATTACTCATTTATATGTATGGGGTCAGTGATTATTCTCTCCATTCTAGAGAGATGATCTGCTACCAGATTATCCTTACCCCTCTTATCTAATATTTGCAAATCATATTCTTGCAATAATAAGACCCATCTAATAAACGTGGGATTCGCATCCGTTTTCACAAGGAGGTGACACAAAGCTTGGTGATCTGTATGAACTATTACCTTAGAATTAATGATGTAAGTTATAAATTGGTCACAAGCAAAAACTATAGATAGGAACTCTTTTTCTGTAGTAGCATGATTTTTTTGAATCTTATTAAGAGTTATACTAGCGTAATGAATAACATTTAAGTTCTTTCCGTCTTGCTGTCCTAACATAGCTCCTAAAGTTTAGTCACTAGCATCACACATGATTTCGAAAGGTTCATCCCATTTTGGAGATCGCATGATAGGTGCTGAAACTCATTTGTTTTTTAAGGTTTTCAAAAGCTGCAATGGAATCATGATCTAAGTGAAACGGGGTATCTTTCTCAAGATGTTTAGTGAGAGGCATAGCTGTTTTAGCAAAATCTTTTATAAAACACCTATAAAAACCTGCATGTCCCAAAAACATTTTTAAGTTTTTTATGTCGTGAGGTACTGGAAGATTTTCTATAGCATTTATATTAGACTTATCTATTTCTATACCCTTCTCTGAAACCTTATGTCCAAAAACTTTACCTTCTCTTACCATGAAACGACATTGCTCTCAATTCAAAACCAAATTTGATTGCTTGCATATCTACAAACTTTGGTTAAATTGTAGAGACAATTATCAAATGTTGTTCCACAAACAACGAAATCATTTGTTATAACTTCCATAGTCTTCTCAACAAGATCATCAAAGATTTTTAAAACACATTCTTGAAAAGTTGCAGCTACATTACATAAACCAAACGGAATTAATGTATAAGCATATGTGCCATAAGGATAAGTGAAAGTCGTTTTCTCTTGATCTTCTGGTTGTATAGTGATTTGAGAATAGCCGGAATAACCATCAAGAAAGCAGAAATAAGAATTATTACTAAGTCTTTCTAAAAATTTGTCCATAAATGGTATAGGTTTATGCTTTTTCTACTTTTTCTGTGTCTCATGGTTTTATTTCCTAAAATCAATGCACATGCGATATCCAACAATAGGTCTTATAGGAACTAGCTCACCATCCTCGTTCATAGCAGCATCAAGACCACCTTGTAATGAGCTAGGCTAACCCATTTACTGACAGAAATAGGATATATTACACCGACATCTAATAAGCGTATAACTTCTTTCTTACTACTTCCTTCATTTTTGGATTAAACCTTCTCTGTGTGTCAACTATAGGTACAACATCATCAAGCATGACAATCTTATGTGTTACAATAGAGGGATCTATTCCTTTAATATCACTTAGAGTATATCCAAATGCTTTACGATGCTTGATCAAGACTGAAATGAGTTTATTTGTTTCATTTTCTGATAATTTTTTACTAATAATAACAGGACATTTATTTTCATTTTATAAGAACTCATACCTCATATCGTCTGGAAGTTGTTTCAATTCGATTGGCAGAGGTTCTTCATCTCCTTTTCTTACCAGTTCTTCATAGTCATGTGGATTATGCGCTTCCAGAACACAATCAAGGTAATCATCCATGTCTTCTCTTTCCTTGTCATCTGGTACCTCCTCCCAATTAATTAGGCTCGTCTCCAATTCATCTTGCAGAGTGCTAAAATGAATTGCGGATAGCTCGGAAATCGTTTTGCGTTCCTTGATATCTTCCTCTTCATATGGCCTTTTCTTTTGTTTGGAAAAGTGGAATGTCATTTCCTCTTCTCCAAACAACATTGAAATAGTCTCCTTATTATCAATTCGAGCTTTGGTTATCTAGACATGTCGGGGATATGACCCCAGATACCCCAGAGTTGACGTATAAACAAACCACACTAGACATATGGACACTACAATAAAGGAGAATGAAGGTATAAAGAAGATATATCAAAAGATATGACGCACTAAGAGAGAAATACAAAGGGAAAAATGGAAAAGCGTAGCTGGGCTGAATTAGAGCTAATTCGGCCTGGACGGAGAGGAAGCAGGACTGAATTTGCTCCTCTTGGGCCAAGTCAAACTTACAGGGGCCGAACTAATTACCTAAAGGCCGAAATGACTAAGCATACACCGAATAAGAGCCAAAGTCCTTCACCCAGGTGGACTGACAGAGCCTGATTTGGCCCACCACGGGCCTGCGTAGCCTCACTCCTGCCGAACTAAGCGCGTCCCAGACACCTCCCGCCGAGCTCCCCTGCGCGCCACCTCGACAAAACCAAACAAGGCATCGCCGGTACTGACGGTTCCCGGGTCGTCTGAATCAACCAACATTGGCCCATCGCGGCAGCACCCCGTCTCCACCACCCGCTCCCGCCAAGGACTCCCGCGCATCTTGGCTACACACACCTCGTCGCCCCAGCTCTCTCCACGGACCTCGTCACCAAGCAGTCCCGGGTGGGCCGGCACCAACATCACGGCCCACCACGGACCGCGCCGCCTCGACGGAGGAAGAACCTCGGCGCCGATGAGACCCGGGTGGGCCGGCACAAGCTTTATCCGGCCAACCGTGGGGGATCACCCATTAGCATCAGCCAGCCTAGACCGGCTCCTCCTCCAGGCCGAATCCAGGAACACTCGGCTGGGCTTCCTCTGCCATGGGCCGAGTAAGACGTCCGCTGGGCCTTTTCCTTTATTCGGCTGAGGCAATCGAGATCCAGTTGGGCCACATGGCTATCAGGACGAATCAGTTATTGACGGGGCCGACTTTTCTCTTCATTTTGGTCACTTGGGCCGTGGTATATCACTCTAGATGCTTTCCTACGTGTCTCCCGATGCACTCCTGACCTCAACAACAATACGCCATCAAGTCAGGACAAGACCAATAAGTCTCCTGCCAGTCTTGGGAGCCCACCAGCTGAGACTGGCACATGGCGTATGGAATATGCCCATGGCATCTAACAAGATGCTAGGGATATGCTCTTGGCATCAAATAAGATGCTAGGGAATATGCCTGGTATCTCCAAAGATGCCAAGGCATATGCTGAGCATCTCTAGAAGATACCCAGAATATGCCATCTAGATGCCAAGCGTGTAGAACAAGTATTGTCCCCTGGGCTCCCCTTTATAAGGAGCACCAGGGGGATCGTTACATGGGAGGCCCCGAAGGGCTCTTCCCCTCTCTGCTCAATAGGAGCTCTTCTACTTCTTCTTCCTCCTCTATTCTCACAGAGAAATCTAGATAGAGGCATAGGAGATACAACTCAAGGAGCATGATTGTAGCCACAAGTATGGCAAGATTATAAGAGATTAGATGTAGAGAAAGAGGTGTTATCTCCACATGATTGCCTCAATCATATATACATTGTATTTCTCTTTGTTCATACGAGTGCGGTCTTCACTGCATCATCCCTCCCCGGATTCCTCCTCGTCCATCGGCCCCAACTTTAGCCTACCCATGGCATATGCCGTGATACCACCACGACATTTTGCGCCCACCGTGGGGCCTCTTAGTGGCGTTGGTTGGGTTTCCATCCGGACGGGAGCATCTTCATCAACCTCTTCCTCATAGAGCTTCTTCAGCTCCTCCAAGCGAACAGAGAACATAGAGGTAAGCATGGAAGCTCTCCAAGTCCGACTCAGCAAGAATGACTCAAACTCTTCTCCAAGTATACTGTAAGTACAAGGTAACTCTGTAGGGCAGGTATGACTTAGCGAGAATGACTCAGACACTTCTCCAAGTATACTGTAAGTACCAGATAACTCAGCCACCAACACTCGATCTTTCACCCCGTGGAGAAAATAACTTAACCCGGGGACTAGCCAACGTATCCCCAGAGTCACCTTTAGATTGAGAGAACATTATGTTGATTCAGATCAGTATTTGACCAGCTTATTTATAATTCGGATATAATTTGAGTCAGCTTATTTATAATTCGGATAGAATTTGAGTCAGCTTATTTATAATTCGGATAGAATTTGAGTCATATAACTCGGATTTTGAGCCAGATAACTCAGATTCGAGACATAAGTCAAATATGAGTAAAGTAACTCAGATTTGGAATCAGATGACTTGGATTTGAGTCATATAGCTCGGATTTTGAGCCAGATAACTCAGATTCGAGACATAAGTCAAATATGAGTAAAGTAACTCGGATTTGGAGTCAGATGACTCAGATTTGAGTCATATAACTCGGATTTTGAGCCAGATAACTCAGATTCGAGACATAAGTCAAATATGAGTAAAGTAACTCATATTTGAGTCATATAACTCGGATTTTGAGCCAGATAACTCAGATTCGAGACATAAGTCAAATATGAGTAAATAACTCGGATTTGGAAACAGATGACTCGGATTTGAGTCATATACCTCGGATTTGAGTCAAACGACTCAGACTTAAGAGATAAGTCAATTTTGAGTAAAGTGACTCGGATTTGAGTCATATGACTCGGATTTGAGTCATATAACTCGGATTTTGAGCTAGATAACTTAGATTTGAGACATAAGTCATATTTGAGTAATATAACTCGGATGTAAACACAGATGATTCGAATTTGGAATTAGATGACTCGGATTTGAGTCATATACCTCGGATTTGAGTCAGATGACTCAGACTTAAGACATAAAGTCAATTTTGAGTAAAATAACTCGGATTTGGAAACAAATAACTCGGATTAAAACTTACCCAAAGAGGTTAAAAGACCAGTGCCAAAAATGGCCAGAAGTCATAACTTACCCAAAAGGGTTATGACCAGTGCCCAAGAAGGCCAGAAGTCAGAAACTTGCCCAAAAGGTTTATAAACAGTGCCCAAGAAGGCCAGAAGTCAAAAACTTGCCCAAAAGGGTTATGACCAGTGCCAAAAATGTCCAGAAGTCATAACTTACCCAAAAGGGTTATGACTAGTGCCCAAGAAGGCCAGAAGTTAGAAACTTGCCCAAAAGGGTTAGGACCAGTGCCCAAGAAGGCTAGAAGTCAAAAACATAACCAAAAGGGTTATGAACAGTGCCTAAGAAGGTCAGAAGTCAAAAACTTGCCCAAAAGGGTTATGACCAGTGCCCAAGAAGGCCAGAAGTCAAAAACTTGCCCAAAAGGGTTAGGACTAGTGCCCAAGAAGGCCATAAGTCAAAAACTTGCCCAAAAGGGTTATGAGCAGTGCCCAAGAAGGCCAGAAGTCAAAAACTTGCCCAAAAAGGGTTATGAGCAGTGCCCAAGAAGGCTAAGAGTAAAAACTTATCCAAAAGGGTTATAAGACATAGAAGTATATGACCAAGGTACAATAAGTCGAAAAATAACTTTGGGAATATTTAAAATTAAAGCCTATGAGCGACTCCTTGAGTCCCACATAGCCTCGGGGACTAATGTCGGGGATATGACCCCAGATACCCCAGAGTTGACGTATAAACAAACCACACTAGACATATGGACACTACAATAAAGGAGAATGAAGGTATAAATAAGATATATCAAAAGATATGATGCACTAAGAGAGAAATACAATGGGAAAATGGAAAAGCGTAGCTAGGCCGAATTAGAGCTAATTCGGCCTGAACGGAGAGGCAGCAGGACTGAATTTGCTCCTCTTGGGCCAAGTCAAACTTACAGGGGCCAAACTAATTACCTAAAGGCCAAAATTACTAAGCATACACCGAATAAGAGCCAAAGTCCTTCACCCGAGTGGGCACCAACATCACGGCCCACCATGGACCGCGCCGCCTCGACAGAGGAAGAACCTCGGTGCCAGTGAGACCCGGGTGGGCCGGCACAAGCTTTATCCGGCCCACCCTGTGAGATCACCCATCAGCATCAGCCAGCCTATACCGGCTCCTCCTCCATGACGAATCCAGGAACACTCGGCTGGGCTCCCTCTGCCATGGGCCGAGTAAGACCTCCGCTGGGCCTTTTCCTTTATTCGGCTGAGGCAATCGAGATCCAGTTGGGCCACATGGCTATCATGCCGAATCAGTTATTGACGGGTCCAACTTTCCTCTTCATTTTGGTCACTTGGGCCGAGGTATATCACTCTAGATGCTTTCCTACGTGTCTCCCGATGCACTCCTGACCTCCACAACGATACGCCATCAAGTCAGGACAAGACCAATAAGTCTCGTGCCAGTCTTGGGAGCCCACCAGCTCAGACTGGCACATGGCGTATGGAATATGCCCATGGCATCTAACAAGATGCTAGGGATATGCTCTTGGCATCAAATAAGATGCTAGGGAATATGCCTGGTATCTCCAAAGATGCCAAGGCATATGCGGAGCATCTCTAGAAGATACCTATAATATGCCATCTAGATGCCAAGCGTGTAGAAAAAGTCTTGTCCCCTGGGCTCCCCTTTATAAGGAGCACCAGGGGGTTCGTTACATGGGAGGCCCCGAAGGGATCTTCCCCTCTCTGCTCAATAGGAGCTCTTCTACTTCTTCTTCCTCCTCTATTCTCATAGAGAAATCTAGATAGAGGCATAGGAGATACATCTCAAGGAACATGATTGTAGCCACAAGTATGGCAAGATTATAAGGGATTAAATGTAGAGAAAGAGGTGTTATCTCCACATGAGAGCCTCAATCATATATAAATTGTATTTATCTTTGTTCATACGAGTGCTGTCTTCACTGCATCATCCCTCCCCGGATTCCTCCATGTCCATCGGCCCCAACTTTAGCCTACCCATGGCATATGCCGTGATACCACCACGACAAGACAAAAGGCCTGCCTGAAAGGATAGGACAAAAAGAATCTCGAGGCATATCCACAATATGAAAATCAAGGGGGTACACAAGTGCTCCAATAAAGACAAAGATATTTCTAATAACACCTTTCGGCTTATACTAGTTCTATTTGACAATTTAATATTAGTGTCTACCGGTTCCACATCTGGATTATTTAAATTGTAGTGAAGTTACTAATAAAGTGATGAAGGCATAATATTTATAGTGGAAATTTGTTCACAAATTCCATATAAGAAAGTTTCCCCAAAATATATAGGAGTCATAGGCTTAGAAGTTTCATTACCTCGTACCTTACCTTTGATGAATTCTGAAGTTTCAAGGTCTAGCGTAACCACTTCATTATTCATGGTTCGTGCTTCCATAAGATCCTTCAATATAACAATATTTGCATTGGTAGCATCAGGGTTCTTTTCTGGTTACTTTAATCTACTCTTTATGTGTTCTTCCTCTCTGTGCTTTTTCTTGATATTCTCCTTAATAGGTTTAGAGGACAACTCTACTATTGGTGCACTTTTTCTTGCACGCTTGTTTTCTTCAAGGGGCTTATCGGGTTTCCATTCTGTAGGTACCTGTAGATTCCCTGCATAATTCTCAATAATTTTCTTTACTAAGTAAGAATGAATACATGGGGTTTTAATCATTGCGCAAGTCTTTTCAACTATAAGAAAATCATTAACACAATCATATTCAAAAGAACTATTCATAATGCTCTCCTCATATTTAAGATTTTCTATTGTCTCCCTCATTTTTGTTATTAATTTATAGGCTTCATCATAGGTAGAGGATAGAAAACTACCATTAGAAGCGGTATCTAAGCTCATTCTATTTTTATCATTAAGTCCTCCATAAAAAGTGTGAGTGATTAACCAACCAGGCAAACAATTGCGGTGACCCAGCATACCACTGCATGATGTAGTACACTATAGTCGTTGACATAACACCAATGAAACACCGTTCACTAGTATTACAGCCCTCAGTGTGGTACAACAGAAACATAGCAGGTCCAAGACATGACTATAGGTTACAACTCGACTCCTTACAAAAGATCCAGAGAATACTCTAGGTTAAAGAGAGAGAAAGAAACTTCTTACAAAGAAGAATCAGAAATAATCAACTCATAACTATTATGTTAATAAGATTAGCATCTAACTATTTGGCTTGTATTGCTGCTATTGTACTCTACAGAAGTAGGTTCTATGGCTAGAGATTATATTTCTATCTAATTAGCAACTTCGTCTTCACTTTAGTTGATGTATATGTTGGCTTCCTTTACTTCATTGAAGAACTTGAGCTTTTGATCATGATTCCTAGAGCATAACTTGATTTAGACGTCGTCCATATTGGCTTTGGACTCTAGCAAGGGTTAAGAAGATACGTTGAGTACGAGCGTACTTAACAAGTTCACTAAAAAGGAGTGTTTGATGCACTATGTCTATAACCACAGACTATAGTTCGTAGGCAATGCAGGTTTTCATAAACATTTCTTGAAAGGTTGATTTTATTCTGAAAAGCTATGTCCGTTAGCCTTCACGGGTTTACCAGAACTTTCATGGAGTTCCTTACCCGCCGCATTCGTAGATCTTTCCCGGAAGAGGGAGTAACAAGTTACAGTTCTTACACTCTATAGAGGTGCGTTACTTTACCCATGAGAGGTCTTAGCTTTGTTGCACATCCGAGCCATGAACCCTTTCACACTTTCTTGGTATGAGGCCTAGACTAAGATCCAAGCCAATCACTACCCTTTGTCACGACCCCACATAGAACACGACCCCACAAGCAGAACAACCTCTGTTAACCTGTGTAGCAATTAACTATGGTTGACTCCGTGTGGACTCCACTGAGAAGACGGAACCTGATCGCCCCCATCAATTATGAGGACATACCTACGACAGTCTTACTCAGGGATAATCTAGACACCAATATCACGGGGAACTAAGGGGTCCCACCCATGCCGAGTCTCATATCACACCAGCGTCACAAGATGGACATCTTGTTCATGTGAAAGGAGGAAGATCCATCTGACTTCTTCGTCCCATTCCAAATCTCATGGTTAACGCGTAATATACGACGCAAGAATCACTGGCGACATTTGTTATTAATTCCTAGATAATATCTTCCTTTACCACCAGAACTTTCATATTAGGTTATTACCTTATGGGAAATAACCTATAATCATATTATTATGAAAATAGTGTTTTCTGACCTTTTTGAAATGGAGGTGATGACAACACTGGATTTGCAAAATACTTTACTAAAAATAATCAAAGGACATGAGCAAGTGTGAACTTGCCTTTTGTGATTGCAAGATTATGCACTCACGGTCTTTGAGACAATAAAAGATCCAATATCTGAAATCAACATCATTGGTCCGATAAGGACTAATGTTTAAAGAAGCGAGATGCGATTATGCATAACTAATGTAATGCAATTTGATAAACTTGAATCCTCGGAATAAGCGTTGATCTAGGTTTTGGATACTGTAAATGGTTTCTTTGTAATGTGTTGCTCTTTTAGATAAGTTTCACACTTGTTCTTCTTGTTAGGGCTTGTGAGCGTGTGTGAAACAACATGCAAGTATAATAAAGTACACACAAAAATAAAATAATCAAGTGTGAAATGGTATCTAAAGACTCCTTATATGAAGGTGGTTACTTAAGTAGATTTATTTTGGAATTCTTAAGAATTGTTTTTAGTGTATCTTAAAAGAATAATTTTTGAAGAAAATTTTACCTAACTAAACAAAAGCATTTAAAGTTTAAGTATCAACAATCTAAAATATACAAGTAGAGTATAAAGTAATGTGATTATGATCAATTGTCATCTGGTGACTATGATAAAAGTCCTTGGGTTTAGTTGTTAAGAGTTAGATATATTATTATAAAGTTTGTTGTTGGAATTGGCAAAAAGGATAACTTTCAAAGAAAAGGTTTCTTTCCTAAGGTTTAAACAATCTTTATGGTTAATAGAATGTGGTCGATGTCTTTTGGTGTTTACTCGGTTAGTTTGATCTTGAGATGCACTAGGTATTAATTGAAACATACCAAAGTAAACTGTAAAATACATAATGAAGTCTTTATCATAATGTTTAAAGTTTTCTAGACTAAAGTTAACTTTAAGGACATAGATGGACTTAAGGTGTAGTGCTTATGATATTTATACTTTGTTTACTTCACAATGTTTCTTAAAGTTACTTAAGAGTGGTAATACTTCTATTTGAGTAGTGGTTTCTAAATATTATAATGAAATAGAAACATTTATCTCCTTATAAAAGGTGTGGTTATGGTTTATGAATAAGGAAACAATATTATTTAACTACTTATAGATGAATGATAATTCTTCAAAAATTGTAATTAAGATGTTTTTGGATTATATGAATTTCATACAATCAATATTTAAGTCAAATACTATTATTAGGCCTTAGATGTAAAATATTCGCAATTTTTTATTTATCTCTATATGAATTATCAATTAAGGAATTATATTTAAATTCAAGTTATGAGAGTATTAAACTTTTACTTAATTCAAAAGTGGGATGTTATATTTTTAACATGTATATATTATTTTTGTGATCATCTTGGTATATTATATGTATTTTTATGAATTTTAAATAATAAGATATGATTTTATCATATTTATTACTTTATAAATACTTAATAAATAATTAATATTTAATTAGGTGAAATAATAATACATGATTATAGTATTAAGTTATAGTTCTTATTTTTCTAAGAATTTTGACTTATTTTTTTATCATTTACCATTATTAAAATATGAATTATGAATGTTTTATTACTTATAAAATATTTATTAAATATTAATTATTTAAATGGTTAACATAAAAATATATGATAATTGTTTTAAGTTCTAGATTTTATTTTCTGAAAATTTTCATATATTAAACACATTTTTCTGAATTATAAAACAATAGTTATTAAATTTATAAGGTTTATTCATTTCCTAAATTATTAAAACAAAATAATAAAGTAATTACTACATCACTGCTAACGTCATCACTTTACTTATTTTTTTTACACCGCACCCTAACCTAGCCCCGAGTCACTGACTGGTGGGGGTACATACCATGTTGGATGCCACCTAGGCATGGACTGGTCAACCTGGTGTACTAGGTCAAGGGGTGACGTCGGGAGGAGGTCAAGATGATGACATCCCTACTTCCACTGCCAGTGGATGGTCGCCAGCAGTGAACCGGCGCACGCCTGTGAGTGCGGAAGAGCTTGTTCTAAGTGCACGGACACGAGGAACATCTCAGTACTCGCACCGTCACCTAATGGTCATCGGAAGCACATCGGCGATGAGCCTATATGGCGGCGCGGTCGGGTCACTCGTGGACAGGATGCTACGGTGAGCGGGCGACAAATCAGAGAGGCTTATGAGACTCGAAAGCTCACTAGGAAGCTTGTTCTCAACACCCGGATTTTTAATCCCAGATGCCTGTTATGCCATACATCGCAATCCCAGGATTACCATTTTTGCGAGACATAACAGAATTGGATACCATAGTACATCATCCATTACAAACCATACATAAGGTCTTACACAAATAAGGATCTCATGATCCAGTTCTTAATACAACTCAAGCAGCGGAATACGTAATAATAATAACGGTAGCGTAGGCAAAGCTCCATCTTCGGGGTCACAGGCAATGCTGACGATGGGAGATGATCCTAGTTGTCATAACCTTCCTGGGGTCCATCCTCCAGGTACTCCTCTTCATAGTCTGGCCACGGGAATAGCCAGGGACAAAGCCATGAGTACTCCTTAAGTACTCGCAAACTAATACTAACAAGTGAAAGGGGTTTTTGATAATAGGACACTAGGCTCTAGGGTTGTTTTGGAAGAAGCCAGATTTATCTCTACTAAGTTTTGAAGCAAGAGAGCTAGTGAAGTTTATAACACCTAAGTGGGGAACTTGTATTTCATATCACAACCCTGTTGTGGTCAAGTCAAATTCTCAATTCATTTCGCAAGTCTTTTTGAAAACATCTGACGGGGGAACAGTATGGCCACTCCAACTGTCCATAACCGCGGACGCGGCTATTCGAATAGTTTGACACTCTGCAGAGATTGTACACTTTCACCACAACATTCGATACATCCGTCAGGAATAAATCCTGAATTCACCATACTCAGTATGCGGATAATCAATCCTAACCTTTCAATTATACGCCCTAGTATAAGCAACTCTCCTGTGAGTTTGGCCTCCCAACCATGACCAACTGTCATCTTGGGTACTGCACAGGTGGACAATCTTCACAAGGTAGCCTCAGCTCAGACCTTGGCCGTGAGGGAACTAATACTAAGGTATATAAGTTTCCAGTCAAGCCCTACCCAATCTTCGGGTATTGTGGTTGTACGGTAAAATTGGAATGGTATCACATCCAAACAACCATCAGTTTTATAAAGGGCTAAGGCCCATGCCTCAACATTTTCATCACCAAAATCATCTGGTGTTCAGAAACACATGTCAGTAGAATGATCCATCATTCTAAGGTTTTCATAACCATTTTTCCAACAAGTATTCCCATATAAAGTTGATCAAGTTTTATGATTAGCACTAGCATCTACAAGTGGGGGTGAGTACTAACGAGGGGTGGTAAACAAATGGAGTTTTAACTAAGTTCAATCTCATGCCTTAGGATGACATCAAGATTATCTAGCTTAGGCCAAATTTTATGCTCTTTATGCAACCTTCAAATATCTTTCTAGAATCTACAAGTTACTTAAGCACATTCTAAGGAAGTAGCTTTGATAACGAAATAAAATAGAAAGCTTGCACTTAAAACTAGGATTGGTTTATCAAGTGGTTATGATCACATATGCTTAAGGCATATGGTTGGCATGGTAACAAGTAAGTGTTTGTTTTCATCAGTAGAGTATCTTGCAAGTGTTATCTTGCACATTCAACTAGTAGTATTAGGCTTGCCTTGTGCAGAGCAGTGGTTGAAGTTCTCCTCGGCTTCTTCTTCGTAGTATCCTCTTTCCTCCTCGTATCCTTGGTCGGTACTAGCGTCTATAAATAAATACGAGGTACACAATCACCAAACAATACTTAACTACTTGCAATCATCACACAAAAGGGTCCTATAGATGATCTAGCATCATCACTAACATTACAAGATTAAAGCTTGGTTTAATTCCTTTTATTTTTAGAAAAGTAATTTCTACTCATTGAAAAACTACATAAGATTTAATATTCTCCAAACCAAACATGAGATCATGTTGACACATGTCATCACCATATATTTTAGTCCATGGGAATGTGATTTAAAGTGGTGTCATAATTTAATAAGGTTTTACCCTTTTATTTTAATTAAATAAGTGACTAGAAATGCTTATGTGGCAATCTTTTATTACTTGGTCATTATTTCTGTAAGTAAACCTATATATTTTTATATATTCTGAAAGGTATGGTTAATTGTGATTTTTGAGAGTTGGAATCAACTCAAAAGCTATTATGGTTTAAATTTGAAAAATGTTTGAATGCAGAAAAGCTTCTGCCTTGTTATTTTTACCAAGGATGATCTACATATCCAAATGACTTAAATCCAACGGGCTGGGATTCAGCATTTCCAGACCTTTCTAACAAAATTGGTTTCATTCAATTTGGTTCACTGAATCAACCTGGGTTGATTTTTGAAACTAGGTGCAGAAGTGTGTTTGAAATAAAATGGAAAAGGTTAAATTCAAATAACTGGGATGCGCGGGAAGCGATACTGGGCCGGCCTGCTAAGCGCAGCGCTTACACGGGCTGTCCCCACGCGTCAGTGAGACAAGGGGGTGCGAAGCGGTATGGGGCGATGTGGTGTGTTCGATCTAGTTCTAATCCAACGGCTGAGTGTCATCGTCGACGTTGGGCAACGCTGGCAAGACAGAAACCTAACGCGGCAGGTGGGGGTCGTTGGGGGCTCACCGGGGCTCGGGCGAGGGTCGGCGAGGCGGGCGAACGGCGAAGTCGACGACGGCGAACCTCCTGGTACTGGCAGCTTCTCCTGGGGCGGCTCCAATCGCTGGCCCCCTTCTTCTCCAGCAGCGGCAGGCTCCGGTGAAATTCCGGCAAAGTGCTGCTCGCCTTGCTCTGGGAACGGGGTGGCACAATCAGTGATGAGAGGGGAGTGAGATGGTGTGCTCAATTCTGCTGGGGGTGGCCTCTATTTATAGTCGCGATGAAGAGACCGAACGGGATGGGCAGGCGACGGTGGCGACATGGCTACAGGCTGCTAGAGGCATGGCCAGCGGTGGCGATCGCTTGGTGGTCTCCTGGCGATTCTCTACGGCTTTAATGCGCGCGTAGGGTCGGCGGCAATTGGTCTAGAACGCGCGATGCTCTGCGTGGCAGAGGCGGCGTCTTCGACGGCGAGCGGTGGATATGCGGCATGGGGCGGCGAACGGGGATGTCTGGCGGTCTCCTAGGTCGGTGGTGATCCTGTGTGCACGCGTCGAGGGCGGCGCGCGGTATGTGGGCGTCGGTCGAGTGTGGCGCTCTGGCGCATGCTATGCATGGTTGCTGGCGAGCTAGGCACGGTCTGTGCATGTGGTCCAGCTGTTGGCAACGCTCGCGGCTGGGACAGGGAGTGGCGGTGGACGGTAGGCTGCCTCCTAGACAAGGTTGGCACGGCTAAATCTCCTCCTAGCTTGCTGTCTCCACTAGGGTGGCATGGTGAGATTCGGCTGTTCACCATTCATGTCATTGCCTAGCTTACAGTGAGGCTAGTGCTTGGTTTAACTTGCTAGATGATCTACTGAGGTTGTTGTGAGCTAGAGAGGGAACAAGTTAGGCTTCAATCACTGCTCACAATAGTGTTTAGGATTTTGATGATTTGTGTCTGCAAAGTGTTTGTTGAAATGGCCGCAAGAATTCAAGTTTTGAATTTTGAACAGATTTTTGGTGGGTGTGCTAGGTTGGTGCTGGTGAGTCTGCAGATGCTTGGGTTTTGAAAGTTGAGCTTGTTTGAGTGGTTTTTGAAAAAGTGGGATCTTCCCATATGATAAAGATTCAATTTTGAACTGTCCTTTAAACCATGCATTCGAATGTTTCTGGATGATCACAAAGTGGGCCTTGATACTTTGTTATGAGTACTATCAAGGGGTGTAAAGATCCAGAAAAGTTTCTGTTAAGTTCTGAAAGTTTGGGACAGCCAAAGTAGGCATGGGAGTTAAATTGGTCAAAATGACCATTCCCTTATTTTGTTTGTTTTGATTTATTTGTCTTTGGGAAAAGTGTGGGAAATGTTTAGATGATGTTTATTTCACCTAAGCATCCATTTACAAGCAAAGAAACACACAAACAAGGTGGTTCAAAAGAATTCAAAATGAAATGCATACTCACATGCATGCTTCCATATTTTTATTTAGAAAAGTTTTTGTTAACCCTAATCTTGATGATTAGAGTTTGATGATCCAAGTTTAGTATTTTTGGGATGTTACAAACCTTCCCCCCTTAAAAAAAAAACCTCGTCCCGAGATTTGAAAAAGGACGAAAAAGATTACTTAGGATTTGAACAGATCAGGAAACTCCGTCATGATGTGATCTTCGCGCTCCCAGGTAGCTTCCTCTTCTGTGTGGTTGCTCCACTAAATCTTGAGAAACTTGATGCTTCGGGTTCGGGTAGTTCTGAAGGATTCTTCCAAAATACGGATGGGTACTTCGGGATAGGTTAGGTCATCTTTGATCTCTATGGTCCGATGATCGATATTCTTGAACACTTCGGTCTTCTCTGGGACTTCGAGAAACTTGCAAAGTAATGAGATATGGAACACATTGTGCACATTTGACATCTCCTCAGGTAGTTCCAATTGATACGACACTTCTCCTCGATGGTTCAGAATCTTGAAGGGTCCGATATATCTGGGGGCTAACTTTCCTTTAAGTTGGAAACGCTGCATTCCCTTCAATGACGACACCTTCAGATAAACAAAATCTCCTATGTTGAAGGCGAGGTCTCGATGTCTCTTGTCGGCGTAACTCTTCTGTCTGGGCTGGGCTATCTTGAGGTGCTCACGAATCTTGTGAACCTTCTCTTCTTCTTCTCGTAGGATGTCGGGTCCAAAGATCTGACTCTCTCCTACTTCCGACCAGTTCAAAGGGGTGCGACACTTCCTTCCGTACATGAATTCAAACGGGGCCATTTGCAAACTGACTTGATAATTGTTGTTGTATGAAAATTCTACAAACGTTAGACAGTCTTCCCACTTAGATCCATATTCTAACACACATTCTCTCAGCATATCTTCGAGTATTTGATTTACTCGCTCCGTTTGTCCATCGGTCTGAGGGTGATACGCGGTGCTGAAATCTAGGCGGGTTCCTAAACCTTCTTGGACTTTCTTCCAGAATCTCGAGGTAAACTGAGTTCCTCGATCCGATACGATGTTCTTGGGGACTCCATGCAAACTAACTATTCTAGCAATGTACAACTCTGCTAGCTTCGAACTCTGATATGTGGTCTTGACGGGTAAGAAATGGGCGACTTTGGACAATCGGTCCACTATGACCCAGATAGAGTCATTTCCCCTACTAGAAGTAGGCAATCCGGTGATAAAGTCCATTCCAACGGAATCCCATTTCCATTCCGGAATCTGCAATGGTTGCAACAATCCAGCGGGTCTTTAATGTCCTGCCTTGACTCGCTGACATATATCACACTTGGCGATATAGCTTCCGATTTCTCTCTTCATCTTATGCCACCAAAATTGCTCTTTCAAATCTTGATACATCTTAGTTCCTCTGGGGTGGATAGAATAAAGAGTATCATGAGCTTCCTTCAGAATCATTTCTTTCAACTCAGAATCTGCTGGTACACAAAGGCGTCCTTTATACCACAGAACTCCCTCTTCGTCTTCAGTGAATCCGGGTACTTTGCCTGTACCGATACGACGCTTGATTCCATCGATACTAGCATTTCCCTTCTGTGCCTCTTTGATCTGGCTGATAAAAGTGGGCTGAAGTTCTATGCTAGCCAAAAATCCTTCACTTACTAATTCTATTCGAAAATCTTCCATCTCTTTGTGCAAGCTTGGTTGCTCCTTCAAGATCATGGAGTTCAAGCGGCACGGCAATCTGCTAAGGGCATCTGCTACCACATTGGATTTACCAGGGTGATAGTGAATGTCCAGATCGTAATCCTTGATTAGCTCAATCCATCTTCTCTGTCTCATATTCAGCTCCTTCTGAGTGAATATATACTTCAGGCTCTTGTGATCCGAATAAATCTCACAACGGTTTCCCATGAGGTAATGTCTCCATGTCTTTAGGGCTAGAACTACGGCTGCGAGTTCGAGGTCATGGGTTGGGTAATTTTGCTCATGTTGCTTCAGTTGTCGAGATAGATAAGATATAACTTTGCCTTCTTGCATTAGCACACATCCGAGAACGATTTTGGATGCATCACAATACACATCGAAGGGCTTCGTGATATCCGTCATGATCAAGATTGGGGCTGAAATCAATCTCCTCTTGAGTTCTTGAAAACTCGCTTCACATTTATCCGTCCATTCAAGCTTCTTGTCCTTTTTCAGTAATTGGGTCATAGGTCTGGCGATACTCGAGAATCCTTATACGAACTTGCGGTAGTATCCCACCAATCCGAGAAATTCATGAACTTGGGTTTGAGTGGTTGGGGCTTGCCAATCTTCTACATCTTTCACCTTTGCGGGGTCAACGGCAATTCCTCCGGCTGATACAATGTGACCGAGGAATCCTACCTCCTGTAACCAGAATTCACATTTGCTAAACTTGGCATACAACGATGCTCTCTAAGGGTTCCAAGAATGGTCCTTAGGTGTAGCTCATGTTCTTCTTCTGATTTGGAATAAATCAGAATGTCATCGATGAAAACAACGACAAACTTATCCAGGAATTCCATAAAAATCTTATTCATGAGATTCATGAAATAAGCGGGGCATTGGTTAATCCAAAGGACATGACTGTATACTCATACAATCCATATCTGGTGGTAAAGGCAGTCTTTGGAATATCCTCTGCACGAATTTTGAGTTGATGATAACCAGTTCTAAGATCAATCTTAGAAAACACTTTGGCACCGGTCAACTGATCAAACAAATCTTCTATCTTGGGCAAGGGGTATTTTTTCTTGATGGTGACATCATTCAACTTCCGATAATCCATACACAAACGGTTACCTCCATCCTTCTTGTCCACAAATAAGACAGGCGATCTCCATGGTGACGCACTTGGTTGAATCAATCCAATTTCCAACATGGAATCCAGTTGCTTCTCCAGTTCCTCTAGTTCCGACGAGTTCATACTATATGGTCTCTGGGCTATGGGTCCTGTTCCGGGGATTAGTTCGATGATAAACTCAATATCCCGATCTGGGGGCATACCGGGAAAAACATCTGGAAATACATCGGGGTATTCACAGACTATCCGGACTTGGTGAATGGTAGGTTGGGCTATACTCTTGTTGCACTTGAATTGGCGAGGTAAGGTTTCTGATATATGCTCGACTGATATTCCGGTTGTACTGGTCATGGTTATGGCTTTCTTGGCACAGTCAATCAATCCTTTATGTTTGGACATCCAATCCATTCCTAGTACTACTTCCAAACCTTTAGTTCCGAGTACTACCAGGTTAGCATAAAAATCTATGCCATGGATTCGGATAGGGACGGCTTTGCAAATTTTCCTAGCCATGGTGGTTGATCCGGGAATTTGAACAATCATAACATGCTTCAGTTTGGTTGGTTGAATATTACTAGTGCATGCAAATTCTTCGGTGCCAAATGAGTGTGATGCACCAGAATCCAACAACACTCTTGCAAGTACTGATTAACAGAAAACATACCCAGCACGACGTCTGGCGCTTCCTGAGCTTCTTCAGCATGCATGAGAAAAAGACGGCCATTGCGGTTGAGAGAATTCCCTGGGACAAACCTTCTTCCTGGTTGAGCACGACGCTTCTGCTGAGCTGGGGCATTGGAATTGGGTGCTACGGCATTCTTCTTGTTGGGGCATTCATTGGAGTAGTGACCCTTGTTTCCACAGTCATAACAAGTCACTTGCGACTTGTCCTTTGCTGCTACAGGCACAACGTTGCTTCCAGTCCTCGGGGCAGTGTTGGTGTTGGTGGCAGCATTGTTTTTGTTGAACTTGGGTGGGGCACGGTTGAAATTGCTAGAGTTGCTAGGGTTGTTGTGATTTCCTCCGGGCCTAGGGTTTGCACGGTTGGGATAGGTCGGACGGTTCATCGAGGGTCTGTTGGTTCTTGGGGCAAATACTGGAGATGGGTTAGGGCGATATTTTGGGGTCTGATGGGTTCCTGGCTGATGCATCATGCGACGCTTGCGGTTCTCATTGGCTTGGTTGATCTTTCCTTCCATCTGGATAGCCGAGTCGATAAGGGCTTCAATATCAGCAACGGGGATATTGACTAACACAATCTGCATCTCATCGTGCAGACCATTCAGGAATCTTTCTTTCTTCTTGGCTTCGGTGTCAATCTCATCCGGGGCATACCTAGCTAATGACAAGAATTTGTCACGGTATTCCACTATAGTCATCCTTCCTTGCTTCAGTTCTCTGAACTCGTCTCTCATCCTCTTGATCAAACCCGATAGCACATGGGTTCTGCTAAACTTGACCTTGAATTCCTCCCAGGTCATCATCTGGCCTCTAGTCATTGCGCGAACACTGTTCCACCATGCTCTGGCATCTCCGGCTAGATAGTGGGTGGCGAACAGAACTTTCTCATTGGCTTCCACTCCGGCGACTTCTAGGTTATTTTCCATGGTTTGCAGCCAATCGTCGGCATCTAGGGGCTCTTCTGACTTAGTGAAAACAGGTGGGTTGGTATTCTGGAAATTCTTGAGCTTAGATCCATGGTTGTCCTGATTTCCTTGGCCTTGGTTGTTGTGGGCCAGATGGGCTATCTACTGAAGGGTGGCTAGGTTGGCTTGACATTCGGCTCTTTCAGCTTCGCGGTCAGAAACCAACATTTGCAGGATCTGCAACATCGGGTCCGGGGATGAACCACTTCCTCCGCGTGGCATCTGAAGATTGAGATAGATCATGAGATAAGAGGGAAATTTCTAAGGTTCTGGGACTTTGAAAAGTTTTTAAAGTTTGACTCAGATTTTTTTTTTGCAACTTGCTTTTCATTCATTCATTCATAGCACACGATACAAACACACACCACAACAAAGAAAAACAGATGGTTTTAAGAACCATTCTGAAAACTACGATACAGTGGGACCGAATACTACTCACTACGCTAGTGCTCAAGTGCTACTACTCCTCGGAATCTGTGGCTTCATCATCTTCATCATCATCGATGAAGGCAAAATCATCCTCATCGGTGAAGAAATCCATAGCCTGATCCTCCAGAAAATCATCATCATCGCTGAGATAGGAGATAGGGGTCTCCACGAAGATCCTCTCCGGCATTCTCCCTTTCCTCCAACTGCATGTCTCTCTCGTGGATGGTCTCCTCCAAAGATGAGATACGTGGCGAAGACGGGCAATGATGCGCTCCTTCTTGTCGAGCTGATGGCGTCAAGACTTGCGATCCTTTGCTAGCATGGAAATGGTTTGATCCTTCGTCTTGATGATGGCAGACTTGTGGTTGGAGTAGTCACGGCAATTGTCCAATTCCTGCTGACGATCGTACATAATGAAGCTAAGGTGGTCCAATTGAGTCTTCAGCTCAGGGTGGTATGGGGCTTCCAGTGGTTGTCCATTAGCATCACGCCTTGGGCAAAACTCAAAGAGGGTTCCCTTGATCTGATTGATACTCTGCCCACACAGACGGGCAAGAGCTTCCTGCATGGCCCTGGCAAGTACATCGAGCCAGTTGTTCTCTCTTAAGGTAAATTGAATTGCCTCAGCAGTGGGAGGTTCAATCTTTCCTCGGAGACTTGCAACAATTATCCACTGCAGATCTTCTCCTCCTTGATCATTGAGCTGAGCTCCGAAGAACTTGGGATGCGGACGTTCCAGAAGTTCCGAAAGCTGGTCCAAATCCCTCTCAAAGATAAGGTCTCCTCCATTCCCCAACTGATAAAACTTGCTGTACTTCACGTCCATCTATTAAGAATATAGGATGAGTAAGTTAGTAGAGTGATCAAGTGTGTCAAATTTTATGTATTTTGCAAAAGTTTTTGAGGAACATGAATTTTCATGAAAGAATCAAGGTGATAAGAATGGGAATAAGTTTTTGTAAATATTTGTTTCTTTTGGTTTTGAAGCTAAGTTTTTGATTCAAACGTCCAGTCTAAATAGGGTCTCCTATGGTCAGGATGGCTCTGATACCAACTTGTCAACACCCGGATTTTTAATCCCAGATGCCTGTTATGCCATACATCGCAATCCCAGGATTACCATTTTTGCGAGACATAACAGAATTGGATACCACAGTACATCATCCATTACAAACCATACATAAGGTGTTACACAAATAAGGATCTCATGATCCAGTTCTTAATACAACTCAAGCAGCGGAATACGTAATAATAATAACGGTAGCATAGGCGAAGCTCCATCTTCAGGGTCACAGGCAATGCTGACGATGGGAGATGATCCTAGTTGTCGTAACCTTCCTGGGGTCCATCCTCCAGGTACTCCTCTTCATAGTCTGGCCACGGGAATAGCCAGGGACAAAGCCATGAGTACTCTTTAAGTACTCGCAAACTAATACTAACAAGTGAAAGGGGTTTTTGATAATAGGACACTAGGCTCTAGGGTTGTTTTGCAAGAAGCCAGATTTATCTCTACTAAGTTTTGAAGCAAGAGAGCTAGTGAAGTTTATAACACCTAAGTGGGGAACTTGTATTCATATCACAACCCTGTTGTGGTCAAGTCAAATTATCAATTCATTTCACAAGTCTTTTTGAAACATCTGACGGGGACAATATGGCCACTCCAACTATCCATAACCGCGGACACGGCTATTCGAATAGTTTGACACTCTGCAGAGATTGTACACTTTCACCACAACATTCGATACATCCGTCAGGAACAAATCCTGAATTCACCATACTCAGTATGCGGATAATCAATCCTAACCTTTCAATTACACGCCCTAGTATAAGCACCTCTCATGTGAGTTTGGCCTCCCAACCATGACCAACTGTCATCTTGGGTACTACACAGGTGGACAATCTTCACAAGGTAGCCTCAGCTCAGACCTTGGCCGTGAGGGAACTAATACTAAGGTATATGAGTTTCCAGTCAGGGCCTACCCAATCTTCGGGTATTGTGGTTGTATGGTAAAATTGGAATGGTATCGCATCCATACAACCATTAGTTTTATAAAGGGCTAAGGCTCATGCCTCAACATTTTCATCACCAAAATCATCTGGTGTTCAGAAACACATGTCAAAACATCTCAGTAGAATGATCCATGATTCTAAGGTTTTCATAACCATTTTCCACCAAGTATTCCCATCTAAAGTTGATCAAGTTTTATGCTTAGCACTAGCATCTACAAGTGGGGGTGAGTACTAACGAGGGTGGTAAACAAATGGAGTTTTAACTAAGTTCAATCTCACGCCTTATGACATCAAGATTATCTAGCGTAGGCCAAATTTTATGCTCTTTATGCAACCTTCAAATATCTTTCTAGAATCTACAAGTTACTTAAGCACATTCTAAGGAAGTAGCTTTGATAAAGAAATAAAATAGAAAGCTTGCACTTAAAACTAGGATTGGTTTATCAAGTGGTTATGATCACATATGCTTAAGGCATATGGTTGGCATGGTAACAAGTAAGTGTTTGTTTGCATCAGTAGAGTATCTTGCAAGTGTTAGCTTGCACATTCAACTAGTAGTATTAGGCTTGACTTGTGCAGAGGAGTGGTTGAAGTTCTCCTCGGCTTCTTCTTCGTAGTATCCTCCTTCCTCCTCGTATCCTTGGTCGGTACTAGCGTCTATAAATAAATACGAGGTACACAATCACCAAACAATACTTAAATACTTGCAATCATCACACAAAAGGGTCCTATAGATGATCTAGCATCATCACTAACATTACAGGATTAAAGCTTGGTTTAATTCCTTTTATTTTTAGAAAAGTAATTTCTACTCATTGAAAAACTACTTAAGATTTAATATTCTCCAAACCAAACATGGGATCATGTTGACACATGTCATCACCACATATTTTAGTCCATGGGAATGTGATTTAAAGTGGTGTCACAATTTAATAAGGTTTTACCCTTTTATTTTAATTAAATAAGTGACTAGAAATGCTTATGTGGCAATCTTTTATTACTTGGTCATTATTTCTGTAAGTAAACCTATATATTTTTATATATTCTGAAAGGTATGGTTAATTGTGATTTTTGAGAGTTGGAATCAACTCAAAATCTATTATGGTTTAAATTTGAAAAATGTTTGAATGCAGAAACTCTTCTGCCTTGTTATTTTTACCAAGGATGATCTAAAAATCCAAATGACTTAAATCCAACGGGCTGGGATTCAGCATGTCCAGACCTTTCTAACACAATTGGTTTCATTCAATTTGGTTTACTGAATCAACCTGGGTTGATTTTTGAAACTGGGTGCAGAAGTGTGTTTGAAATAAAATGGAAAAGGTTAAATTCAAATAACTGGGCTGCGCGAGAAGCGATACTGGGTCGGCCTGCTAAGCGCAGCGCTTACGCGGGCTGGTTAAGTGGCTGTCCCCACGCGTCAGTGAGACGAGGGGGTGCGAAGCGGTATGGGGCGATGTGGTGCGTTCGATCTAGTTCTAATCCAATGGCTGAGGGTCATCGTCGACGTTGGGCAACGCCGGCGAGACAGAAACCTAACACGGCAGGCGGGGGTCGTTGGGGGCTCACCGGGGCTCGGGCGAGGGTCGGCGAGGCGGGCGAACGACGAATTCGATGACGGCGAACCTCCTGGTACCGGCAGCTTCTCCTGGGGCGGCTCCAATCGCTGGCCCCCTTCTTCTCCAACAGCGACAGGCTCCGGTGAAATTCCTTTGAAGTGCTGCTCGCCTTGCTCCGGGAACGGGGTGGCACGATCAGTGAGTAGAGGGGAGTGAGATGGTGTGCTCAATTCGGCTGGGGTGGCCTCTATTTATAGTCGCGATGAAGAGACCGAACGGGATGGGCAGGCGACGGTGGCGACATGGCTACGGGCTGCTAGAGGCATGGCCGGCGGTGGCGATCGCTTGGTGGTATCCTGGCGATGCTCTACGGCTTTAATGCGTGCGTAGGGGCGGTGGCAATTGGTCTGGAACGCGCGATGCTCTACGCGGCAGAGGCGGCATCTTCGACGGCGAGCGGTGGCTATGCGGGATGGGGCGGCGAACGGGGATGTCTGGCGGTCTCCTGGGTCGGTGGTGATCCTGTGTGCACGCGGAGAGGGCGGCGCGCGGTCTGTGGGCGTCGGTCGAGCGTGGCGGTCTGGCGCATGCTCGGCATGGTTGCTGGCGATCTGGGCACGGTCTGTGCGTGTGGTCCTGGGGTTGGCAAGGCTCGCGGCTGGGACAGGGAGTGGCGATGGACGGTGGGCTGCCTCCTAGACAAGGTTGGCACGGCTAAATCTCCTTCTAGCTTGCTGTATCCACTGGGATGGCATGGTGAGCTTCGGCTGTTCACCATTGATGTCATTGCCCAGCTTACAGTGAGGCTAGTGCTTGGTTTAACTTGCTAGATGATCTACTAAGGTTGTTGTGAGCTAGAGAGGGAACAAGTTAGGCTTCAATCACTGCTCACAATAGCTAGAGAGGTTGTTGTGAGCTAGAGATGAAATGGCCGCAAGAATTCAAGTTTTGAATTTTGAACAGATTTTTGGTGGGTGTGCTAGGTTGGTGCTGGTGAGTCTGTAGATGCTTGGGTTTTGAAATTTGAGCTTGTTTGAGTGGTTTTTGAAAAAGTGGGATCTTCCTATATGATAAATATTCAATTTTGAACTATCCTTTAAACCATGCATTTGAATGTTTCTGGATGATCACAAAGTGGGCCTTGATACTTTGTTATGAGTACTATCAAGGGGTGTAAAGATCCAGAAAAGTTTCTGTTAAGTTCTGAAAGTTTGGGACAGCCAAAGTAGGCATGGGAGTTAAATTGGTCAAAATGACCATTCCCTTATTTTGTTTGTTTTGAATTATTTGTCTTTGGGAAAAGTGTGGGAAATGTTTAGATGATGTTTATTTCACCTAAGAATCCATTTACAAGCAAAGAAACACACAAATAAGGTGGTTCAAAAGAATTCAAAATGAAATGCATACTCACATGCATGCTTCCATATTTTTATTTAGAAAAGTTTTTGTTAACCCTAATCTTGATGATTAGAGTTTGATGATCCAAGTTTAGTATTTTTGGGATGTTACACTTGTAGAGGCTACGGCGAGGAGAGGTGAGCTTGGACAGCGTCGCCATGGTCAACGGCACGCAGCGGACAAAAAAGGTCGATGCACATGATTTCGGCCTTCCCGGCTCGATTCCTTCACTGTGCTGACGAAGTTCACTACGGTGGAGCTTGTGGCACCTTGAGATCGCCTTGGGGTGGTCTCAAACGGCAACAACGAGCAACTCTGGTGTGCTAGGGTTTCAGTATAAAGGAGTTCTAGAGATAGGGAGTTCGCTAGAGAGAGGGAGATGAGGATAAGAGAGAGTGATGCATCGTGGTGGTGTTCTTATCCTCCCAGCAGACGCTTCACGCCAGCGAGCAACGGCGCTCGTGCCACGCAGCTGCTTCGGTGACTGCGCGAGGTGGATGATGATCTTAGAATGGACAAAGGGGTATGTGGGCCTGGGACGTTGTTGGGCTTCGACGAAATGAGCGGAACGTTGCTGCCGCTACTATGGGCGATGAATAGAAGATGGGCTGCAACCAAATCTGTCTTCCTCTATTTTTTTCCTTTTTCTTATATTATTCTATATTCCGTTTCAACTAAATCTTTTCTATTTTTTGTATTTGCACATTTTTTTGAAATTTTATTTTTAAAATTTATCTGTTAAATAGCTACAGCAAAAATGAGGTGTATTAAAAATCCTTTTTGTGAACTGTTATTATATATTGTTTAGAGTTTCTTTACTTTATTATATAAGTAATTTTCATTTTAATATTAGTAGGGGCTTTTGTTATGAATTCAATTTATATAATATACCATAAACCTTTTAAAGTATATACTACTGATTTGTGAGATGTAGGTGAGAAAAATAATTAATAACTTTAGGGTTTAAGATTTTGTTTCTTATTTAGAAACTTTCTTTAAGCTATGCGTTTACTTATTTATGGATAAATGTGGCTTTATAATATTTATAAAATCATTATAAAGGCCTCATATAATAATTATTATATATAGTTAATGCCTTAATATGGTGATGAATAATGTTTTAATAATATTGGTTATGTCATTATATATATACATTGATATTTATGATTGAAATAGAAACTAGGGTTTTGAATTGTAACTGTTTACCATGAGTTTTAGGAGTTTTAATATTCATATATCCTTTTATAAATGTGAATAAAGGTGGATGGTTAAGACATATTATCTTTATTCTTATGATCATGAGTGATATCACC
The DNA here is from genome assembly GCA_916181665.1 of Avena sativa. Lineage (NCBI taxonomy): Eukaryota > Viridiplantae > Streptophyta > Magnoliopsida > Poales > Poaceae > Avena > Avena sativa. Next base: position 80,175,592 of record OV702284.1, read on the forward strand.
ATCTAAGGTAAAATAGTGGGGTTGTTTTCTAGGCTAACTTATGAGAAAGATTTGAGATATACGATGACCCACAAGTATAGGGGGTGTATCGCGGTACTTTCAATAAATAGGAGTGTCGATTCCAACAAGGAGAAGAAGGTGTTGACTAGTGGTATGGAGTAGGAAATCTCTGTAAATACTTAGCAAACGGATTTTAGGGGTTTTCTGATAAAGCAACAAAACAAAGTGCAAGTAATAAAGACAACGAACAACTGCAGCAAGTGGCCCAATCCTTTCTTAGAAAAGGACAAGCCAGTGGAAATACTTATAAGGACCAAACGTTCTCGAGGACACATGGGAATTCTGTCAAGTCCTTTCACTTAAAATAGCTAAGTACTCTTCTTTGGTGTTGTAAGTGTTGTGTGGGTGAACCTGTGCTAACGTACCGCCCTTACTTGGACTAATATATAATTGTGATTAAACCCCCTATAAGCATCCGCAACTACAGGAAAGCAATTAAGATATAAACCTAACCACAGCCTTAAACTCTGAGATCCTAGACTCCCTTATGCAAAGGTGTTCTAACGGGGGTTCAGGTTTCTGTCACTCCGGCAACCCCACAATTAGTAGCCAAATACACAATGCATTCCCCTAGGCCCATAAATGGTGAAGTATCATGTAGTCGACATTCACATGACACCACTAGAAGAATAGCACCACAACTTAAATACTAAACCATTGAATAATAACTCAACACAAATCCACTAATAACAACATGAATTCTCCCATGTCCTCAAGAACTAGACGAACTACTCACAAGACATCATATGGATCAAGATCAAAGATGATATGGTAATGGATAACAATCTGAACATAAACAATAATCCAATGGTTCCACTCACAAGCATCAACTACAATAGTAATTAACACCGGGAAAGTTTCCCCTAAGAACTAATGCAAGATCCAACACGATTGTTACAGCGGGATGGAGTAGTGATGATGGTGCTGGTGGAGATGATGGTGTGGATGATGATGATCCCGATGAAGTCTAGCTTGATGATGGTGTTGATGGCGATGATCTCCCCTCTCCGGGAAGGTATTTCCCCGGTAGAAATCTGTCTGCCGGAGAGCTCTTTCTCTCTTGGTGTTTTTCGCCCCGTAGAGGCGGCGAAAATATTTCTGTGGTTGCTCCCCTGGTATTAGGGTTCCGAGAGTAAGATATAGGAGAGAGGTCGGAGTCGGAGGCTGGCCAGGTGGGGCACACCTGCCCTAGGCGCGGCCTAGGGGGACCCGCGCCTAGGGGGTGTGGGCCCCCTGTGGCCCAGCTACGCCTCCCCTCCTGGCTTCCTTCGTCTTCTGGAAAAATATAATTTTCCAATATGTTTCTGGTATTTTTCTGATCTTCGTGAAATTGAATCAAAACACCTCTTTTTCCATCAGAAACCTGAATCCGGCAGTCCATTCTCCAAGAATCATCCAACATGCAAAAACAGAGGAAAATACATAAATAACACCTCATAATAAGAAATATATCAATGAGTAGAGGAAAATTATGATATAGAATGGTGATGCAAATTGGACATATCAACTCCCCCAAGCTTAGATCTTCGCTTGTCCCCAAGCGAAAACTGAGATCGGTAAACATGTCCACAAGTTTATGGAGTGAAGTGTCGATAAAATAATATGGACAAGAAGCATCACACTTACCATTACACAATTCATAGAAGAAAGCAACTCACAATTATATAACTTAGATTGCAACAAGTACATGAGTCGCAATAGAGATGCATAAAGATAAATCATAATTGGAATTGGAAAACTCTTGTTCTTGGTCAGAGAACAACTGGCAAACAGTTTCACAAATAAAGCTTTTGAAGAATTTTTAAAACAGGAGTACTCTTTGCTCAAAAAGGTTTTTCACAATGAAGGCTCTCAAAGTAATACTCAATAGATAAGAGTCTCGTGCAAACAAGGAAGATAAAGAACATGATTGAATAAATCACCATATGAATGCTTGCAACACAACAAGTCAAATGCTTGCTAGAGATAATGTAGAGGTCCCAACCTGATAAGGTAGAGATCCCTGTGTTTACAATGCTAGTTCCTAGATCAATAGCTAGCATCCACGGTTTAAGATGTAATATTGAGAAACAAAGGTCATAATACAACTTTATAACCAGGAATAAAATAATTCATTACATCTTACGTAGCTCATTTGGCTATCTCATTACAATGCAGTAGAAATAACTATATAGCATGGAGTCCTTCATCTTCAAAGTGCCATAGGCAATCATGTTGGTTGTAGACTTGTAATCCTATTCAACACACTTCACTAACATCAAACAAACCTGCAACATAATAAGTTACATCCACAAGGGTCAATACATTTGAATTGTATTGGCAAGTGATACTATGGTAGAGTAGTGGTATCTATCATCTATATGCATTTGGCTAAGTGGAGCTTAGGCTTGCTTTCCTCAAAATAAGGTTTTCCTTATAAGTTGAAAACACTAAGTTTTTGTTTGTCAAAATCACCCAAGGCATCTACCAATAGATATTGGTTGTAACATCCCAACAATATTAAACTTGGATCATCAAAATCTGATTATCAAAATTAGGGTTAACAAAAACTTTCCCAACTAAAAATATGAAAGCATTCATATGGGTTTGTATTCAAAATTTGGATTCTTTTGAATTTCCATGTTTCTTTGTTTCTTTGCTTGTAAAATGATTCTTAGGTGAAATAAACATAATCTAAACAATCCCCAAACTTTTCCCAAAGACAAACAACTCAAAATAAACAAATGAAGTGAATGGTCACTTTGGCCAAATTAACTCTCATGCCTACTTGGGTTATCCCTAGTTTTCAAAACTTAACAGAAACATTTGTGGATCTTTGCACCCCTTGTTAGTACTCCTCATAAGGGACCAAGGCCCACTTTGTGATCTTCCAAAAACATTCAAATGCTCAGTTTAAATGATAGTTTAAAATTGAATCTATCTCATATGGGAAGATCCCACTATTTCAAAAACCACTCAAACAAGCTCAATTTTCAAAACCCAAGCACCCACAGAATCCTCAGCACATGCCTAGCACACCCACCAAAAATCTTTTCAAAATTCAAAAGAAAGTTTCTTGCGGCCATTTCATCAAACACTTGGCAGGCAAATTTAAACCAAATCAAATTCACTGTTTTAATAGTGTTTTGGGCCTAACTAGTTCCCTCTCTAGCTCATAGCAACCATTTAGTAGATCATCTAGCCTAATTGGCAACCTCTAGCCTCATTGTAAGCTGGCCATTGCCATCAATGGTGATCAATCCGAGCCACCTCGACGGCCAAACTTGGTCGCCGCCGTAGCAGACCATCTCCCCCTCTCTCGCCATGTCTGGGAGGTAGCCATCACTCCACCGCCACCCACTGTCCCCTCCCCGAGCCAAGGAAAGCCGTGGACCACCGAGCACGCCTAGCGCCCAGTGCCACTACGACATGCCGAGTATTCGCCAGAGCGCCGCACCCGGCACGCGCGCACACGCCGCCCCTCGACCGCAGCCCGTGCCCACCGCTTCTCCATGACCCCAGGAACACGCCAGACACCCCCGTTTGCCGCCCCGTGCCTCACAGCCACCGCTCGCGAGCAAAGACGCCGCCTCTGCCGCTCAGAGTGCCAGCCTCACCCGACCGATTGCCACCGCCCCTACACGCGCATTTAAGCTCTAGAGCATCGCCAGGAGACCGCCCGTCGATTGCCACCCTCAGCCATGCCGCTAAATGCCCGTAGCCATGTCGCCACCGTCGCCTGCCCATACCTCTCGGTCTCGCCTTCGAGCCTATAAAAGGAGGCCATCCCCAGCCGTTTGAAGCACACCATTCCACTCCCCTCACCTCACTAATCATTCCACCCTCGAGCTGGCGCACGAGGAGCAGCAGCTCACCAGAATTGCGCCAGAGCAGGCCACCTCTGGAGAAGATGGGAGCCGTTGATTTCGACCACCCCCGGAGCTGCCTCAACCGTCCCTGATCTCGCCGTCGACCACTCGTTCGTTTGCCCGCCTTGCCGTCTTTGCTGGAGCCCTGGTATGCCCCGATGCACTCCCACTGAGCCGCTAGGGTTCGAGCTCGCCGGTGACATGTTCATCGTCGACGACGACCCTCAGCCGTCGATCGCCCTTCTAATCCAACGAACCACACAGCCCCGTACCGCTTCGCGTGTTATGAGCCACTGACGGGTGGAACCCCCTGTCAGCTGAGCCCCGCGCTGCGGAGTGACACTGGGCCGGCCCATTAGCATCTCCCGCGCAGCCCAACCGTTTGAATTTAGATTTTCTATTTCAATTCAAACTCAGTTATGTACCTAGTTTCAAAAATCAACCCAGCTCGATTCAGTGAACCAAATTGCATGAAACCAATTTTGTTAGAAAGGTACTGAAATGCCTAATCCAAGCCCGTTGGATTCAAATTATTTGGACCTGTAGATCAACCTTGGTAAAAATAACAAGTCAGAAGCTTTTCTACATTCAAACATTTTTCAAATTTCAACCACAATAGCTTTTGAGTTGATTCCAACTCTTAAAAATCACATTTGATCATACCTTTCAGAATATATAAAAACATTTGGGTTTACTTACAGAAATAATGTTCAAGCAACAAAAGAATGCCACATAGGCATTTCTAGTCACTTTATTTATTTAAAATAAAAAGGTTAAATCTTATTAAATTGTGACACCACTTTAAATCACATTCCCATGTACTGAAATATGTGGTGATGACATGTGTCAACATGATCCCATGTTTGAGTTGGAGAATATTAAATCTTAAGTAGTTTTTCAATGAGTAGAAATTACTTTTCTAAAAATAAAATAAATAAGACAAAAGCTTTAATCTTGTAATGTTAGTGATGATGCTAGATCATCTATAGTACCCTTTTGTGTGATGATTGAAAATAGTTAAGTATTGTTTGGTGATTGTGTACCTCGTATTTATTTATAGACGCTAGTACCGACCAAGGATACGAGGAGGAAGGAGGATACTACGAGGAAGAAGCCGAGCAGAACTTCAACCACTGCTCTGCTCAAGGCAAGCTTATACTGATACTTATGCAAGCCTAATACCACTGGTTGAGTTAGCAAGCTAACCCTTGCAAGATACCCTACTTATGCAAGCTAATACTTGCTTGTTACCATGCCAACTATATGCCTTAAGCATATGTGATCATACCCACTTGATAACCCAAATCCTAGTTTTACTTGCAAGCTTCATACTTTATCAAAGCTTTCTCTTAGAGTTTACTTAAGTAATTTGTATATTCTAGGAAGATAATTGAAGGTTGCCTAAAGAGCATTAAATTTGGCCTATGCTAGATAATCTTGATGTCATCCTAAGGCATGAGATTGAACTTAATTAATCTCCACTTGTTTACCACCCCTCATTAGTACTTACCCCACTTGTAGATGCTAGTGCTAAGCATAAAACTTGATCAACTTTAGATGGGAATACTTGGTGAAAATGGTTATGAAAACCTTGGAATGATGAGTCATTCTACTGAAATGTTTTGACATATGTTTCCGAACACCAGATGATTTTGATAATGAAAATGTTGAGGCAGGAGCCTTAGCCCCTTTATAAAACTGATGGTTGTCTAGATGTGATACCATTCCAATTTTACCGTACAACCACAATACCCGAAAATTGGGTAGGGCTTGACTGGAAACTTATATACCTTAGTATGGGTTCCCCCTCACGGCCAAGGTCTGAGCTGAGGCTACCTTGTGAAGATTGTCCACCTGTGCAGTACCCAAGATGATAGTTGGTCATGGTTGGGAGGCCAAACTCACAGGAGAGGTGCCTATACTAGGGCGTGTAATTGAAAGGTTAGGATTATTATCCACATACTAAGTATGGTGAATTCAGGATTTGTTCCTGACGGATGTATCGAATGTTGTGGTGAAAGTGTATAATCTTTGCAGAGTGTCAAACTATTCGAATAGCCGCGTCCGCGGTTATGGACAGTTAGAGTGGCCATACTGTTCCCCCGTCAGATGTTTTCAAAATGACTTGTGAATGAATTGAGACTTTGACTTGACCACAACAGAGTTGTGATATGAAATTCAAGTTCCCACTTAGGCATTATAAAGTTTCAACTAGTTTCTTGCTTCTGAACTTAGTAGAGGTAAATCTGGATTTTTGCAAAACAACCCTAGAGCTTAGTGTCGTATTACAAAACCCCCCTTAACTTGTTAGTATTAGTTTGCGAGTACTTAAAGAGTACTCATGGCTTTGTCCCTGGCTATTCCCGTGGCTAGAGTATGAAGAGGAGTACCAGGATGATGGACCGCAGGAAGGTTACGACAACTAGGATCATCTCCCATCGTCAGCATTGCCTGTGACCCCGAAGATGGAGCTTCGCCTATGCTACTTTTATTATTACGTATTTCCGCTGCTTGAGTTGTATTAAGAACTGGATCATGAGATCCTTATTTGTGTAAGACCTTATGTATGGTTTGTAATGGATGATGTACTGTGATATCCAAATCTGTTATGTCTCGCAAAAATGGTAATCCTGGGATTGCGATGTATGGCATAACAGGCATCTTGTATTAAAAATCCGGGTGTTGACAAGCTCCTGACCATAGGAGACCCTAGTTAGACTGGATGTTTGAATCAAAAACTTAGTTTCAAAACCAAAGGAAGCAAATATTTACAAAAACTTATTCCCATTCTTATCACTTTTCTTCTTTCATAAAAATTCATGTTCCTCAAAACTCTTGCAAAATACATAAAATTTGACACACTTGATCACTATACTAACTTACTCATCCTATATTCTTATAGATGGATGTGAAGTACAACAAGTTTTATCAGCTGGGGAATGGAGGAGACCTCATATTTGAGCGGGATTTGGACCAGCTTTCGGAACTTCTGGAGCGTCCGCACCCCGAGTTCTTCGGAGCTCAGCTCAATGATCAAGGAGGAGAAGATCTGCAGTGGCTAATTGTTGCAAGTCTCCGTGGAAAGATTGAACCTCCCACTGCCGAGGGAATTCAGTTCACCTTAAGAGAGAACAACTGGCTCAATGGACTTGCCAGGGCCATGCAGGAAGCTCTTGCCCGTCTATGTGGGCAGAGTATCAATCATATCAGGGGTACCCGCTTTGAGTTTTGTCCAAGGCGTGATGCTATGGGACAACCACTGGAAGCCCCATACCACCACGAGCTAAAGACTAAGTTGGACCACCTTAGCTTCATGATGTATGATCGTCAGCAAGAGTTGGACAATGCACGTGATTACTCCAACCACAAGTCCACCATCATCAAGACAAAGGATTACACCATCGCCATGCTAGCGAAGGACCGCAAGTCTCGCCGCCGTCATCTTGACAAGAAGGAGCGCATCATTTCCCGTATTTGCCACCCTATCTCAGATTTGGAGGAGACCATCCACGAGAGAGACATGCAGTTGGAGGAAAGGGAGAATGCCGGAGAAGATCTTCGTGGAGACCCCTACTCCTATCTCAGCGATGATGATGATTTTCTGGAGGATCAGGCCATGGACTTCTTCACCGATGATGATGATTTCGCCTTCATCGATGACGATGATGATGATGATTACACTGATTCCGAGGAGTAGTATCACTTGAGAACTAGCGTTAGTGAGCCTATTCGGTCCCACTGTATCGTAGTTTCCAGAATGGTTCTTAAAACCATCTGTTTTCCTTTGTTGTGGTGTATGTTGTATCGTGTGCTATGAATGAATGAATGAAAAGCAAGTTGCTAGAAAATCCTAGTCAAACTTTAAAAACTTTTCAAAGTCCCTGAACCTTAGAAATTTCCCTCTTTTCTCATGATATATCTCAATCTTCAGATGCCTCGCGGAGGAAGTGGTTCATCCCCGGACCCGATGTTGCAGATCCTGCAAATGTTTGTTTCTGACCGCAAAGCTGAAAGATCAGAACGCCAAGCCAACCTAGTCACCCTTCAGCAGATAGCTCAGCTGGCCCACAACAATCAAGGCCAAGGAAATCATACCATGGATCTAAGCTCAAGAATTTCCAGAATACCAACCCACCTGTTTTCACTAAGTCAGAAGAGCCCCTAGACGCAGACGATTGGCTGCAAACCATGGAGAACAACCTGGAAGTCGCCGGAGTGGAAGCTAACGAGAAAGTTCTGTTCGCCACCCACTATCTAGCCGGAGATGCAAGAGCATGGTGGAACAGCGTTCGTGCAATGACCGAAGGACAGATGATAACCTGGGAGGAATTCAAGGTCAAGTTTAGCAGAACCCATGTGCCACCGGGTTTGATCAAGAGAATGAGAGATGAATTCAGAGAACTGAAGCAAGGAAGGATGACCATAGTGGAATACCGTGACAAATTCTTGTCATTAGCTAGGTATGCCCCGGATGAGATCGACACTGAAGCCAAGAAGAAAGAGAGATTCTTGAATGGTCTGCACGATGAGATGCAGACAGTGTTGGTCAATATCCCCTTTGATGATATTGAAGCCCTTGTCGACTCTGCCATCCATATGGAAGGAAAGATCAACCAAGCCAATGAGAACCGCAAGCGCTGCATGATGCATCAGCCAGGAAACCATCATACCCCAAAGTATCGCCCCAACCCATCTCCAGGATTTGCCCCAAGAACAAACAGACCCCCGATGAACCGTCCGACCTATCCCAACCGTGGAAACCCAAGGCCCGGAGGAAATCACAACAACCCAGCAACTCTGGCAATTTCAACCGTGCACCACCCAAGTTCAACAACAACAATGCGGTCACCAACACCAACACTGCCCCGAGGACTGGAAGCAATGATGTGCCTATTGCAGCAAAGGACAAGTCGCAAGTGACTTGTTATGACTGTGGAAATAAGGGTCACTACTCCAATGAGTGCCCCAAGAAGAATGCCGCAACCCCCAATGCAAATGCCCCAGCTCAGAAGCAGCGTCGTGTTCAGCCTGGAAGAAGGTTTGCCCCAGGGAATTCGCTCAACCGCAACAGCCGTCTTTTTTTCATGCATGCTGAAGAAGCCCAGGAAGCGCCAGACGTCGTGCTGGGTATGTTTCCTGTTAATTCATTACTTGATAGAGTGTTATTTGATTCTAGTGCATCACACTCATTTGTCACTGAAGAATGTGCATGCACTAGTAATATTCAACCAACCAAATTGAAGCATGTTATGATTGTACAAATCCCCAGTTCAACCACCAAAGCTAGAAAAATTTGCAAAGTCGTCCCTATCCGAATCCATGGCATAGATTTTTATGCTAATCTAATAGTACTCGGAACTAAAGTCTTGGAAGTAGTACTAGGAATAGATTGGATGTCCAAACATAAAGGATTAATTGACTGTGCCAAGAAAGCTATAACCATGACCAGTACAGCCGGAATATCAGTCGAGCATGTGTCTGAAACCTTACCTCGTCAATTCAAGTGCAATAAGAGTATAGCCCAACCTACCATTGACCAAGTCCGGATAGTCTGTGAATACCCCGATGTATTTACAGATGTTTTTCCCGGGATGCCCCCAGATCGGGATATCGAGTTTATCATTGAACTAATCCCCGGAACAGGACCCATAGCCCAGAGACCATATAGTATGAACCCGTCTGAACTAACGGAACTAAAGAAGCAACTGGATGCCATGCTGGAAATTGGATTTATTCAACCAAGTGCGTCACCATGGAGATCACCTGTCTTGTTTGTGGATAAGAAGGATGGAGGTAATCGTTTGTGTACGGATTATCGGAAGTTGAATGATGTCACTATCAAGAACAAATACCCATTTACCAAGATAGAAGTTTTGTTTGACCAGTTGACTGGTGCCAAAGTGTTTTCTAAGATTGATCTTAGAACTGGTTATCATCAACTTAAGATTTGCGTAGAGGATATTCCCAAGACTGCCTTTACCACCAGATATGGATTATACGAGTATACTGTCATGTCTTTTGGATTAACCAATGCCCCCGCTTATTTCATGAATCTTATGAATAAGATTTTTATGGACTTCCTGGATAAGTTTGTCGTTGTTTTCATCGATGACATTCTGATTTATTCCAAATCAGAAGAGGAACATGAGCTACACCTAAGGACCATTCTTGGAACCCTTAGAGAACATCAGTTGTATGCCAAGTTTACCAAATGTGAATTCTGGTTACAGGAGGTAGGATTCCTCGGTCACATTGTATCAGCCGAAGGAATTGCCGTTGACCCTGCAAAGGTGAAATATGTCGAAGATTGGCAAGCCACAACCACTCAAACCCAAGTTCGTGCATTTCTCGGATTGGCGGGATATTACCGCAAGTTCGTAGAAGGATTCTCGAGTATCACCAGACCCATAACTCAATTGCTGAAGAAGGACAAGAAGTTTGAATGGACAGACAAATGTGAAGCGAGTTTTCAAGAACTTAAGAGAAGATTGATTTCAGCCCCAATCTTAATCATGCCGGATATCACGAAGCCCTTTGACGTGTATTTGGATGCATCCAAGATCGGTCTTGGATGTGTGCTAATGCAAGAAGGCAAAGTTATATCTTATCTATCCCGACAACTGAAACAACATGAGCAGAACTATCCAACCCATGACCTCGAGCTCGCAGCCGTAGTTCTAGCCCTGAAGACATGGAGGCATTACCTGATGGGAAACCGTTGTGAGATTTATTCGGATCACAAGAGCCTGAAGTATATATTCACTCAGAAGGAGCTGAATATGAGGAAGAGAAGATGGATTGAGGTAATCAAGGATTACGACCTGGACATTCACTATCACCCCGATAAAGCCAACGTGGTAGCAGATGCCCTTAGCAGATTGCCGTGCCGCTTGAACTCCATTATTTTGAAGGAGCAACCAAGTCTGCACAAAGAGATGAAGATTTACGAATGGAATTAGTGAGTAAAGGATTTTTGGCTAGCATAGAACTTCAACCACTTTGATCAACCAGATCAAGGAGGCGCAGAAAGGAAATGCTAGTATCGAAGGAATCAAGCGTCGTATCGGTAGAAGCAAAGTACCCGGATTCACCGAAGACGAAGGAGTTCTGTAGTACAAAGGACGCCTTTGTGTACCAGCAGATTCAGAGTTGAAAGAAGTTATTCTGAAGGAAGCTCATGATACTCTTTATTCTATCCACCCCGAAGGAACGAAAATGTATTAGGATTTGAAAGAGCAATTTTGGTGGCATAAGATGAAGAGAGAAATCGGAAGCTATATCGCCAAGTGTGATATATGTCAGAGAGTCAAGGCGGGACATCAAAGACCCACTGGATTGTGCTAACCATTGCAAATTCCGGAATGGGAATGGGATTCAGTTGGAATGGACTTTATCACCGGATTGCCTACTTCTAGTAGGTGAAATGACTCTATCTGGGTCATAGTTGACAGATTGTCCAAAGTCGCCCATTTCTTACCAGTCAAGACCACATATCAGAGTTCGAAGCTAGCAGAGTTATACATCGCTAGAATCGTCAGTTTGCACGGAGTCCCCAAGAACATCGTACGGATCGAGGAACTCAGTTTACCTCGAGATTCTGGAAGAAAGTCCAAGAAGGTTTAGGAACCCGACTAGATTTCAGCACAGCTTATCACCCTCAGACCGACGGACAAACTGAGCGAGTAAATCAAATACTCGAAGACATGTTGAGAGCTTGTGTGTTAGAGTATGGATCTAAATGGAAGACTATCTGCCGTTTGCAGAATATTCATACAACAACAGTTATCAATCTAGTTTGCAAATGGCCCCATTTGAATTCATGTATGGAAGGAAGTGTCGCACCCCTTTGAACTGGTCGGAAGTAGGAGAGAGCCAGATTTTTGGACCCGACATCCTACAAGAAGCAGAAGAGAAAGTTCACAATATTCGTGAGCACCTCAAGATAGCCCAGTCAAGACAGAAGAGTTACACCGACAAGAGACGTAGAGACCTCGCTTTTAACATCGGAGATTTTGTGTACCTGAAAGTGTCGCCATTGAAAGGAATGCAGCATTTCCAACTGAAGGGAAAGTTATCCCCTAGATATATAGGCCCCTTAAAGATTCTGAACTGTCGAGGAGAAGTGTCGTATCAATTGGAAATGCCAGAAGAGATGTCAGCCGTGCACAATGTGTTCCATATCTCATTACTTTGCAAGTGCCTCGAAGTTCTAGAGAAGACTGAAGTGTTCAAGAACATTGATCATCGGACCATAGAGATCAATGATGACCTGACCTATCCCGAAGTACCCATCCGTATTTTGGAAGAAGATTTTAGAACTTCCAGAACCTGAAGCATCAAGTTTCTCAAAATTCAATGGAGCAACCACACTGAAGAGCAAGCTACCTGGGTGCGCGAAGATCACATTAGGACGGAGTTTCCCGATCTCTTCAAATCCTAGGTAATCTTTTTCGTACTTTTTCAAATCTCGGGACGAGATTTTGTTTAAGGGGAGAAGGTTTGTAACATCCCAAAAATATTAAACTTGGATCATCAAACTCTAATCATCAAAATTAGGGTTAACAAAAACTTTCCCAATTAAAAATATGAAATCATTCATATGGGTGTGTATTCAAAATTTGGATTCTTTTGAATTGCCATGGTTCTGTGTTTCTTTGCTTGTAAAATGATTATTAGGTGAAATAAACATCATCTAAACAATCCCCAAACTTTTCCCAAAGACAAACAACTCAAAATAAACAAATGAAGTGAATGGTCACTTTGGCCAAATTAACTCTCATGCCTACTTGGGTTATCCCTAGTTTTCAAAACTTAACAGAAACATTTGTGGATCTTTGCACCCCTTTTTAGTACTCCTAATAAGGTACCAAGGCCCACTTTGTGATCTTCCAAAAACATTCAAATGATCAGTTTAAATGACAGTTTAAAATTGAATCTATCTCATATGGGAAGATCCCACTATTTCAAAAACCACTCAAACAAGCTCAATTTTCAAAACCCAAGCACCCACAGAATCCTCAGCAAATTCCTAGCACACTGACAAAAAATATTTTCAAAATTCAAAAGAAAGTTTCTTGCGGCCATTTCATCAAACACTTGGCAGGAAAATTTAAACCAAATCAAATTCACTGTTTTAATAGTGTTTTGGGCCTAACTAGTTACCTCTCTAGCTCACAGCAACCATTTAGTAGATAATCTAGACTAATTGGCAACCTCTACCTCATTGTAAGCTGGCCATTATCATCAATGGTGAGCAATCCGAGCCGTCTCGCCGGCCAAATTTGGTCGCCGCCGCAGCAGACCATCTCCCCCTCTATCGCCATGTTTGGGAGGTAGCCAACACTCCACCACCACCCACTGTCCCCTTCCCGAGCCAATGAAACCCGTGGACCACAGAGCACGCCCAGCGCCCAGTGCCACTGCGACATGCCGAGCACACGCCGCCCCTCGACCGCAACCCGTGCCCACCGCTTCGCCATGACCCCAGGAACACGCCAGACACCCCCTTTTGCTGCCCCGTGCCTCACAGCCACCGCTCGCCATCGAAGACGCCGCCTTTGCCGCTCAGAGGGCTAGCCTCGCCCGACAGATTGCCACCGCCCCTACACGCGCATTTAAGCTCTAGAGCATTGCCAGGAGACCGCCCGTCGATCGCCACCCTCAGCCATGTCCCTAGCCGCCCGTAGCCATGTCGCCACCCTCGCCTGCCCATCCCTCTCGGTTTCACAGTCGAGCCTATAAAAGGAGGCCACCCCCAGCCGTTTGAAGAACACCATTCCACTCCCCTCACCTCACTGATCATTCCACCCTCAAGCCGGAGCACGAGGAGAAGCAGCTCGCCGAAATTGTGCCGGAGCAGGCCACCTCTGGAGAAGAAGGGAGCCGTTGATTTCGACCACCCCTGGAGCTGCCTCAACCGTCCCTGAGCTCGCCGTCGACCACTCGTTCGTTCGCCCGCCTCGCCGTCATCGCTGGATCCCTGGTATGCCCCCTATGCCCCCCCACTAAGCCGCTAAGGTTTGAGCTCGCCGGTGACATGTTCATCGTCGACGACGACCCTCATCCGTCGATCGCCCTTCTAATCCAATGAACCACACAGCCCCGTACCGGTTCGCGTGTTATGAGCCACTAATGGGTGGAACCCCTGTCAGCTGAGCCCCGCGGTGCGGAGTGACACTGGGCCGGCCCATTAGCATCTCCCGCGCAACCCAACCGTTTGAATTTAGATTTTTCTATTTCAATTCAAACTCAGTTCTGTACCTAGTTTCAAAAATCAACCCAGCTCGATCCAGTGAACCAAATTTCATGAAACCAATTTTGTTAGAAAGGTACTGAAATGCCTAATCCAAGCCCGTTGGATTAAAATCATTTGGATATGTAGATCAACCTTGGTAAAAATAACAAGTCAGAAGCTTTTCTGCATTCAAACATTTTTCAAATTACAACCATAATAGATTTTGAGTTGATTCCAACTCTTAAAAATCACATTTGATCATACCTTTCAGAATATATAAAAACATTTGGGTTTACTTATAGAAATAATGTTCAAGCAACAAAAGAATGCCACATAGGCATTTCTAGTCACTTTATTTATTTAAAATAAAAAGGTTAAATCTTATTAAATTGTGACACCACTTTAAATCACACTCCCATGTACTGAAATATGTGGTGATGACATGTGTCAACATGATCCCATGTTTGAGTTGGAGAATATTAAATCTTAAGTAGTTTTTCAATTAGTAGAAATTACTTTTCTAAAATAAAATAAATAAGACAAAAGCTTTAATCTTGTAATGTTAGTGATGATGCTAGATCATCTATAGTACCCTTTTGTGGGATGATTGAAAATAATTAGGTATTGTTTGGTGATTGTGTACCTCGTATTTATTTATAGACGCTAGTACCGACCAAGGATACGAGGAGGAAGGAGGATACTACGAGGAAGAAGCCGAGGAGAACTTCAACCACTGCTCTGCTCAAGGCAAGCTTATACTGATACTTATGCAAGCCTAATACCACTGGTTGATTTAGCAAGATAACCCTTGCAAGATACCCTACTTATGCAAGCTAATACTTGCTTGTTACCATGACAACTATATGCCTTAAGCATATGTGATCATACCCACTTGATAACCCAAATCCTTGTTTTACTTGCAAGCTTCATACTTTATCAAAGCTTTCTCTTAGAGTTTACATAAGTAATTTGTAGATTCTAGGAAGATAATTGAAGGTTGCATAAAGAGCATTAAATTTGGCCTAAGCTAGATAATCTTGATGTCATCCTAAGGCATGAGATTGAACTTAATTAATCTCCACTTGTTTACCACCCCTCATTAGTACTTACCCCACTTGTAGATGCTAGTGCTAAGCATAAAACTTGATCAACTTTAGATGGGAATACTTGGTGAAAATGGTTATGAAAACCTTGGAATGATGAGTCATTCTACTGAAATGTTTTGACATGTGTTTCCGAACACCAGATGATTTTGATGATGAAAATGTTGAGGTAGGAGCCTTAGCCCCTTTATAAAACTGATGGTTGTCTGGAGGCTATACCATTCCAAATTTACCGTACAACCACAATACCCGAAAATTGGGTAGGGCTTGACTGGAAACTTATATACCTTAGTATGGGTTCCCCTCATGGCCAAGGTCTGAGCTGAGGCTACCTTGTGAAGATTGTCCACCTGTGCAGTACCCAAGATGATAGTTGGTCATGGTTGGGAGGCCAAACTCACAGGAGAGATGCCTATACTAGGGCGTGTAATTGAAAGGTTAGGATTGATTATCCGCATACTGAGTATGGTGAATTCAGGAATTGTTTCTAACGGATGTATCGAATGTTGTGGTGAAAGTGTACAATCTCTGCAGAGTGTCAAACTATTCGAATAGCCGCATCCGCGGTTATGGACAGTTGGAGTGGCCATACTGTTCCCCCGTCAGATGTTTTCAAAATGACTTGTGAAATTGTCACATCCCAAGATTTTCCAAATCTTGTAATGTGAAAATAAATGAATAAAATAAAACTTTGTTTGATTTTTAGAGCCAGAAGAAACTTTTTGAATCCAATTGGAACCTCAAACCCATTTGAATTAAATAAAATCCTAAAGGGATTCATAAAGATAAACATTTAATAAAGGAAACTAAAATGTTTAGAACTACTATTTTGGATCTTTTAATAAAAGGATATGGGTATTCAAAAGAAAAGAATGGATTTATAAATAAAGATTATTTTATAAGCCAAATTAAACCTTGGCCAAGTCTTTGAATAAAACAATTTGTTTTGATAAAAATAGTAAAGGTTTATAAAATAATGAGGATTTAATATCCAATTTTTATTTAAGTAAAGGCTTTTCCCATTTAAATAAACACCAAAACTTATTATTTTGTTTTAAATAGGTATTCCAAGTATTTTATATTCTCTAATAAAACCTAATAAAGTGTTTTGTCTTTATTTTAGATTTTAAAATAAACATTCTCAATAAAACAAACCCTAGTTGAATTAATAATGAAAGTCTATTTTATTTAATTAATAATGGACTCTAAAATAAAATGATATTTTGTATTAGAACAAGATTTTCAAATGAATTGTATTTTCAAATAAAACCTACTGATTTGATTTTGAAAACATTTGGATTTCTAATGAAGATTTTATTAATTAAAACAAACCCTAATTTATTAAATAACTAAAGATCCATGTTTTTTTTTATCAATAAATGAGTCTTAAAATAAATAAAAATATTATTTTATTTTGGACTTTGGACTTTGTTGATGAACAGAACCAAAAACACAATGCAAAGTTTAATGATTGTTTGAATTGTTGAATTATTTGAATGCTTGAATAATTGTTTGAAATAACAAATCAGGAAATAGAAATGGAAAAAGAAAAAAAAGATTAGACAGAAAAAAATAGAACAAAACGAGCAGCCCAACCATCTGGCCCAGCTCCAGCCCATCTAGCCCACCTCCTCTCCCGAACCGTTTTTCTTCACCACAAAAAGAACCCGCTGAACCACTTACATGTGGACCTTCTCCCTCTTCCCTTTTCTCACTGACCGACCGGCCCCTCTTCGCTAGTCATCTTCTTCGCCGCGACTCCCTCCTTCCCCTCACCGCGCGGCAGTTTCTTCCCGTTGATAACTCCATCAATCCGCGTTAATCCGTGCATTAAACCTCGCCGCGACCACGCCCTTTTAATCGCCTCGCTCTCTCCTCCGTTTTCCCCCAGACGTCCTCCTCGACACGCCTCCAGGCCGCCCCAATTTCCCCCTATACCGCTGCTACTCCGACGACCCTCCTCGCCAATTCCGGCCAAGACTCGCCGCCCCTCTCCTCCCCGATCAAACTCACAGCATCACCACTCTCAGGCGCATCTGCTAGTGCATCCAACTCGACCGCGGGTACCCTGTAACCTCGCCTTCGACAACGGCCACCGTCGCCACCATCTGCTTCAACTCCGACGACGCCCACTGGTAGATTCTGGTCACCCCTCTCCTCCTCGAGAACACTATGATGTTCTCCAAGCTCGGACGAACCTAACAGCACTTTCCGTTTGTCTTAGGGCACCCCCAATCTTCGCCATCGTCAAGCACTAAGCGCCGCCGCGTCTGCCTCACTCCGGCGAGTACCCCAGGTAGTTCCGTCCGCCCTTTTTCCTCTCGCTCACGCACGCATCCTCGCCAGGACTGTGCGCATCTGACCCTGTCTTCCGTTTGCCCTGGTACGCGCTGTAGCCTCGTCCTCGACGACGCCTGAGCAAGCCCGACGCTAACGACGTCTCCGACGAGCAATCGCCGCCATCCCCGTGCGCCCCCTGCCCAACGACGAGCACCTTGAGCTTCAGAGCGTCACCGCGATCACTGTAAGCACCCTCACCTCCTTCCTCGTTTCCTGTTTCGCTAGCGCCGCCGCCAACTGGCCGCTCCGCCGCTCGCCGTTGTTATCGCGCCGCCAGTTCGTGACTGTTTGATAGGAGCCGTCCGATATCAATCGAGTGGATGAGATAGAATGACTTAAACGCGAAGGGGTACTCAATCTGGGCCACTCGATCTAATTAGATCCAACGATCCAGAGAGGTCAATCCGACCGAACCGGTATCGACCAGTAAGAACACGCCGCGTGTCACCTAATTCGTTTTAAAAGAAATTTGAAAACAGATTTAATTGCAAACTTCAAACCCTTATATCTTTGGATCCACACGTCCAAATTTTACAAATTTTATGTCGTTGGATTCAGGAGAACAAGCCCTAGCCAACTGAGGCCTTAGTTTAGAAAATAGTACCTGTTAACTTGTTTGAATTTGCAGAAACATTTGTGTACTTGTTTAGAGTAGAAAAATTGTTTAAATTTGAATTTAGGATTAAATCTTTTGAAAAATGGTTCTTAGTGACCATACTGACCCTAGGAACCAACCCATAGTGTTAAAAATGATTTTGGTAAAATTTAGGTTGAATTATTTAACTTAGCCATTTTCTAGCCATATAAAATTATTGATTTTACAATGGAAATGTTTTTGCAAAGAAAACTTTGGGAAAATGTTTTGGACCAAACTTACTGACCCAAAAACACCAAGCCTTGCCAAGAGCAACTCACTTGGTGAAAAACCTAAAGTTTTGCTTTGATAAGAATAATTTTCACCACATAAAATGATGAATGAATTTTAAAATGGTCTTGAGATAAAACCCATTTGCAAATGACTTTGCCATTTTGGTAAATGACAAATTTAGAGCTTTACAAAGTTATAAGCCTAGTGGAGACCTTCCTTGTAAATAAAACCATCTTAAGCATGTTCCCATACATGACTTAGAATCCATGCTTTGTGTAGGTGAAATGTTGTTTGTATATTGGTTTGGAATGCTACTTGATACTATGATTGCTTGATTGACTTGTAGTGAATTTAGAAAAGAGTGAGTCTAACAAGATCAAGAAGTAAACTCTCATTCCCTACCAAAAAGGCAAGTTACACTATCATACAAAAGTCCTACTATTTTTATTATACTTAGTGGATTTTGAAAATATGCATGAAAAGATATTTCTGTACTTATGCTATGCTAAAATCCTAATAGGATTCCCTATACACTCCTTAGTGAAAATATTGAAGTTGTACATGCTTAGCCATGCTATATGCTATAATTTGAAAAAGAGATACATGTTGAGATTTTACAAAGATTGAGAAAAGGACTTGTGTTTTACATAATAAAACAAGGACTCAATGAACCACCTAGGTGGAGGATACTTTAAGTTTTGGAGAAGGTGGCAACAAAAGGGAACCATGTCTATGGCAATCACTTTGTGTTGGGCTCCAAAAGAAAACCACCTAGGAAACTTAGAGATCAAACATGCTTCTCCAATTGTGGCTTTCGTGTGCAACCACATGCTATTATGGCTCTGGCTTAGTCAATTACATTAGGAAGACCCATACATTGTCTTTAGTTACTGGACATGGGGATCTGGAATGCTTCATGGGGGCTGAAGACAAAGCTAGCAATGATGTATGGGAGGACCTTTTGGAAAGACTTCGTCACATTCTCAATCTGCCAGTACTCCGTCTTGGTGAGCACTAATCCAGTAGGCCACTGGTGGCAAAAGGATGGGATTGTGACATGTGGGTAAAGTGTACTCCTTCTGCAGAAGTTAATAAAATCTAAGTACTTAGCCGTGTCCCCGGTTATGGACAATACTGAGCAACTAAAGTTTGAACTATGGGAGATCTCGACATTCCAACTTCTAATATAAAAACTTGATGCCCTTGTGTGTCTACCAAGGAATTCAAAGAGATTTTGTTAAACTTGTTGCACTTGGGGTTACCAAGGTGCTCAAGAGCATGATGTACTTGGGGTTACCAAGGAACTCATGGATTTTGATAAAACTTGTTGCACTTGGGGTTACCAAGGTGCTCAAGAGATTTTGACAAGGATTTGAACACTTGAGTTTCTACCAAGGAGTTCAAGGAACTTGGAAAAAGAAGTTTGACAAAGGACTTAAAAACCCTTTTTGAAAAGATAGGATAAAACAATGCTTTATGCAAATAAGCCTTAAACTCTACTTAGCCAAATATGCATATAATGATAGGATCCACTCTTACTATACATAAAAGTGAAGCTTGCCAATACAATTCAAAATGTATTGACCCTTGTGGCTGTAACTTGAAATGTTGCAGGTTGATTGTTTTTAAATGAAGATTGTTTGATTGACTAGGACTACAAAGTCTACAACCAACATCTGCCTGTGGCACTTTGAAGATGAAGGACCCATGACTATATTTATTCCGCTGCAATGTATTGTAATAGCCAAATGAGCTATGTTTGATGTAATAAAATTATATTATTCCTGGTTATAAATTTATATTATGACCTTTGTATCTTGATATTACATCTTAACTGTGGATGCTAGCTATTGATCCAGGGACTAGCATTGAGAACACAGGAGGAACCTAACTTATTAAAGGTTGGGACCCCTACAGAAATGAATTGATACTTTGACTTGACCACAAAAGAGTTGTGATATGAAATTCAACTTCCCACTTAGGCATTATAAAGTTTCAACTAGTTTCTTGCTTCTGAACTTAGTAGAGGTAAATCTGGATTTTTGCAAAACAACCCTAGAGCTTAGTGTCCTACTACAAAAACCCCCTTAACTTGTTAGTATTAGTTTGCGAGTACTTAAAGAGTACTCATGGCTTTGTCCCTGGCTATTCCCGTGGCCATACTATGAAGAGGAGTACCAGGATGATGGACCGCAGGAAGGTTACGACAACTAGGATCATCTCCCATCGTCAGCATTTCCTGTGACCCCGAAGATGGAGCTTCGCCTACGCTACTTTTATTATTACGTATTTCCGCTGCTTGAGTTGTATTAAGAACTGGATCATGAGATCCTTATTTGTGTAAGACCTTATGTATGGTTTGTAATGGATGATGTAATGTGATATCCAAATATGTTATGTCTCACAAAAATGGTAATCCTGGGATTGCGATGTATGGCATAACAGGCATCTGGGATTAAAAATCCGGGTGTTGACATTGGTGATCCTTTAACCCTTGTTCAACCACAAGTTTTTAACTTAGAAATTGGGATGAGGAGATACTTGATAGCTTCCATGTCTTGATGCTCAAATTGTCCATTGCTGGGGACACGGCTAAGTACTTAGATTTTACTCTCTCGATAGGTGGTGCACTTTCCCCACAAGACTCGACATGCATCGAGACAAGATCTTTCAGAAGCCTTCCCTTAGAACAAATGGACGCGCTCCATCCTATCACCCCCTACCACCTTCTGTCCATCTAGCTAAGTTATTGCAACCTATATGATCCAGGCAGAGCCCATAATGCCATGTGGTTGCACTAGAAGCTTCTCAACATTTGACATCTCAAATCTCTTTGTTCCTGGGTGGCTTTCCACAAGTGAGATACACTAGGGTAGGACATAAATATGGGGCCCTGTGTAACCACTCAACACAATCCATTATTTCCATTCCACCCAGGTGATTCATTCACATAGTTGTTTTATTAAACAAAACACAAGTCATTGACTTAGAAATATTTCATAGCATGATTATAATCCACCCTTGTTTTCTACTAGCTAGGATAAGCACAATAGTAGCAATAATCTTAACTTAGGGAAAATCTACTAAGGCATCATCTACTAGGATTTCCCAAGGCATAGCATACTTAGTAAAAATCCCATGCAAGTCCTACTCAAAATATCACTAATGCATAGTGAAAATATTAGGACAAAATGTATGAAGCACCACTTTCCTTTTTGGTAGAGAATCTAGATTCACTCCTTGATCTTGCAATAGTCACACTCTTCAAACTTCACTACAATTCAATCAAGGCACAAATTCAAATCTAGCATTCAAACAATTCATCACATAAAATAAAGAAAACAAAAATAATGCATGCAAGCATGCAAAAGATTGTTTTATTGAAAAAGTGGTTTCTACTAAGGCTATAAACATTTTAAAACACCTATTGGTCATTTATAAAAGTGGGAAAACCCTTTAAAATCAAGTTAGTGAAAATGGGCCATTTAAATCATTTTTGCTTTGCTAGAAATGATTTTAATCAAAGTAAAATTTTGTAGAGTTAGCCAAATATGTTTAGGATAAAAAGTGTTTAGGGTCATGTTAGTGTTTAGGATAAAAAGTGTTTATCCATTTAAATCATGTTAGTGTTTAGGATAAAAAGTGTTTAAAGCAAATCCATTTACAAGAGGTTTCACCCAAAAATTATTTTTAAATCAAAGCAACATTTTATTTTTCTAGAAATGCCTTTAATCAAAGTAATCATTTTCTAGGGTTAATCAAATACATCTTCAAATCCAAAACTTAGTGTTTAGAGTCAGAGAGTTTACATCAAACTATTTACAAAAGGTTTTACTCAAAATTTATTTTTAAAACATAAACAACATTTTTTGTTTCACTAGAAATACTTTTATTCAAAGAATAATTCCTTAGTGTCACTAGAAATGCTTTTATTACAAAACACCTACTTTTTTAGAAGCATAGCACTAAACTAAGGGCATGGTTGCAAAGTTCACATTTTTTTGAATCCAATGATATAAAATTTGTAATTTTTGGACGTGTAGATCAAAAGTTATGAATTTTTCAAATTCAATCATCTAATAGATCTATTTTCTGTTTTTAAAACACAGACAGGTCTACGTGTCATGTTTTCATTGGCCGATACCGATTCGCACAGATCGCATAGTGTGGTGCGTTGGATCTAAGTTACATCGTACGGTGTAGATCTAACGTACCGCTTCGTTTAAGTGAATCTAACTCATCCACAGGATCGGGATCTAACGGCTCACAGCTGCTCGACCAGAGATGGGCGGCGCAGGGCAACGGTGAGCGGCGGCGCGCTCGGGCTGCGGTGGTCTGGCTACTCCAGGAAGCGATGGAGAGGGAGGAGAGAATTACTAGATTCCCTGTGATGTGCTAAAGCTCAACGTACTCGTCGTAGATGAAGGGGCGCACAGAGCTGCTGGTGATTCCTCCTCGGAGTTCACGCCGGCGTCAGGAACGCACTATTCTTGTCAGAATCGAAGCTACAAGCCACGGGAAGACCAAATAAAGGCGGCGTTAGACGCGCAAGGGAGAGGAGAGTATGCGTGCGTCAAAGAGAGGGGGAGGCGCGTGCAGGAATTACCGAGGGAGGTTGCCGGAGTTGCTGCAGACCGCGGCGGCGCTCGGGAGTTGTTGTTGCCGAGGCTGTGGGGCACGCGCGGGCAAGATGTGGGTGCTGGTAGATGCACAAGGAGCTGGTGAGCATGCTCGTGGAGTCCAGGGGGCAAGGGGAGGTGAGGGCTGGCCGAAATCGGCGGAGAAGCTCGACGGAGGAGTGGGTTGCAAGCGAAAAATTGGAGCAACCTGGTGGCGATTAGGTATGGGAGAATGAGGGGAAAGGGAGAGGAGACGTGGGTGCTTTAACGTGCATGGTCGCAGCGAGAAATTAGCGTGGCATTTAGTCGAATTGAATGCGAGAAAGTAACGCAAAAACGGCCGGGGGAAGAACAGGTCGTGAGGATGACGATGACGTGTTAGTGGGGCCGATTAGTCAGCGAAGGAGAAGGGGGGTACGGTAGGGTCTTGCGGTTAGTGGGTGAGGGGGTAGATCTGCGGGTGAGAAAAGAAATCTCGCGGGAAGAGAGAGGTGGGCTGGCTGCTGGGCCTGAGCCAGGTTAGTTAGGCTGGGGTCATTTGGGCTGGGTCTTTTCTTATTTTTTCTTTCTGTTTCTTTTTCCTTTTCTGTTTTGCTATTTTCATTTTGTTCAAATAATTCAAACACCCATTTGAATTCAGAACTTTTCCAAACTTTCAGTAAGCTTTTAATACTGTTTATTATTGTATTTAAATAATCCATTTTAGAATATTTTCTTATATTCTCTTAGGGTTTATTATTTATTTAAATTAGACATTTGTCTTTATTTAAATAAGGGTTTAAATATTTTTTCAAACTTATATTTGAATTCCAATTTTTACCAAAACTTTTTCATTAGGTTTTATTTATTCATTAGTGTGTTAAATAATTCACTTTGAATTATTTAAAATATTTTAATATGATTTAATATTCATTTATATTCGGTATTTATCTTTATTCAAATAAAATCAAATATGGTTTGAAACCCATATAAATTTTATTCAAATAATTCTTTTATTCCATTTAAGTTAATTAGATAACTTCTAATCCATTTGGTAATTTCCATTATTTTTATCATGATTTAATTAATCATTTAAATTAGGGATTTTGTCTCCATTTAAATAAGGGATTTTGTCTCCATTTAAATAAAATTTGAATATGGTTTAATCCCATATACTTTTATTTGAATATTCTTTATCCCTTTATTTTATTTGGTTTTGGATTATCCTTATTCCATTTTCTTATGGGTTTAATTTCAAGTTTCAAATTGTCTTCTAAATAATTTTCTTGGGATTTATTATTTAGTTTAGGCAATTTGTCTTTATTTAAAGAAAATTGAATTTGGTTTAATCCATATGATTTTATTTAAATAATCTTTTACTCTTTTTTTATTATTCAATAATCTTTCATTCTATTTGTTTATGGATTTGGTCAAGATTTAATTTGTCTTTTAAATACTCTCTATTTATTTATTTCTTTCCTTATCTTATAAAATCCATATCTTTTTATTTATAGTTCTAAAATTGGTGATTCCAATTCATAGAATTTTATTTAATATTTGTTTATCTTTTTAAATCCTTTTAGGATTATTTGCTCACAATTTTGTATGGATTTTAGATAGGAGCTTTATTAGCCTTGGAAATTATTTCCTTTCATCTTATTAATTTCATAAGTTTTTATCCATGGCTTCAATTTAAGAGAAACCAATTTCTATGGTTTTATAATATTTTTATTTATCATTTTTGATCATTTAATTATAAATCTTTGTTGCTGAATTTTTATATGGAACAAATCCATATTCTTAGAGAGATCTTGGAAATGATTTTCTTCCATTATGGTTTTAGGGTTTTGGTTTAACTTTTCCAAATGTTTAAATTTCAAGATACATTCATTGATGAATGCATTTCACTTGATTAACATTTTTTTGGATTCCCTTTTCATTCAAATTTGTTCAAGCAGGGTTTTGAAGTTTCCATTTAGAAGCAAAAAGTTTCTTTTCACCCTAAATTTCAACAATTATTTCTTTTGTTTATTTATTTTTCACATTTCAAAATTTGGAAAATTTTGGGATGTGACAGATAAAGAGGAAGCAGGTTTGTGACTCAACTTGGAAATAGGAGAAAGGTCCCTTCATAGAGGGAAGGAGGGATTTCAAGTCATAAAGAGCTTCCAAAAGATTATGGTACTTACTATCTTTGAGCCGTCATTGCCCCTATCATAGGCATCTTGAGATGATTAAGGTTAAAGTGAACAAGGATTGAGTATATGCTTGACGAAATATAAGTTGACAATCTCATGTCCCTTGAGTACGAGGGCCGCTCCTCATGCTACTCCACTTTGGTCACCGGCAAGTTCTTGTCATTGTAAGTACATGTGTATCATAAAGAACCGCCAACGGGGTACCCCTTGCACATGGTACATGAGCTATCCCATAACCAAAATGATAAGGCAAGTAGACAATGAGCATCTCAGTGATCTTTTTATTTACTATATGCATAGCTTTTTATTGAGGATGCTTCACATAATTCTCATTATGGTGATGTTGCAAGTTTCCACCATGATTAGGCATGGCTTAGGCTAGCGGCCCAGGCGTTTCTCTAACACACATACATCACTCCATGGACTTACAAGCTCCCTCTTTATTTCACACCGACGACATCCATAGACAAAAGAGCATGATATCAACTGTGTACAACGTACAGGTGTAATGTTGAAATTGTTACTCATGACAACACGGTTCTGCTAATTCCAACGTATAGATGCAAGCATATACAACTTCTATGACACAATGGTCAAGTCTATTAGGGGAAATAAAATAAGGTGTGCCATCAAGTTTGTGAGAGCTTTACTAACTAGTTTTCACATAACAAAATACTTTTTAATTCGAAAGATAGATGAAGCTTGATAATTTTCTTAGAATAGCAATAATGCTAATAAGTATGGTGGACACAAATGGCACAAATTTTGGTTCAAAGGGGTTGGAAACATGAGAAGTATGCCTTCTCAAAACAGGTTTTTGGCTAGCAAGGCTGGGTATCAAGCAAAGGAGTTGAAAGAAACAAGCAAACCTACAAGTGATAAAGCCAAACATGAAATCTTCCTTGAAGAAACAAAAGATCTTAAATAAAGAATACTAAGCTGATGAGCCAATCAATGAAGAAAATAAATGATACAAAATACCTGTAAGATTTTTCTCTTTTCCTTTCAAACCTCAAAAAGCGTTGCTACTGACCAGAGCTCGGTTTGCCAAAACCATTTTAGATTTACTTGATGCTCCCAAAGTGATGCCAATACTGATCACAAGATCAATCATATAATAGAGATTACAAACTAAAATAAGAAGTGCAAAAAGTAAAAGATGAAACTTCTCATTAATATTCCATAAAGGCACTCACACCAAGGGATACATAGATAATCAACTAAAGGAGAGATACTTCCACATGCAAACCAACCTATAAGATAACTCCTCTACCAAAGATATGAATCCACTAAAAAGGTAAAAGATAAAAAGATAATGATGTGATACCGTGGCACTCCCCCAAGCTTGGAACAAGCCAAGGGGATGCCAAACCTGATGATGAATTACTCCTTCGGTGGTGGTGGTGTTCCCTTGTCATCATAAAACTTCCAAGGCAATGGTTCTCCATCCAAAAAGGGCGTCCTGGTTTCGGCAATCCAGAAACTAGCAGCAGAGCTTATGCGATCAAATCTAGCCTCATACTCACAGTTTTGATTTTGTATGTCGTAGAGCTGTGCTTGTAATTGGTTGGTGGTCTGACGGAGCGAGAAGATTTCTTCTTGGATTTCAGCAACCTCCTCCTCGTGCTTGGCGATGAGTTCTGAACTTATCTTGTGAATAACATCCACTTCCTGTTCTACCATCTTCTTGTACCTGAAAACTTCCTGCTCCAATGCTTCCGTCCTGTCTTCCAGACTGCCTTCTCCTTTAGGTCCTCGAACTTCTTTCATCTGCACCTTCCCATCTTTGAGAATCAACTCCCTGGGGTGGATCCTCAACTCATACATGTACGGGTTGATGACATCCGTAGAGAAATCCTTCATGGGTGATCCAGAGGAAGACATTGTGGCTCCAAAACTGAGAATTTGCCTAACAGAAATAGATCAAAACAAAAACACGACGAGAACTCGATACAAGAACCTCGGGAACCCGGGGGGTTATATATATTACGAAGTTTCAATGTATAAGGAAGGTGCAGATACGAAAACAAGGCGGATACGGAGCTCGGGGGGCTCACACCCCCTCCAGGCGTAGCCAGCTGGGGCCTGCACCTGGGGTGGGTTTGGCCACCCCGGCCTCCGTTTCCTCCTCTGCTCCTTCTCGTAACTTTCCTTATGTAATAAAAACATAAAAAATATAAAAATATTAGGCTATCACGAACCTTCTATTTTCACCACTTTTACCTATTCAAAGACGAACTCTGCAGACTCCTTTCCTCCTTCTCCTGGAAATTTATTTCATGCAAGGCATTACACAAACCTCAATGGAAACATTAGTGAAAGAAAAAGCAATAAACTATAGGTTCACACTTCAACTGAAATCCATCAAAACAAAGGCTTCTTTAAGAGGCAAATGCAAATGATGGCAGAAATCTATCAAAACAGACCAGCAGGTAAAGATTGATTTTTTCGAAAACCTTTTGTTGCTCAAATCAAAAAGTGAAAAACTAACGAAAATTGGGTTACAACCTGAAGAACAACCTCAGAAAAATACAGCTCCATCCGACGTACTGAGCTCCATCACAAATGTTTTACAATGCAGCACAAAAATCTGTCCCAGGACAGCCACTTTTCACAACTCCTCCACTTCTCAAAAGTAGTTGAATTTGACACAAAAACCAAAACCAAAACAAAAAGGATAAGGAGCGGTTATTACATAGGTAATAACTTCCAAGACTCAACCAAACTCTTGGGTTATCTCCCAACAAGTACTTTTCTTTAATGCCTTTAAGTTAGGCTTGATATCTTCAAAGATGCTCACATAGGAGATATATATCTGGAGTGAAAGAGGGCATCAAGAATCAAATAACCAATACATTTGAGTCTAACCCACTTCCTATGAATGGGGCTATCATGAGAAAACAAATTGTTGAAACAAAAATCCACTAGCATAGGAAGACAAAACGAATGCAACTTCAAAGCATTCAACATAAAACGAGGAAACTTAACATTATTGAGATGCATAAATCCATGTTTCCCTCTCTCATAATAACTTTCAGTAGCACTTTGAATAAATTTGACAATATAAACGTCACTGGCAACAACTTTATCATCAGAGTGAGCATACTTACAATTACCAAAAAGAGGTCCAAGGTCATAAACTAGATCAATAGAAGCAAGTTGTTCCATCCTGAAATCTTCATTAGGCAAGCTATTTTCACAAGGAGCATTAGAAAATTTGGAAAAGTTAAACTCATAAGAATCTCCATCAAATTCATTTAAAAATTTCTCCTTCTTACAATCTATAATAGCTCCACAAGTGTTCAAGAAAGGTCTACCAAAAATGATAGGACAAGTTTTGCTAGCTGATGAATTAAGCACTAGAAAATCGGCAGGATACTTAATCTTACCACAAAGAACCTCCACATCTCTTACAATACCAATAGGTCAAATGGTTTCCTTATTAGCAAGTCGAATAACCACATAAATGTCCTCAAGCTCACAAGGACCAATTTCATGCATAATTTCCCTGTAAAGCTCATAAGGAATAACACTAGAACTAGCACCAATATCGCATAAACCATAGTAGCAATGATCACCAATTTTAACAGAAAGCATAGGGACACTAGTATGAGAGATAATATTAGAAGCGTCTTCACAGAATACAATGTGCTCATCCTCTATATTTCTAGTGACAGGGTCTTTCACAATAGCTACGACAGGTTAAATATTCAATTTTTCATCAGGCTCCACAGTTTTCTTAGTACCTTTACTATTTGCAATAATCATCATAGAATACTCCTTTACCTTAGCTTGGAAAGGTATTTTCTCAACATAAGGTTCAGGCACAATATGATTAGTAGTACAAACTTCGGTACTGCTAACAGGAACATGACTAACAACATCTTTATAAGTAGCATGGTACTTATTCCGCTTCTTCTTGGGAATTTCTATGTAAGAGACAAAGGCCTTAAAACAATTGGAAATACTTTGGGAATAAAGACCAAACTCATTACTAATATCATGGAAGTCATCAGTTCCCATAAAGGATTTTATGCATTCATAATCCTAGTTTATACCTGACTTTCTTCCTTTGTCATTCTCCCAAGCTTCAGTGTTCTCTTGAATACGGTCTAGTAGATCCCATTTAGCATCTTCCTTCATACATGTGAATGATCCAGCATAAGAAGCATCTAGTAAATCTTTATCATGAAGATAAAGCCTAGCATAAAAATTATTTATAATAATATTGTTAGGGAGTTCATGAATAGGATATTTAAGCATTAGTAACTTCAATCTCCCCCAAGTTTGAGATGTACTCTCTCCATCACGAGGCCAAAAGTTATATATCAGATTCCTATCCTTATGAATCTCACTGGGAGGATAGAATTTCGAATAAAAGAGAGAAGCCATGTCCTCCCATTCCATGATTTGTCCATTCTTCAGCAGCTTATACCATTCTTCAGCTCTCCCTTTCAAGGATATAGAGAGTAACTTATTCTTCACCTATTCAGTTCTGATACCTGCACACTTAAACAACCCGCATAATTCACGGATAAAAAGAAAATGATCACCAGGATGAACAGTTCCATCCCCTAAATAATAATTATCCATAACACGATCAACAATACTTGTAGGTATCTTAAAAGGATCTATCTCAACAGGTGGTGGTTCATCTACTACCCTAACAGTGGTAGTAGTTTTCCCAAATAGAAAACCAAGTGGGTTATCCATATTGGAAACAAAATAACAAACAGAAACAAAAAGCAGTACTTACAGTAGAAGTTTCCCTTACCAGTTCCACTCTTCAATAGCGCTTCACTCCCCGGAAACGGCGCCAGAAAATAGTCTTGATGACCCACAAGTATAGGGGGTGTATCACAGTACTTTCTATAAATAGGAGTGTCGATCCCAACGAGGAGCAGAAGGTGTTGACTAGTGGTATGGAGCAGGAAATCACTGTAAATACTTAACAAACGTATTTTTAGGTTTTTTTATAAAGCAACAAAACAAAGTGCAAGTAGTAAATACAACGAACAACTGCAGCAAGTGGCCCAATCCTTTCTTAGCAAAGGACAACCAAGTGGAAATACTTATAAGGACCAAACGTTCTCGAGGACACATGGGAATTCTATCAAGTGCTTTCGCTACAAATAACTAAGTACTCTTCTTTGGTGTTGTAAGTGTTTTGTGGGTGAACCTGTGCTAATTGTAACATCCCAAAAATCATGAGTTTGCATATCATCCATGCATTCATAATCATTTTAGGATCATTTTCAATGATTATTTCAAAAATAGAAGCATTTGAAGGTTTGTTATTTTATGTAAGAAAGGCATTAGCCTTATTGCTACCCTTGAGAATTAAAAACACTTGTTTTGATCAGTAGGGGTTTGATTCTAAGTTTGATTGATAATTTCCAAAATTTGGACAAAGTTTCAAAACAAAGTATGAATTTAAAACCATTCTTATGCCTTTATTAAACCAATGGTAAAGGCACTGTTTTCATTTAAATTCCAAAGGGCCAAAGTAAGTTTGGGTGAACAACAATGTTTTATACTTAAATTTGTGCAGGTTTCACTTTATAAAAATCCAGAGAGAGTTTGAATTCAAACACATTTGAAATCTTTTGAAAAAGATTCTTAGAAAATCAAAACAGAAATGAAAAAGGAATAAACAAAAGAAAAAGGGTCGGCGCCACTTATTCGGCCCAGCAACAAAAACAGCCCACCCGGGATTCCCCTACTCCCTCTGTTTCTCACTTAACCCGCGCACACCCCCTCAGTGACACTCCGACCCTACCATCCACCTCAGCATCGTCGTCAATCACGCGCCGGAGGAACTGCTCGCCGCTGCCGTTTCCTCCCGAATTCAAATCCGTTGATTGCGATTTATTCGCAAAGTAATTCCCCCTCCTCGCTCGACTACTTAATCTCCACCCCTCAACGACCTTTTCCCCTCGCTCAACTCACTCACTCTGCCACCAGGCTACCCCCAATTGCTCTCGCATCGCCGCTGTACCGACGAGCTTCGGCGACGAAATTCCGGTGAGCCAGACCACCCCTGCCCTTCTAATTCATACGAGCGTGTTCCTGACAACCTTATGCATCTCCTGACCTCTTTCGTTTGGCCGCGCTTGACCCAGGCCACCGTTCCCGTCCACCTCCGCAAGTGACAGTGCCGCTGCTCGACTCCGGCGACACCCCCTGGTAGTCCCTGACCGCCCCTTTCTCTCTTCTGGTTACTCACATGTTAGCCAGGCTTGTGCGCATCTAACGACACTGTTCTTTTGGCTAGGCGCGGTCTGTAGCCTCACCAATGACGACGAACAGCCGTACCTGACGACAGACGCTTCTCCGGCGAGCAATAGACGTCGAGTCCATGCGCCCCTGTCCCTCCTTCGACCACCTCGAGCACCGCGATGACCCCACGAGCTCGGTAAGCCCCTCTGTTTGCTCCCTTGCTTCCTAGAACCACCGGACCATCACTAACCGAGCGCGCCGCCACTCACCGTTGATTTAGCGCCGCCAGTTCTTGGTCAGGGCAAAGGTGCACGTTGGATCTGGATCTCACGGACGCGATTAGTTCTTAGGCGAAGCAGTACAGACAGATCTGAGCCATGTGTATCTAGTTAGATCCAACGGCCCGCGAGCGTGATCCGCGCGAAACGGTACCAACCAATCAGACAGCACCGCGTGGCCTGTGTTTCGATTTAAAATCTGTAATTAGATCTATTAGTGATTCAAAGTTGAAAAATTCATAACTTTTGATCCACACGTTCAAATTTTGTAAATTTTATATCATTGGAATCAGGATAAAGAATTCTATCCAATTATGCACTTTGTTTAATAAATTGCATCTGTAAAATGGGTTGTTTTTGCAGAGACATTTCTAAGCTTATTTTGTATATAAAAATTGTATGGAAAATGTTCTAAGGGCCAAATCAATTTTATTTAGTGTATAATTGTTTTGTTTTTGATTCAGTACTGTTTCACTTGTCTTGTTTGATTTAGAAAAATCATCACATGGCATTTGCATGCATTCATATATTTTTGCTTGTATATTTTTTATATGTGAATTTGGTGCTATCATTTTATGTGTAGATTTTGGTGCTAGTAGTGATTGTGGTTGTGAAGATTGTTGCTAGTCCCCCAACTACCAAGGCAAGTGGTGCTTCATAATTTTGTCCCAATATTTTGACTATGCATTAGAAATATTTTGTATAGGGCTTGCATGAGTATTTTTGCTAAGTATCTATATGCTATGCTTGGGAAATCCTAGTAGTTGTAGAATTGTTAGAATTTTCTCTAAGTTATGATACTTGCTATTGCCATGCTTAGCCTAGCTAGTAGCAACCAATAGTGGAATATATACATGCTATGTAAAAATACTACTAAGTCTTTGACTTATGGTTTTTGCTAAATAAAACAACTAAGTGAATGAAACACCTAGGTGGAATGGTAATTGCTTGGTGGTTTTTGGTTGAGTGGTTACACAAGGCCCATTTCTATGGTTTACCTTGTGTATCTCACTTGTGGATTGCCACCCAGAAACAAAGGGATTTGAGATGCCAAATGTTAAGAAGCTTCTAGTGCAGCCACATGGCATTATGTGCTCTGCCTGGATCATATAGGTTGCAATAACTTAGCCAAATGAACAGATGGCGGTAGGGGAATGATAGGTTTGGAGCGCGTCCATTCTGGTCTAAGGGAAGGCTTCTGAAAGGTCATGTCTTGGTGAAACCAAGTCTTATGGGGAAAGTGCACCACCTCTGCAGATGGAAGAAACTAAGTACTTAGCCGTGTCCCCGGTAATGGACAACTTGAGCATCAAGACATGGAAGCTATCAAGAATCTCCTCATCCCAATTTTCTAAGTTAAAACTTGTGATTGAACAAGGGTGAAGGTTCAACAATTTCTATTGGTGGTTCCTTGGGAAATTTGTTGCCAAACAAAAACTTAGTGTTTTCAACTAATAGGTAAAATCTATTTTGAGCAAAGCAAGCCTAAGCTACACTTAGCCAAATTCATGTAGTAACTAGATGCTAATATTTTACTAAGGTATCACTTGCCAATACTATTCCAATGTATTGACCTACTGTGGCTGTAACTTGTGATGTTGCAGGTTACTCTGATGATGATTAGGGGTTATGAGTCTACACTCAACATGCTTGCCTGTGGCACATGAAGATGAAGACTTATATTTTATATTGTTAAGTTAAACTCTTGTACTAGCCTATGGCTATGGAGTTGTAAAAGGCTATGTTATCTCTGGAATGATGATGTAATAATGACCTTTGTTTCTGTGTACTTCATCTTAAACTGTGGATGCTAGCAATTGATCCAGGGACTAGCATTGCAATCACAGGGATCTTTACCTTTATAAAGGTGGGATCTTACACTAATGTATCGCCCTTACTTGGAGTAATACATACTTGTGATTAAACCCCCTGCAAGCATCCACAACTACAGGAAAGGAATTAAGATATAAACCTAACCACAACCTTAAACTCTGAGATCCTACACTCCCTTGTGCAAAGGTGTTCTAACAGGGGTTCAGGTTTCTGTTACTCCGGCAACCCCATAATTAGTAGCCAAATACACAATGCATCCCCCTAGGCCCATAAATGGTGAAGTATCATGTAGTCGACGTTCACATGACACCACTAGAAGAATAGCACCACAACTTAAATACTAAACCATTGAATAATAACTCAACACAAATCCACAACTAACAACATGACTTCTCCCATATCCTCAAGAACTAAACAACCTACTCACAAGACATCATATGGATCAAGATCAAAGATGATATGGTAATGGATAACAATCTAAACATAAACAATAATCCAATGGTTCCACTCAAAAGCATCAACTATAATAGTAATTAACACCGGGAAAGTTTCCCCTAAGAACTAATGCAAGATCCAACACGATTGTTATAGCAGGATGGAGTAGTGATGATGGTGCTGGTGGAGATGATGGTGTAGATGATGATGATGATGATCCCGATGAAGTATAGCTTGATGACGATGTTGATGACGACGATCTCCCCTCTCTGGGAAGGGGTTTCCCCGGTAGAAATCTGTCTACATGAGAGCTCTTTCTCTCTCAGTATTTTCCGCCCTGCAGAGGTGGCGGAAATCTTTCTGTGGTCTCTCCCCTGGTATTAGGGTTCTGAGAGGAAGATATAGGCGAGGGCGGAGTCGGAGGCTGGCCAGGTGGGCCACACCTACCCTAGGCGTAGCCTAGGGGGACCCGCTCCTAGGGGGGTGTGGCCCTCCTGTGGCCCAGCTAAGCCTCCCCTTCTGACTTCCTCTGTCTTCTGGGAAAATATATTTTCCCAATATTTTTCTTGTATTTTTCTAATCTTTGCGAAATTGCATCAAAACACCTCTTTTTCCATCAGAAACCTGACTCCGACAGTCCATCCTCCAAGAATCATCCAACATGCAAAACTGAGGAAAATACATAAATAACACCTCATAATAATAAATATATCAATGAATAGAGGCAAATTATGATATAAAATGGTGATGCAAATTGGACGTATCAATAGACCGCTCCTAAGCACATATGATCATGTTAGTTGGAAATGACGAAGATGTGCTTAAGTGATTTGCTATTGGAAATATTACTATAACCCATTGTGGAAATAAGATTATTTATCAAACATATGAGATGGATATTATGTTTGGTTATAGATTTAAGGTTTAGTGTTTACCAAGAATTCCTAACTTCCATACTTCACAATTCTTGACTTCTAATCAAGTAATTCCTTTCCTAGACATACTAATTCTTCATAACCATCATCATGTGTTAACATGATGAGTTTTACTACTTATACTTTTACTAATAACTTCTCCCTCTAAATCCATTTGTAAATCCAATGAGCTTGACACTAAAGCTCTATAAGATCTCCTCATAGAGATAATTCTTATCTCTAGAATACTTATTATGAATCCAATTTCATTTGAATGTTTACTCTCTTACTTCACAAATACTTTGTAATCTCACTTAAAATTCTCAGAAGATTGTCACTAAAGCTTTTCATAATCTTTTTATATCAACACTTGGTTATACTAAACTACTCTACTAATAATAACCTCCCATCCAACAAGTGGTTACTTTTAACTTCATTCAAACCCTTCCTTTATCACTCATCACTATTATTACTCCAGTAGATGCATATATCAAATTCCACTTTCCTCAAGTGCTTATTATTCTCTAAGAGGAATATAGTACTTCTATGTCTCAAGATTGTTCTAGCATTAGCTTGATCATACTATCTTATCTTTTACTTGCCTTACTAACTCATACACCAACTTCTCATTATCCATTATGACTTGTCATGACTAACCTAAGATAACATATCTATACTAGCGTTTAATCATGTTCTATCCACCAGTGTCACTTATACTAGATATAATCATTCACTCTTTGGGACTTTAGCATGATCATTATAATCTTTTGATCATTTATGGCTTATGTTTCCAGTTGGCTAATGAAGACTTTATAAATACAACATTACAGTTGTATTATAATTATGTTCTTAGTATCTATATTTGACTAGGAGATTTATTCATTGACTATACCTACTTGATCCAATAAGATTACTCCTTGGTAACTATCTTCATAATTCATCATTGTAACCTTCTTTGCTACCATAATTATATCTTTCAGATAACTCTTATATCCATGCAGGAGCGAGTTAACTCCATCAATTATCATATTGATTTGATTCTCTTCAAACACTCCCATCCTATAAATGATATCTAATTATAGCATTACCAACTACCTCTACTTACTTCTTTTTTTATAGAACTTAAGTGAATGCTATGATAAGGACAAGAGTTGATAGACTAAGATTTCATAAATCAATAGTTGGTTACTCAACATTGATAAACAACAAATAGTAGGGTAAGGTTCAATAGAGATGATAAGGACATTGATATGGAAAGAAAGATATGTGGTGAAGGGTCTTGAATTGATTTCCTTCCTACTAAACATTGATAAGGAATTAGTGTTAAAGAACTACCATGATGCTCATGGTAGGAATAGGTAATATTAAGATAGGTGTCGTGGTGGTGGCACAACAGATGCCATGGGTAGGCTAAAGTATGGGCCAATGAATGCTAGAAGGATCCAGGGAGGGAAGATGTAGTGATTTCTACACTCAAATGCTCAACAAATAAATCTCTATTTCTCTTCTCAACGAATACAAGTGCTCCAAGAGCTGTCTCGTAGAGAGGAAGAACACTACTACACGAGCCTTACGGCGTGCAATGAATCGATCCCCTTTGAAGGAGCCAGCATCCCCCCTTATAAAGGGGTTCCTTGGTTCCTTCTAGGGCTGACGTGGCAAGCATATCCTTGGAATATGGTTGTCCCAATATGGTAACTCGGCGGCCTCCTTTCTGTGTCGCCCTTCTATTGGTGGCAATGTTCCAGAGAGCTTCACATGCGCGCCTCGGGCTTCCTTACTGTCACCTCCGTGACGTTCTTCTACCCTTCTGCTGCTCTGCTCCTTGTCCTTTGTGCTTGGCTCTGTCTAGATTCCTCCTAGCTAGTGACTAGGGTTTGACTATAGGCACCTCCTTCTCCTGCAAGCTTCATGTTATTCGGCCTTGTCTTGCGTAACTCGGCTCGGCCTACACCTGCATTCAAGTTAGTCAGACTCATTCGGCCGACTTAACTCATATGTCGTCCGGATAAGGTGTTACTCATTCTACACTTGCCATGGCCCTGCTTATCTCGGCCGACTCTTATATGACCCGGCCGACACAAACAGTAACTCGGCTCACGACAAGGGAGATTCCTTTCGTCTTTCCCCTGTCTTGACCCTATCCGGAGTCACCTCCCCAACATTAGTCCCTGAAGCTGGTGTGGTCCTGCCTGAAACCTCGGCCGGGCCACATCAGTTTCCCAACATACTTCTCTCTTTCTTTCCGAGTTACTTCTTTCGTTTCGAGGTATCCATGCAGCTTCCTGAGCACGTCTTGTCCTACGTGTACCACTCATCATTGTTCTTCTAGTTTTTTGTTCCTCTACAGTTTCCACTGATAAGCTACAGCGATTACTACGCTCGTCGCGTCGGCGCAGTGATGCCTCGAGTACCGCATCGGTCAGGAGGCCCGATCCCCTCCTGCGCCATGTGGTCTTCGGTGTGGCTCCACTAGTTGCGAGCGGTTCCGCCACACGTGCGATTATGCGGTTACCGTGGCGCACCCACGATCCCACTACCGCCAATACTGCGCGGTTATAAAGAGGGGAGCGGGGCTAAACGATTTTACTTTCCCCCTTTGTTTGCCCTTGTTCTTCCTCCTCACGCCGGCGCCTCCATTCGTGCGCTAGCGGTCGAGCCATCGTCGACCTCCTCGACGGTCACGCTGCCGTTCTCCTGCTCCGACGACCTCACCGCCGTGCCCTTCTCCGCCGCCTTTGCTGGTGAGTTATCCTACAGCACCGCCGCTAGATTTCCGCCCTAGGCAATCCCTCTGTTTCCCAGATTCCTCGCGACAGCCCTTCTTCGTTGCGCCACCGCGCTCGTTAAAACCACGACGGGGCCCTGCACTTCTAGGCCTCCCCCCCGCCGCTAGTTTCTCCTCCGTTGATTCCTCCGACGAGCCCATGCATCACCTCAGTGAGATGTTCCCACTGCTCCCACCGTTAATGCCGACATAACGCCGCCACTAGATCATCCTTTTGAACTTGTTGCCCCTCTTCAGACAGCCGAGGTTTCCCCCAACGATCCTTTGATCACCACGATCCCAGCTGCTACTCCCGCTCCAGCCAAAGATATCACCATCTCGGCCCCCTTGGAAACCATAGTTCCTCCTGCTCCTCATGACGTGATTCCTAATGCCGAGGTTGTTGCCCCTGCCGAACCCTCTCCTAAAAGTAGGAAGGTTGTTGTTACCAAACCTTCAACATCTCAGAAAGGGCCGGCTATCTCTTCTCAGCCCAACATAGCTGATGCACTTCGCAAGGGGGCTTCCTCTGCTAAGCATGGTGTCACCCCGGCCGCCGACACTCAACTTACTCTTCACAAGAGTCCTGCGATGATGGTAGTTACACAACGGGCCCGAGGTATAGTGTTGACCCGCACTGAAAGTGGAAACAACCTCGGCTCTTTGGTGGAGTATGCCAATAACTGGAATGCCGCCGATCAACTTGAAGGCAATCCAAGTAGCCAACCATTTCAGCTTTCCTACATAAGCAGTCGCTTGCATATGGCTGCTAAGATTATTCTTGATAGTGACAAGATGAACGAGGTAAGTGCTTTCATTGATACTTTGTCTGTTATTCAAGTGGTATTATATATGGACTAGTCCCCGAAGCTTGCAACCAGATAACTTGTTGTTCGTTTGGAAGCTTTATTAGGCTTCAATTGCATTTCTTGCTAACTTAACCCTTTTGCGATTCAGATTAGCCGTTGTCCATGCCTATCCGAGTCAAGTTTTATTTGATTCGGATCTGCCTGAACTTTGAGTATCCAACCACCTAGATCCGAGTCAAGTTTTACTTGATTCGGATATGTTTTAGCTTTAAATATCCAGCCACCTAGATTCGGGTCAAGTTTTACTTGATTCAGATCTGCTTTTAACTTTGAATATCCAGCCACCTAGATCCGGGTCAAGTTTTGCTTGATTTGGATCTGCTTTAACTTTGAATATCCAGCCACCTAGATCCGGGTCAAGTTTTGCTTGATTCAGATCTATTTTAGCTTTGAATATCCAGCCACCTAGATCCGGGTCAAGTTTTGCTTGATTCGGATCTATTTCAGCTTTGAATATCCAGTCTATTAACTTTCCATTATATCTAGGTTGCCCATGATCGGCGGACGGCCGAATTTCAAAGGTTGCTCTTTGCCCACAAGAAGCTGCAAGAAAAGTATGAGAAGGTTGTTCCTGTGGTGAAAAATACTGGTAATTTAACTAATCCGTGTACTGTTCCTTAAGTTCAAAATACTTTTGGCTTGTCGTGCTAATTCACTCCTTGTTGGCGTGTAGCTAGTATCAACAATCTGAATACCCGCCTTACCAAGAAGGTTACCGCTCTTGAAGGTTGGTTACTCTTTGGTTTTTAACCTATTAATCCTTTGTTCGAGATACATATTGGGTCTCTTACAACCTTCTGGCTTTGGTATAGCCGATCTACAAACACTTGCAGCATCGCATGACGAATGCATACCTATGCCTGATATGATGCTGCATTTTTTAGAACAAGCTGCTGCTTATTCAACACAACTCCAAGAAAAAGACGATGAGATAACTCGGTTACGCGCGGAGGTTGATTCTCTCAAGCTTTCCCAGAAGTCTGAACTGGAAAAGGTTGATCAGGAATTTTCTGAAGAAAAGAATCGACTAAGTCTGCAGTTGCAGAAAGATAAGGAACTTCTTGAGGCTGCCGAGCTAGAAAACGGGGTGATGAGTGAGGAAATCACTCGTTTCGAGAAAAGCAGGGCCGATTGGTCCCTGGATCTCCAGAAAATGTTGAGTTACATTCATCGTAAGTTTCCACCCGTGGCCGAGTTATTTTCTTCTCTTTATTATTTTTAACTTATATGTTTTCCTTTCGTGTAGATCATTTTCCGAAAGCGAAACCAGTGAGCTCTAAGGCAGTGATTTCTCCTTGTCAGCGCCGAGGTGTCCCCGCTGACTTGAGTCCAGAATATTCGATGGAAGATTTCGTGATTGCCGTCGGTGCTGCTATTGGACCAATGAATATTACGGGAAGAGATCTGGTGCAAGCAGCCATTCGGGCGTACCAGGATTCATCCTGATCGTTGGGTTGAGGATCCAGAGTTTGTCGCTCGCCGCCAAGCTCGTGCCTTCCAGCTTATTGAGTATGCTGACGTGCATAATTGGATCGAAGGGCCGAGTTTTCTTCCCAATCCGGCGGATGATGTCGAACCTGAAGATGCATCAGGTGATGACTTGGACGATCAGGATGAATCGGAGGGTGATTCGGATAACTCCCGTGATTCAAATGAAAACTCGGGCGAGGATGGCGACGCGCGATCGTCCTCTAAAGGGACTGAAAACTCTCAAGCTCAAATTGATGTCCCTCAGCAGCCGGAGCTTGCGCCCGAGGTTACTATGGCTTCCGTTGAAGCCGAGGTAACGTTGGCTGATGCGCCAACTACTTCAGAGCGCCCAGTTGCTGAATATACCCTCATGAAGGAGACCGAGGTCCCTCCTCCATCATCCGAGATACCCATGTACAATGCTCCTGACCATGGTACTGCTCATTAAGGGTTGTTTGGCCTCTTCTGGTGTTTGGGTTTGAAGAAACTTCAATTTGCTTTAAGTCCCCGGCATGTCGGGCGTATGATGTTGGTGAAACAATTGTCTGTCTTTTGGTGTTGTGCGAACTTTTTTGCCTTGCGCCGCTAAGGCGTTGGTGATGTTATTTCGACTAAGTTAAGCTATCTATTTCGTATCTTTGCCTTGCCCAACTTTAATTTTGTAAGGCCAGATCGTATTCTCCCATGTAATTGATCTTCGTCCGACATTTATCGTGCTTGCCCTTTGTAAATTTGGTTGTATAGTTTTTGTTTTCGCGATTTCTACTTGAAGTATAATGCTGCAACCTCATATGTCTGCTTATCATACTTCGACTTGCTGAGGTTGTTATCTCTAGAAATCGTTAATTATTTTCTCCTTGTTGTTTCTTTGCCGATCGAGGCACGCTTATGTTGCATCTTATGAATTATGAGCAGCAAATTGGGGTAGTCCCCGAGTTTCTGCTGAAGCTATCGAGCTCTTATATGAATGGAAGAAATCAATGAGTGGTGTAAGTCATCCCTTTGGTCGCTGAGGGTTTATATCTGTTCAGATAATATCGAATAACACGAAACAGTCCCCGAGTTACAAACTGGGTTGCCGAAATATAATTCATTTCTCAACGCAGAGAATACCACAGGGCCGTCCCCGAGTTATTGCTCGAGGTGCCGAGGTTTAATACATATTTCAGAACAAGAAACAATCATGGGGCAGTCCCCGAGTCGATGGTCGAGGTACCGAGGTTTAATGCATAATCCGAAATAAGGGATAAGACGGTGCAGTCCCCGAGTCACTGCTCGAGGTGCTGAATTTTAATACATAATTCAAAATAGGAAATAACATGATGCAGTCCCCGAGTCACTGCTCTAGGTGCCGAAGTTTACTACATAGTTCAAAATAGGAAATAACATGGTGCAGTCCCCGAGTCACTGCTCGAGGTGCCGAGGTCTAATACATACTTGATACTCCAACTTGATGCGTCGCATCACGACGTACAACATATGGCTTCTAAGTGTAGAAAGGGCGAAGTAAAGCTATGTTCCATGGTCTTTTTGATTCGTCTCCGGCCTTATTTGCCTTATTCTTCTCTGGTGGCTGAGCGTCGATCAGGTAATATGCATCATTGTGCAATTCTTTACTCACAATGAATGGTACTTCCCATGGAGGTGAGAGTTTGTGCGTGCCGGCTGTGCATTGCACTAGTCAAAGAACCAAGTCTCCTTCTTTGAAAAATCTTGGATTTACTTTTTTGCTATGGTATAGTCTGAGGTTTTGCTGATAAACAGCTGATCTTGATAACGCCAATTCCCTTGTTTCCTCTAGCAGATCCACATCGTCTTGTCATGATACTTCGTTTACTTCGGCCATTGTGTATTGGA
Organism: Avena sativa; assembly: GCA_916181665.1. Classification (NCBI taxonomy): domain Eukaryota; kingdom Viridiplantae; phylum Streptophyta; class Magnoliopsida; order Poales; family Poaceae; genus Avena; species Avena sativa. The sequence continues at coordinate 80,217,483 of OV702284.1, forward strand.
TTACTCTTGGTGAGTCATGCATTATGTCGGCTAGAAGCACATCTTCTGCCCCGTATACTAGAAAGAAAGGGGTATACCCTGTCGACCTGTTTGGGGTGGTCCTGTGGCTCCACAGTACTGCTGGAAGTTCCTCAATCCAGAATCCCGCCGACCTTTATAGTGGCTCGATAAGCCGGGGTTTTATTCCTGACAATACCAGTCCATTTGATCTTTCTACTTGCCCGTTTGAAGCTGGGTGAGCCACCGAGGCAACATCTAGTCTTATGTGCTTTTCTTGGCAAAATCTAGCAAAGGCTCCTTCAGCAAAATTTGTGTTGTTATCTGTGATAACACTGTGTGGATATCCACATCTCAAGATAATATCTTTTAGGAATTTTACCGCTGTTAGTCCATCACATTTTCTTATTGGTTTCACCTCGATCCACTTTGTGAACTTGTCCACCATGACTAGAATGTGAGTCATTCCGCCTCGGGCTGGTTTGAACGGTCCTACCATATCCAAACACCATACACAAAAAGGCCAAGTGATTGGTATTGTCTTTAACTCGAACGAGGGCAGATGTATCTTGCTGGCGTATCTCTGGCAACCATTACATTTTTCCACTAACTCTTTTGCCTCCTTTAATGTCGTCGGCCAATAAAACCCATGCCTGAATGCTTTGGCCACTAAAGCTCTGGATGAGGCGTGATGCCCGCATTCTCCCTGATGTATATCCAGGAGTATTTCCTGTCCTTCTGCCGAGTCAACACATCTTTGTAGTACGTTCGTGACGCTTCTCTTATACAGCTCATTGTTTATGATTGTGTAAGATATTGCTCTTCTTACTATTTGTCTAGCCAGTAGCTCATTACTCGGTAAGATTGCCTCCTTAAGGAATGAGAATATGGGTTGCTCCCATATTGGCATGATTTTCTCTGGGATAGTTTCATCGTCGATTTCCATATTTTCGGCTGACATAACAGCTTCGGATTTTTCTGTGTTCGCTCGTGCGATGGCCAAGTTCACCTTCAGAAAGTCCGGGTCGCATTCTTTGTCGATTTCCATTGGCACACTTCCCTCTTTCAATTCTGCCGAGATACGAATTGACTCGGACTCTGGTGATGGTGTAATTGATGGTTTTCTCAGGTGCTCTAGGGCGATACCTGGGGGAATTGACTGCCTAGTTGATCCGAGTTTTGACAGTGTGTCTGCAGCGTCATTTTCCGCCCGAGGTATATGATGAAACTCGTATCCATCGAAGTAACCACTGATTTTTTTCACATGAAATTTATATAGGGCCATATTCGCATCTAATGCGTCCCAATTTCCTGATACTTGCTGTACTACTAGATCTGAATCCCCATAGCATAGGACCCGACGTATACCAATCTCTTTTGCCACTTTCAACCCATGGACGAGTGCTTCATACTCGGCTACGTTGTTTGATGCGGCGAAATATATCTGTAGCACATACTTCAGCTGATCTTTTTTCGGCGAAGTTAATACTATCCCTACCCCCAAACCATTTCTCCGCTTGGATCCGTCAAAATGCATTGTCCAATAATTCAGATCTGGTAATGGTGGTTCATATTGTACCTCGGCCCAATCCACAAAGAAGTCGGCCACTGCCTGAGATTTGATTGCATCTCACCTATCGAATTGCGGAGCATAAGGTGATAACTCGATTGCCCATTTTGCTATTCGCCCACTTGCATCTTTGTTTCTCAATATCTCGGCTATGGGCTCTTCACAAATAACTTTATAGGATGCTCTTCGAAGTAATGTTTGAGTTTTTTCGCCGACATGTATACTCCATAAGCCATCTTCTGGTAGTGCGGGTAGTTCTGTTTTGAGGCTGATAATACCTTGCTCAGGTAATATACTAGCCTTTGTATCGACCTATCTCCCTCATTCCATTCCACAACAACCACCGCACTTATCACTCTGTTAGTGGCGGCCACATAAAGTAACATAGGTTCTTTTGATAATGGAGAAGCCAAGATTGGTGCTATGACCAACATCTTTTTTAACTCATGAAATGCATTATCTGCTTGCGGTGTCCAGATGAATTTATCAGATTTTTTCATCAGTTGATATAGAGGTAATGCCTTTTCCCCCAGCCGACATACGAATCGACTCAGCAAAGCCAGGCAGCCCGTGAATTTTTGTACATCATTTAGACACCTCGGCAGTTCCATTTTTTTCAACTGGTCAGATTTTAGTTGGAGTTGCCTCTATACCTCGGACGGACATGAGGAAACCGAGTAATTTTCCAGCCGGCATACCGAAGGTACATTTTTACGGGTTAAGCTTCATTCGAAATCTTCTCAAATTTGTGAATGTCTGCCAAATATCATCAAGGAGCGTTTTGCTCTCTTTGGTTTTTATAACCACATCATCTACATATACTTGTACATTTTTTCCTATCTGGTCATGTAGACACTTTTGCATGCATCTTTGATATGTTGCTCCTGCATTATGCAGGACGAATGGCATGGTACGATAGCAATAAGCCCCATACGGGGTAATAAACGCAGTCTTTATTTGATCGGCCGGATTTAACGGTATTTGGTGGAAACCATAATACGCGTCTACAAATGATAACATCTCACAACCAGCGGTCGAATCAATGACTTGGTCTATCCTAGGTAAAGGAAAAGGATCTTTGGGACACGCCTTGTTTAGGTTCGTGTAATCGATACACATTCGCCATATGATGGCTAAATTTGGGTCATCCTTTTTCTTTTCCACTAACACCGGATTTGATAGCCAATCCGGGTGAAGAACTTCCATGATGAACCCGGCCACAAGGAGCCGAGCTATCTCATCCCCTATTATTTTTCTCCTGTCTTCGGCGAAGCGGCGGAGAGGTTGCTTCACCGGCCTTGCTCCTGGCCTTACATGCAAGGAGTGCTCAGCCAACTCCCTCGGCACACCTTGCAGGTCTTGAGTTGACCATGCAAAAATATCCCGATTCTCACGGAGGAAGTTGGTGAGCTCGCCTTCCTATTTGGCATCTAGGCCGGCACCAATCGTGATGGTGCACTCTGGGAACTGCTCATCTATCTGGATCTTTTTTGTCTCTTTAGTCGGCTGGAAAGAAACACTTCCATGGGGGTTGGCTAGTGCCGGCATATTCAGCTGTACCGACTGAGCCAGAACCGCTACCTCCTGAATCCTTCTTTTTTCTCTCGCAATCACCAATGACTCGGCCAGGTTTGATCCGGCCGAAGCACACTCCATTGACTTTCTGTAATCTCCGAATACTGTTATCACCCCTTGTGGCCCGGGTAACTTCATTTTAAAATAAGTAATGTGGCAACTACTCATGAATCTGGCCAATGCTGGCCATCTGAGTAAAGCATGATAGCAACTTTCTAGGTCCACCACTTCAAATTCCAAATTTTCCGCTCTGCAATTTTCCCTTGTGCCGAATAATACATCTACTTGGATTTTCCCAATGGGTTCACACGAAAGTCTCGGGACTATTCCATGGAACGTGGTTCTTGTGGATTGCAGCATATTCTGTGCTATTGCGAGTTTGTGCATTGTATCTTTGTACATGATGTTGATACTACTCCCATTGTCAATGAGTACTTTTGAGAATTTCACATTAATGCTGGGCCCGACAAATGTCGGATCTAGTACGAGTGCATACGACCCTAGATTCGGCATTATCTTCGGGTGATCTTTTATGCTCCAGGTTATTTCTTGATCGGACCAACGCACGTATCTTGGTACCGTCGGCATAATAGCATTTACTTCCATATGTCGGCGTTGTACACTTTGCCTGTCTTGTTGTTCTGTTGTGAACACACAATATGATTGATGATGCTCCTTGTAATCATTATGTTCGTTGTTTCCGGGGTTTGTCCTTCCATTCTGACCTTGATTTATCACTTGATGCAATGCATCTCTCCGGTCCGAGTTATCATACCTTAGCGGAGGTGGTGGTAACATTAACTGCTGCGCATTTGCCCTAGTTAGTTGTGGCTGCTGCTGCTGATGCGCTTGATGAGGGGGCGCTTGCATGCCCGCCGGGTTCCCCATTGCATTTTTTCATCCAAGCACATTGACGAGTTGTATGATTAGCCGGCTTGGCCGGGTTTGGAGTGTGGAACTTACACGGTTGATCCAACATGGATTCAAACGTGTACTTCGGCCTTTCTTTCCACTGCTTCTTCTATTCTGGTGTCCACTGTCTCTTTCCTTCATTCCGCGGTGTCCACTGCTGAGGCCCATTTTTCTGTATTTGACTGTTTCCGTGACTCGGCTGATCTTGTACCACCGCTGCCACCTGGTTGGAAGCATATCTGTAGTCTGGCGCTCCTCCCTTCTTCTACCTCGGAATTCATTGCGCCTCGATGACCCGGCCTGCATCTCTTGCATATTGATCCTGGTGATCCTGATGCTCTACCGACATTAATTCTGGTTGCGTCGGATCCCCTAAAGCATACGAATCTGCTATCCTGATGGTCTCTGCCAATGTAGTCGGCATATCTCTTTGCAGCCTTTGCCATAACACACTTCCATATCGGCAGCCTTGAGCAAACCAAGCTATCGCTTGAGACTCTATGACTCCTTCGCATGAGTTTCTGAGGTTACACCATCGAGTCAAGAATTCTCTATCCGTTTCATTCGGCCTCTGCTTGCACATAGCGAGCAGCTATGGCCTGTTTGGCCTTTTATAGGTACTGGTGAAATTGCTGACAAACATTTCTTCAAAATCTAGGCAATAGTTGATACTGCCTGTTGGCAGATTGTTCAGCCACACTCTGGCTGGTCCTTCCAGCTTCTGTGGGACGTATCTCACCGCCCATTGTAGGTTTCCACCGGCTATCTTCACCGCTGTGGCATAATCAATTAACCAATCTTGTGGTTTTGTGCTCCCATTGTATGTTTTCGTGCCCCTCACCAATTGAAAATTCGGCACCGGTGGTTCGCCCATGATCCGAGGGCCGAAGCACGCTGGACCAGGCGGACCTTGTTCCTCCAACAAGTCGGACCGATACAACCTGTCTAGTTTTAGTCTTGCAACATTTGATGGCAAGTTTCTATATATGATCCTCTACTGTATTCCACAATTATTATTCAAACCATGTTCTGCATTCTCCATATCCGAGTACCCATCATTGTACCTCTCATTTGCCCGATCATAGTATGCTGGTCTCACTTCTCGCTCTTGCCGAGGATCATACCTCGGTTAAGGCTCCGGCGGAGGATTTCTCCTGTCCTCCGCCGGGTTATTGTTCTCATGATTTCTTCTTCCGAGGTCCGCATTATCTCGGCTTCCATTGCCTTTGTTTGCATGACCGGGGTTTCTATCCCCACTGTTACCTCGGCTTCCATTGCCTCTGTTATCATTGACCTTTCTGGCTACTGCCGGATCATACGGAACAATATGCTTATTTCTTTTCCCTGAGGTTACTGCTCTATCTTTTCACGCGTTGTTTCCGAGCAAGGATGCTGCTGCCGCAGATAGTGCGGGTGCTGCTCCGGACGAATGAACCATACGCGAAGCTCCCGGTCTTTGTCGGGTCGGCCCTAAGCATTTCCTCATTCTGCTGGATTGCAATGCGCACCAGCTCATTCACTCTTTCTTGCTGTTTTTGCCAGGCTTCCCCATTTAATCCTTCCAACTCCAGGGCTGCGGCATTTGCCGCCCTCAGGTTCTTTGCCGGGGTACTATACCTCGGCAAGCCTAGATCAACTGAATCACCTTTACGAGCCTCATGCTCTTTGTGGATATCATTCATGAGGTTTTTTCCTCTCAATCTTAATTCATCTACCCGCTCGGGGGCAACATCCAGTTTGTTTGCCTTAGCATATTCTCGCAGGGTCCTGTTCAAGGACTCCCGCAAGGCCGACACCTTTTTTTTTGCCTCTAACAGTACTTTTTGTCTAGTCTCTTCTAACTCCGCCTGGGCGTTAGCCGGATCAAGTATCGGCGCCATAGGCGTGGTTAGATTATCTATAGTTGCCTGAAGAATATTCTCTGATCTTTCCAGAGGCGGACATCTTACCCTTGCTGCCTTTGGGGTTTTCTCCTGCACCTCGGCTGACTTGGCTGCTGGCGGATCTACCTCGGTGGGCCGTGGAGCCGCTTGCTTTGTGGTCACCTGTCCTGCTGCCGAGTTCTTGCTTGGTCCGACGCCTGCTCCTGCCGCATGCGCTGCGGCTGTCACCATCACCACGACACTGCCGACGGGGCATGCTCCACACGGACCGTTAGCGGCACTGAGGGGAGGCTCTCCTGCATCAATAACTCGGTGAAGATAGACGCAGGAGGTGTCGATGCCGATGTAGACCTTGTGCGTGCCCAATTTTATGAAGACGCCGTTGCGCGGGGGCGCTTTCCTCCTGAATCTACCTGCGTTATCGCTGACATAGTCCCAGAGATCAAATCTCTGCACTAATCCAGAGACAACCCGCTCACCGGTGTGGACGAAGTTTCCCGTCCGGATCTTGACTCCAGCTAGCACCGCTGCTGGCCCCACGGTGGGCGCCAACTGTCGTGGTGGTGGCACGGCAGATGCCATGGGTAGGATAAAGTATGGGGCCAATGGATTCTAGAGGGATCCGTGGAGGGAAGATGTAGTGATTTCTACACTCAAATGCTCAACAAATAAATCTCTATTTCTCTTCTCAACGAATACAAGTGCTCCAAGAGCTGTCTCGTAGAGAGGAAGAACACTACTACACGAGCCTTACGGCGTGCAATGAATCGATCCCCTTTGAAGGAGCCAGCATCCCCCCTTATAAAGGGGTGCCTTGGTTCCTTCTAGGTCTGACGTGGAAAGCATATCCTTGGAATATGCTTGTCCCAATATGGTAACTTGGCGGCCTCCTTTCCGTGTCGCCCTTCTATCGGCGGCAATGTTCCAGAGAGCTTCACATGCGCGCCTCAGGCTTCCTTACTGTCACCTCCATGACGTTCTTCTGCCCTTCTGCTGCTCTGCTCCTTGTCCTTTGTGCTTGGCTCTGTCTAGATTCCTCCTAGCTAGTGACTAGGGTTTGACTATAGGCACCTCTTTCTCCTGCAAGCTTCATGTTATTCGGCCTTGTCTTGCGTAACTCGGCTCGGCCTACACCTGCATTCAAGTTAGTCAGACTCATTTGGCCGACTTAACTCATATGTCGGCCAGATAAGGTGTTACTCATTATACACTTGCCATGGCCCTGCTTATCTCGGCCGACTCTTATATGACCCGGCCGGCACAAACAGTAACTCGGCTCACGACAAGGGAGATTCCTTTCGTCTTTCCCTTGTCTTGACCCTATCCGGGGTCACCTCCCCAACAATAGGTCAAGATTTAGTTATTAAATTCTTGTTTCTTGAGTTATATTCATAGCTTGGTACTCATGGGTTGTTGTAATGAATTCTATGATATGATCTCTTAAAGATTAACATCAAACATTAAGTAATGTGTTGGTGGTTTAGTTTTATTACATTGGATCTACCCTTAGATCAAATCATGTTTACCCTAAACAAGGTTTTAGCAAAGGTCATATTGAAACTTATCGCAGTCAACTTGATGATCTACTACAATTTCATCAAGTTAAGAGAAGCTTCAATAACTTTGACAAGTTTTATTCAAAAGCGCGAAAATTATTCATATTTTCTATGCATGAATGCAATGCACACATCTGTGTTCAGCTTATTTCTAAGCTCTAATGCTGGTATGTTACAATAATGATGGGGGCAATTATCTATATAAATTTTATACCTCAGATAGCCTTCATATAAACTCCCATTAGGACTATTTTTGAAACTGATAATAGTACCTCTCATCCTGTGAGCTTTGCTTTTTGAGTAATATTTTGATAGGAAATTTGTTATCAATTCCGTCCAAGTCCTTGGTGCTTTTGCACAAAAAGATCTATAGCAGTTGCAAACATTATTTGAGAGTGTTTGTCTAAACAACTAGACTTTAACCCTATCAATATTACAGTTATCGAACATAAAGGAACCAAAAACATCTCCAAAGAATTGTAAGTGCCCATATGGACTCTCTTCATTGGTTCCTGAAAATTTCTTAGAGTGTAGAAATTCAAGTAATAAAGGATGGATCTCAATACCATTAGGATTTATGCTTTTGTTGACAGCTATAAAAGCGTCCATGGCGAACCCATTTTCCTAACTGCCTCATGATTAAATGCTGAGTATTGTCCATTGTTATGGTCCTGCAACTTAAATCAAAGATTAGTACAACGAAAGTAAATAACTAAAAAGTAAAGTGACTTATAGCGCTAAGCTCCCCGGCAACGGCGCCCTGAAATATCTTGATGACTATAAGTGCACAGATCGTTTGTAGCTAGTTTCGAAATAAATATATCGATCCCACAGGGAGAAGTAGGCAAAAGGCTAAAATGATTTTAACTAAAACTAAATGAAGTACTTAAGAAATAATTTTAAAATGCAAGAAAAATAGATATGTTTTAAGAATTGTTTTTTGGGTTTTTGATTGAGCAAAGCAATTAAATAAACTAAAGTAAAACTTAATGTAGAAAGTAGGAATCGCATATGTAAGAGAGATTTGAACTACAATAGGGAAAAGGCGTTCTCGGGAGTGGTGGATACACCGCTAGCAATTTAGATAGAGTAATCAAGATTATCATAATAAATATTCTCATGACATATGTGTGTGTGGGAGGAGCTCCATATATGGACGAATAGGCAGCAACCACTGCACACATCATCAATCATAACCACAGCTGACAGGTAAACAACATCAATCATATTATCTCCCTTTTAAGGGATTTCTCCCATGGCATGGACATGGCTTAATGAGTTCTCCTTGCTTTCCCAAGTTAGTATGTAAATAATGACAACAAATTTATAGTCACAGTGCTATCATCCCTTCGTATACCAACAAGTAATCCCCTTTATCAAGTCCCCATAAGAGAAAAATATTAAGAGGTGCACAACTCTCAACATCAAGATGAAGACAATTAACATATACACATAATGATGTATAACATCGATAATCTCTATCTTATCTTAATCATATGCTAGGGTTTCTCCATCTCCCCAATAACTAACGATCTACTCAGACATGGAGGCAACCAACATCATGGCAATGATAAATGAAACAATCATAGATGAATTGTTCTTGTATAAATCCACAACTAGTACGATAATTACAACAAAATCTAGATGGGATGTAGATGGGATGGATGGATATGTTGGTGATGCAGCGGTTGATGGGGATGAAGATCGATGCCTTGGCCCCCAGATCTGCATAGGGTGAAGATGGATCCCTTGGGCAAGTTCCCCCTCCAGATCTCTTCCGGAGGTGAGGTTTTTTGTGATTTCTGGGTGTTTTGTATGCTGTCTCCCCGATCTGATTGCACGGGGCGAAACTATTTGAAGAGGCGGTGGCGGCGGCAACTATACAGCAGGAACTATACAACCGGAAAAGTATTCCCGCCGTATAGTTGGTCGTTAAAGCTACCGCTTCCTGCGATTGCCGCGGGTTTTCTTCTGGTGTTATTGATATTTCCCAATTTAGTGATTTACGCTGTTTTTGACTCCTTTTCGCTCCAGTACAACTGGTCCAAGAATTGTGTCCATCATATCCATCATCTGTCCTGATCCTGGTGAAAATAGACATAAGAGATGCACGCGAATGCCTTAAAATACCTAGATCCTACCACTACAGTGAAAAATAATAATATGAAACATGATTCAAATATGCACTCATCAGCTGGCAGTAAGACTCTGGATGATTTCCACATGGCTAGCACCAAATTCATGAGGGTCTATAGACCCCAATGCTCCCTTCGTGCCTACCAGTTTTATTTTGATCCTAACTATGATCTCCACCAATTTTTGCTTCCTTTTGTCCAGGCTTTTGGTTTGTTGGGTAAACAGAGTTGGGTCCTCACAAAGGAGGAGTTCTAGCGGCACTGATCCTCTCAAGGATGATTGCACCGCAAGGAGGTCATCCCATCTGGGAAGATGCAACAACTGGCCAACAACAGCAAGGGCAAGGAGGGGAAGATTGTAACGCATGAGGCTAGGATGACTATGGTCAACAACACCATCACAATCAACCTTTCCCTCAGTACCGGCAACAAGGTATGCATCCACCACAACCGGGATTCAACTATGTCCCAAGAAGTGATTTCGACCAGGTGGTACATCACATCTACAACATTGAAAATATGTTGCAAGATGCGAACACCAACATAGTCGACCTCACTCAGAACTTCACATCTTTTAAACCACTATCTGAACTACCCGTACCAGTATCCGCCGCCTGATGGTGGTGGAAACTTTTGATTCCAGATCGGCTAAGAGCCTAAGCTTGGGGAGGTTAAACTCCTCCCATCTATTGCATCCTTCTTTTGATTTATTTTATTTTCCATCTCAGTGCATGTTTACTATCGGTTTTTCATTGTTAAAAAGAAAATCCAAAAAACTTTAGACTAGCTTCTATCTTAATTTGTGAGAATTTATCTCTGCTCTTGTTGATTTTTTCTGCAGGTTGCTCGTTTCTAGTGATTTCGCTATAAATATGAACACAAAGGGTTGGCTCAAGCAAGAGACAAGCAAGCATGAGGAGGTATCACATTTTTGTTTTCCCTCTTCCTATAAGTTTATTCATAAATATTTTATGTTTGTCTGGTTGCACTTGAGTTCTACTCCGAGCATACTCATTATCTTTTAAGGCTTGATCTCAAATGTTTTTGTAAGTACTTTGTTAAGACTTGCGATAATTATTATCATTTTGAAAAAAACCCTTTGGATTAAATTCCAAAACTTTTAAGAACAAAAGAAAGAGTCTATCGATAATTTGGTGCCATGTGTTTGTCTTAAGGGTTTAATCTTAGTAGTACTCGACCCCACATACTGATCGTTGTCTTGATGACACCTTCTAAAAAAGAATTGTTTGATAGAATGAACTTTTTATGGTGGGAGAGGGAGATGCTAAAACTTGTTTTACCTAGATGAAAAAAAGAGAGGAAACAATTCTATGTTTCTCGTACACACCTTTGGGATACTAAAAACTCCACTAACCTCTGAACGATCTATTGTTTAACCCTGGATTTCGGCTATGAGTTGATGAAATGAGCGACATATGTGTCGCTATATGGGCAAAAGTATTAGTACTCTCAAAAGTTGTGTAAGCATTTATAAAAATAAAACAACCATTGATCCTTGAAAGAGGAATAAAAAGGGATAAAATCTAAAAACATTGTGTACTTTTTGAGAGATTTGGTATCACCTTACCACCTAAATTTCATAATTAGAGTTCTTGAAAAACAAGGAAAAGAAGAGGTGTTTGATAGCCGTGATTATCGAAGTGGATGTTAATGAAAAATCTCTAAGTTTATCTTTCTTTTGACATCTACTTGTGCACCCTTAACTTCGACTCAAGCGACTTCGCTCATTTTTACTCTCATAATAAGAGAGGCGCTGAAAATAAATTGATTTGTAAGCCTAGCCAAATTTTTGACAATCTCATTTGAGTTTCAAGAATTATTAGCTATCAAGTTATTTGCGTCTAGGAATTGAACTTAGGTGCAACTGTTCAGATATATTATGCTCATGTTCAAGGTTGCAGGATTTGAGACAATTGAATATGATACAACCTCAAACTTGTTAGTTTTTTTGCTTGATTCAATTCCTCTCTATTTTCATTATAGCTTTGTCACTCGAGGGCAAGTAACAGCTAAGCTTGGGGAAGTTGATAGCTCAAAATTTCATCACTTTTTACTATTGATTTTCCTCTAGTTTATTGCCGAATTTCACTAAAGATTACCCCTTTCTACTAACGTTAATGTCGTAATTAGCGAATCCTTGGTTTCTTGTGATGGTTTTCAGGTAATGAACATTTATTAAAGATCTAATGTCATTTATGAGCTAATTACACCTAAAGAAGCAAATCCCTAATTGGAGCCCCTTTCATTGGAGGCGCATAGTGCGCATAACGACCAATGATATGGTCGGGATGTGCTCGTACCGTCCGCCCATACTGCACTCCATCGGCTCTGTTATATCAACAGAAGAAACTTCCGTAAAGGGGAGAGGATGAAAACGAGAACACAACCACTACAAAACTCATCCATAGAGAAGAGATCAGATCTGGGAGAGGAGAAGAACATCCCCTCATTCCTCAACGATCTTCAGCTCTTCCACCACACACACTCCATCATCATCCCCATCACCACTTAGAGAGAGAGATTGACAATTGTAAGATTAGGGTTTTATACTTTGATCTACTATTGGTTTGTATTCAATTTGATCTTTAAACACTATTGTGGTTTGCTACAATAACTTTGAGATGATTTATATTTGCAATACAATTATGCCTTTGATTTGTCTCCCTCTTATGTCTGAGTAAATCCCCATGGGCGTGGATTATGTAGGGAATTGGTGAGATGTGTCGTGCCTCCTTAATATCCATCCATTTGTGATTGTTGTAGTGTTTATTAATTTGTGAGAATGATTATCTATGTTTTCCTAATGCTTGTTTTATAATTTAAGGGCCCATGTAACATGATCCAAAGATCTCATAGGTATGAACTTGTATGTTAGCGAATCGGTGACCCCCCGAGTGACACGACTGATATTAATGACGAGCTAGAACTACTCGAGGACCATGAGGAACCATCAAGATTAAAGCCTTGATCTGGTTGCAAGACCTTAATTAATTTGCTGACCATTGTCGTGGTAATAGACATACAGATCATTGGTACTAGGAAGAATTGTCCATGAGGACTCCTAGTCGGTATATGGGTTGCTTGCCTACTCACTTACATATAATAAATATCACAATCACTTATTCCACTTTATCCATTTGGCACTTTCACTATCACCATGAACCGTTTCTCTCCGCACCTAACTTCTCATCTGCGGGACCTCCAAACACCTTTCTCGTCTTTACTTTTATGCAATTTACTCTTCATTTATTTCCTATGCAAGTTTCCTCTATCTTTTACTCATAACCCTCCACCATAATAATTGCAGTCAGTTCATTCAAGAACGGTGACACCATAATAGAAACGCCGCATAAAACACTTGCCAAAGATCCTTGTTGGCGTCGATATAAAAAATGGAATTAATGCTTCCACGAAAACATTCTATGACAAACATGTGCACTTGCAAGCCATCAGTTGGCACATGCTTAGTGGTGGATATAATTATGGTTCTACTTACAACTTGTTAATTAAATGTTGGTGGTAGATATAAATAATGTAGAGGGATGGGTAATAGTCAATATTTGGTTTTTAACCGCCCACTTTTGTCCACCTAGGACCCGAGTTCTTGACACTTTTTCCGAGATCGAGCGCGCTAACCACAGGTGGGGTGTATGGGCACCCACATCGGCTTACTAACTGATGCAAAAGTACGGTACTGGGGGGCACAACCTAGTTTGCAGAGTTATTACTATCATGTACTTATGCCATGCTTTACTGCTTTATTTACTACTGTTGTTTGAGGAGCATTAACTATTCTGTAATGTTTAGGAACCTCGTGCCACGTTTTCACTTTATCAACAAGACCAGTCACACTTTCGGGTTCCTAGTCGTTTATAGCCATTGCCACACACCCTGGGTCCGTATTGGAGACGTTCGACTTCGTTGCGTGTAGCTTAGTGGGGTGGCCCCCATGTATATGCTTTGGGTCTAGGAAACATCGTGTCCGAGGCCCCGTTGACATACCGTTGGGTGTATGTTTTATGATCTTGTACCTACCTGATCTAGCGAAAAGGGTGGAAGTGCGTGTGGATACTTTGGTGCACCCCTGTAGGGTTAAATCTTTTAAAAAGTCGTGTCTATGATTATGGACAACTTGGAGCACAATTTCTCAATCATAGACAACTATAAATATAGTTTACTGTTATAAATTTGACTTGGATCTGATATGACTAGTAAGTTGGATAACCGCCATGGAAATAATGAATAAAACTGCCAACTATGTGAGTTTCCTCAGCATGACTTCCTTGTTTGGTCTCGAGGGGGAAATACCAGGATGGGTATGTTTGATGGTAGAATTAGGTTGGTTCTACATAGGTATTTCTTACCTCTCTCTGATAGCCGACAGTTATATCGAGTCTCTATAGGCTGTCTAGTGCATGCTTTGATGCCTCTTCAGTCCACCATATCTATGTAGGCGAGAGCCGCCGAATTCTAAGTCTTGTTGTGTACTAGCCTCAGTACTGACCACTCTCTTTTTCCTTTGCCCTTTGTCGGCACCCCTTTTGTTGTAGCAGATTTGAGATCGATGTCGTTAGTAGGGTTACCCTTCCGGCTTGGCCTAGGCAGGGTTATGGATGCAATTGGTTATTCTTCAGGGCTCTTACCTAATTTGCATTTTATCTGTACTTGGATATTGTATTGTTTTCAAGGTAATTTGGATCTTTGTACTGTATATCTGTATTCTTGACTCATTGAGTCGTTGTTGTATATATATGTTCTGTGGGTTCCATCGTGGATTATTGTGTAATGATATTACTTCATTTTCGACCCGCACGAAGTGCCTGGTGGGCATCTTTGAATCGTTTCTATGCGCTATTAGCGGGAATCGCTAAAACTTGCATATGGACGATTCGAGGGTGTTACAATATGGTATCCATATTTAATTATTAGGTGAGTCAACAAAATTGCCCCAAATGACAAAATATTAATGCAATCATGAACAATTTCAATGCAACAAGATGGATATCATTTATTATAAAAATAGGGGGGGTCTCGGAAAGGGTAGCATATCTGGTATCGATGATCTTGGCGTTTCGTGGTTTGGGTTTTGTCAGGGTTCGACACGGCGGGTTCAGTCTTCAGATCAGAGCTTTGGGGTTTGGATCTAGGGTCAGGGTCTTTAGTTTCCATGTGGGTGGTCTTGGCATTCTGTGTTGTCGATCTTCGGGTTCATCGGATCCATGATGGAGGACTCCAGATTCCCTAATGGCGATCCTATCTGTGCTCCGAGTGTCGAATGTGGCCTTGGATCTGATACATGTTGTCATCGAATGGCATCGGTAGTAGAAGAACTTGATGTATCTTGTTGCTAGTCGATCTTGGCGGGTACTAGGACAAATTCTCGGAAATTATAGCACCCGGTCTCTATCAGCCGCGAAAACATGACAATGGGGCATCTGAGCACACACAAGCATCAGAACATGTTCATGTGGGAAGAGCCCGGTGGCATGCAGCACCGGAAGCAACATGATGTTGAGGACGGAGCTGCAGCATGATTGAGTGAAGGCACGACCGCAGGGAACCCTGTAGGGGATAGAGGAGCAATGCCGCATCAGGGATGAGGCCGACCGCTAAGCGAGCAGCGAGGACGTGAGGCAAGGTCGGTGAGGCGCAGGCGGGACACAGCGCAAAGCACCGCCGGTGCACGCGGCCGACAGCGAAGCATCTAGCGGCGGCCACCGGGAGAAGTGGAGGCGGGGGGATCCGAGGGTAGTCGGGGATCATGGCATCGAGGAAGAGGTCAACGGCCATGGCATTATCGTGCTGGCGCTAGAGCAGGGGCATCACAGACGAGGCGGTCAAGGACGGGCAGAGAAGGGAGTCAGGGCATGAGTCGCGGCGGTGGGCGGTGCCGCTTGTTGGAGGAGAACGCAGGCATCAACTCGGAGTGGGATAGAGGCGGCCTCGCAAGACCGGGGAGGAGGGGAGCGCTGCGGGAGATTGAGGTGGGGCGCGGGGCTGGTGGGGACGACGACAAGGCAGGGAAAAGTAGGGCCAAGCCGGGGCTTCCATGTAGGATACGTCAATGGGTCATGGGGCCGGTTACGATGCTGGGGTGGGGATCCGAGATTAGGCTGCGTGGGATCGATGTGAGGGAGAGAAAGGGAGTGGGGTTAGGATGGGGTCCCGCGTGCGTGGGCAGTGTGCTAGGTGCTTGCGCGCGCGCGGGGGGGGGGGGGGGGGGGGTTGCTATGGTGGTGGCTAGGTAGGGATAGCAAGGTGGGATGCGTTGGTAGGATTAGGGTGTTGGCTTAGGTGGGTTGGTCCACTGGGGGTTATAGTGTAGCTGGCTGGGCCTTTGGCCTGGCCGGCTAACTCTCCCTAAAACAAACGTTTTATTTTATTTTCATTAGTTTTAATAGACTTTTGCAAATAGATTTGTCAAACAAAAATATTCGAAAGGGTCTGGGGGTTTGATTTGAAATAAGAAGAGGGAATAGTTAGAAAACAAAACTAGGATTTTTGAAAAATAGTTTTAGGAAAATTATATGCATGGAAACATGAAGATACTCAAATGCAATGTGGCAGGATGACATGAGCATGCAGTCATGATGATGCACAAACACAAGCGATTTTTTGGTAGCGGTTTTACCCGGGGTGCTACAACTTGGACTTCATGAGAGGGACCCTAAGGCCAGGTGGCTGATACAATAATTTTACATCATCAATATAATGACTTATATGATCTGTTTTGAATAATAGTTGCCATGTTCTATCATTAGTTATGCCTTTTTAGTTGATTTATGGGACTTCCCTACAAAGTCCCTTTCATTGGTATTTAGTTTCTAGGAGGCAGAAACCCTACTTTTTCATATTTTGTTATTTTAGGGACCTTTTGGACACCTAAAAATCAAGGGGAAAATACCTAATCAATTTTTCACCTCGAGAAGGACCATGAGCAAAAGAACCAAGCGAGAGGAGCTACACGGCCCAAAAGAGCCCAAGTGGCGCGCCCTACCCTGCTGGGCGCTCCACCCATGCTCGTCTGTCCCACGAGTGCTGCCTCGTCTCCTCCTTTTTACAGATGCCTCTGTCTTGCCAGAAAACCTATGCCATATTTTTCCCACGATTTACAAAGGTGGCGGTGGAGGCAAAAGTTCTCTCCTACTCCGGTAGAGGGCAGATGATGTAGCCCCGGAGCCTCCGGTGAGGGGTAAATCGAAGCCATCATCATCACCACTCATCCTTGGCATAGGGGGAGGCATCTCCATCAACATCTCCATCAGCACCATCATCATCACCATCTCCATCTCCAAGATCCACCTTATTCCCCTCATAGTTTGTGATTGATTGAACCCCCGGATATTGTTTGAGTGCTATTTGCATGTTTGTGATTGGCAACTTGTCTTTATTTGGTGGATAGATTATATTTTCATATTGTGTAGTAATCCATATACCACTGATCCATATCATGTTTTTCACTTGTGAGTAGATCCTCATGTTCCCGAGGGCATAGGATGAATTGGCTATGATTTCCATACAATATGCAATGAGTATTTGGTGATGTTTTATCTTTTATGTGGTTCTATGCGAACGTCTACTGCATATTACTTCACCTATATGGGCTCATCGGGCTACAATTTAATATAATGATGAGGGTTGGAATGTACGGAATGACAAAAACCGTTTTCCAATACTTTGAGTTGCATTAGAGGGATTTCTTTCAAAGACCAATGAACTAACTGCTATGGTAGGATATTCATGTCTTAATTATTCCTATACTTTCTCATGAAAATGTCTCTAGGACCCATCATAGGGTTTCTACTTGCTCATATTTATGGCTGCACCTAATTTAGGCTCCGCCCTAAGGGAATGAAACTTGACAAGATGTTCACCATGTTATGTATAAATCTGAATGCTAAGTAAATCCATGACGCCCTCGGGAATGCTTGTCACATATAAGTTCACACACACTTGAGCTTGTCCTCTTGCTGCATAGAGGATTGGGCTTTCTCTCATTGTGAGAATTTACTTATTGCTATTTACTTTAGTACTTCATTTCACTTCAAACTACAAACCCAAAACACCAAAACCACTACACCCTTTCATTGCTTTACTTGTTAAATTTACTAACCAATACATTCAGCTCCTCGTGGGTCCGATAACCTTTCTTATTGAAAAGTACTACAATTGATCTCCTGCACTTGGGAGCCATCAAGACACTTTTCTAGCGCTGTTGCTAGGGAGTGTCACGCTATTGGTAAATTGTTTGGTAAGGAAACTTGAAAGTTGTTTTTACTTTTACTATTTGTTTTATCATGGCTTTCTTAGGCCGTGAGGATATGAAACTAACTCTATATGAATATGTTCATTCCATTAAGAATAAGGTTGAAAAAACTCCTAAACCAAAAGTGGTGTATCAAATCCCTATTGGTATTGCCAAAAAAGGCTATGAAACTAACTTTTGCAGGGGCTGGAAGCCAAACCTCTATGGGGTATTTACACGCCATTGAAGATCTATGTTCTCTATTTAAACTTTATGGTATTCCTCATGATGAAGGTAAAAGGAAGTTATTATATTTATCTCGTTCTGGTAATACTCGCATATGGTTTAGATCTTTGGATGATAAATACCGTATTGATTGGGAATATCTGAGGAAGGCTTTCAATCTCAAGTATTACACTCCTAAAGAAGCTTATGATGATCGTTGTCATATTTATAACTTTTCTCCTCATGTTTGAGAAATCATTGCTCAAGCTTCGGGGAGATTGAATGAACTCATTCGCAAGAACAATCCTTGTCATGGTATTCCTGAAAGCATTATATTAATCAACTTCTATGTGAGATTACCCCAGCAGCTTAGGAACTTTCTAGATAATTCCTCTGAAGGAAGTTTCACTAATAGAACTCAAAAAGAAGCATTGGACTTATTGGATACTATTTCTAAGAATACTAATGATTGGGATCTTGATAAAGGTAACGAACCCTGTTTTGAATATGAATATTCATGTGTAGATAATTTCTCTACTACTATATTGTTTAAAGAACTAACTAACAGGTTTAGCCTTGATCCTCACATTTTAGTAGAAGTTACTAAATCTTTTGCTAACCATATGAATGCCCCTAAAGAGGATTTGATGTTTATGTTGAGCCTTTTAAATACTCTACATTTGTTCCTAAAGTTGTGAAATAGGTTTATCAAATATGACCTACCAAAATTGAAGAATAAGTTGAAACTCCTCCATATCCAAGTAGAGTGAAGGAAAATTTACTCAGCACTATTGCAAACAGGAGTGATAGAAGATGTAGTGACCTTATTAACATATTGCGAATCTCTCCCCCAATAGTATCCTCGCACTTAGAAACTACGCTGCTCTGTGAGAGGGATACCTAGGGATTAGGCCTAGGTTAGATCTATTTATATACTTCTTCATCATAAAGAGGGAAGCCGGAGTAAGTAAGGAGGAGCTCAGAAACTGTGGGACCATCAGCTTCAAGATCCGGCCTGGCCAGCGGTTCCCCGACATTGTAGGACACAAGTCCTACAAGAACTAGTAGCATACATACTTCTACGGCCTAGATATCTCTCTTGACGGCCGAGAAGCATCATAACCGGACTCATCGATGGGGCCACCGCCGAGGCCTCCACATGGAGATCGCAAGCTCTCCTCCCCTCCGACAACAAAGCCTCCCACGTCGTAAGGAGTATTTACTGGCTCATAGAGACAAGTATGACCGGCTTGGACCTGGCCATGTGCTGGTTCATTAGGCGAATCCAGCCTTTACAGCACTACGAGAAGCTGATGTGTTAGTACACCAAGGACAGAAAACATAACCTCCGGATATCCGAGGATAATTTTTCCAGTGACTCCATCAAGCTCTACCTCAAGTACATCGTCAAGGTGAAGGACCGCAACGGTGGCTTCATCATCACCTATGATATGTTTGAGGATGACAAGTGCCCAAAGGTACCTTTCACTTATTTACATTGCTCTGACATTTACTCCAGTTCTTCTGACTTGAACATGTCCTTCCATCTAACACGTTGGTTTCACTTAACAACTGGGGGAGTTGGAGGAGACCTGAATGGCTCCCCAAGTCTATGACCCCAAGATGAAGGAAGTCATTGTTGTGTCCGATGCTGGCACAGAAGCGGAAGAGCTCCACCTCTGATGCTCTCGGTGGAGGCAAGAAGAAGAATACGGAGAGTGGAGTCTCCAAGAAATACACCGCCTCCCTGGAGGAACAGAAAAGAATATTAGCCGGCATCCCTTTGACCAAGGCGCCATCTTTTGTGTAAGTCTCTTTTCCTCCTACATTGTCATTTGATTCGCTTATCCCTGTACTTATACATTGTACGTTTCAGGAAAAAGTCGAGTTTGAGTTTGAAGAATACCTCCAAGACAACTGGGGCTTCTAAAAACATTAGAGATATGTTTGTCCAAGCTTCTCCCCCATCGCTCCTCCTACCCCTTCCGTCCAACCCTCTGCTATGCCCGTCGGATCTCCGGCTATGGCAGCATCTGATCCTTCCATCATGGAAGTGGACAACACTCCTTCGCAGGAGGTCCCTGATTCTTCTGTGTTGATCCTTGTTACCAGCGAGTAGGCGACACGTGAAAGCACCTCATCCAAAGTGGCTGAAGCTCCGGCTAAGGATGCCATTGAAAGCGGTAAGGAGTTGATGGTGGAAGGTGGGTCTTGTGGCGACCACGAGCTAGGCGGAGGCCCCTAAGCATGTAAGCCCAACGCTTACTCTGAGGGATTCTTCCACGTCTCATGGTGTAGCATCGTCTTCTACAACATGCGGCCTTGAGGAGCTTCTCAAGCAGGCCGAAATCCTCCGGCTAAATATAGTTGCCTTTGGCAAACTGTATACTAAAACTGCCAGCAACCTCAGTATTATTGCTTATGTAAGTTTCTATGCCTTTGCAATTCACATATAATGTCCCACTGTAGCCCTTGAGGATTTAGATACAAAACTTTAGGTATTTTTCTCTGAATGCTCTAAGAGTGACTAAGTAAGAAACTTTATGCTGTAGCCCCCAAGTATGTAGTTTGAATGAATAATTTCAACTAGATACTTTTAGAGTAGCATACACAACGTTTGCAAATTTCATTACTGTAGCCCCCAAGCCTCTAGTTGAAACAAAAATAGTTCCTACTAGATGCTTAAAGAAAGACTAAGCATAGCTTTGAGTTTAAAAACTCTTACAGTAGACCCAGAGCTTATAGGTGGAATCAAATAATTCCGGCTAGATGCTCCAAGTAGACTAAGTATATTTTTTTCTACAGAATGAAAATGCTTGGAGGGTTACCGCCAACGAGAAGTTCCACAAGATGCGCAAGGATCTTGAAGTTGAAAAGGGTAAAACCACCTATTTGAAAGAATAGATCACCAATAAAAAGAGTCTATTTTCTTCTCAGTTTCATTCTCAAATTGGTCTTATGCCCTCATCCTCCAGATACACATTATGCTTTGTTATTTTTCCGACTTGCATAAGTTGTCGCCAAGGCCAAGGAAATTGTCAAGCAATCCAAGCATATTTAGGAGCATGACAGTGAAAACAAATCTTGAAGTAGGAGCAAGATGACACCATCAAGGTGCGTGAAGAAGCACTAGCTGTCGTGCAAGAATCTGCTAACACGGAGATGAACCGCCTTAAGGAAGAGATCGTGATCCTCAAGGAGCAGAAGAAAGTTGTCGATGAGCAAAATGCTCGGAACCTTGAGGCATACAAGACTCTCCGAAAGGAATGGGACTCCATGACAGAGGTTCTTTAGCAAGCTGAGAGCAGCATATTTGGTAAGCTTTCTCCGTCTTTCACTTATGTATGTCAGGTACCTTAAACTAATTTGTTGAACTCATGCCCTCAATTTATTTTTCAGAAATGCATCTCCCATTGGCCTAGACAACATAGTTGAAAGCGCTCCTCCGCCAAAATAGTGCATGGTTCTTGCCGGCAACTTCATCAACACTGCGATCACCCAGGCTAAGGAGATCGCCAAGCCCTTGGATATCAACATCAAGGCGGTGGACTCCGTCATGAAGTATTTGGAAA
Organism: Avena sativa; assembly: GCA_916181665.1. NCBI lineage: Eukaryota > Viridiplantae > Streptophyta > Magnoliopsida > Poales > Poaceae > Avena > Avena sativa. The sequence continues at coordinate 80,239,174 of OV702284.1, forward strand.
TCCTTCGCTGGGCCCCCGAACATATAGTAAGATGGAAAGCTTCATGCACCTGGGCTAGCGCTGGGATGGCCTTAGCCGTGGTCAAAGCTCACTATGACGATGCCGACATCAACATGGTGACCTCTGGTCTCCCCGACATAGATGAAGAAGGACAGAAGATCGACAACGATGCAATCTGGTCTTCTCTTGCCGACTACGACACCAGGATCACCCAATTGGTCAAGGAGGATGTCTTCGTGCCTCTTGAGGTGATTGGTGCTGACCAGGCAGGCTTCGATTCCCTGAAAACCACCGACTTTGTTGATGATCAAGATGGCTCTCATGTCACCGACGATGCAACCTCAAAGTCCCCTACGCTAGAAGAATGAAAAACATTTGTAATATTTGTCTCTTCTAGCAATGTATTTATGCGGAAAGAACAATGTTGTTTGCCTAAGGCAGAAAACTTGGCTACAAGCCTCTAGCTACTTAAAGACTAGTTCCAGCATGTATGATTGTATATATGTTAAGCAAGTGTTGTCTTATCCATTACTTCGGCTTTTATGCTTGACCTTTCATGAGTTGAAGACTCTTAGTCAAAACCATGCGCTCATGTGATGATGCCTAATGGCACCGTCAAGAACCTAAGCACAAAATCGCTGACTTTGAGTGTCGAAAGTCACTACTCCAGAATCCACATAAAAACAACAAAGAATGTGTAGACCAGAAAACTTAAGCTAACGCCTGTAGGCAGAATTTTCACAAGTGCAAATGCAAAGCTTGTGCATAAAGGTTTTACATGATCCAAAAATGAACACTAAAGTAGGTAAAAGACTCAGGCATATGAGTGAACCAAAAGCTTTATTTCATTGATCATGTAAGAGGTACACAATAGATAATAAAATATGCTAAGTGTAAAAAGGATGTAGTTGTGTTATGTTCCATGGACGATCAAGCTCCGGGTAGTCATCATCCGGGTCACGTCACTTATCCTTATGATCCTTGTTTGTCCTATCTTTCAACTCATGATTATCAATGAGGTAATAGGAACCATTGAGTAGCGCCTTGCTTATGATGAACTGCCCTTCCCATGGCGGGGATAATTTGTGTGACTTTTTCTGCTTAAGTTAGAGCACCAGATCACCGTCTTTAAATGAGCGATGTCGAACGCGAAGACTATGGTTGCTGCGTAGCTTCTGCTGGTAGATGGCGGATCTTTGGTATGCTAGCACGCACTCCTCCTCTAGAAGGTCCACATCTAAGCATCTGGATTCTTTAGTGGCAACCTCGTCGTAGGCGGTAACTCTTAGTGAATCGTGGAGGATGTCGGAAGGTAGGACTGCTTCTGCTCCATATACCATGAAGAAAGGGGTGTAGCCGGTGGATATGTTGGGAGTAGTTCGTAAACTCCACAAGACAGATGGCAATTTTCTCCGCCTAGGCTCCAGCTTCTCTATGTAGCAGTTCTTCTAGACGTGGCTTTATTCCCTGCAGAATTAGTCCATTGGCCCGTTCAACTTAACCATTAGATTGTGGATGATTCACAGATGCTAGGTCAAGGAGGATGCCTTTCTCATAACAGTAAGCCTCTACTTCTCCGAGTGATAAGTTGCAGTCATTGTCAGTGATGATTCTATGTGGGAGACCAAATCTCACCACTAGATCCCGGACAAACTTAAGGGCAGTTGCCCCATCGAGCTTTGTAATGGGTATAGCTTCTATCCATTTTGTGAATTTTTCAACTGCTATGAGCAGATGCGTAAATCCACAAGGTGTCGTCTGCAACGGTCCAACCATGTCAAGCCCCTAGACTGCAAACGACCAATTTATTGGTATGGTTCACAATTCTTGATCTAGTACATGTGGTTGCCGGGCATAATATTGACACCCGGTGCATGTCTCAACCAACTTGTCGGTGTTTGCCTTTGCGGTCAGCTAATAGAATCCTTACTAGAAGGGTTTGGAGACCAAAGATCGGGGAGCGACATGATGCCCATAATCTTCAAGATGAACCTCAAGAAGGAGATCCATACCTTGTTGCTGGGAAACGCACTTTAGGTATAAACCTGTGGTGCTTATTTTGTAGAGATACTCATTGATTATGGTATAGGCCTTTGCTCGACGCACTATTTTCCAACTTTCGACCTCATCGATGGGAAAAGTTTCATGTTCAAGATAATCCATGAACGTTTTTGTCCAAGCCGGAGGGACTACTATTACTGTGTTAAAAAATGAGTCAACTATATCCGGATTCTTGGGGTCCGATCCCTTCATGGATGGGGTCCATAGATGCTCCAGAAAAAAAGTCTGGCGGAATTGGTTTGCAGCCCGATCCAAGCTTTGACAGCAGATCAACCACCTCATTTTACTCCCTCTTGACGTACTTGACTTCATAGCCTTCGAAGCATCTTGGCTATCTCGTCTACTTCGTCTCGATATGCCGCCATCATAGGGTTCCACGCATTCTAGGTTCCAGCCACCTGCTGGGCAACCAAGTCGGAATCTTCACAACAAACTATGTGCTTGTTGCCAGTATCCTTGGCTACACGTAGTCCATGAATGAGTGCTTCATATTACGTCATGTTGTTCATAGCCTCAAAGTGAATTTGCAGGACATGGTGCAGTTTTTCTCCTGTTGGTGACTATAGCAGCACATCATCCCCCGAGCCATTGAGCAGATTTGATCCGTCAAAGTTCATTACCCAATACTCTGGTTCTGGTACGAGAGTATTATCTGGCAGCTCCGTCCAATCTGCAATAAAATCCTTCAAGGATTGTGGTTTGATAGCGTCGCGTCTCTTGTAAGTGATTTCGATGGCGGCAATCTCAATTCCCCACTTCTCCACCCTTCTTGTAGCATCGCTGTTGTTGATGATGTCGAACAGTGGAGCCTTGCTCACTACTGTGATTGGGTGCTCCTGGAAGTAATGCCTTAGCTTCCGAGAAGCAAGAAAAACACCATAAGCTAACTTCTGGTAGTGCAGGTAATGCTGCTTGGACTCCGTCAAGACCTTGCTTACATATTAAACTAGTCGTTGTTCTTCGTACTCATGCTTCGGTTCCTTCCGCTCTACCATGATGACGATGCTGATAACCCGGTTGGTGGCCGCCATATAGATCAACATAGGCTTCATTGAATCAGGTTCTACAAGTATAGGTGCAGAGGAAAGTATCCTTTTCAGATCCTTAAGCGCAGCGTCTGTTTCGTCTGTCCATACGACTTTGCCCGCCTTCTTCAGCAACTTGTACAGTAGCAGAACCTTCTCTCCAAGTTGGCCGATGAACCGTCTTATTGCTGCAACACTACCTGTGAGCCGTTGAATATCCTTCAGGCATGTCAGATGATTGATGTTGAGGATGGCCTTGATTTTCTCCGGATTGACCTTGATTCCATGCTGGGAAATGATGAAGCCCAACAATTTGCTGGTTGGAACCCCGAAGATGCACTTCTTGGGGTTAAGCATCATGTTGTACTTTCGGAGGTTATCAAAGGTTTCCTTTAAGTCGTAGATTAAGTCATTTAACTTTTTTGACATCACCGTGATATCGTCCATGTAAGCATGAACGTTTCGACTAATTTGGTCGTGGAGGCAGCGTTCCATAGTACCCTGGTACGTAACACCTGCATTTTTATCTCAAAGGGCATCGTGACATAGCAAAACGTGGCGTAAGGTGTGGTGAACGTAGTGGCCAGTTGGTCTGACTTCCTCATATTAATCTGGTGGTATCTTGAGTATGCATCTAGAAACACACAGAAGTTCCAAACCAGCCATTGAGTCAATTTATTGGTCAATGCGAGGAAATGCAAATGGATCCTTCAGACACGCTTTGTTCAAGCCGGTGTAATCAACACACATTCTTAATTATTTGGTTCCCTTTTTGGATACAAGTACATGATTGTCCACCCATCGGGTGTGAAGAACTTCTCAGATAAAACTATCCTTAAGTAACCTAGCTATCTCCTTGCCAATGGCGCGTCTCTTCTTATCCCCTAAGCATCATAGATGCTGTTTCACTGGTTTGCATTTTGGATCAATGTTTAAGATGTGCTTAGCAAGTTCCCTAGGTACACGTTTCATGTTGGCAGGTTGTCAGGCAAAGATATCCCTTTTCTCACGGAGGAACTTGATGAACATGCTTTCCTATTTGGGATCCAGGTTTGTCCCAATGGCGGTGACCTTCGAGGCATCGCCTACCACAAGTTCCACTGTCTTGGTCTCGATGACGGACTTGGAGGCGGGATCGGAGTCAGAAATATGTTTCTTCGATGCTAGCATCGACTTGGATCTAGATCTCCTTGAATTCTTCACCGTAGAGGACGACTTCTGCAAAGGCTGTTTCTCCAATCTCGTAGTCCCTTGCCTTTGAAAAGCTTCCAACAACTGTGACGACACCATTTAGTCCGGGTATCTTGAGTGTGTTGTAGACGAAGAATGGCTTGTCCATGAAAGAGTGGAAGATGTCGTGTCCGAATATGATGTGGTACATGATCTTGAAGGGGACCACTTCGAAGGTCATGCGCTCTTGGCGGTAATTGTTGTCATCACCAAAGGCGACCGGAAGGGTGATGCACCTAAGGGACCGAGCTTCCCGGCCAGGAACTACGCCATGAAACACGGTGATGTTCCTCCTTAGGTTGGTCTCCATCAAGTTCATCTTGTGAAGTGTATCCAAGTACATGATGTTGATGTTGCTTCGACTATCCACAAGGCACTTTTTGAAGTCGTTGCCGTTAATCAGGGGGTTAATGACCATGGCATACTAGTTCTCTGTTGGAACAAGGTCGGGATGATCCTTCATGTCCCATGTGATTGGAACTTCCGACCAGCGCATGTACTGGGAACTGTGGGTAGGGTGTCTATCAGTATCCTCAGATATGTCTTCTATGCTCAGACATTTGTGGTACCAAGGAAGGTGTGGTAGACGGGGGCCTTCTTCTCGAAGGGGTTCTTGCCTTTGCCATCTCCCTTGACGGCGTGCGTTGGGTATACGTCCTCGTCCATGTTACTTGAATCCTTGGACTCCTCTTCCTTATTCTTCCCTTTGCACTTGCCTAACGGTCGGTTCTTCCGGCTTTGCTTGTAGCCGGACTCCGGGTCTTCCTTGAGATCGTTGACGAATTTGCATTGGCGATTGGTGTGAGTAGCTTTGTCATTGGCATCGAGGTGTATGAAGCACGACATATTGCGGTACTCCTCGTATGTCTGGGGAATGCGGGGCGCTGTTGAGGTAGTTTCACTACCACCCTACTGCCCACGACCATCCCCCCGACCTCAGCCGCGTTGTCTGCCATCACCTCTGTCTGCAAACGTCATGGCGACCATGTTGGAGGATGGCTTTTCTTTTGGTGGATTATTCCGCTTATTGTTGTTGTTCCTCTTGGCTAGGGTTGGAATGGCTATTGCCGGCAAAGAGCCGTGAGCGTCGTCATCGGCAATTGCGAACTCACTGGCCAAGGAGATCAACTAGTTGAGATCCATCTTGTGATTGTCCTACGGGCGCTTCAACTTATGTCGGAGCAAGGTGCCTTTTTATAATCCATCGATGTAGGCTCCATAGTGGTCTGATTATACACTCATGCGCAGGAATTTTCCATATCCAGCCAGCGGGAGAGGTAGGCTCGAGATGTCTCGTCCTTTTCCTGGACACACCGATGTAGATCGCTGATGGTGTAGGGATGCTTGTACATACCCTTGAAATTCTTGGTGAACGCTTCATGCATGTCCAACCAATTGCATATAGAATTCTCCGGCAAGTCGTTGATCCATTGGCGGGAGGTGCCCGTCAACATAAGTGGGAGATACTTAACGGCGACATTGGGGTTTCCCCCTACGATCTCGACCGCTTCGTTATAATCCTGCAACCATGCAGCTAGCCTGGCAGTGCCATCATAGGGCTTGATCGTCTTGTCAATCCGAAAACCCTTGAGGTAAGTTGTGGCCCGTATCATAGGACAAAAACAATGTGGTCCCAAGTATTGTCCTTCCCAGGCCTCCTGAATCTTGTCCAATCACAAACGTGCATCATATGGCTCCAGGTTTGCTTTTTTACTTGTTTCCTCCACGGGAAGGGTTGCATGAACGACGTGGTCCTCCTCCACCATGGTGGCTGCTAGGGGACGACGTAGGCAGAGGCGGTGGTGGGTTAGCCTTCTTTCTATTGCCCTCCTGCGACTCCTCACACCTGTCGTGGATGCTTGTCGGACGTGAAGGGTCATGGTGGGACCTGCTCCTATGCCCATGGTTGCCACTGTGCTCTCCATCATGACGAGGATGCTCCACATTGTCGCGGATGACGATGTCACCCTGGGGGCATCTAGGTGGAGGCATGCTCGTGCGGTGGTGAGCTTTTGTGTCTTTGTGATGCCGGGAAGATCGGGGCGGTTGGGGCAAGATACGAGGGTGAGTCTTGCCTCCATCGTCGGAAGATATGGGGATAGTGTCAGCCCTATTGCGTGCGTCCCTCCGTATTTGTTCTGATGAACCAGTTTGAGATCCGACATGATGAGGAGATCTTAACCTTTGCTGCTTAGGAGCGCTAGACTGGCACTATGCCAGGTCAGACTCTATCCTCTAAGAGGTGGCCTTTTCCTAGTGTTTGACAGCCTTGGCGACAAGGTCATAGACCTAATCCACAGCTGCGGGTGATCTATCCTGCTCCAGTAGATTCTTGGCGACAACCAAGTTGAGGGCGGGCGTGGGCATGACTTGCTTTCCATCTTTGTCAATGTATGGCTTAGCTTCCGCCGGCTTCGAAGGAGCCCAACTAATACATCCAAAACGTATCTACTTGCCGAACACTTTTGCTATTGTTCCTCCTATAATTTGTGTGATTTGGATACAACTAACACAGACTGACGCTATTTTCAGCAGAATTGCTTTGGTGTCTCGTTTTTGTGCACGAAATCAACTTTCAAGAAAAATCCCGGAAAATATCGCAAAACTCCTATTTAACCAGAATACTCACGGAGCCAGAAGACGAGATAGAGAAGGGCCAGGAGGGGCCCACATCACCTGGTGGCGCGGGCCAGGCCAGGCCGTGCCAGGGGGTGGTGTGGCCGCCTCGGGCACCCCCTCGGTCTCCCCCTTTGCCTACATAAGCCCTCTGACCGAAAAACAGAGGGGGGGGTCGACGATTTGTCAGATATAGTTACACTGCGCCGCCACCGCCACCAGAAACCGTGATTCGGAACCAGAAACCCTGTTATGGCACCCTCCCGGGACAGGGAATTGGAGGAGATCATCGCCATCATCATCACCGGCGCCTCTCCATCAACCATTCGTGTTTCCCCCATCCATGAGTGAGTAATTCCCTGCAGTAGGCTATGGGGATGGTAGGGATTGGATAACATCTATCATGTAATCGGATAAGATTGTTAGGGCATGGTGCCTAGTATCTTTGTTAGTGCTTTTTGACATTGTTGCAACTTGTTATGCTTAATGCTTGTCACTAGGGCCCGAGTGCCATGATCTCAGATCTAAACATGTTATTGATTCATGATGATAGTATTGTTTGTGATCTTACGTGCAAGTTGTTTACACATATTATTGTCCAGAACCCGAGGCCCCGAAGTGACAGAAATTGGGATAACCGGAGGGGATGGATGTGATATGAGGATCACGTGTGTGCACGAAGTGTTAATGCTTTGCTCCGGTACTCTATTAAAAGAAGTACCTTAATTGCTAGTAGATTCCCTTAAGGCCCCGCTGCAACGGGCTGGCAGGACAAAAGATGTTGTGCAAGTTCTCGTTGCGAGCATGTATGACTATATTTGGAACACATGCCTATGATTATTTAGTACTTGGATACTTTATCTTATTTATCTGCAAATGCCCTAGATCTTGATATTACATGAATAGTCTTATCCATGCAACACCCGTGCATCCATCCCTATGCCTACCGCACTCAAATCCTGCTGTTTGCTACTATTATTACTACTGCCTTTATTTTACTGCTACAGTTACTTTGCTATTGCTACTACTAAACTGTTGCTACTGATAAACTACTGTGATCAAGACTATTTCCATGTGCATCTGAATTGACAACTCAGTTGTTAAGGCTTATAAATATTCTTTGGCTCCCCTTGTGTCGAATCATTAATTGTGTTATACTACTCTCGAAGACTGTTACGATCCCCTATACTTGTGGGTCATCAGGACTATTTGCTGGCGCTGTTGCTGGGGAGCATAGCTTTATTTGTAAGTTCACTTGGGATTATTATTGTTTGCTGCTATCCTTTTCATCATGGGGAAAACTCGTGATGGAAAATTTCCTATATTACCATCCACTACAAGAGGTACAGTTCTAAACACCTTTGTTGCTCTTGATTCACCATCTGTTATAAGTAAGTTTGTTACACCACCACCACATACACATGCTACACACACTGCTACTACTGCTAAATCCGAAATTGCTTTTGATGCTCATGATGTTAATTCTACTCTGCTTGATGAGAGTGGTTCATTAGGTCCTTCCCTAGATGCTACTATTGCTAGAACTATATTGGGAAACACTGGAACTCCTAATGAAGATACTATTACACCTGTTAGATCACCCGAGTCTTGTGAGAGCTATGATATTAATGATGGTTATATTGAAATGACTGATGAAATTATTGAAGAATATCAAAACACACATGGTGATAGTGCTATTAAGAGTCTTCTTGAGAAACGTACTATTATACCTAAACTATCTCCTGATGCTAAGTTTGCCACGTCTCCCATAAAAATTAAAGATAAAGATTATGATTTCTCTCTTGATTTATCCTATATAAACATTGTTGAGAAAGAACATTTTTGTGGGACTGAGAATGAAAGGGTTATGGCACATATGACTGATCTTTCTACTATGAATGGTTTATTTTATAATGATATTAAGATGCGCACCTAGTTTGTTGCTAAAATTTTCCCTTTTCACTAAAAGGAGAAGCTAAAGCTTGGTTTAATAGTTTACCTCCTGGATCCATTGATAGACCTGATTTCAGAAATATTTCCCTCCTAGTGCTCGACATGCTATTTTGCAGAAACTTTTTGATTTTAAACAGGGAGAAGAGGAGAAATTGCCTGAGTCATGGACAAGGTTCTTTGCCTTGATTCATGCACATCCTAGATGTCCATTACCTAAATATGAGCTTCTTGATATATACTATAATGGACTAACTGATGAATCTAAGACATACCTGGATAGTTTTGCTGATTGTGTTTTCAGGAAAAGAACTCCCGCAAAAGCTGAAGAATTAATGGCTAAAATAAGACAGAATTATGATGATTGGACTACATCTGAGCCAATTATACCTGAGTCAACTACACCTGAACCAATTGTGCCTGAACCAACCCCAACACCAACACCCAAGAAGAGAGGAGTTATTGAACTGGATGATGAAGTGATGAAAGAAGCTAAGAAATGTCTTAAGGAGAAGGGTATTAAATCCGAAGATGTGAAGAATTTACCTCCTATAGAAGAATTATGTAAGCCAATCTCCCACTCATCCACTATTGAGGTACACTCTCTCCAACATTTTGATGAAGGTGATATTCCTTATGGTAAACCTCCTGATCAATGCTTAGTGGAACTTGATACTTTTATTGTTAAACAAGGTAATTATAATAAACAAGTTCAGAATCATTTATTGGAAAACTCTAGAGCTATTAATGAGTTGAAAGATATTATGTAAAGAACTTCTAATGATGTTAAAATGCTTGTTAAACACTTCCAAATGGTTCAAACTCAAATTGATCAACTTGCTAAAGTACAAAGGGATATGCTAGTTAATGCTTCTAGAGATAAACATGCTTAAGAAATTAGAACTAGGAGTGGTGCTGCCACTCAGGATCCCTTATATCCTAAGGGACATCCTAAAAGAATTGAGCAGGATTCTCAACAAGCTGAAAATATTGGTACTTCTTCTAAGAGAAAGAAAAAGAAACATCAAACAGTTGTAGAATCTTCTAAACCTGCTATAGATCCTAATAGTATATCTGTCTCTGATGCTGAAACTGAAAGTGCTAATGATAACAATGATGCTCCTGATAAGGAAGAAATTGATTAAGAACCTAAAAAGCACACTGAGAACACTAAGTACAATAAGGAAGATTTTGTTGCTAATAAACATGGTAGTGAAAGAGAACCTAATATTAAGTTGGTTTTGTACCCAAGGCTCCTTGGGTACACATGAGAGAGCCTTGGGTACAAAAACCAATAAGGAAGATTCCTGATGTGCATGTTGCAAAACAGGGCTTTTCCCAACAACGCCTGGAGATCTGGGAAAGTTATTTTGCTCCTCATATTCAGAAGGACACTTCCTCAAAAGGCTCTCTCATGTGTGATATCCCTGTAAGTTGGTTTAACTTTATTACTCTCATGCTTGCTACCCCTGAGAAGTTTAGTTGGGTCAAGAGCTTCCTTACTTATCCTTTATGGGAAATTATTAAAGAGCCTATTGCTGAAGAGAACTCCATTTCTTTCATCATCCCTAATGAGAGCATTTCTCAGATGGCTCCTCCTTGTCTGGGCATTGAAGCTAAACAATCTTCCTGCTCTCCCTCCACCCCTTCCAGAAAGAGAAAGGACAAGGAGCCTCTTGTTGACACTGAGGTGAGAAGAAGCCCTAGAATTGTTGAACGGAATGGGGGTTTTAAAAGCCACCTAAATTGCTTAATTGTTGATTGTATGGTTTGCAATGCTGCTCCACCATGCTTGAATCCTAAAGTGGTTAAAAATCTTGCTGCCTCTTTCTGCAAGGTTAAGGATGGTGACCTGGAGAAGAGGTTGCTCAAGAAAGGGAAAGCCACTGAAGTGGCAGTAAAGGCTCCTTAAAAAGGTATCATCAAAGGAACTGGCTCATCAAGCTTGATCATTGGAGGCAAGAAGAAAGCTGGGGCTGCTGGTACCTGTGGTCAGCAAGCCAAGAAGAAACCCCTCACTTAAGTGTTTTAATGTATCAAACTAAGTCTTTTGCTGGAGTCTTGTTGACTCCATGTTCTGTGACCTGCTCTTGTGGTCTTTTCATGTGTTTGGTACTTGTTGTTGAATCTGTCAGTGGAGTTATGATATGGATTGCCTTTTGTCTATGTGGCTATTGTTTTCTCAGTTGGGTGGTTACATTACTTATATCACCTCATCATTCTACATACATCTGGTTTCTTAATGGATAACAAAAGAATTTGGAAGATCTTGAACTGGAATATCAGGGGTATTAACTCTGAAAAAATGGGTTGCTCTCAGAAATAAAATTGATGAGTCTGGCTATGATATTATTTGCCTTCAAGAAACTAAGAGAGAAGATTTTGACATCTCTTACATAAAAAAATTCTGCCCCCCCCCCCAAATTTACCAATTTTGAATTTCTTTCCTCCAGGGGAGCCTCTGGGGGTTTGATCACCATTTGGAATAGTTCTCTGTTCTCTAGGCATCTTTCCTTTCACAACGAGTTCTCCATCTCCATCACCTTGACATCTCTCTTGTCCAATGAAACCTGGATCCTCACCAATATTTATGGGCCATGCTTACCTGAAAAAAGGCGGACTTTTTAGATTGGTTTGGAAATATTGATATGCCTGATGATATGGATTGGCTCATTGTGGGTGACTTCAACTTCTGTAGAAAGCCTTCTGATAGAAATAGACTGGGTGGGGATGTGAATGGTATGCTCCTCTTCAATGAAGCCATTAATAATTTGGGTCTCATAGAATTACCCCTTAAAGGTAGAAAGTTTACTTGGAGTAACATGCAAAAAGAACCCCTTTTGGAAAGGCTGGACTGGTTCTTTACTTCTGCTTCCTGGACTCAGAGCTTTCCTTCAACTTTTGTTGCTCCTCTTACAAAGCCTACCTCTGATCATTTTCCTTGTGTCATCTCCATTGGCACAATGATACCCAAAGCCCAGGTGTTCAGATTTGAAAATCACTGGATGCATCATAAGAAATTTAAATCTATTGTTCAAAATTCCTGGAATATCCTTGTTGGCTTTCAGGATTCTGCCAAAAAAATTAATGCTAAATTCAAAAATGTAGGAAGGGGGCTGAAGCTCTGGGCAAAAAAATCTGCCTTGCCTAAAATCACAAATCTGCAATGTTAATGCCACCATTGATCTTCTGGATGCCATGGAGGAAATGAGAACTCTTACTGTCCTAGAATGGAATCTCAGAGATCTCCTGAAGAATCTTATAATTTCTCTATAACAAGATCAAAATACTTATTGGAAGCAGAGGGGGAAAATTAAATGGGTTAAGCTAGGTGATGAAAACACAAAATTCTTTCATTCCAAAGCTACCATAAGTTTCAGGCATAACTACATTTCCATGCTCAAAGATGATTCTAATGATGAGATTCATGATCATGATGGCAAAGCAGATCTCCTATGGAAAGCCTTTAAAGATAGATTGGGTACTTCTGATAAGCCTGAAATGCACTTCAATCTTAATGACTTGGCAGGGGAATGCTTAAGGCAAGAGGAAAAGGATGCTTTGGAAAAACCTTTCTCTGATGAGGAGATTGAAGATGTAATTAAAGAACTTCCAAATGATAAATCCCCTGGCCCAGATGGTTTTAACAATGAATTCATGAAACAATGTTGGCCTATTATAAAGGATGATGTGAAACAACTCCTTATGGATTTTTATGAGGGGTAAACTTCCTTGGAAAGCATTAATGCCTCTTTTATCACCCTCATTCCAAAAATTGAAGCTCCTCTGACACCTGCTGATTTTAGGCCTATTTCTCTGCTAAACAGTGTCCTCAAGATTATAACCAAAATTTTGGCTAATAGATTGCAGAAGTTCATCCTTAAACTTGTCCACAAGAATCAATATGGTTTCCTCAAACAAAGGTATATTCAAGATTGTTTAGGTTGGGCATTTGAATTCCTTGACCAATGCCACAAATCCAAAGAAGAAATTTTAATTCTTAAGCTTGACTTTGAAAAGGCTTTTGATAGAATTGAGCATTCTGCAATTATCAATATCCTCAAAGCCAAAGGTTTTGGTGATAAATGGATTTCTTGGATTCAGTTAATCTTTGGTTCAGCTTCCTCCTCTGTTCTGTTAAATGGAGTGCCTGGATAGAAATTTTATTGCAGAAGAGGTGTAAGACAAGGTGATCCTTTATCTCCTCTCCTGTTTGTCTTGGCTGCTGATCTTCTCCAAAGCATCCTCAATAAAGCAATGAATTTTGGTCTTCTTTCCCTTCCCATTGAAGGTGTGTTCTGTCCTGATTTCCCTGTTGTGCAGTATGCCGATGACACTTTATTAATCCTTAAGGCTGACTCTGAGCAATTATTGTGCCTCAAGGCCCTTCTTCATACTTTTGCACTCTCCACTGGACTCAAAGTTAATTATTCTAAATCTAGTATGATGCCAATTAACATGGACACTGTGAGGCTTGAGAACTTTGCCAATACACTATCTTGCCTCCCTGTCTCATTGCCATTCACCTACCTTGGACTGCCTTTAAGCATTAATAAGCCTGCAGTGGAACATTTTCTGCCTATTGTTCAGAGAGTTGAGAGAAGATTGTGTGGGATTGCTGATTTTCTTAATTATGGGGGGAAATTACAGTTAGTTAAATCTGTTTTATCTTCCCTTCCCATATATTACATGAGTTGTTTTGATCTTCCTGTCACTATTAAAGATTAGCTGATTAAGTATATGAGACAATGCCTGTGGAGAAAGAAAACATCTGATGTTCAAGCTAGGGGTCAAGCTCTTGTTGCATGGAAGAAAGTTTGTCGACCTAAGAACCATGGGGGATTGGGGGTGCTTGACCTTAATGTTCAAAACTCCGCACTTCTCTTGAAGAATTTGGATAAATTTTACAATCAAAAGGATATCCCATGGGTTCACCTTATCTGCAACACTTATTACTGTAATGGTAAATTAGCTGGAAGAAGTCTGGAGGGATCCTTTTGGTGGAAAGCTCATCTGAAATTGGTTGACATATTTAAAGGAATTGCAAAGTGCTCGGTGGGTGATGGAAAATCCACCCTTCTCTGGTCTGATATGTGGAATGATGGATGTCTGCAGCATAAGCTTCCTCATCTCCTTTCTTATGCAAAAAACCCACACATCTCTATCAATGAGTTTCTGCAGATAGCTAATATTCAAGATCTTTTTTTTCTCCCTCTGTCACAGCAAGCTTACCAGGAATATCAAAACCTTGAGCAAATACTCAGTGTTGGCATGCAGGGGGAAGCTGACAACTGGAGTTACATTTGGGGCAGTAATTTTTCAGTCCAAAAGGCTTACTATTCTTTATCTAGTTACCATCCTGTACAGCCACATTTCTCCTGGTTGTGGAAATCCTCATGTCAACAAAAGCATAAATTCTTCTTCTGGCTCTTGCTCCTTGATAGGATAAACACACGAAACCTTCTGAAAAGGAAATGTTTTACTCTGGCTTCTTATGAATGTGTGTTTCATGGCTGCATCAGTGAGGAAACCATTCTACACTTATTTTGGGACTATCCTTTTGCAAGAGCTTGCTGGGCTGAAATTTCCCATGTCCAAGTGGCTGATCAAAATCTTTTTGAAGCTTTAGCCAGTATTAAAAAAGATCTTAAAGTCCCTTTTGCAATGGAAATTAGTATCTTAGGAGCTTGGGGCATATGGATGTGCAGAAACAATGAAATCTTCAACAACAAGCATGCTTCGCTTGAGGAATGGAGGGCTATTGTCGCCCAGGAATTAAGATGGGTCCTGTATAGAATTAAGAAAAAGAATTATCAGGGCCTCAAAGATTGGATTAAGAATAATTTAGACAGAAGATAGCTGCTTAGAATGTTATCCCTCTTTTGAGGTGGCCTGAACTTGTAAATACTTTTTTGTAACTCTTTATCATTTATAAAAATTGCAGTGGGGTTTTTTACCCTACTGTTTTACCCTTAAAAAAAGAATAGTATAACAAGTTTTGTGAGTGGATGAAACCTTTATTTTTGCAAATTCCTTTGACTGATGCTATTAAGTTGCCTCCTTATTCAAAGTATATGAAGGATATTGTTTCTAAAAAATGAAGCTTTCTAATGAGGAAATTTCCACTTTGCTTGCTAATTATTCCTTCAATGGTAAGGTTCGAAAGAAACTTGGGGATCCTAGGATTTCAACTATTCCTTGCTCTATTAAAAATAATTATGTTAGAACTGCTTTGTGTGATTTGGGAGCATGAGTTAGTGTTATGCCTTTTTATCTCTACAAGAGACTTCAACTGGAAAAATTGATACCAACTGATATATCTTTGCAAATGGATGATAAGTCTACTACTATTCTTGTTGGTATATGTGGGGATGTTCCTGTTCAAGTGGCTCATAATTGCTTGGTTTTAACTAATTTTGTTGTGCTTGAGATGCCTGAAGATGATAATATGTCTATTATTCCTGGGAGACCTTTTCTTAATACTGCAGGTGCTGTCATTAATTGTAATCAAGGAATGGTAAATTTTAATATTAATGACAAGGAGCATACTGTCTATTTCCCCAAGAACATTGATAAGAGTTATGGCCTAAATTCAATTGAAAATATTGAGGGCATCCAAGTTGGAGAAATATATTATCCCATACCACAAGAAAATTTTGAAACTATTATGATTGGGACTATTGCTATCAAGATTGATCTAACATAATCATTTAGTGAAGTGCAAAGTTTTGTTTCATATAAATTTTTTTTGGTAACAAGACTTGATCAACCTTGTTAATAAAGAGATTTTAATGAACAAAACAATGTTTTCACAATGATTATCCTTGCTCACCTTTACTTTATTCATTTCAATCTTTGCTTTTCGTCTTGTTCGTCTTAGTTTTGCTAGTTGCTTGCTTTTTATAACTTCTGCAATTTTATCTTTGGTTTGCTTTTGCGTCTTTCAAAAATATTTTTCTATGAGAAAATCAATTTTCATAGCCTGAAAATTGCCCAAAAATAAAGTTTCCCAAAAAATTCCAGAAAATTCATATTAAATTTTTACGTGAAAAAGGGGCAGAGGTTTACCTGGAGTGACCCAGGGGGACCCACCAGGCAGGCACACCCCCTGGTGGCGCGGCCAGAACAGGGGCGCGCCTGGCCCTAGTGTGGGCCACCCCTGGACCTCCACTTAACCTCCTTCCTGCCACTTATTTGTCTCTCCTGAAAAACACCAGAAAACTTCAGATAGCTCGAGTTCTTGCTGTTCTTGCTCCCGATTTTGGATCTCCTTGCTCAACCCATCTTTTCTACTGATTTTTGGTGGGATTTCTCTCCGGTATGTGCCTCCTATGCTTGTCCAATTAGATTTTTGATTGATGGATTATATTTTGAGTATTTTGCTACTGTAGGTGACAGGTTATGTGAGTTTGCATGCTTGTTCTATGCTTAGAGATTTTATTTTGATGCATGTTTAGCCCTCTAGCAAGTTCATATAGTAGTTCCCCAACATTTATTAACTTGGAACTCACTTGGTTTGATGGTTGTCTAAAAATTTCAGAAAAAGGACCATGGACAACCATACTTTTGGAGAAGTGTTTGAAAGAGATGCACCTAGGAGGGAAAGGCCTTCGAGATCAGCCTCTCAATTTAGGCCATCATACAATGAGGATCTTATTGCGCCACGCTTTGGCGATGAGGGAGATGTGCACCATTCTACCTTCCCTTGTTTTGCCTTTTTGCAAGCTGCAGGGATCCTCGATGATTTCTTAATTATTGTTTAGAGTTTTGGTCTAACCGATTACATGCAGGATGAGAGTGAGAAATATGCTTTGCTCACCAAAACTTTTGTGGAAAGTTTCACTTTCACTAACACCCCTTTCAGTTCAGAAATTTCATTCAAAATCTATGGTAGGCCTTTTACCATGACATTGGAAAGATTTTGCAGCATTATAGGTATTGGCATGGTTGGGACGGTGAAGAAGATTCAAGGTCGACCCCCTGATTTGTTGGAGCTCTACCATGGGGTAAAAAATGATGATGACCGCATAGCCCAGCGCGGGAAGATAAGAAATATTCAACTCCTAGCTCTCAGATATTTTGCTTATTATCTTGCCATTAGCATTCTTGGTAGGGAGAACACTAGCAATATTTCCAACTATCATTTGGCTTTTCTAGCTGCTGCACTTAACAATGAAACCAGGTATAATCTTGGTTCTCTCATTGCTCGCCGCCTTGATGCTAGAGGACCCACCTATGGGGGTATTATTGTTGCACGTGTACTCGCTGCCTTGGAACTTTCTTTTGATCCAAATGTTACAGTGCTAGCACCATAGAGGATTGATCTAGCTGCCATGAAAGCACATCACTTCATTACTGCTTGCTCTAGCCTTGAGAGTTTAGTTTACACGATGATGTTCACTGATGGGGATGAGAGGGAAATTCCTTTGCCACAGTCTACTTTGTTCAGTATTTGCAGGAGGCCATGGTCATGCTCGAAGGAGGAGATGGACGATCAGCTCCGCTTGCTTGGTTACCATGGACACTACCAGGGGGATGCGCCCTCTTATGAATACTCTGCGCACTACACAGGGGCTTCCTCGAGTACATACCAGGATGAAGGCACCTCTTAGTCACACTACGAAGGCGATCCTTCTTGTCCAGGCTAGGAATGATCTCCACTTAGGACAAAAGCCTAAGCTTGAGGCGAGGTATACCGACATTGCTCTCATCTACATATCATGTCCCGTCGGTACTTTGTATATCCATGTTTCTCTTTCTTTTTAGTTTTTGTTCTGCTTTCCAAAACACAAAAAGACCAAAAATGTTTTCGTTGTTTCTCTTTGTTTGTTTCTTTGTCTTTTAGCTTTGGTTTGTTATAAGAAAAATCCAAAAATATTTTGCTTTGCTCTTGCCTTCAGTGCTTGCTTTAAAAAATCAAAAACCCAAAAATATTTGTTGTTCTTCTCTAGTTTTGTGAAGTTCGTTGCAGGGTTCAACGGTTCTCAATGACTCCTTTGGAGTTTGATTTTATATTATTATTCAAGTCACACAAGTGAAAGGCAATAATGATGATTTATGACAACTCGAGGTGTGGTAAGAGGCTGGTAATGAACTCTATTTGTTTTCATTTTTTTACATATACGCATCATTATGGACATGCTTAGTTTGTTCATGTAAGGTGTATGTTATTCATTGGATGCTTATTAGTTCTTGATCTCTTATGGTTAGCTCCAACTTGCTAATAATTTGTAGCATGTCATATAAATGGTTGCTTGCATTGTTCTATTCATAACTTTGTATGACATTGTGGTATCCTCCTCTGAATGCTTCACTTGAATCGACTTGGCAGATGCTCACGCATGCATATGATTGAACAAAATTCAGTTAAGCCTCGATGATTTATTTTCCCTCAGAGTTCTAGTATCACTTTTATGCCATAATTAATTTTGTTTTGTTGCAAGCATGATTATGACAGTTACTGCTCTCTTGACTGTCGCTCCCTTTCTATTGCTAGCCTTCACTTGCACTGAGTATGAGCTCTACCCGTGTTTCCAACTCCCCAAAACCAAAATTGTCAAAAAGTGTCAACCATATCTACCCACTAGCATCAGTGTTATTCCGTGCATATTTATTATGGCTCGTTTTATTCCAAATAAAATGTTTGCTTGTTATGAGAAAGTTAGTTAGTAAAGCTCTCACGAACTTGATGGCACACTTTATTTTCTTGCACTTAATAAAACTGAACCATTGTGACTGTCCATGAAAGTTATATGCTTGCAAATTATAGGTTGGGAGTTAGCAGAACCGTACTGTCACGGGGAACGCTTTCAACACCTATAAATATTATAAAGTTGATATCATGCTCTTTTGTTTACGGATGTCGACGGTGTGAAATAAAAGGGGAGCTTGTAAGTCCATGGAGTTATGTATATGTGTTAGAGAAGCACGCCTAGGTGGCTATCCTAAGTGATGCCTAATCATGGTGGAAACTTGCAGCATAACCATAGTGAGAAATCTATGAAGCATCCTCAAAAAAATATATAGAAAAAAGAGAAGAGAAAAAATATGCACCATGCTTATGGTAAATAAAAGGATCGCTGAGATGCTCATTGGATGTTGCCTTGTCATTTTATATTGGATAGCTCCTGTGTCATGGGGCAAGGGGTACCTTGTTGGCGGTTCTCTATGATACACATACACTTACAATGACAAGAACTTACTGGTAACTAAATTTGAGTAGCATGAGGAACGGCCCTCGTACTCAAGGGACATGAGTTTCCAGTTTATGATCTGTCAAGCATATAACCCGAATTTGACCTCCCTTTAAACTTAACCATTTAAAGATGCCTGTGATAGGGGCAATGAGATCTCAAAGCTAATGAGTACCATACTTTCAGCATTTGGAATCCTTTCAAACTTTTCAAAACCTTTTCACTACTATGTTGAGTCACCATTTATTCTTTGAGCACCTTCTTGAGAGCATAGTTGTCATTCTTAGTGTAATGTGCTTGTCTCAAAACATGGTTAATTGTGACATAACTTTGATGCTTGTATCTTTGATATCTTTACTTCTTGTCTTCACTTGAACTTCAGAGGTGCCATAGCATTTATGTTTGGCTCCACAATCAAAGGAAAGCGATATACCACTTTATCATACCTTCTAATGAGCATTACAATGTTGCTTATTCTTATGCTTATGTTTCATGCTTCTTATTATTAATTGTGTTGGAATCTCTTCATAGCTTGCATGACTATTGAGTAGACTTAGTTGCATACTCCTTATTATGAAGTATTTGAGAATATATATATCATATGAAGCAAATGTGTTCGTGAAATTTTCTTTTATCGCACTCACTTTTCAACTGAATTGCTTGAGGACAAGCAATAAGCTAAGCTTGGGGGGAGTTGATATGTCCAAAACGTATCTACTTTCCCAAACACTTTTGCTATTGTTCCTCCTCTATTTTGTGTGATTTGGATACAACTAACACGGACTGACGCTGTTTTCAGCAGAATTGCTTTGGTGTCTCGTTTTTGTGTAGGAAATCAACTTTCAGGAAATTCCCGGAAAATATCGCAAAACTCCTATTTTACCAGAATACTCACGGAGCCAGAAGACAAGACAGAGAAGGGCCACGAGGGGCCCACACCACCTGGTGGCACGGGCCAGGCCAGGCCATGCCTGGGGGTGGTGTGGCCGCCTCGGTCACCCCCTCGGTCTCCCCCTTCGCCTACATACTCCCTCTGACTAAAAAATAGAGGGGGGCCGACGATTTTCTAGATATAGTTCTGTTGCGCCGCCACCACCAGAAACCGTGATTCGGAACCAGAAACTCCGTTCTGGCATCCTGCCGGGACGGGGAATTTGCGGAGAACATTGCCATCATCATCATCAGCGCCTCTCCATCAACCATACATGTTTCCCCCATCCATAAGTGAGTAATCCCCCGCAGTAGGCAGTGGGGATGGTAGGGATTGGACGAGATCTAAAATGTAATCGAATAAGATTGTTACAACATGGTGCCTAGTATCTTTGTTAGTGCTTTTTGACATTGTTGCAACTTGTTATGCTTAATGCTTGTCACTAGGGCCCGAGTGCCATGATCTCAGATCTGAACATGTTATTGATTCATGATGATAGTATTATTTGTGATCTTACCTGCAAGTTGTTTACACATATTATTGTCCAGAACCCGAGGCCCCGAAGTGATAGAAATTGGGATAACCGAAGGGGATGGCTGTGATATGAGGATCACGTGTGTTCATGGAATGTTAATGCTTTGCTCCGGTACTCTATTAAAAGGATTACCTTAATTTCCAGTAGATTCCCTTGAGGCCCCGCTGCAACGGGCTGGCAGGACAAAAGATGTTGTGCAAGTTCTCATTGCGAGCACGTATGACTATATTGGGAACACATGCCTATGATTATTTAGTACTTCGATGCTTTATATTATTTATCTGCAAATGCCATAGATCTTGATATTACATGAATAGTCTTGTCCATGCAACACCCGTCCATCCATCCCTATGCCTACCGCACTCAAATCCTATTGTTTGCTACTATTGTTACTACTGCCTTTATTTTACTGCTACTGTTACTTTGGTATTTCTACTAAAAAGATGTTGCTACTGAAAAACTACTATGAGCAAGACTATTTCTAGGTGCAGCTGAATTGACAACTCAGTTGTTAAGGCTTATAAATATTCTTTGGCTCCCCTTGTGTCGAATCAATAAATTATGTTATACTACCCTCGAAGACTGTTGCGATCCCCTATACTTGTGGGTCATCAGCCACCCCATGTTGTGACGTACGCCTTGGTCATTGACGACGTGAGCCAGAGCTTTCTTGGCCTTCTGCTACTTGAGCAGAGTCTTGTACTCGGCCTCCATGGCTCTAGCCGCCTCGATCGATTTCTGCGCCTTGGACATATCTCGATCTAACTTTTCTCCTTACTCCGCGATGTCCTGCGCCTCCTCCAGTAGTTTCTAGCACTTCTCATCGAGTTGGACAACATTCTGTATATGGGCCATGGTCACAGGCTCGACGAGAAAATTGTCTTACATCACTCTATCTGCTGGAGTGATTTGGGCAGCCGCAGACGTAGATGGTGGTGGCGGAAGATTTGCGGGGTTGGTGTTGCTTGGACTGGTGGGGAGTTCCTACGGCTTTTGCACTAGGATAGCCAGATGGGACATGGCCTTCGCCTGACCATTGTCAGCGTCATCAGCTGGTCCCTACCCTTTGTCCTGCGGCTTAGGCGGCGCTGCTCCGGTTTGATCTTCTTCCATCACACTCCTGATGGTGACAAACACCTGATGGGATGTGATGGCCTTGTCGGACCGCTCCTGGGGATTGGTCTCCGCTTCTATCTCCTTCATGGCAGAGTCGAGCTCTTCCGGGTCGACGTCCATCTCCTTCGAGTCTCTGGTGATGTCGGCGTAAAGTGCGTCCAAAACGGAGTCAGGGGGTGCGGGAGCTTCTTTGATGGAGAGGACGATGCTGAGAAAGCGGGACCATTGGCCGGCAACAGTGATGGTGGCGGTGGCCCGAGTACGGTGATAGGACCTGCTTGGGCCACCTCATCAGCAGCGGCAAAACTATTAATAGTGTTGACCATCTGCTCGAAAGTAAGGATGCCCGTGGCTTGTTGCCTCATGA
The DNA here is from genome assembly GCA_916181665.1 of Avena sativa. Lineage (NCBI taxonomy): Eukaryota > Viridiplantae > Streptophyta > Magnoliopsida > Poales > Poaceae > Avena > Avena sativa. The sequence continues at coordinate 80,261,198 of OV702284.1, forward strand.
GTGTATGTCGGAGAAGTGTGCTGTGATCCAGCCCTTTGACGAAATGGTAGACGGCATCATCGTCTGGGTAGGCCACTAGATCGGCTCATATCCGGAGCCATCTGGTGAGGTAATCTCGGGGATTTCACCCTCTCTCTGAATGCAAAGCACCAAATCAAAGATGATTACCACACCGACGAAGTGTGATCTCTACTTTCTAGATGCATGGGCTAACCCAGCGGATTTGCAGTGATCTTCCACCATTATATCCTGCACAGGGCAGTTTGGGTGGGCTTTGAATTTTCTGATCAAAGTCAGCCAAATCCGAGTAGATATCCGACTTCGATCCTTCTGTGAATGTGTCCTTCTTGTAGGCAGTCCTTGTGGGCCTTGACGATCCTCCGACTTCAAGGGAACTAGCGCCCGAGTCAGTTTCGCCGATGAAGAGGTGCATGTCCCCGACTGGAACAATCGAGAAGCAGGTGGGGTCCGTCTTTGTCGGGATCCAGAACTCGTCAGGAGGCATGATCGAAACATTACCGGAGAAGAGAACACGACCGATGGCTACGGTTTCACTGATTCCCGCGAAGATCTTGGACCTCGCTCATTGTAGAGCTTGAAGCACCTCCTGCCCCACGATGGGCGCCAACTGTCGTGGTATTGCCGACGAGTAAACGATGGAGGGTCATCACAGTGCATGTTTAGAGACGTGGAGGGAGGCGGTAAGTTGGCAGGTACGATGTAACACAACTTACCTAGGTTCAGGTCCCACTATTTTGGCCGAACCCTACTCCTGCTATAAATCACTATAAGGGCAATACGTCGAGTTACAGGGTTTGGTTCACTGTGCAAGGTGTCGAGTTGTATCGTATGACTTGTTGCCCTAAAGGCTCCCAGGGGTCTGGCTTATAAAGACACCAGATCCTAGGGTTACAGATAAAAGTCCTAGTCGGACATGTTACAAAGTCCTACACTAGTACTAACTAGTCTTCATGTCTTGCACTCCAAGGCTCCAAGTATGTCAGTGACTCCATCATAGCCTTCCTTTATCTGGCATGGGCCTCCCTTCTGGATCCATCTAACTGGGCCACCTAGCATACCATGGGCCTTGCTACCAACTATGGGCAACCCGGGTTTTCCGAATAAGAGACATGCCATGGTGATACCCATTTAGAATATCCCCAATAGGGAAGAAGATCCTAGAGACAATGGCCTTTGGAGGACTAAACTTGAAGATGGAGCAGGGAGGATGAGGGAGGTTGAAGAGCCTCAATTTAGGGGCTTGGTTTATTCGGATCTTCAAGAACGGATTAACCTCCTTCACCGACAAATTGCTAACGAAGATAAGTACTCGTCTAGCTCTCCCGTCATATGTAACACCCTCAGAATCGACCCTATGCAAGTTTCAGCGCTTCCCGCCAAACCCGCATAGAAACGATTCAAAGGTGCCCACCAGGCACTTTTGTGCGGGTGGAAAACGAAGTAATAACATTACACAACAGTCCTCGATGGGACCCACAGAACAGATATATATACAACAGCGACTCAATGAGTCAAGAATACAGATATAATATACAAAGATCCAAATCACCTTGAAAATGATAGAGCGTCCGACTACGGACAAGATGCAAATGGGGCTAAGAGCCCTGAAGAATAACCAATGGCGTCCATAACCCTGCCCAGGCCAAGCCGGAAGGGTAACCCTGCTAACGACGTCGACCTCAAACCTGCTTAAACAAAAGGGGTGCCGACAAAGGGCAAAGGAAAGAGAGAGAGCGGTCAGTACTGAGGCCAGTACACGGCGAGGCTAGAATTCGGCGGTCCTCGCCTACATAGGTATGGTGGACTGAAGCGGCAGCGCAGCATGCACTAGAACAACCTATAGAGACTCGATATAACTGGCGGCTATCAGAGAGGGGTAAGAAAGACCTATTCGGAACCATCCTGATACTACCACCAAACATACCCATCCTGGTGTTTCCCCCTCGAGACCAAACGAGGAAGTCAACCGAGGAACTCACACCGTTGGCAGTTTTATTCATTCCGTTATCGTTGCAGCAATTACTAGTCAGGTATAGATAGTCGTCCTGATAGTATAAGCAGTGGGCACTTTTAGTTAACCATTCCGTTGTAGTTGCAACACTTACTAGTCAGATACAATGGTAGCAAGCGACAACCCAATCAAGCAATTGTTGGCAGTTTTATTTAGCCATTCCATTATAGTGAAGCTGATTACTAGTCATTATAAAGTCAAATTTGTAGCACTACTTTAGTTATAGTTGTCTATGATCGAGATACTGTGCTCCAAGTCGTCCATAACCACGGACACGGCTTTCAGAAAGTTTTACCCCGCAGGGGTGCACAAATAGCAACACACACTCGATCAACCTCGGAAAAACCAAATCAAAACCCAACGAGGCCTTCACGACAAAGCAATCACCAGATTCAGAAATATTTCAGGGGGCCACCCCATTAAGCTACCCGCAACGAAGTTAGCTGACTCCGAGACGGACTCAAGGTTTGCGTCAATGGCTGTAAACGACTGGGAACCCGAAAGTGTGACTGGGCTTGTCGATACCGCGAAAACACTCCGCTTTCCTAAACAGTACAGGTGCAGTACCTCGCACAATTTAAATAAAGCAGTAAAGCATGGCATAAGTACAGGATAGTAAATAAAACCTCAAACTAGTTTGTGGCCCCAAGAAATAAGAATGAATCAAGCTCTAGCTCAGGGGGGTCCCATAATCCTCCCGGATGTGGATAGCGCGAATATTCAAGGAACAGGTATCAAGTACTCGGGGTCCTACGGGACACAAGTGGACGGTTAAAAACCAAATAACATCTATTGCCCACCTGTGCCTCTGCATTTACCTACTTCAATTTTAGTTATTAAACAATAATTAAAGTCTTGATCATCTCCAACATTAAACATGCGGAAATACTCCAACAACTGTGGTACTGACGACACGCAACAGCACTTGAGCAAGCGACTACGATGCGCAGGTCCAACTATCTACCAAACAACAGGTAATAGGATGTGTCCAGGGCAATATAAGGCTGCAAGGGATATCACGGGTACGAAAAACTAGAGCATCGCAACACAGATAGCAATAGATCAACAGGAGGAAATAAAGATTATAAATGCAAAATAGGTAGAAGGGTAAGGGATGCTCGCCTGAAAACATTGCCGAAGGTTCATCCGAAGATCGGAGCGAAGCTCACATCAACTCAACGGCCTTATCCGCGAAGAAGCAAAACACTAGAAGAAACACCGGATGCACTATTTAATACTACGCAAAAGATCGGGCATGATGCATGTGTGATGCATGGCATGGTAAATATGCGGTGCAATTAGGCCATATTAAGCGGAACCGGGGTCCCGACAATTAGTCAGATGGTTCATGTTGTTTAGATACCTCGCAATTTAAATGTGGTATTAACATGGCAAAACATGGCATCGGTTCGCTACACCAATTTAAATGAAGTCCGGAATAAGACAAAGATATCCCGCATATAGACTCCATATTTAATTATGAGATGAATCGGCATAATGCCCCCAAACCACACCAATATGCATGCGAGATGAACAATTATTATGCAACAGGTTTTATATATAGCATTTATAAAATAGGGGCTCGGGAAAAGGTTCACACATTAGGGTTCGGAGAACTTGGGCTCCGAGGGGTTCGGGGTCGGTCTCAGGGTCCGGATCTGGGGTTCGGTCTCAGGGTTCGACGGGAGAACGGCTCGACGAGATCGGTCTCGGACAACGGAAGTCGATCTTGTCGCATCCGCGGGTCGGGTCGGACTTGGCGTCCGGGGAGAAGACCTTGGCGTCATATGTTGAGGTTGTCGGATGTCGGTGCCGGACTCGGGTGTGGCGTCGATGGTCTTACGTGGCCCGATGGTTCCATGTAGGAGATTCCCGGGTACCGCGGCGGAGTTCTCGGGGTTTTCGATGAAGATCTTGGCGGGGGTTTTGTCGGCTATAAGCTCTTGATAAAGCATATCACGATCAGGAAGATATGCAACGCGGATCTTCGGGAAACGACCTTGGCGTTCCGTGACGGCGTCCGTGACGTAGATCTTGGGTGTCGACTTGGACATGAAAAGAACGACGAGAGCGGTCTCGTGTGGCAACAGGAGGAAGTTGTGCTTGGGAGCACCCAAACATGGTCTTGGCCGCAAGGAGAACACGGATGCGCCAAACAAGGTATCATGAGGCTGCGACCAAACAAACAGGTTGGTTCAAACATAGACACAAACAGAGAGCCGACACTAGGCTCCAGCAAGGAAGTCACTGATGCAGCGTGCCGGCGACGGTGCTTGGCGAGGACGGCGAACGGAGGCGACGGCGCTACTTCAGAGGCCGGCGTCCGGGAGGCCTTAAGCGGAGCGTCCGTGACCGGAGGCGCGAGTGGAGGAGCAAGGGGGTTGCCGGGCGACGGCGAACGGCGTGATGCAGAGGGGTGACGAGGGGAGGCCGAAGATGGCAGGGACTGGCGGAGAGGGACGCAGGGGCGACGTTGCTTGCGAGGGGGCGGGAGCAGCACGGTCGAGGACGAGCAGCCTCGGTCGGGGACGGCGAGCTCAGAAAAGCGCCGTGGCCGACGGGCTTGGCGTCGGGAAAGTGCGGAGGCGGCGCCGTCGGCCCCGGTGGCGGCCAGGCGTCGCAGAAGGAGGCGTGGGGAGGGCCCCGGCGGCGGAGGTTGGGGCGCTGAGAAATTGCAGAGAAGAGGGCGACCGCGGCGAGGGAGAGGGGAGTCTTGGCGGCGAGGGTCCGTCCAGGGGGGCGGGGCTCGACCCGGGGTTGGTGGAGGAGGACGGGGGCACGAGAGACATGGGGGCGTGCAGAACGCCGATGAGGCCGGTCGCAGTGAGGCCTAGCGAGGGGAGAGAGGAGCGGGGCAGGTCGCGGTCACAGACGAGGTCGAGGGAGAGGGGCACGCCGGCGAGCTGCTACAAAGGGGATACGGCGGCCATGGCCGCTGACGGAGAGGCGGACGAGGATGGCAGCGGTGGGCTTTAGGGAGAGGAGAGGGAGAGAGACGGGGCGCCGATGCGTTCAAAGGAGGGGGACCGAACGCGAGGAGAGGCAGGTGGTGGGGCCGGGCGAGTGGGCAGGTGGGGACAGGCTGGTGGGTGCGTGCGGTGTGTGGCGTGTGTGGTGTGTGTGCGCTGGCGGGGTGGGGTGGTTTGGGGTAGGGACAGGTGGCGGCTAGGATGGGTGAGGTGGCGCGTGGTGATAGGGCTAGGGGTGAGGGTTGGTGAGGTGGCGAGACGGGGTTGGCCGGGGTGATGTGGCTGGGGACTGGGTAGGTTAGGGTTAGGTAAGAAAAGGATTTAGGACTAGATATTTGGTTCGGGTTTTCTTTAGACATTTATTTTAAAGAACTTTTGTAAATCATTTAGTCAAAACAAAATATCTGGGCAACCGAAGTTTGATTTGAATTAAGACGGGGGTGTTTGCAAAAACAAAATAGACCTTTGAAAAATAGTTTTTATCAAACAGATGCATGATGATGTCATGATGATGTACAACACAAAATACCAAGCGATCTTCTAGTAGTGGTTTTGCGGGGCGCCACAATTCGACACCACTAAGAATGGATCTCGCCCTCGAGATCCGCCTCATGGTACAGGGAAGAAGGCCGACGATCTGATCCTTCGCACTTCGTGTAGACCCTCGCGACACCACTAACAATGGTCCTTTCTCAGCTTGAAATCGGCGACACCACCAACAAAGGTCGGTTCTCACGTTCGTCAAGAGAACACTCCGGAGAAACAAAGGACGAAGGTAGAGGTATCAAAAGAGAAGGCCAACTCTAACTTCCATGAGAAGAGGAAAAGTTACATTGATCCACCAGTTCGATGTACAAGAGTGAACAGTAAGAGTCGGGTAGGGTGATCAGTCCATCCCGTTCCCAACTATCAACTCTATACATGAATAGGAAAATCAGGCAACACAACTCTCGAAATTTAGAATGAAGATCTTCATAAGCGGTATTCGGATCAAAGGGATGATGCCAGCTCTGCATTGGATCTGATGTAGATGAGGTCATCACATCGGAAAACACCGGAAGATACCAAAGAAATTTTATGAAAATACATAACGATTAGGTTTCACAATGGTTCCATTGGCATGAACAACACATGTTCAAGGTATACCTCAACTTCACCAATGCTCGTCCTTCTCATATGTTTTTCAACGACACTGATACCCAGCAAGGAACACATATAGATAAAGAGTTCAAGAACAAAAGATTGGATGAAGGGTACAACAGACAAGTTGCATATTTGATGATCGTAGCACCGCCGTTATAAAAGGGAGAAAGCGAAACCCTGAAGGTACGACGGAAACCCAACCGCGAGAAATCCTGGACTCGAAGAGAGAGAAGAGAGAGGATTCAAAACACGCAGAGGTGAGAGGAGAGCAGCAGAGGGGTAAGGAGTAAAATCAGACCTAATCAGAACTATCCAACCGATTTTGCAAAAATAGTTTTGACACTCTACTTCGGCCGTTAGCTAGGTTATCCTACAGGCTGGACTTGTGGGGTATCGCAACTGCTGAGCTCTAATACCACTCTGTAACACCCTCAGAATCGACCCTATGCAAGTTTCAGCGCTTCCCGCTAAACCCGCATAGAAACGATTCAAAGGTGCCCACCAGGCACTTTCGTGCGGGTGGAAAATGAAGTAATAACATTACACAACAGTCCTCGATGGGACCCACAGAACAGATATATATACAACAGCGACTCAATGAGTCAAGAATACAGATATAATATACAAAGATCCAAATCACCTTGAAAATGATAGAGCGTCCGACTACGGACAAGATGCAAATGGGGCTAAGAGCCCTGAAGAATAACCAATGGCGTCCATAACCCTGCCCAGGCCAAGCCGGAAGGGTAACCCTGCTAACGACGTCGACCTCAAACCTGCTTAAACAAAAGGGGTGCCGACAAAGGGCAAAGGAAAAAGAGAGAGCGGTCAGTACTGAGGCCAGTACACGGCGAGGCTAGAATTCGGCGGTCCTCGCCTACATAGGTATGGTGGACTGAAGCGGCAGCGCAGCATGCACTAGAACAACCTATAGAGACTCGATATAACTGGCGGTTATCAGAGAGGGGTAAGAAAGACCTATTCGGAACCATCCTGATACTACCACCAAACATACCCATCCTGGTGTTTCCCCCTCGAGACCAAACGAGGAAGTCAACCGAGGAACTCACACCGTTGGCAGTTTTATTCATTCCGTTATCGTTGCAGCAATTACTAGTCAGGTATAGATAGTCGTCCTGATAGTATAAGCAGTGGGCACTTTTAGTTAACCATTCCGTTGTAGTTGCAACACTTACTAGTCATATACAATGGTAGCAAGCGACAACCCAATCAAGCAATTGTTGGCAGTTTTATTTAGCCATTCCATTATAGTGAAGCTGATTACTAGTCATTATAAAGTCAAATTTGTAGCACTACTTTAGTTATAGTTGTCTATGATCGAGATACTGTGCTCCAAGTCGTCCATAACCGCGGACACGGCTTTCAGAAAGTTTTACCCTGCAGGGGTGCACAAATAGCAACACACACTCGATCAAGCTCGGAAAAACCAAATCAAAACCCAACGAGGCCTTCACGACAAAGCAATCACCAGATTCAGAAATATTTCAGGGGGCCACCCCATTAAGCTACCCGCAACGAAGTTAGCTGACTCCGATACGGACTCAAGGTTTGCGTCAATGGCTGTAAACGACTGGGAACCCGAAAGTGTGACTGGGCTTGTCGATACCGCGAAAACACTCCGCTTTCCTAAACAGTACAGGTGCAGTACCTCGCACAATTTAAATAAAGCAGTAAAGCATGGCATAAGTACAGGATAGTAAATAAAACCTCAAACTAGTTTGTGGCCCCAAGAAATAAGAATGAATCAAGCTCTGGCTCAGGGGGGTCCCATAATCCTCCCGGATGTGGATAGTGCGAATATTCAAGGAACAGGTATCAAGTACTCGGGGTCCTACGGGACACAAGTGGACGGTTAAAAACCAAATAACATCTATTGCCCACTTGTGCCTCTGCATTTACCTACTTCAATTTTAGTTATTAAACAATAATTAAAGTCTTGATCATCTCCAACATTAAACATGCGGCAATACTCCAACAACTGTGGTACTGACGACACGCAACAGCACTTGAGCAAGCGACTACGACGCGTAGGTCCAACTATCTACCAAACAACAGGTAATAGGATGTGTCCAGGGCAATATAAGGCTGCAAGGGATATCACGGGTACGAAAAACTAGAGCATCGCAACACAGATAGCAATAGATCAACAGGAGGAAATAAAGACTATAAATGCAAAATAGGTAGAAGGGGAAGGGATGCTCGCCTGAAAACATTGCCGAAGGTTCATCCGAAGATCGGAGCGAAGCTCACATCAACTCAACGGCCTTATCCGCGAAGAAGCAAAACACTAGAAGAAACATCGGATGCACTATTTAATACTACGCAAAAGATCGGGCATGATGCATGTGTGATGCATGGCATGGTAAATATGCGGTGCAATTAGGCCATATTAAGCGGAACCGGGGTCCCGACAATTAGTCAGATGGTTCATGTTGTTTAGATACCCCGCAATTTAAATGTGGTATTAACATGGCAAAACATGGCATCGGTTCGCTACACCAATTTAAATGAAGTCCGGAATAAGACAAAGATATCCCGCATATAGACTCCATATTTAATTATGAGATGAATCGGCATAATGCCCCCAAACCACACCAATATGCATGCGAGATGAACAATTATTATGCAACAGGTTTTATATATAGCATTTATAAAATAGGGGCTCGGGAAAAGGTTCACACATTAGGGTTCGGCGAACTTGGGCTCCGAGGGGTTCGGGGTCGGTCTCAGGGTCCGGATCTGGGGTTCGGTCTTAGGGTTCGACGGGAGAACGGCTCGACGAGATCGGTCTCGGACAACGGAAGTCGATCTTGTCGCATCCGCGGGTCGGGTCGGACTTGGCGTCCGGGGAGAAGACCTTGGCGTCATATGTTGAGGTTGTCGGATGTCGGTGCTGACTCGGGTGTGGCGTCGATGGTCTTACGTGGCCCGATGGTTCCATGTAGGAGATTCCCGGGTACCGCGGCGGAGTTCTCGGGGTTTTCGATGAAGATCTTGGCGGGGGGTTTGTCGGCTAGAAGCTCTTGATAACGCATATCACGATCAGGAAGATATGCAACGCGGATCTTCGGGAAACGACCTTGGCATTCCGTGATGGCGTCCGTGACGTAGATCTTGGGTGTCGACTTGGACATGAAAAGAACGACGAGAGCGGTCTCGTGTGGCAACAGGAGGAAGTTGTGCTTGGGAGCACCCAAACATGGTCTTGGCCGCAAGGAGAACACGGATGCGCCAAACAAGGTATCATGAGGCTGCGACCAAACAAACAGGTTGGTTCAAACATAGACACAAACAGAGAGCCGACACTAGGCTCCAGCAAGGAAGTCACTGATGCAGCGTGCCGGCGACGGTGCTTGGCGAGGACGGCGAACGGCGGCGACGGCGCTACTTCAGAGGCCGGCGTCGGGGAGGCCTTAAGCAGAGCGTCCGTGACCGGAGGCGCGAGTGGAGGAGCAAGGGGGTTGCCGGGCGACGGCGAACGGCGTGATGCAGAGGGGTGACGAGGGGAGGCCAAAGATGGCAGGGACTGGCGGAGAGGGACGCAGGGGCGAAGTTGCTTGCGAGGGGGCGGGAGCAGCACGGTCGAGGACGAGCAGCCTCGGTCGGGGACGGCGAGCTCGGAAAAGCGTCGTGGCCGACGGGCTTGGCGTCGGGGAAGTGCGGAGGCGGCGCCGTCGGCCCCGGTGGCGGCCAGGCGTCGCAGCAGGAGGCGTGGGGAGGGCCCCGGCGGCGGAGGTTGGGGCGCTGAGAACTTGCAGAGAAGAGGGCGACCGCGGCGAGGGAGAGGGGAGTCTTGGCGGCGAGGGTCCGTCCAGGGGGGCGGGGCTCGACCCAGGGTTGGTGGAGGAGGACGGGGGCATGGGAGACATGGGGGCGTGCAGAACGCCGATGAGGCCGGTCGTAGTGAGGCCTAGCGAGGGGAGAGAGGAGCGGGGCAGGTCGCGGTCACAGACGAGGTCGAGGGAGAGGGGCACGCCGGCGAGCTGCTACAAAGGGGAGACGGCGGCCATGGCCGCTGACGGAGAGGCGGACGAGGATGGCAGCGGTGGGCTTCAGGGAGAGGAGAGGGAGAGAGACGGGGCGCCGATGCGGTCAAAGGAGGGGGACCGAACGCGAGGAGAGGCAGGTGGTGGGGCCGGGCGAGTGGGGAGGTGGGGACAGGCTGGCGGGTGCGTGCGGTGTGTGGCGTGTGTGGTGTGTGTGCGCTGGCGGGGTGGGGTGGTTTGGGGTAGGGACAGGTGGCGGCTAGGATGGGTAAGGTGGCGCGTGGTGATAGGGCTAGGGGTGAGGGTTGGTGAGGTGGCGAGACGGGGTTGGCCGGGGTGATGTGGCTGGGGACTGGGTAGGTTAGGGTTAGGTAGGAAAAGGATTTAGGACTAGATATTTGGTTCGGGTTTTCTTTACACATTTATTTTAAAGAACTTTTGTAAATCATTTAGTCAAAACAAAATATCTGGGCAACCGAAGTTTGATTTGAATTAAGACGGGGGTGTTTGCAAAAACAAAATAGACCTTTGAAAAATAGTTTTTATCAAACAGATGCATGATGATGTCATGATGATGTACAACACAAAATACCAAGCGATTTTCTAGTAGTGGTTTTGGGGGGCGCCACATCATATTAGATTGTTGCAGGACTATGAAGAGGCAGTGGACACAAAGGATATTTGGGGCATGCAAACAAACTCCGCAGTTTGAATGGAGACCATTGAAAGGCTAGAGGAAGAGCTTAAGAGTTAGAAGGCCAAGTGGGAGGAGCAAGTTGAAGTTAATAAGAAGTTGCATGCAGCCTTGGTGAGGATCAGGAACACTACTGATGATGAGTTCATGAAGGTCGTTGCTTAAGGGTATACATCAACACTCAAGATTGCGGGAGTTTCACCTAGTCTTTTATGCTTTTTAGTTTATTATATTGCTACTAGTCGTGATCTTTAGGTTGGTTTTTTCCTTTTATCTATTAGGTATCAATTTGCTCATCTCTTAAAGAGCTTTTAGGAAATTATCTTGTATCCTTGGTCGAGAGGTTTTTAATGAAATACGAAGTATGGTGCGATCCATGTGACATGGATATACCCTACGGGTACCTTGCATTGTATACCCGGTCCAGCCCAGTGAAGGCCCACGAAGACTTGCTGCCCAAGGATACTTCGGATAGCCCAATACCGGTAGAAGTTCGACTCCTTGGAGAACATGGCCAAGCTATAGATAGAATATTCAAAGGTGAAACCTAAACTTGTAACTGACTCGACCTACCCCGAGACCTGGCCTCCCCATATAAAGGCCAGGAGGGCATGGAGAGGAGGATCTCTCCAACTCATACACACACCTCATGCCAGATTGCATCTGCACACCCCTTGTAACTTTTGGTTCCACTGTCAATCAAGAACAGACAAGCAGGAGTAGGGTTTTCCCTCCGGGGGCCTGAACCTGGGTAAACCTCGTGTCCCCTTGTTGCGTGTCTGTTAACCTTCTCGCGATCTCCAGCATCCCCATATTCTCCAAAACCCAAGTCCATAACAACGGGCATTGACGAGTCGAACCATCGTCAATTGGCGTCGTCCATGGGGACTAGGGACGCTGATCATCCGGTCATGATGGTCCCATCCACTTCGATCTATGATTCCTCGACAACAGAGAATCACCTCCTCTTCGGTGCCCTCCACTTCACCGCCCACTCCACGGCCACTCGCTAGGATTTCGATTCTGTCGGAGACGGAGTCGAGATGCTGTTCGGGAGCTTCTGCTTCCAGGTGGGAAAGATCGGCACCTTATACCTCCCAGAGCAGGTGCCACCTCCTTCGATCAGGTCTACACCGTGGGTTCCACCAATCGGCACCCTGCGCACATCGTCGCCGATGAGCAATTCAGATGACAATGGCAGCTCCAACTCTAATCTTTGCGACCCTCCTACGAAGGAAGGAACCTACGGTTCCGGATCTGAAAGCTGTGGGAGTAACGATCTCCTCCTACACTACATGTGTGCGGCCATCCACAATGGAAACACCGACAACGGATCTGATCCTCCACCGAATCCCCCTCCAAACCCACAGGCTGAGAACGAAGGAAACAGGGCACCCCCGCCCAATCCCAACGGGAACAGGGCACACGAAGGCACTGAGGGTATAAACCGTGTTCATAACAAGATCAACCTCAACAACAAAGTGTGTGAGATGGTGTGTGACGCTGTGCGAGGCACTCACCCTCTACCAATGGACGCCCCTCATGACATGATGATGGGCTACCACTGGCTCCTCATCGAGGAGCACAATCGACAGATCAAACAGCAAAATGATGTTGATTAGCGCAGGCGAGTGGCTGGCGAGTTAAGCGCGCGGCGAGCTGCACACTTCGCTGGTGGATCTACCTCCAAGGGATACGACGGCCGCAAGTACAACTCTCGGTTGGAGCGTATGGATCCTGCTGTATGGCGCGAGGCCACCAAGGAACTCGACATGTCCATGACGATGGACTCGCAGGGCAATATCATGCCCAAAAGGCCGAAGGCCACGGTCATGGCGGCCACCACCTATCTAGCATCCAACCCTCCACCGGCGTGAAATCCAAGGAACGCAATCCACAAATCTGCGCTTGCAGGTCTCAGACTTGTCGGAGTTGCGCTACATGATGAAGCATCCGCAGAGCCGAAGAAAAAGGCCGCGGTAAAATTCACTTGAAGCTGCACACCCTCATCCAAGGAAGAAGAGCATGACCTTCCACGGAAGCACCGCAGCCCACGACGTAGGAGCAGCAATTACGATGCTCGTAGTGAGCTCGCGTAGCGCAAGATCGACAAGTCATGCGCAAAACGCGCGTGCTCCACTGAGTCTGAAGATGAGGACACGGATATGTGCAGCGCCAGGTGATTCAGCAGGGCCGTATGGCAATCGCGCATGCCCAAGAACTTCAAGCTCCCTTCGGACAAACCGAAATTCGAAGACACGCAGGAGCCAAAGATCTGGCTCGATGACCACCTATCGTTAGTCAAGCTCGATGGCGGGAGCAAAAACACAGCCATGCAATGCCTTCAGCTGCAGCTGACGGGCGCAGCCAGAGCCTGGCTCAACAGCCTCCCTTCCGGATCCATCCACGGTTAGGAAGAGCTAGCATACTGCTTCATTCGCAAGTTTAAAGGCACCAGTAAGAGATCGGCTTCAATCGAGGAGCTACGCGCCTGTTGCCAGCCGTCCAACGAGTCTATCTGCTCGTACATACTGTGTTGCTCCATCATCAAAAACTCCACCACAAACTTCTCAGAGGAAAGGGCAGGATCATGCCCAAGGTCTTTGTCATCCACCGACTGCCTTTTCTCTTTCGTTTCGAAGGAAATCCTCAATTTTATGTAGTTTACCCAGATCTGGATTGCTGAAATCCCTAACTTTCAGATGAACCACGGTGTAAGGCATCGCGAATTCAAAGAAGAGCTCGGGCGCGTCAAGCCCAAAACCATCAATCACCTGATGGACATCACCAATCGCTGGGCCAATGGAGAAGATGCCATAAACTAAACACTTTTGGATGATGAAGATGATTTCGGTCGCACGTGCAATCGTCGCGGAAAAAGAAGAATGCGCGTCTACGACGACATGGTCGCGTCTTGCTACGCCGATCGCCGCGACAACGGCAACCGTAACAACGCGTATCACATTGGCAACTACTGTGATGACGGAAGACCCACACAAACATAGCAACGCCGCAACCGCGACGATGAGCCATCCGCAATCGAGAAACTATCGGGTCCCTACACCATCCACTTCTACGTCGACAAGCAGGACGGCAAGAGGAAGGCCAGCCACATGCTCAAGGACTACAGGGAGTTCAAGAAACTCCATGAGGGCTTCGCCCACATGCGCCGCCAAGCGGTGAACCCAGGATTTCCCCCCGCCCTAGGAGTTGTCGCACATGGAGCTCCACCTCCACCACACGAAGCACCCGCGGCTGCGCCGGCCCGGAATAACGGGGGAAATGCATACCCGCCGCCACTAGGGCCCGTAATGATACAAAAGGGGCGTCCAACCAACAGGGTGCAGAACAAGATCATCCACCAGGTTAACTTGGTCGTCACCTCTCCACCGGCCATACCTGAGTACCACAGCGGCTCGGAGTCTTGCATCACATTCGATCGCTCGAATCACCCGCGCCAGATACCTCTCCCAGGTCACTCTGCCCTGGTGCTCGAGGCCCAGATTAGAGGATTCGAGATGAGCCGCGTCTTTATGGACGGTGGCAGCGGCATCAACCTGATATTCTCCAGCACACTCGCAGCTATGCGGATCCCACTATGCATCCTGGAGGCGTCGGACATGACGTTCTACAGCATCGTCCCTGGGAAGGGAATATACCCCTGGGCACTATATGGATCAACGTCATTTTTGGCACCCCTAACAACTTCAGGCATGAAAGTATGAGTTCGAGGTGGTGGACTAGCCCTCATAGTACCACGCCATCCTCGGGCATGTCGCATTCACAAGATTCCTTGCAGCGCCACATTACACATACCTTGTACTGAAGATGCCAGGACCCAACGGTGTCATCACCGTCCCAAGAAACTTCACTAGGTTGGACAGCTGTGACTGAGACTTCCAACAGAATCTCCCAATCGTTCGGCATGAAGGAGGATATCACAAGGCTAAAGGAGGTCATGACAACGGTCTTCCCCCAGTCACCAGGCAAGACGCACCTGACATGTCGTTTGACTCCACAGTCAACACCAAAAAAGTGCAGGTTTAGCCGATGGACCCCTCCAAGACGGCGTTGATCACCAATGACCCGAGTCCCGCATAGGAACTCGCGCTCGTCGAATTAATCCGTGAGCACTGGGAAATCTTCACATGCTGTCCTATGGAGATGCCAGGAGTTCCCAGGGAATTTGCTGAGCACGCACTCAATGTGTTTCCGGATGCTAAACTAGTGAAGCAGTCGCTGCGTCGACTATCCGAGCAAAGGGCTGAAGCCATCGGCGTCAAAGTCAACTGAATCCTTGATGCCAAATTCATCAGGGAGATAAAGGAAAGAGTCTAGCTAGTGATAAGTCGGAAACGTATCTATAATTTTTGATGCTCCATGCTTGTTTAGTATCTACTTTGCTTTGCTTGTCTACACTTTGAGATGCTTTTTACATGTTTTCTGGTACTAACCTATTAATAAGTTGCCACAGTGCCAGTTGCCCATTTTCTGTTGTTTTTGGTTTCACAAAAGTTAGTAAAGAAATATTCTCGGAATTGGACGGGACAAATGTCAAAGTCAATTACTTTCCATGGGGAACAAGAAGTCCAAAGAGGAGACGAGGAAGCGTGCCAGGGTGGCCAAAACCCCCTAGGCACGGCCAGGGGTGGGCCCGCGCCTGGGAGGGGTGTGGCCCCCCTGGTCGCCTCCTCGGCCTCTCACTTCGCCTATAAGAAGCCCCCAATGCAGAAACCCTAAGCACCCGATCAAATCTCCACGAAACCGTCTGTAGCCGCCACCATCGTACCTAGATTGGGGGATCTAAAGTTCTTCCCGGCACCCTGCCGGAGGGGAGATCATCCCGGAGACCTTCTCTCCGGTATGATGCATGAGTAGTTCCACCTTGGACTATGGGTGCATGTAGTAGCTAGATGGTTATATCTCCTACTTTGTGCTTTCATGTATAGATCTTGTGAGCTCCGTTCATGATCAAGATCTAATCTATTTGTAATCATGCATGTTGTGTTTGCGGGGATCCGATGGATATTGAGATTATTGTATTGGTTTGATTAATGGTTTTGTCTTTATGATTCTATCATGTCCGTGTTGTTTGTGATCTTGCATGCTCTCCGTTGTTAGTAGCTATCTTGTCCAAGTAGTTGCT
The DNA here is from genome assembly GCA_916181665.1 of Avena sativa. Lineage (NCBI taxonomy): Eukaryota > Viridiplantae > Streptophyta > Magnoliopsida > Poales > Poaceae > Avena > Avena sativa. The sequence goes on from OV702284.1 coordinate 80,277,189, forward strand.
AGTGACTCCAAGAGGGGGTATTTATGCTCGATAGTGGGTTCATGCCTCTAGTTTCCAAGGGAAGTGACAATAATCTCTTCGGTTGTAGATGTGGTGTTGCTACTAGGGAGAAAACAATGGTGTCTTGTTCATGGAACATGTGGACTGTTTACCTTACACACTTTGCTTAAAGCAGTTGTCTGTTGCTCGCAACTTAATACTGGAGGGGGTTCGGATGATAACCTGAAGGTGGACTTCTAGTCATAGATGCAGTTGGATGGCGGTCTATGTATCTTGTTGTATTGCCCAATCGAATCTCATAGGATCTTTCTGACTAGTACTTGCATTGTTATGCCTTCCTCAGTTCCTGTCAATTGCCCTGCTGTAATTTGTTTACCCTTCATGCCATGTTGTTTATCTAAGGAGAGAACCTCTAGTGAACTATGGACCCCGGTTCAATCTTTACCATTGATAAATCTTCCACTGTTACTTGTTTACTTGCTGCAAACCATTACCTTCCACATGGTACATTTAATCCTTTGTTACAGCAAACCGGTGAGCTTGACAACCTCACTGATTCGTTGGGGCAAAGTCTTGAGTTTGTGTTGTGCAGGTCACCGCATTGCTTGCAACACCTATGTGACGTTTCCTTCCTCCTTCTGGTTCGATAACCTCGGTCTCTACTGAGGGAAGACTTGCTGCTGTGCTCATCACACCTTGCTCTTGGGGTTTCCAACGAAGTTCTCCACGTTATCACCATCAGCTATCTAACCCCGTGTTAGTCCCTAAGAAGGTCACGGACATCCTGCGGATGTGTGTGGACTTCACAGCGCTTGACAATCACTGTCCTAAGGACCACTTCCCTCTACCACAGATAGATCAAATTATTGACTCTAATGTCCTTCCTCAACGCCTATTCAGGCTTCAATCAAATTTGACTAAAGGTCAAAGATTAGGAGAAAACAACGTTCATCACACCGTTCGGGGTGTTATGTAAATACAATGCCCTTCGGGCTGAAGAACGTGGGCGCTACCTACCAAATATGCATGTAGGCATGCTTGAAGAGCCGGATCGGTCGCAACATTTAAGTCTATGTCGATGACATAGTAATCAAGACCAAGGAGGCCAGAACACTCATCGACAATCTCCACGAGACGTTCGACAATCTTGATCACTACAAGATCAAGCTGAACCCAAACAAGTGCGCCTTGGGCGTCCTGTCCGAGCAACTACTCGGGTACTTCATCTCTCAGTGTGGCATCGAGGCCAACTTGAAGAAAATAAGGGCTATACTATCCATGGAGAAGCCCAAGAATGTCAAAGGGGTACAACAGCTAGCCGGGCGAATCGTGACACTCAGCAGATTCATCAACCGCATGGGCAAAAAGGCGCTCTCGTTATATGAGCTGTTGCGCAAGTTCGAGAAGTTCGAGTGGATGATAGAAGTAGACGAGGCATTCGAAGACCTCAAGCGCCTACTCTCCACATCTCCAGTACTAGTCACGCCAAAGGAGAGGGAGCCCATGCTGCTATACATTGCGGCCACACACCAGTTTGTAAGCACATCCCTCGTGGTTGCACGACCCGAAGATGGCAAACCCATGGGGTACAGCACCCAGTCTACTACCTCAGCAAGGTACTAATGCCAACAAAGAAACGGTATCCTCACTACCAAAAGCTTTCCTACGGCATATTCATGACGGCGCGTCGACTATGCCACTACTTTCAGGAGCATCAGATCGTGGTCGTCCATGACGCACCACTGTCGAACATCCTAAACAACCCCAAAGCTATAGGGCGAGTAGCCCTGTGGGGCATCGAGCTGCCCACTCGGGACATCATCTATGAGCGTCGCACCGCCATCAAGTCTCAGGTGCTCCCTAACTTATTCGTCCACTGGATGGAGCTTTAGCTACCGGACACTCCGGATATGTCCCAGTCCTGGACAATGCACTTCGATGGCTCCAAACGTGAGGCTGGAGCAAGAGCCAGAGTGATACTGACGTCCCCTCAAGGGGTTAAGATGAAATACGTCTATTGGATGAAGTTCCGCGCATCTAACAACGAGGATGAATACGAGGCACTCCTACATGGCATGCGGATGGCCAAGTTATGCGGCGCCACACGCTTCGTCAGCTATGGTGACTCCAACCTCGTCGTCCAGCAGACGATGAACAAGTGCGATGCCCATAGAGCCAACATGATCACATAATGTGCGCTCTACAACACACTCGAAGGAGACTTTGACGACTGCGAGCTCCGGCACGTTGGCAGGGAAAGCAATGAAGAGGCTGGCAAGCTCGCCAACATCGGCTCCACCTGTGTCCCAATGCCACCGGGCATGTTCCTCGAACAAATCTGCGTGCCCTCAATCAAGCGAAAATTCCCGAAGGACATATCTGAATCCGTGGGACACTCGGGGGTTGCGCCACCCAAGAAAGCCGAAGGACCCAAAAAACTCGACACAGAAGTCGAACTGGTGAACCTCATGGAGGTCTTAGGAGTCAAGAAAACGTGGACTCAGACATACCTCAGGTACTTGGTAAGCAAGCAACTGCCAGAAGACCCAACGGAAGCCTGGCAGGTCGCACGCATATCAAAGGCCTTCACCATCATCAATGGCGAGCTGTACAAGCACAACATTTCGGGTGTGCTCCAGCGATGCATCACTAACAGTGACGAGAAGAGCATCCTCCTCAACATCCATGAAGGTATATGTGTCCACCATGCAGGCAGCCGCACCCTCGTCGCCAAGGCTCTGCGAGCTGGCTTCTACTGGCCAATAGCGATGAGAGACACCAAGGGCATCGTACAGAGATGCAACGCCTACCAAAGGTACGCAGACAAGCCGCATGCGCCAGGACCAGAGCTGCGGACCATACCATTGGCCTAGACTTTTGCCCAGTGGGTACTCGTCATGATCAACAAGCTGCTAAAGTCCTCTCTAGGAGGACATGTCTTCCTCCTAGTGGTGGTCGAAAAATTCACAAAGTGGGTCGAGGCCATGCCCGTCACTATCCAAACCGGCACCTCCACCGTCAAGTTCTTAGAATCCATTGTCTACAGGTTCAGGGTGCCTCACAACATCATAACCGACAACGGATCGAACTTCACCTCGAAGGAGTTCCGCGACTTCTGCGAAGATCTCGGCATCAACCTCAGATAAGCCTTCGTGTCGCATCCACAGACCAACGACAGGTCGAAAAGGCCAACGGTCTCATCGGCAACAGCATAAAAAAATGGCTGCTATGCCCACTCGAAAGGCTAGCGGGAGCCTGGCAGACAAGCTACCCTTCGTCCTCTAGAGCCTTCGCACAATGCCAAACAACTCAACCAGCTACACGCCCTTCTTCATGGTGCATGGACTTGAAGCCATGTTACCCGCCGAGGTACGCTACAAGGCCCCCATGGGTTCTCGCCTATAGCAAAGTCTCCGCAACTACCACAGCCGTCGACTGCGCCCAAGGTCCTTTATCAATGGAGACCTCGTCTTGCGACTCAAGTAGAAGGGGAACCCAAAGCTCGAATCACCCTGGGAAGGACCCTATGTAGCCACTGAAGTAATCCCAGGTGGCTCCTACCGCCTAAAGGAGGTCGCGTCTGGAGTCGAATACTCCAACACCTGGAACGTCGCACAACTGCGATGCTTCTACCCCTAGTTGTCTTTTACTTTCAATAAGGCTATTTAGCCAGGATATTCAGCCGAACACTGTACCACCTACATTACGATGAATAAAAGCTAAGTTCCTTGGCCCAAATTTCACTCTCTTGCATGCATTTACATCGTTAAATACACTCGAGGGCTATGCCTCACCTTACGACTTTGCCGATTGAGAACAACAACGCATACACCCTGAGTAGCTGACCACGTCAGGCTAACGAAAAGGACATGCACAACTCATAGTCAACAATGCACTATGTGCCAATAAATACAACTTTACAAGGGCACCAAAGCACACTTGATAAAATACAGACTTTACATTGTTCTAATTACTATTCGCAGGATTCAGCTGTGTTGGAGCAGGATGTTCATCCACTCCTCGAAGACATATACTATTTCCACAGCATACTGTGCCACCGCAGCATAGTGCGGATGCATGTCCCACACCATACCATCCGGAGGAAAGGGTGGCCTAGCCGCTATCTCAGCAAGGTCCACATCGTGACAATGTAGCCGAACGAGCGCTAGAGCCGCCTTTACACCTGCCACCAGCTAATGATGCACAAGCTCCCGCAGGGCGTCCACATCACGAAACTTTCCCAGCAAGCCTAGGAAGATGGAGGGCCCTGCATCCAAGGGGAACATAGTGGCCCAGATGGCCACGAATGATGACCTCGCGCATTTCAGCACCTGAAGCACTTGGTGAACACGGTCCTGAACCGTTGTGAAAATAGTCGCCTGGTTGCGATCCATCCAGAAACCTCCGTACTCCAACTCTTGTTGTGTCAAGCAATTCAGTCGAATCGCAACACGCTCCTTCTCTTCCTTCGGAAGAATATTCACAACTGCATGCAAAGGCAGCATATGAGAAGACATGAAGGTTAGTCACAGTCAAAAATAAAAGAATATCACGGTAACTTACACTGGAGTTGCTCGCCGACGCGCCGAAATTCCTCAAGGAGAAATTCCTCTCTCGCAACGGCCCATTCGATCTTGGATTTTCTAACGTCTGCATGACCACAGATCATGAGAACATCCTTCTCCAGGCTTCAAATGCGACCGCGCAGCAGAGACAATTGCGATGCCTCACTCGCTGGCAAACATGCACTAGTAACGATAGGAGGTGTGGTCACCTGCTCAACGCTCAGAGGACCCTAAAAAATGCACAAGTGACAGAGCATAAAAGCCAGGAAAATTGACAGCAGTCAATGGAGACACTTATATTTACATCAATAAACCACTATGTGGCAGGGTCATACTTGTTCAGCTCGAAGCATTACATGCACAAAGGCAAATCAAAATCAAAATACTGCTAAGTAAACTACAAAGCAGATGACCTAAGCAGCCGCATTCGGAGCAGCTTCGGACTCTGAGGCCTTCGCCTTGACTGCCCGCTGCAGCTCCGGCACATAAGTGGCCAGAAGATCAATAAGCTTTCGGCCAAAATTCTTGCACTTCGAGGCGAATGGAGCAAACGCTACTCAGTGCCATCCGCTGCCGTAGGCATCCTGGAGGTGATCTGATTAAGATCCAGCTGTGCTCCAGATGCCACTGCCATCGCTAGCCGCATCCGACATGGGATCCCCATGCTCCAGTGTCAACACCCGGATTTTCAATCCTAGATGCCTGTTATGCCATACATCGCAATCCTAGGATTAACATTTTTGCGAGACATAACACATTGGTACCATAGTTCATCATCCATTACAAACCATAATAAAGGTCTCACAAATAAAGGATCTCATGATCCGGTCTTAATACAATCAACCGCATCGGAATAATATAATAACGGTAGTGTGGGCGAAGCTCCATCTTCAAAGTCAAAGGCAATGCTGACGATGGGAGATGATCCTAGTTGTCATATACTTCCTGCTGTCCATCATCTTGGTAGTCCTCTTCAAAGTCTGGCCATATGAATAGCCAGGGACAAAGTTATGAGTACTCTTTAAGTACTCACAAATTATCACTAACAAGTAAAGTGGTTCGAGTAGGAATCCTAAGCTCTAGGTTGTTTTGCAAAAAGCCAGGTTTATCTCTAACTGAGTTTAGAAGTAAATAAAACTATTTTAATGTTCTACCACACCTAAGTGGGAACTTAAGTTTCATATCACAACTCTGTTGTGGTCAAGTCAAGTCATGATTCATTTCACAAGTCATTTTCGGAAACATCTGACGATGGAACAGTATGGCCACTCCAACTGTCCATAACCACGGACGCGGCAATTCGAATAGTTTGACACTCTGCAGAGGTGGTAAACTTTCACCACAACATTCAATACATTTGCTAGGAACAATCCTGAATCACCATACTCAGTATGCGGATAATCAATCCTAACCTTTCAATTACACACCCTAGTATAGGCACCTCCCTTATGAGTTTGGCCTCCCAACCATGACCATCTTTGGAACTACACAGGTGGAAAATCATCACGAGGTAGCCTCAGCTCAAACCTCTTCCTCAAGGGAACCCATACTAAAATATATAAGCTTCCAGTCAAGCCCTACCCAAATTCGGGTATTGTGGTTGTACGGTAAAATTGGAATGGTATCGCATCCAAACTCAACCATCAGTTTTATAAAGGGCTAAGGCTCATGCCTCAACATTTTCATCATCAAATCATCTGTTGTTCATAACCATGTCAAACATTTCATTAGAATGACTCATCATTCTAAGGTTTTCATAATCATTTTCAGCAAGTATTCCCATCTGAAGTGATCAAGTTTTATGCTTAGCACTAGCCAGTAAGGTTGGGGGTAGTCACTAATGAGGGGTGCTAGACTTATCCAAGTCTAATCTCATGCCTTAGTATGACATCTGGTTCTATCTAACTTAGGCCAAGTTTTATGCTCTTTATGCTACCTCTAATATCCTTCCAAAATATCACCAACACTAACTAAAAATAATAAAGAACTTTGCTAAAGAAAGAAAAGAATAAAGCTTGAAAGTAAAAGTGGGATTTGGTATAATCAAGGTTGCATAGCCAAATATGCCTAAGGCATGTCAATACTCTGATTTTTAATCCTAGATGCCTGTTATGACATACATCGCAATCCCACGATTACCATTTTTGTGAGACATAATAGATTGGTACCATAGTTCATCATCCATTACAAACCATAATACAAGTCTTACAAATAGAGGATCTCATGATCCAGTCTTAGTACAAACAACGTAGCGAAATAATATAATAATGGTAGCATGGGCGAGGCTCCATCTTCATGGTCACAGGCAATGCTAACGATGGGAGATGATCCTAGTTGTCGTAGACTTCCTATTGTCCATCATACTGATAGTCCTCCTCATAGTCTGGCCATAGGAATAGCGAGGGACAAAATCCATGAGTACTCTTTAAGTTCTCGCAGACTATCACTAACAATTAAAGTGGTTCAAGTAGGAATCCTAAGCTCTAGGTTGTTTTGCAAAAAGCCAGGTTTATCTCTAGCTAAGTTCAGAAGTAAAGAAAACCGTTTAATGGTTTATTACACGTAAGTGGGAACTTAGTTTTTCATGCTCACAACCCTGTTGTGGTCAAGTCAAAGTCATGATTCATTTCACAAGTCATTTTGAAAACATCTAACGACGGAACAGTATGGCCACTCCAAATATCCATAACCGCAGACGTGGCTATTCGAATAGTTTGACACTCTAGAGAGGTGGTACACTTTCACCACAACATTCGATACATCTGTTAGGAACAATCCTGAATTCACCATACTCAGTATGCGGATAATCAATCATATCCTTTCAATTACACACCCTAGTATAGGCACCTCTCCTATGAGTTTGGCTTCCCAACCATGACCATCTGTCATCTTGGGAACTGCACAGGTGGTCAATCATCACGAGGTAGCCTCAGCTCAAACCTCGGCCGAAAGGGAACCCATACTAAGGTATATAAACTTCCAGCCAAGCCCTACCCAATTTCGGGTATTGTGGTCGTACGCTAAAGGGCTAAGTCTCATGCCTCAACATTTTTCATCATCAAAATCATCCGGTGTTCATAACACGTGTCAAAACATTTCATTATAATGACTCATCATTTTAAGGTTTTCATAATCATTTTCACCAAGTATTCCCATCTAAAGTGATCAAGTTTTATGCTTAGCACTAGCCACTAAAGTTGGGGGTAAACACTAGTGAGGGGTGATAGTCAAGTATGACTTATCTAAGTATAATCTCATGCCGCAGGATGACATCAATTTCTACCTAACTTAGGCCAAGTTTTATGCTCTTTATGCTACCTCTAATATCTTTCCAAAACTTCATAAGTCACTAAGTAAACATAAATAAAAAGATTTGATAAAGAAATAAATTAATGAAGCTTGCAAGTAAAACTGGGATTTGGTATAATCAAGTGGTATAACCAAGGCATGTCTATTGCATTGCATAGGTTAATTGGTATTGTGGGGCTTGCAAGTATTGGCTTGAATGGTTTAGCTTAGCTTGCTAAGATAGTAGCTTGACTTGTGCAGTATAGTGGTTGAAGTTCTCCTCGGCTTCTTCCTCGTAGTAGTCCCCTTCCTCCTCGTATCCTTGGTCGGTACTAGTGTCTATAAATAAATACGAAGTACACAATCACCAAAAAATACTTAACTACTTCTATGTAGCACACAAGGGCTCACACTAGATGACCTAGCATCATCACAATCATCACAAGAATTAAGGCAAAAGTTTCATTTATTTTATTTTAGAAAAGTAATTTCTACTCATTGAAAAACTACTTAAGATTTAATATTATCCAATTAAAATATGGGATCATGTGGACACATGTCATCACCACATATTCCAATACTTGGTAATGTCATTTAAAGTGGTGTCACAATTTAATAAGGTTTAACCTTTTTATTTTAATTAATTAAAGTGACTAGAAATGCCTATGGGGCATTCTTTTATTACTTGTTCATTATTACTGCAAGTAAACCTAGATATTTTTATATATTCAGAAAGGTCTTATCAAATGTGATTTTTGAGAGTTGGAATCAACTCAAAAGCATTTATGGTTGAATTTTGGAAAATGTTTGAATGCAGAAAAGTCTCTGCCTTGTTATTTTTACTATGGGTGATCTATAATATCAAATGATTTGAATCCAACGGTCTTGGATTAATAATTTCCATATCTTTCTGAAAAAATAGTTTTGTGCTATTTGGTTTAGTGGAACTCTCTGAATTGAATTTTGAATCTGCTGCCAGAACTAGGTTTGAAACTAAATAGATAAACCTAAATTCAAACTAACTGGGTCGGGCGGAAATTCTAATTGGGCCAGCCCACTGCGCACAGCGCACCCGTGGGCTAGTTAAGTTGTGTCCCCACGCGTCGGTGGGACAGGGGGTGCGAAGGGGTACGGGCTAACTACGACCATAGGATTAGACTAAGGATCAATGGCTCACGGTCGTTGTCTTCGTCAAATAGAACACGACGGGATCGAACCCTAGCACGGACAGTGGGGGTCTAGGGCGGCTCACCGGGGCTCAGGCGATGGTCGGCGATGGGGGCGAATGACGAAGTCGACAACTGCAGTTCTCCTGGTACAGGAGGCTCCTCCTGGGGTGGCTCCAATTGACGACGCCCTTCTCCTCCAGCAGCGGCAGGCTCCGGCGAAATTCCGGTGTGGGAGAGCTTGCCTTGCTCCAAGAATAAGTGAGAAGGATCAGTGAGAGGTGGGGAGTGAGATGGTGTGAAGAAAAGAAGTGGGGAAGGCCTCCTTTTATAGGAGAGCGAGAGTGGCTGAGCGGCATGGGCAATGCTCGTCAGGGTCGGGGTTACAGTGAGCTATGGTCATGGCTGAAGGTAGGGGATGGTGCGCGGTCTCCTGGCGGTCCTCAACGTCTTGATGGAGCGGCAAGGGCGGCCGAGGTTGGTCGGAACGGGTCGACGCTCTGAGCGGCACCGACGATGGTTTTGACAACGCACGGGTGCTACGGGTCGCGCGGTGGCGAACGGGGTTGTCTGGGAGGTTCCTGGTGTCGTGGTGATTGCATGCATGGCGGTGAAGGCGAGGCGCGGTCTGTGCGAGCGCGGCAAGCTGGAGCGCTCTAGACATGGCAGAGGCAAGCTGGGCGCGTGCGTTCTTGGTGGTCCACGGCTTGGCAGGGCTCGAGGGCTAGACAGGGGTGGCGGTGGAAGGTGGCATGCCTCCTGGACACGGTGGCTAGGCGCGGCGCTTGCTCCTGCTAGGGGAGAGAACGGTGATCAATGGTGAATAAGGTTTGGCCAAATTACTGCTCAAAATAGTGAAGTTTGGCCAAATTTGTTTTCTGTCTCCAAGAAATTCATATTTGAATTTTTGGATGAAACTTGGTGGGTGAAATGGTCACATACTAGGTATTCTCTGGTTGTTTGGATTTGTCAAGGTGAACTGGCTTGGTTGGGTTTTGAGAAATGGTGATCTTACCATATGAACTAGATTCAATTTTCAAATGTCATTTGAATATGGTTGCCAAATGTTTCCGTGGGTTTGCAAGGTGGGCTTGGGTTCACTTTCACTTGGTCTATCAAGGCGTGAAAAGAATTGGATTTGTTTCTGTTTGGAATCTTGGACTAGAAACACTCAAAGTGGTCTAGTGAGCAAGATTGGCAAAAGTGACCATTTTCTTATTTTGTTGGTTTTTGAATTTCTATTGAATTGATTCTGCTAGCAAATGATTTAGATGATGTTTTTTTCATCTTTAAACCAATCCTTGCCATTCACAACAATGACACAAGTCCATACAAGCATTCATGCATTCATCACATACACACATGCATTCATATTGATTTTAATTAACATTTTTTTTGTTAATCCTAAATTAGGGTGATTAGAATTTGATAACCTTGATTAATTGGGATGTTACAAGACATCTGGTAGGTTTAATCTTGCAAGTAAAACTTGCATGGTTTAGCTCATCTTGCATGGTTAATAAATTTGCAAGTGGAGCTTGCCTTGAGTAGTGCAGTGTTTGAAGTTCTCCTCTGCTTCCTCTTCGTAGTAGTCTCCTTCCTCTTCGTATCCTTGGTCAGTACTAGCGTCTATAAATAAATATGAGGTACACAATCACCAAACAATACTTAAATACTTCTATTTAGCACACAAAGGTTCACACTAGATGATCTAGCATCATCACAATCATCGCAAGGATTAAAGCATTAGTCTTATTTATTTCATTTTGAAAAAGTAATTTCTACTCATTGAAAACTACTTAAGATTTAATATTCTCCAATTTAAAATATGGGATCCTGTTGACACATGTCATCACCACATATTTTAATACTTGGGAATGTGATTTTAAGTGGTGTCACAATTTAATAAGGTTTAACATTATTATTTTAATTAATTAAAGTGACTAGAAATGCCTATAAGGCATTCTTTTAATACTTGTCCATTATTACTGCAAGTAAACCTAGATATTTTTATATGCTTAGAAAGATATTATCAAATGTAATTTTTGAGAGTTGGAATCAACTCAAAAGCATTTATGGTTGATTTTTGAAAAATGTTTGAATGCAGAAAATCCTCTGCCTTGTTATTTTTACTATAGATGATCTATAATTTCAAATGGTTTGAATCCAATGTGCTTGGATTAACAATTCCAATACCTTTCTAACAAAATTAGTTTCATGCATTTTGGTTCAGTGAATCTCCCTGAATTGATTTTTGAATCTACTGACAGAACTAGGGTTTGAACTAAATTGGAAAATCTAAATTTGAATCTACTCGGTTGCGCGGGAACTAACTGGGGCAGCCCACTGTGCACATCGCAGCACGCGGGCTGAGTTAAGTGATGGACCCACGCGTCAGCGACTCTGGTTTCGCGAAGCGGTAAGGGGAAATCTGGACTGTACGATTAGCATCTAATCTAATGGCTGGGGTGTGTCGTCTCCGTCGGGCAACGCCGGCGAGACTGAACCCTAACGCAGTGGTGGGGGTCGTCTAAGGCTCACCGGGGCTCCAGCTAGGGTTGGCGTTGGGGGCGAATGACGTTGTCGATGACGGCGGTTCGAACGGTAGATGTGGCAGCTCCTAGGGCAGCTCCAATCAACGGCTCCTATTCTCCTCCTTCGCGGAAGACTCCGGTGAAATTCCAGCGATGCGAAGCTCGCCTTGCTTCGGGGAAGGGTCAGTGGTACTCTGTGAGAGGTGGGGAGTGATATGGTGTGGCGAATTGAGGCTGGGGAGGCCTCCTTTTATAGCCGAGCGAGAGAGGCAGTGCGGCATGGACAGAGGGCGTCGGGGTCGACGGTACAATGAGCTAACAACATAGCGGAGGGTATAGGCCGGTGTGCGGTCTCCTGGCGATGATCAAGGATGTAATGGCGCGGAAAGGAGCGGTCGAGGTTGGTCGACAGTGGTTTTGACGACGCACGGGTGCTACGGGTCGCGCGGCAGCGAACAGGGGTGTCTGGGAGGTTCCTAGGGTCGTGGTCATTGCAGGCACGGGCGGCGAAGGCGAGGCATGGAGTGTGCGAGTGTGTCGGGCGCGATGCTCTGGCATGCTCTCGGCATGGCGCAGAGACATTGGGCAAGGCTATGCTAGGGTGGTCCAGGGCCTGGGTGCGTGCGAGGGTTGGACATGGGGTGGAAATGGACGACCAGCTGCCTCCTGGACATGGTGTCTAGGCGCGGCGGTTGCTCCTGCTAGCTAGTCATGGTCGGCAGTCAAGGGGGGCTCAGCACTGGTGCAATGGTAGCTTGCTAGGCTATTCAATGCAGGTGTGCTCACTGGGGGGACAAGGGTGATCAAAAGGGAGACAAGGTTTTGAATGATCACTGCTCAAAACAGTGTAGTTAGGCAGAGTTTGATTTGTGTCTCCAGCTGTTTGATGAAATGGCCGAAAGAATTCAAGTTTGAAAATTTTGAATGAATTTTGGTGGGTGTACTGGTCACATACTTGGAAGTATCTGGTTGCTTGGTTTTGACAAGGTGAACTGGTTGGGTTTTGAGAAATGGTGATCTTAGTACCTACACTTGATTCAAATTTGAATTTCCATTTGAATAGATTTGGAAAATGTTTCTGTGGGTTTGCAAGGTGGGCTTGGGTTCACTTTTACTTGGTCTAGCAAGGGGTGAAAAGAATTGGATTTGTTTCTGTTAAAAAGTTTGGACTAGAAACACTCAAAGTGGTTTAGTGGTTAACTTTGGTCAAAATGACCATTTGCTCATAATGTTTATATTTGAATTTCTCTTGATTTCATTCTGCTTGAAAATGATTTAGATGATGTTGTTTTTATCTTTAAACCAATCCTTTCCATTCATAGAAATCAAACAAGTCATTGCAAGCATTCATGCATTCATCACACACACATGCATTCATATTGATTTTAATAACAAAAGTTTTTGTTAACCCTAAACTTCGGTGATTAGAACTTGATAATCTTGATTAATATTTTTGGGATGTTACATCTAGAACGTAGTGATCAAATGCAACAGGAGTAGCATCTACATGATGCGGCAAAAAATTCGAGTGAAACAAAGGGACCGCACTAGAATAAAAATATGCTCATGAAAAGGAACATAGTGTGACTTACCGGATAGCGCTTTGGCAGCAGCCATAAGCTTCTCCCCATGGCTTTCTCCCGAGACGCCATGGCAGCTGCAATCTGCTGCTCACGATCCTGGACCTCCTGTTGTTGGCGCTAAAGGTCTTCCACGGCATCCTTCGCCTTGGTCTCCGCCTGGCCGAGACTCTTCTCGAGTGCATTAATCTTGCAGAGGGCGTCATTGTTCTCATCTGCAATATTCAACAAGGAAAAAGTCTGCACAACCAATACTTATTAGTACTCGCAATCGAACAGAAGAAATATATGCACCTTGGAGTTGCTTGAGGTCACCCTCCAAGGAAAGGTATTGCTGGCCCAGGCTATTAACGTCACGGATGAAGGGCTGCAGAAAAGAAGCAGCAAGCCAAATAAACAAGTGGGCTCGGGGCTTTGTCATGAGACAGGGTAAGCTACTTACATGGTCACCCGAAGACTCCGAAGGTCTAATTTGCGTATTTTGAGCAACGACCGCATGAGTCCTTGGCCTCAAGGAGATCGAAAGATCGTCGTCGGAGTTGGCCACCGCCTTGGGGGAAGGTGCAGCAACCTTCGACTCCTCATGCATCTCGTCAAGATCCTCCTCGAGGGATTCATCTATGGAGTTCCTCCTAGAAGCACACAAAACATTTCAAGCTAACCAACAATATAGTAAGCTAATACTTAGCACACTTCAAATGCAAAGGCAACAGAAAACTTACGACCCAATATAAGAGAGGTTGAAAACTGGCACCTCCTTCTTCTTATTTTTGTTCTTGGATGGCGGCTGAGGAGTTATGGCCCGAACGGGCACAACAGGAATAGGGGAGTCTGCACCCTCGTCCCTAGCATGACGCTCAAGGAAGGAAGGCCCCCTTGACGTTGGCGGCGTCACTCCATCCGAACTTTCGCACCGAGACCTCTTGCAAGAGATCTATTCGCTATGCTTGGGGGCTTCCGCGGTAGGCAATTGATGACTGCAAGTGCACAGATCGTTTGTAGCTAGTTTCGAAGTTTAGATATTGATCCCACAGGGAGCCCAAAGGTAAATGTTTATTGTGAAGTCTCTGTCGCATCCGAAGTTATCACATGTCTTCGAGTGAATTAACTACAAATGTTGAGAATAAGAATGGAATTTGGGTGTAAATGAAAGTACATAAGTAAAGCTAAAGTGTAAACTTCAGAAATAAAAAGCATAAAAAGTAAAGGATGATTTGTTTGTTTTTTCTGCAGATGACGAAGTAGGCGCGGGGAGTTTCAGTTCATGGTGATAGAGAATGTGCCGGTGAATGAGTGATAAGTGTAACAATTATAATATTATAAGTACGTGTGTAGGCGAGCAATCCATAATTTGCCGGAACTCCTCTTGGTAGATTTCATCCCAACTTCAATCCTACTATCCTGTTTACCACAACCATGGTCATTCGCTAGACGATTAAGATCCTTCAGGTTGCTTAGCAATTAATCTCCTTGGATCGGACTAATGCAATAAGCTCGGTGGTTCCCCGTTATCCTCAAGTTAAACTAGTTTCCCATGATATCCCCATGTCACTCGAGGGTTGCCGGTCTGCTAACAAACAAGATCTTATCTATGTAGAACAAAGCATCAAGTTGTCTGGGCCCTTAATTGGACAACAGGCATTAAGCATCCCACAGATAGTCAAGCACACATAATATAGCAATTAGAATTAACCACAAACTTGATGGAAATTGTGTAGGCACATCACATCTCACCAATCCCCTACATCGCCACGCCCAAGGTAACTTACTCACACATGAGAGAAGAAAGCATCATCAATCTAATTAAATAAAGGGAGTTCTTCTCAATATTACCATGGAGATCCACAATAAGAAATAGAAACAAATCCAACACAATTCACGATAGGAAGAACAATCTCAAACCCTAATCTTGCAAAGTGGAGATCTCTCTCTCTCAAGTACAAGTAATGGATATGAAGGTGTGGTGGCTAGGAGATCAAAGATCGTGGAGCGAGATGAAGAACGTCTTCCCCTTCTTCTCTGAATCCCTTCTCTCTTCCTTCTGGATGGTATGGCGGCTTGTGTGGTCTGTTTTCGACCTTGGCCTCTTCATGAAAGTTGTCCCTTTTAATAAGATGAAGGAGATGGAAACTATACAGCGGCAACTATACGGCGGCAGCCCATATAGTTGGTCGTTAAACTTGTAGTGAATTCCCCTCGATTGCTTCCAAAAAGGGACTTGCTTGTTTTCGCCTGAATATTGTGTTTTTGCTGTTAAATCCCTATGTTGATGTTTAGAACCTTAAACACATATTAAAAACCAAGTTTTCTTTGCTACCGAAGTATTAGCGTTAGGAAAAGCGGGAAAACCTTCAAATCCAAATAGAAACCATTGATAGAAGCCATAAAAAATGTGTAGAATCTCAGAGCTATCAACTCCCCCAAGCTTAGGTGTTGCTCTTCCTCGAGTGACAAGGAAATAAGAAAGGATAGCGGAGATTCGAAACAAAAATAAAAGAACTTACAAGCTTGAATTGGTGTAAAATTCTTTTCTTCATGTTTCCTGCAACCTTAAACATGATCATACAAGTATTCACAAGATTGCACTGAGTTCACTTCCTAACCTAGCATATCTTGCTAGAAAATAAATCATATGCACGAGCAAGTGTCGAGAGCTTAGCTAGGAAAGTGAAAAAAATCTTTTTGGTCTCTCTCTTATTGAGATATTAAAACTTTTTGCTCTTATTCCTTTAATCATTTAAGAGTACTCAAGTTTGCACCAAGAACATTTAATTTAAGAACAACTGATCTACTCCCACGTCAAAATTTCAAGACTCTCAAAGCACCTTTTTCCTTTCCTTGTTTTAAAAAACTTCAACACTTTTCATAGAGAAATCATGCCACTATTTTTAACATGTTAATTGGAGTTGTGTTGCGCACTCGTGACCATGCCAATAGATAGCTATTGAGCAATAGTTGGTCAGAGGAGGAGTACAACTTCACTTGGAACGTAAAACCATGAGGAGACTAAATTTTTTACACGTCATAGCTTTGCAGCTACAGACGTTTACATAACTCATAGCCCAAATCAAGTGGTTTCCCACATTTAGATCGTTCATTGGCTAGCGGAGTTATTAGTTCCCCAAGGAGTATGACAGTATTTGTAGTGACACGCGTAAAGCAATATCCTACTATAATTATTAGAAAAAGCAGTGGCATAATCTCTACTACTTCGAAGTATCCATTTTATCAGACAATTTCATTCAAAGGTGTTATCGAGTCTATTTACATTAAGCTCAATGGGGTTGAGTAGTTTCTAAAATCAAATCTTTTGGGCTAAACATGGACTCAAGTCATCTCTTGGATGCGTTTTCTTGTTGTAAAAATGTTGGAAATATTTAACCAAGTTCATTGCTCAAGGTTTCAAAGCTAAAAGTGGACACTGTCAAGGGAATATAATTTATAGGATAACAAGCTAGGTGGGGAATGACTCAAGTGTAACCGAGTAAATAATTATAGGATCAATTTAATATTGCAAGAGAGGTGATGAAAGAAATGTGATACCTCCTCTTTCTTGCTTTGTTCTTGTACTTGAGTCGAATCCTCTCTATATTTCCCTATTGTCAAGTCACCTGAAATTGAGCAATCTTCGAGAAAAACAAAGAAACAAATTGAAATTGAAAGTTACACTAATTTTTTTTGTGTTTTGGGTTTTAATAATGCAAGCTGAAAGTAAACATGCTATTCTTGGAAAAGAAAACAAATCAAAAAGAAGAAATAGAAATATAAATGCAAGTTTGGAGGTTTTCAGAACCTCCCCCAAGCTTAGGCTATTGTCATGCTTAGTTGTTGCCATCATTTGGCGGCGGCTGGTGGTGCTTGTAGTAGTATTCGGAGAAGTAGGTCATGAAGTTACCAAAGGTGTGAGTTAAAGCACTCACATCATCACTAACTCCATGATGATTCTGATCAATCTCCCCAACACGCTGGTTGAGATGCAAAAATTCTTGATAGGGGACATTGTTGAATCCCTATTGTTGTCGTGGCTGATTGGGCCATTGGTCCCAATGCTGCTCATCCTGCTACTGCAGATGCTGTCCTTACAAAGCAGGATTGTGCTCCTGCTCCTGCTCCTGCTCTTCCTGCTGCCCTCCTGCCTCTTCATCGGAGTCCGGATAGAGCTCCATCATAATTTCAGTCACTTGATCCTTGGTGAGAATCCAGTTGTCCCTTCCTTGAACCTCGAAGGCTTGCGGTCAAGGCAATGGTATCTGACCCTCCTGCACATCATTAAGATAACCAAACCGATAGGCTCAGAGCCTCATGTTAACTCGGTAAACACCGAGGAAGCCACAAGCAGTAACATATCTGACATCCATAAGTATGGATCCATCAACAGGTTCTGCAATAGGAATTGCAATTTCAAGTGCTTGGACTAGGTGGGTTACCATCCCACCGATACGAATATCACCTTTTGTCTTGTTGCTCTGGTGGCGGAGGTGCTGGAGGAATAGAGCTGCAGGAGTGGGACTCTGTGGCACACCAGGGAAGAGCGCCTTGGTGATCATGGCCATATCTGTGTTGGCCATCGAGCCGGTATCTCCTCTTCCTAACAAGGTGTGAGCAAGAAACATAACAAAGTAACAGATGGTTGTGTTATGGATGGTGGACATTTCCTTCTGGTAGAAGTCCCTGCCACCATGAACAGAAACAACTCCCAGGAACTTGCACTCGAGGTGCTATATAGGTTCGTAACAGTTGGTTCCCCCTCTTAAGGTAATCCATAAGCATCGCAAAATTGTTGATAATTAATTTGATATGACTGTTGGTTAATGGTGAAATTTATCATGCATGCATTACCTTTTTACCTGTAGCTGCCGTAGAAGGAGGAGAGGAACTCATGGGTGAGCCCTTTGTAAGTGTGGTGGCTAGCGTTGGCGAGTCCGGCGAGCCCTGCATTTGCACACAGGTAGTCGAAGTCCCCCTTTAACCCGGTTGAGTTGAGGAAGCCATTGTTGGCCCATCGCGTGTGAAGCACCGTCCTTGCCAACACCATGGCATACTTGTAGTCGAGCTCAGCCCAGAGCCCCGAGCCATCACCATGTTGTCGCTTGCTCTTGCGAAAAATACTACCAAGCATGTTCATCTTGATGCACTGAGAAATTTCAACATAAAACCTTAGACATATAGTTTCTACATGATATATGAGCGATTCTACGTGGAGTAATTCAATCCTAACATGAGAAATTAAAGTAGAAAATCAATCAAACTTGAGTTCATCCACTAATTCAATGAGAAGATTTAAACCATGGAATTCTGAAAATAAAGCATGGATAGAGAGACAAACATACCGATCTATTGATTCCCCCACTCAAACGAACGAAATCCGTGAAGAATTGAAAGTTCTTGAGGGGTTTTGAGAGTTTTGGCGAGAGAGGTTGAGAGAAATAATGAGGAGGAAGAAGATGGCCCTGCCCCGACCTTTTTAAGTGGTCGGGCCAAACTATACGGCCGGGCCGGGTAGTTCTCGCTATATAGTTGTGGCAGCGGCGAGGGTTAGGGTTGCCCTTCGCCAGATCACAACTATACGGCCGGACCAGATGGTCCTGCCGTATAGTTGGTCGTCAACCTTCCTGTATCCAAACTCCAAGTTTTGAGAATTTTTTCGATAACTATACGGTCGCAACTATACAGAGAAAAATTTTATTCTGGGCGTATAGTTGGTCGTTAAGCCTTTTGTAGCATCTTTTTTCACCAAAATTTTTAGGGATGCATTTTTCATTTGGAAAATAATATTGAGCTAGTTTCTACAGATAAAACTTGAACTTTATTTTCTACTCTAAATCTATGCTTGTTTCGTTGGTATTTCTGCTACTTTTTGACAGCTGCATTTTTTACGGGCGCGCTTCCGCAAAAATGTCTGTGAAAAAGTTATAGGAATGCGATGAACAATTTTATTATCTAATTCCAATCTATTTTATAAAAATAATGGGTTGACTCCCATTAAGCATTTTATTGAGGATGGTTGAATATTTTTCAACCTCTTTTCTGTTCTCAAATTCTTACCTTTGGTTGCCCTTTATCAAAGGAACTTATCACATGAACTCGTTTTGCTGGTGGAACATACCTCTCTCCTGCTTCTAGTTTCTTTGGAAAATACCGGATTATTTCGGCATCATAAACATTGAATATTATTTTCCCTACAACACAATCAACCGATGCTCCTGCAGTGCTAAGAAAAGGTCTTCCAAGTATTATAGATAATCTTTCATCTTCTGGCATTTCAAGAATAATGAAGTCGGTGGGAATAACATGCTCATCTATTCTAAATAGAACGTCCTCAATCATACCAACATGTTGTTTAGTGGATTTGTCAGCCATCTATAAAGTGATAGAAGTGGGGGAGTATTCCCTCAGTCCGAGCCTTTTATAGAGGGAGTATGACATTACACTAACTCCTGCACCTAAATCACATAAAACATTATGAATATTAGTTTTGTCTATTGAACATGAAATAGTTGGTATACCGGGATCTCTTGACTTAGACAATAATCTCTCATTACCAGGGTAACTAGTCACCATGACAATAGTTCCAGTTATCTCTTTCTTTCTATTAAGAATGTCACAAATAAATTTAGCATAATTAGGCACTTTTATTGCATCAGCAAATGGAATTTCTAGACGAAGTTTATTAAGTGCCTTTGCAAAAGAATCATAAATTACTAGATCTGGTGCTTTCTTTTTGCGATCTAGAAATGGAAGTTTCTTAACTTTGTCTTTTACCTTTTATGGAGGGTCAGGCTCTTTAGTAGCTTTCTTTTGCTGTTGCTTATCGTTTTTCTTTTTCTCTATTGCAACAACTTCATCTTCTTTGCTCGTGTATTTTTCTTCTTCTGGATCAACAGTTTCTACAACAGCATTATAATTGTCATCCTGTGTGTGGCACCCCAGATTTACGGTCCGAGAATAACCCGTTATGCATACAATTCACGTTTCCATGATCAGTGAGCCGTGAGCATAACCGACCAGTTATAAATACAACATCCAGAAGGTAATGATTACAAAACTTACAAAGGGGCCATTATGTCAATTACAACACAAGTAGCGAAATTCTTCAAGCGCAGAGCCCATGTCATGCCTTAACCTACAAGCAGCTGACTAGGAAGACGGCCTAGCTCGCATAGACATCAGCACCTTCTCCACTTCTTAACATCTGCAATCTGGCCGAGTAAAGAGCCAGGGATAATGCCGGTGAGTAATTTGAATGTACTCGCAAACCACCGAAACAAGGTAACAAGATAATGCATATTTGGTTGTGGCGAGATAGCTCTACACTATATTTTTTTCTGAAAAAGTCTAACAATGACATCTCTATATCTTTGTTGAAAAAGAGTTTTTGGAAAATATGCCTGCTTTTAGAAAGTCCGGATATCTCCATATCCTTGTTAAAAACTTTGAAAACAGTTTTATAGTAAAACCCTTTTTAAACATCTTCGACCATCACTGGTCAAAACCGAACTCGTCTTATTTTCCTCCGAGACCAAGTCACATCCCTTTTATTCATCTCAACATATCCGAAGGGTACTCCTAGCACTTGCCATTCCAACCGTCCTTGACCGTGGACACGACTATTCGAATAGATTAGGCTCTGCAGAGTTTATGCACTTTACCCACAAGAATCAATACATCCGCTGGGATACAACCACGGCCCGCTACACATGGTAGACGGGGGTTCGGATAATCAAACCTAGCTTTTCATTTGTCCATCCCTAGAAAAGGCGGCTTTTCCTTTTGGGTTTGTTCTCCCGGCACGAGTATGTGGCACGACGACCATAGTCCTTCCTTATGCACTTATGTATACCCAAACTCGTAGCTTGGCAATATACAATAACCTCGGTGACTCCACTTCCTTCTCCACTCCTAAAGCATACCGTCCATGGGAGACCCAATTGTTGCACCAGCCTCCTGCCGAGACAGGCTCACTCTTGCCGAAGCAAGCAATAGGCCCCAAAATCCGAAGATTTGTTGTAGAGCCTACCTGGGCTTCCAGGGATTTCTCCCCTTAAGCAAGTACAAGCAACCCCGGCTAAAGACATCAAACTACGAGCTAAGCTCCAGCGACTGGGGTAATGTGGTTGCACAGATAAATTATTCCAAACATTGGCGTAGAACATCCCTTCTCTTTCTCTTGCTTGACTTTCTATTCATCCTCCTCCTATCTTCTTTAGTAAAACCTCCACTTGGAAACGATGCCTCTTTCCAAGGGTTTTATTTTGAAAACCTTGTAGTAGGATAAAACCCAAAATAGTTTTATCATTAAAAACCCGTGGTTTACAGGAGGAAAGATGCTAAGCATCTTAGACTCACTCTAAGGGGTAAAAGTGGGTGTCAACTAGGGTAAGTGTCCTAATGGACACTCCATCATAACTTGGAGGAGCCAAGTTACTCACGCCTTTTTATTTGAAACAAACCATGCATTTAATCATGAGATTCATAAACGAGATATAAAATAGTTGATAAAAAGAAGTAGTTTAATATAGGAGTTCAGGAATGGTGGCTTGCCTGTGACCAGCGAGATGTCCCTTGACTTCCTTAGAATACCAGAAAACCAATAATAACAAATATAAGAATAACCCGATGCTTCCTGCTTCTCGGCGTCTCACAATCGCAACTATCGTCGTTATCGAGTATACATGCAAACAACAACAACAACAACAACAGCATCAATACAATACATACAAGCATCAAACCATACAGAAATCAATTTACAAAACAAATTTATAAATCAGTAAGGATTGAGGATTTGGTTGGGGATGCAAAGGAAATGGGATTCCCTATTTAAGATTTAAGGTCCAAAACCACCTAGACAAAGGGTTTTGGAGCAAGGACAAGTTCTGTATGATAACATTGCATGAAAATGATACCATCAGATAGGTATTGATAAAATGAATCCAACAAAAGTGGTTTCACTATTTTATCAATTTCCCTTGATTTATAGTGGATAAAACCCTAGTTTTAGGAAATAATTCACCAGACAATTTCTGGAGCTCCAAAAATTATTTGCTTGGATGATTAGGTAGTATTTAGTGGACTTATTCAAGAGTTGTTGGAATCACCTCAAAAAATTTACCAGAATGCCCTTGAGAAATTCCCAAAGACGGTACTGGATGAGATCTCTCTTTTTCATCCTATTTAAATTACAGAATATTTTTATGTGATTCAAAGGAAACATGTTATGTACTGAGAATACCTTTCTGTAGAAATTTGAATCACCCTTTTTGGAGTTACAGAACTCAAATGGTGGATTTATTGGTGAACAAACCATGCACAGTAATGTTTAATTCACCATAAATCAATAAAAGCTCCATAAATCTTGAGCTCCTAGATTTAGGTAAGTAGGGTGGTATGGAGGTACGGAGAGTTGGAATTAGGTCATTACCTCCTTTGGTTTGACCTAGAGAAATTTCTAAAGGTAGAAAATGCATGATTTTGTTATTTTTACTAGGGGTGAACTAGAAGCAAACTAAGGTGGGGCCAGTGGGACATGAGAGGTATGGATAATACTGTCTAGTAACAATTGGATTTATTCCAATTGGACTTGCAGAACACCCTGGAGGATTTTATTGGGGGACTATACATCTAGGAAATTGATTTATCAAATTTATTCTACACAACAAAAGAGTTAACCAAAACTTCTACATGGTAGGGAAAACATTTGTGCACCTAAGGAAAATTAGATCTGGGTAATTGGAATGGTTTTCCATTTTGTTTTTGATTTAAAACGGAATCCTAAAAATTGGATCTAGACAAAATAATAAAAGTCGATTGGGCAGTGGGCTAAATGGGCCGCCTGGGTGCAATTCGGCCCACCTGGGCAAGTAGTGCGTGGGAGTTATATTAAAAAGGGCCTGGCAGTGTGGTCCCGCTAGTCAGTGAAGGTGAGGGGGCGAAGGGGTACCGCGCAATATTGGCCATTCGATTAGAAACGGATGAACGGCCGAGGGCCTTCTTCCTCGCTGGGATGGGGGCGACGGGGCTGAAACCCTAGGTCGAGCCAGAGATGGTCGAGAGGCTCACCAGAAGACTAGGGGCGTCATGGGGACTGGCGGAGGAGATGCGGCATGCCAGGGGAAGTCCGGCGAGGTATGTCTTGGTGGCAAACTTCCTGGGACCTAGATCTTCACCACGATGGTGTCGACCGGGCTCGGTTGCTCGCCGGTGCGGCTCTAGGGTGCATGCATGCTGCCGAGGAGGGATAGTGAGGGGTTCTGGTGGTGGCCCGGGTCGGTGAAGGGTTGCATGCATGGAGGCAGGGACGCGCATGGTCGAGGTTCACCGAGGGAGCTCCTCATCGGACATGCACTGGCGGCGGCGCTTCTGGTGTCCCTGCAACGAAACGAAGAACACGAGGAGGGGGATCAGAGGTAGGAGAGCACAATGAGAGGAATGAGAAGGGGGAGGGGTGGTCGGGATGAGTGCATGCCTTGGGGTTCTCCAAGGAAATGTAGAAGAGGAGGGCGAGATCTGGAGCTCGGGGCGAGTTAGGTGGGAGTGAGGGAGTGAAATGAGAGGGCAGGGGAGGTGTGCTCTGGCCTCTTGGCTTATAAACCGAAGGAGAGGGTGTATGGTGGTTTAAGTCCATATTGAGCATGGAGGAGGGGTGATACTCGAGGGTTGGGCCTCAGGGGCGGTGGAGAGAGTGGTGTGGGGGTACTGGGGTCGACCAAAGAGTGGTGGGAGGGTTGGTGGCTGCTGGTTTGGGACAAGCAAGATATTTGGGTTCCCTCCTCTATCCTTTTTATTATTGAAACAAGAGGGACCAAGGGGTAGGGCTGCTACAGGCCTAGGGATACAGTGCACATGACCATAGGGGAGGTGGGGTGCTGTACAAACTTGCTTGGCCCTGTTTGGTGCTAGTTTGGAGAAGTTTTTGTTCTTTGCAAACTAGAGGTTTCAAATTGGCAAAAGGAAGGTTATGAAGAAAGTCCAAAATATTGCATTGGAAAAGGTAGATACAATGGTACTGGTAGATGGATATGGTCAAGATATACCCTAGGGATTTATTTGGGATTTTTCAGAAGATTTTTAGACCACTATATACCATTTATTCAAAAAGGGCAGAAGTCGATTATAGAAGCTCATGTCATATTTTTACATCGGACAAGCTTGGTTTTTTATGTGATATGGTCCTAAATACCATATTACACATTGGAGAATTTTATTGGGATTTATTGAGGTGGGAAAGTATTTTTAGGGAATTATTTCTTGTTTCTGCCATTTAAGAAAAAGGGAAAAAAGAAATAATAAAGGATCTCAAAAATATTTATTTTTGAGTTGGAAAGATGGGATATGATAAATAGGCATCAAATTTGCCTTGAGTTGGCAAGGTGATTTGGAGAAAAGCAAACTTGCCTTTATAGACAAAAAATTTGGGAAATTTTGCAAGATAATGAATTTAATTTGTTTGATGATCCATTTAATTATGGGAATTATTTGGGGATGGTTACATTAAAGGTAGATGTTGTAAACTTGGTTCATACACCATGGTTAGCCTTGAGTTTTGAAGAAATGTGGTGAAAAGGATGGAAACTAGATTTGGGAGGATCTAGGGTTTGGTTATTTTGATGCCACCAAGACATGGTTGTATTTGTGAGCTCAGAGCTCACCTTGGTACAAGGGGTATATGGATAGGTAGACCAAGTTATGTAGTTGATCATGGAAGCAAGAGTTGTGCTTGGTTGCATCTGAGGTGGTCTATAAGTGATGGAAAACTTTGTTTAAAATAAGGCTACCAAAGGAGATACATCAGGTAGCCTCCTAAACCATGTGGGTTTAAGAAGCACAAGGCTCCAATGGAAACAAGTGAGGTGGGGGTTGATAGGCCATGGTTAGTAGCTCATAACCATGGAAGGAGTTGGTCAAGGGGAGTTGTCATATAGATGTGAGCTTCTTCCAAAGTAGGCAAGATGATAAGGTTTACAGAAAAGATTATTATCTTGACTACAAAACCATCATGGATGAGTCGGAATTAAAATGTCTTACCAAAGGTCAAGAGTAGGCTTTGGTATTACTAAAGGTGTATTACAAGATGGTTCAAGTACATTCTCAAGAATGCACATAGGTTGGAAAAGGTAGAGCTCCAAAGATTGAATCTAGATAAGAAATTCAGACATCCATTTTGGCAGATTTAGAGATTTTGACTAGTATGCAAGAGGGAAACATTAGAGAGGGTGGAAAGGGTTTATCCTTTCCATTAAGTGGTTGATGTTGAGGTCTAGATTGAATAGAGGGGATCCAAACTTGGATTGGTTCTTCACTAGGTTGGAAACCATCAAGAGGGATTATCCCTGGATTGATCTGATTAGGAGGTGAGATGGTTACTTTAGTGGCTTAGGATAGATCCAGATTTGGATGCTTGGTTTGAGGTTGAGGATCACAAGCATAGATTGGGTTCTAAGGGATGAGCTACTAGATTATCCCACTCTAGTTCCTAAGCAAATAAGGCAGTCAGCAGATCAAGGCAATTCATCAAACAGCAGATCAAGGCAATTCATCTTTTCACTTACCCAACTACCACTAGGGTTACCATCAATCCTATCTTGAGGTAAGGATGGGTATTTTTAGTTCGGTCTGCTTTGAAGGGAGGTAAGGATCATCTTGGTATTACTACCAAGATTGGAATGAAAAGGTTTTAATAAAGGTTTTGGAAAACCTAGGGATAAGAGTAGATGGGAGTTCTGTCTTGAAAACATAAGGAGATTTTATATAGGTCTCCATATTTTTGTTAATAGAAACTAGTAAAGTATTTTGTTTTATCAAAATCATCTTGGCTCAAGTTTGAGTTGCCAGAACATTTGAGAGTATGGAAGATGAGCCAAGACATCTGTTTGGTAAAATAGCTTTTGTCAACTAAGGTTGAGATAAGAAGTATATCACCTAGTACACCATCAATTGCATGAACACAAGCAAACAAGTAAGAAATCATTGCACACTTAACAAGAAAAAGATTTTGTTCCCCCTGATTTTTGCCCTGTGGACACCAAATCTGGGTTGCTGAAATTGGGATGTTACACTATGAATCCTTCTTCTCCTCCAAGGTTTGATATTGTGTGTCTTGAGCAGTCTCATCTTGAGGATCCACCAATGTATCATCTTCCTGACTTGCTTTAAGAAAGTATTTTTCCTTTCGGTATTTTTCAGCCTCATATTCTAGTGGCCCTAGTGGTCCTTTAACAACTGCACCTCTCCTTGTAACAACATTAGTAGAAATAGGAATATTTATATCATTACGAAGAAAATTTGATAACTAGACGCTATTTGTTCACATTGGTTTTCAATCATACTGAGGTTTATTTCTTGACCAATTTCCTCATAATTTTCTGTAATTTTGGCCAAAATCTTTTTATGTCTTTGAAATTGCTTATGCAAGTTATTATACGAATTTGTCTGTCGATGTTTCAATTCTTGGAAAACTTTTCTAGTTTCATCTTATTCAGTTAAAACTTGTAATAAATCTACTTTGTTTTCCTTGCAAGCTCTGAAGGTATACCTTTTTCTTTCATGGTTTTACGCACTTCAGGCATAAGATCAGGATTTATATGAAGTATTCCCTTTTCTGGCTTAGTGCCAAAATCATGATTATATAAAGAATCATTCTTAGCCCTAGTAGCCAGTAATTCCAAACATACTTTAATAGTTAAGGTATTTATCGATCCTCCTGCCGATGAATCTAGCAATTCTCTGCATTATTAAGACCATGGTAAAATAAGTGGCAAATAGTTGTCTCAAAATAGCCATGATTAGGGATACTATTGATCATTCCAAAAAAATCTTTCCCGGGCTTGTGGATAGTTTTCTCCCACTTTCTGACTAAAATTGTCTATATTCTTTCTAAGTTTCGTTACCATTGCAAAAGGATTAAAACTGTTTATGAATTTGACGATGCAGTTTTCCCAACATTTAATATAATGGCGAGGGAGAGAATATAACCAGTCTAGAGCTTTACCTTTGAGAGACCAACAAAATAATTTTAGACAAGAGAATTCTTTTGGCAAACCTTTTGGTCCAAGTGATATTATCACATCGTTGAACACTCTAAGATGCCTTCCTGGGTCCTCATTTTCCCTTCCCCTGAAGGCCTTTTCCTGTAATATTTTAATAATTTCACCGTCAAATTGATATTCCCTAACTCCAGGATAAGGAAATTCTATAGGTTGTTTAAGAAATGCAGAGTTTGGATCACTATATTCTCTAAGAGTCTTCTCAGGTTTATTTGGTGTCGTCCTATGAATGGACATTATTTCCATGAAGTCACTTAAGTTGTCAACTTCAACTCTATTCTATCTCAAAAGTTTTTCAAAATAATCTGGTAGATAGGTCCTACCAGAGCGTGTAGACCCTTTGTATCCTAGGGAGAACATCTTGTAACAGTAACACCTAAAATGTCAAGAGACAAAACACTTAGCGCTTACCTCCCCGGCAACAGCGACAGAAAATAGCTTGATGACTGCAAGTGCACAGATCGTTTGTAGCTAGTTTCGAAGTTCAGATATCGATACCACAGGTAGCCCAAAGGTAAATGTTTATTGGTGAAGTCTCTGTCGCACCCGAAGTTGTCACAAGTCTTCGAGTGAATTAACTGCAAGTGTTGAGAATAATAATGGAATTTGGGTGTATATGAAAGTACGTAAGTAAAGCTAATGTGTAAAATTCAGAAATAAAAACAATAAAAATAAAGGATGATTTGTTTGTTGTTTTCTGCAGATGACGAAGTAGGCGCGGGGAGTTTCAGTTCATGGTGATAGTGAATGTGCCGGTGAATGAGTGATAAGTGTAACAATTATAATCTTATAAGTACGTGTGTAGGCGAGCAACCCATAATTAGCCGGAACTCCTCTTGGTAGATTTCATCCCAACTTCAATAATCCTACTAGCATGTTTACCACAACCATGGCCAGTCGCTAGACTATTAAGATCCTTCAGGTTGATGTTGGCGCTTTGTTGACGTGGGAGTATCTTCTTCTTTGTTCCCGGCAATGGCGCCAGAAAACTTGTTGATGGTGCTGACATGGAGCACTTCGTTGGAAACCCCAAGAGCAAGGTGTGATGAGCACAACTGCAAGTATTCCCTCAGTAGAGACCGAAGTTATCGAACCAGAAGGAAGAAGGAAACATCACACAGGTGTTGCAAGCAACGCGGAGACCTGCACAACACAACTCAAGACTTTGCCCCAACGAATCAGTGAGGTTGTCAAGCTCACCGGTTTGATGTAACAAAGGATTAAACCTACCGTGTGGAAGGTAATGGTTTGCAGCAAGTAAAAAAGTAATAGTGGAAGATTTATCAATGGTAAAGATTGGACCGGGGTCCATAGTGCACTAGAGGTGCTCTCCTTAGATAAACAACATGGCATGAAGGGTAAACAAATTACAGCAGGGCAATTGATAGGAACTGAGCAAGGCATAACAAAGCAATTACTAGTCAGAAAGATCCTATGAGATTCGATTGGGCAATACAACAATATACATAGACCGTCATCCAACTGCATCTATGACTAGAAGTCCACCTTCAGGTTATCATCTGAACCCCCTCCAGTATTAAGTTGCGAGCAACATACAACTACTTTAAGTAAAGTGTGTAAGGTAAACAGTCCACATGTTCCATGAACAAGAGATCGTTGTTTTCTCCCTAGTAGCAACAGCACATCTACAACTGAAGAGATTATTGTCACTTCCCTTGGAAACTAGAGGCATGAACCCACTATCGAGCATAAATACCCCCTCTTGGAGTCACAAGCAACTACTTAGCCAAGATAGCTACTAATAACAGAGAGCATGCAATTCACAAACAACACAGACATGATAGAATCATAAAGACAAAACCATTAATCAAACCAACATAGTAATCTCAATATCCATCGGATCCCCACAAACACAACATGCATGATTACAAATAGATTAGATCTTGATCATGAACGGAGCTCACAAGATCTATACATGAAAGCACAAAGGAGGAGATACAACCATCTAGATACTACATGGACCCATAGTACAAGGTGGAACTACTCACGCATCATACCGGAGAGAAGGCCTCCGGTATGATCTCCCCTTCAGCAGGGTGCCGGGAAGAACTTTAGACCCCCCTCCCGATCTAGGGATGATGGTGGCGGTGGCTACAGACGGTTTCATGGAGATTTGATCAGGTCTTAGGGTTTCTGCATCAGGGGCTTCTTATAGGCGAAGGGGGGGCCGAGGAGGCGACCAGGGGGGCCACACCCCTCCCAGGCGCGGGCCCACCCCTGGTCGTGCCTAGGGGGGTTTGGCTGCCTGGCACGCTTCCTCGTCTCCCCTCTGGACTTCTTGTTCCCCATGGAAAGTAATTGACTTTGACGTTTGTCCCGTCCAATTCCGAGAATATTTCTTTACTAACTTTTCTGAAACCAAAAACAGCAGAAAACAGACATCTGGCACTATGACAACTTGTTAATAGGTTAGTACCAGAAAACATGTAAAAAGCACCTCAAAGTGTAGACAAGCAAAGAAAAGTAGATACTAAACAAGCATGGAGCATCAAAAATTATAGATACATTTCCGACGTATCAGCATCCCCAAGCTTAACTCATGCTCGTCCTCGAGTAGGTAAGTGATAAAAAGAATAATTTTTTAGGTGACATGCACCCTCACAATAAAGATCCAACTATTTGCAAGCATTAAAAGTTGGGATCAAAGAACTCTAAACATGTGCATGAAAGATGGAGTTCTAACAATAGGACATAGTAACTATGCATGCAACATGACAAGCTACAAACAAATATCATGAATAACATACATTGAAAAACGTTTGTTTGTTTCACATGCAGAAAACATAGCATAATGGCAATCAGCTTGTCCCTCATAGAGTAGCAATATAAATGCATAGGACACCTTCAACGTTCACAAGGGTGACTAGAAACAAATAGCACAAGAATAGGTAATATCACAATATGCATCAATCAATAAGCTTTGGAACAATGCACACAGAATGACAACTATGCTCTCTTAATGGTGCCTAAAGGTAGAAGGTGGAGACTCAATAATGGTGGAAGAAAGGCCTTTTTGTAAAGGAAGTAGGGATTACAAGTTTCAAAAAGAGCTTCCAGAAATTATGGTACTTGTTAGCTTCCAGCCCTCATTGCCCCTATCATAAGCATCTTGAAGTGGTTAAGGTTAAAGTGGCAAAGATGGAGTATATGCTTGACGAGGATGGCGACTCTCTCACCCACCCACCCATGGTGACTCCTTGGCGATCTAGGGTTTTCTCTCCCTCTCCACGGCAATGGAAACTCTACTCCATTGGGGTTTCTCTCCTGGCCAGGCATTGGCTAATCAGGTGCGTCGACGCTTTGGATCTACGGTGCACTTTCTCCCTTCCTCGACTGCCAATGAGTTCTTGGTGGTGTCCTTCTCCTCGGCCTGTTTTTCTCTGAATGTTGAATCTGTGGGTCTTGCTCTTCAATGTTGCATTGGTGGAATTGCGGCTAGATTCAGGGTTTTTCAATTAAGTGATCGAAGATTTCGGTTCTCTGTTGCTTCAAATAAAGTAGGACACTTCATCTATAGTTTGAGAGATAGAGTCTGGCCTGATTTTGTGTGTCATTTCAGTTTGTTTCGAGGTTACCATCCTCATATCTCTGGCTTCACACATGATCACTTGTGCTCTTATTTTCCCTTTGATAATTCTGTGAAGAGTTCTCCATCTAATCCTGTTCGTTTTAAGCCAAATTTGGACTTCCTAAAGAAAAGTGTTGCACAAGATCTTCATTCGGATTCATCACATGAATTGGCTAAATTTGGTTTTCATCAACAAGGATCTCCTGGGTTTTCTTCGGATGGATCTGATCTGGCTAGACATCTGTTTTTTGGAAGTTTCTCTGATCCTATTTTGGTGGATCATGAACGTGATCATAAGGAAGTTTTTACTGGTTCAACGTTTGTACGTAATTATTGCATGCAACTGCCTTCTGTCACGTTAGAGAAGATTGAAGATATGAGACAGGCCCTATACTCTGACCAAGACATCATGCATGCATTGGACTTGAAATTTGTTCCAACCAAAGCTATGGTTTTTGAAATTCTGGGACGCTGCTCAAATTGTGGAGATCATGATCATCTTGTGAATTCTTGCCAGAAAAGTTGTGAATGTATTATTTCTCTGGGTCATAAATGTTTGAATTGCCTTTCTATGCGCAGCCAATGGTGTGTTAAATGTTTAATTTCTGGTCACCTGGCGAGTAAATGTGTCTTGGGCTGGCGTTGTCGGAGTTGTCGTTTATTGGGCCATTGGGCCAGGAGTTGCCCAAAGAAGATACGAATAGTTTGGCAAAAAAAGAAAACTGCATTAAACAATCAGGTCGATATTTCTGGTCGGAATATCTAGGTAGTTAAGAAGCAGCCAGTTTTTTCACCTGGAGTTTCACCCCCTCCCTCTCCTGCCGCTTCATCTCCTTCTCCGCCGACCGCTGAAGTTTCTCTCTCCACCTCGACAAAGGCCAACTTTCCTGTCAATCCTTTAGCTTTTCTCCCCAATGGCTTGACTATTGATCCAGGGCCAGTTGATCGCTTGGTGAGGTCACACATGGTGGTTCCTGCTGAGGCTCCTCTGCAGCATGACCGAAAGGTAATTGCTGAGACCAACAGATTTATTCCGATTCAGCTTAGAGAAGACTATAGGATTCAGGTGATGAATCTTCTCAATGAGTCACAATTGTTTATCAGTCGCTTTGATGATCATCCTTTAGGACTTGGCATCTTTACTATGACTGAAACCCTGATTGCGGATGCTACAGTTGGAACTACCTTTGAGATTGATGAGATTACCACTGTCACATTTGTAAAACACAATGAAGCCAGAAATATGCGTCTTACTGCTTTTGGCAGGGAAACTTGGATACAATTTTTAGCTTTTCCCCTTGACTATCAGACTAGCCATTATATTCATAGTGTTGTTCAAGAGTTTGGTCTGTTGTCCATGTGGCATAACCCAAGAGGGGATGATAAAACTGTTTTGGTCAAGGTGTGGATTGTTCATCCTAAGTTTGTTCCCAAAAGTTTGGTTATTCATCAGCTTGGGGGGCTAGGCACTCCTGGACTGTCCCTGTTATTTTACTCAGGTGTGCTGACTGGAATGCTCATTTGCCTGATATTCTTCCACCTCCTGAAGACCCTGAACCTGTTGATGGCAATCCCCATCCCATGCATGGTGAAGGTTTATCTGCTGAACAGCTATACCAACAGCAGCTTAACAATTGGAATCAGCAGAATCAGATGCCTGGAGGGGGACATGCTCAAGGAGGAAATGCTGGAGGAATGAACAATGCTGCTCTGTTTCATCAACCTGGACATTTTGTTCCTGCTAAGGTCATTGCTGCACTTTTTGATAATAATGTTGCACAAGATGAAAATATTGTTGCACCACTTGTGGAGGATGCTGTAGTTGTTCCCAACCCTCCTTTGATTAATTTTCAGCAGATCCTAGCTGCACAGGGGGTTTCTTTTCAGGATGGTGTGCCACCACCTACCACCAATGTCTAGGACAATCCTATGCAAGCTTGGCATGAGAGTATTTCTGATGTTTCTGATGGAAATTCCTCTGGTTCAGATTTGATGCAGATTGATACCACTTTATCCATCA
Organism: Avena sativa; assembly: GCA_916181665.1. Classification (NCBI taxonomy): domain Eukaryota; kingdom Viridiplantae; phylum Streptophyta; class Magnoliopsida; order Poales; family Poaceae; genus Avena; species Avena sativa. The sequence continues at coordinate 80,309,970 of OV702284.1, forward strand.
ACTTTGCTTTGGTTGATGACCATCTTTTGGATGTCAGTTCTAAAATCTGGATGACAAGGAACTTTGCTAAATCTGCACTTAAGGAGTTCTGCTTCCCTAACTTTGCTCTGGATAATGCCAAGCTCCTCTCTTTCACTCTCCCTATGCCAAAGTTTATGCAGTTTGAGTTGGTGGATGAATGGGAGTTATTGTTCCATTCAAGGAAGAAGCAGGAAATGACCTATAATAGAACTTTGGGATATCCTGATTTTACTCAAGCTGGCACCAAAAGGAAGATTCCTGAGTTTGATGATAGTGATGTGGTTTCCTTTGGGACACCTATCTCTACTAATCAAGTCAGAAGAAGCTCAAGGTCTACTAGATACAGGGGCTTTAAGCCTAAAATCATTTGTGACTCCAAGACCACTAAATCTAAAGTGAAACAAAGGAAGATTCCAGAGGTTAAGGCTGTTGAAGTCACAGAAGAAATTGCCCAGATAAATCATGGTCAGGTTGGCATGACTCCTGATAGGACTCTCCTTGCAACACCAATCCCAATGCTCTAGTCTATTGGAATATCTCTTTGTGGGGTGCCTCAGGAAGATCTCACTCCTCTGAAGCTTATGGAAGGCTGGCAGGAGAAGGAAAATGCTGACAGTGCCTAGTGCCTGTCTATTTATACTTTGGTTTCTTTATTTTTGAGTTGTAATAATGTCACTACTTAAACAATGTGTTATTTTGTGCTGGAACATCAGAGGGATTAATGCTAGAGAAAAACAATTAGCCTTAATGAATGCTATTAAAGTAAGTGGATGTTCAGTTATTTGCCTTCAAGAAACAAAGAAGGAGGATTTTGATCTGCAATTTATTAAATCATGTTGTCCAGCAAAGTTTGATGAGTTTGTCTTTGTGCCTTCTGTGGGGGCTTCTGGTGGCCTCATTATTATATGGAATAGTTCATTTTTTTCTGGAATGGTCATGCATTGTGAAAAGTTTGCTCTCTCTGTTCATTTCACTTCAACACATTCTGGGCAGTCTTGGACCTTAATTAACATTTATGGCCCTTGTAATGGTGAATTGAGGGAGAAATTTATTGAATGGATGTTTGAGGTGCATATTCCTGATGATGAAGAATGGATCCTAATGGGAGACTTTAATTTTATTAGGTCTCCTGCAAATAGGAATAAACTTGGGGGAAAAGTTAATGACATGCTCATCTTCAATGACTTCATTAGAGAACAACATCTCACTGAATTGCCAATTAAAGGAAGAAAATATACTTGGAGTAACATGCAACAAGATGCTCTGTTGGAGCAACTTGATTGGTTTTTCACCTCCATTCACTGGACAACTAGTTTTCCTAACACAGTTGTTTCCACACAAGGCAAACCAATCTCTGATCACACTCCCCGTGTTGTATCTATTCAGACTAAGATCCCTGGTAGTAGGATGTTTAGATTTGAAAACTTTTGGGTTGCCCATCCTGGTTTTCTGGAAGTGGTTGCAAAATGCTGGAGTAAGACAACTCACAAATCTAATAGTGCTGCAAATCTTAATGCAAAGCTAAAAAAGCTGAGATATGATTTGAAATTTTGGAGCAAATCAATCTCAAAGTTGTCTACTTGTATTGAAAATACCAATAAAGTTCTCTCTGAACTTGATAATTTGGAGGACAAAAGGCCTTTATTCTGTCAAGAAGCAAATTTCAGGAAAATTCTAAAAGCTCACCTAGTAAGACTTTTACAATACCAAAATGCTTATTGGAAGAAAAGGTGCACAGTTAGATGGAAAAAGTTTGGAGATGAAAACACAAAATTCTTTCATAATTTTGCTACTGAAAGATATAGAAAGAACAATATTGCCTCCCTCAAACTCTCAGATGGTTCTTTTGTTATTGAGCATGCTGATAAAGAAAATGCTATTTATCAAGCCTATAAAGAAAGATTGGGCACATCTACACAGCCTGAGATGCTTTTTAAGCTTCAACATCTGATTACTCCAACTGAGGGCCTTGAGGTTCTGTCCATACCATTTACCAGAGAGGAAATTGACAAGGTGGTGAAAGAAATGCCAAGTGATAAAGCCCCAGGCCAAGATGGTTTTAATGGTCTCTTCCTAAAAAGTTGTTGGCACATCATCAAGGAGGACATCTATTCTTTATGTTTTCAATTCTATGAAGGAGATCTGAATCTAGAAAGTATAAATATGGGTCATATTACACTCATTCCAAAGATAGGTTCACCTGAATCTATCAATGATTTCAGGCCAATAACTCTACTTAATTGTGTTCTCAAGCTTATAACAAAAATATTCTCTAATAGGCTACAGAAGGTTATATTGAAGATTATTCATAGAAATCAATATGGTTTTTTAATAGGCAGAAACATTCAGGATTGCCTTGCTTGGGCATTTGAATTTCTGTATCAATGTGAAGCCTCAAAGAAAGAGATTATTCTACTTAAGTTGGACTTTGCCAAAGCTTTTGATACCATTGATCTTATGGCTATGATGAAAATTATGAAACAGATGGGTTTTGATGATAAGTGGCTGAAATGGATTGAAATTATTTTTGGTACTGGAAAGTCTGCTGTTTTGCTCAATGGAGTACCTGGGAGGCAATTTCATTGCAAAAGAGGAGTTAGACAAGGAGACCCTCTGTCCCCCTTATTTTTGTGCTTGCTGCTGATTTACTACAATATGCAATTAATAAGGCATTCAGAGAAAACATACTCAGGGCCCCTTTCTCCCCTGATTTTGGACAGGATTTTCCTGTTGTTCAATATGCAGATGACACTTTGATTATAATGCAAGCAGACAAAGATCAAATACAGATAATGAAAGGGATTCTTCAGAATTATGCTGTTTCTACTGGCTTGCAAATTAATTTTCATAAGTCACACCTAATACCAATAAATCTGGCTGATAACTTCTCTCAGGAAATTGCAGATATATTGGGATGTGCAATTGCCAAAATGCCTTTCACTTATTTGGGGCTTCCTCTTGGCACCACTAAACCCACCGTTTATGATCTTATGCCACTGATTGACATAGTTGAAAGAAAGGTTTCTGCTTCATTCATGATGATGTCTTATAGTGGGAGAGTTAGTGTGATTAATTCTTTACTGGCTTCAATTGCAACTTTCACAATGTGTGCAATCAAACTGCCAGATAAGATAGTGGGGCATATAGAAAAAATTCAGAGACACTGTTTGTGGAACAAGAAAACTGAAGAGGGTGAAAAATGCAATTCTCTAGCTGCTTGGGATATGATTTGCAGGCCAAAATGTAGAGGAGGTGTTGGCATTCTCAACCTTAGAATTCAGAATGAAGGCCTGCTTCTTAAATTCCTACATAAGTTCTATAATAAGGATGACACACCATGGGTCTCCCTAGTATGGAATGCATATTACAGCAACAATGTTCCTCATGCTTCTGGACCTTGTGGCTCTTTCTGGTGGAGAGATGTTTCTAGACTTTCACACTTATTCAGAGGAATAGCTAAAAGCTCTATTGGTAATGGGGCTACCACACTGTTTTGGAAGGATCAATGGTCTGCAACTATCTTAGAAGAGAGTCACCCGACCATTTATTCCTATGCTAGGAAGGAAGATATCTCTACACAGGAGTTTCTTACAGCTGATAGTTTGACACAGCTTTTTTATCTCCCTTTATCACCTGAAGCACTAGCTGAATTGAGAGACATTCAGAACAGCTGTAGAGAAATTCAACTAAGAGAACATTCACATGACACTTGGAGCTATGTTTGGGGGGCCAAAGATTACACTTCCAGCAAATATTACCAATACAATTTTAGAAATATAAATCCACATATATCCTTTAAATGGCTGTGGAAATCGAAGTGCACTGCAAAAGTGAAGTTCTTTGGGTGGCTGATTCTGTCTGACAGATTGAATACAAGAAACATGTTAAGAAGAAGACATTATGCACTGGGACTGGATATGACTGTTTTATGTGTAATCACAATACTGAGGAAACAATTGAACACTTGCTTTTTCATTGCCCATTTAGCCAAGCTTGCTAGAGTTCAATTAACATCTTTTGGTCTATGACTAACTCTAGACTTCAGATCATTGAGCAAGGAAAAAAGAGCTGGAATAAAAAACTATTTATGGAAATCACCTTGCTGGGCTCTTGGAACATCTGGAAAGAGAGAAACAACCTCTGGTTTAATAACATACAACCCTTAGTTCAGGCTTGGAAGTCAAGATTAGCTGTTGATCTGTCATTGCTGATTCATAGGACAAAAGAGGAGCTACATCCACTTATCAAGAGCATTATTCATAGTTTGTAAACCTTTTTGTAATCCTAGACTTATCTATTCTGACTTTTAGAGACTCCCCCCCCCTCTATCTCTATGTAAATATGTAACTTTATAGACTCTGACCTTTTATTTATGAAAATGAGGCAGTAGGAGCCTTTCCTACTGTTATTACCCTAAAAAAAGTATATGCTTGACGAAGTATAAGTTGGCAATCTCAAGTCCTTTGAATATGAGGGCCACACCTCATGCATACTCAACTTTGGGCCCAGGTAAGTTCTTGTCATTGTAAGTATTTACATATCATTGAGAACCGCCAACGGGTACCCCTTGCACATGGTACAGGAGCTTTCCCATAACCAAAATGATAAGGCAAGCAGACAATGAGCATCTCAGCAATCTTTTTATTTACCATATGCATAGCTTTTTTATTGAGGATGATTCATAGATAGCTCACTATGGTGATGTTGCAAGTTTCCACCATGATTAGGCATGGCTTAGGCTAGCGGCCCAGGCGTTTCTCTAACACAGGATACAAACTCCATGGACTTACAAGTTCCCTCTTTATTTCACGTCGGTGACATCCATAGACAAAAGAGCATGATATCAACTGAGTACAAAGTACAAGTGCAATGTTGAAAACGTTCCCTGTGACAGCACGGTTCTGTTAATTCCAACGTATAAGTGCAAGCATATACAACAAATTTGTCACAATGGTTCAAGTTTATTAGGGGCAAAGAATATAAAGTGTGCCATCAAGTTTTTGAGGGCCTTAATCACTAAGTTTTCACATAACAAAATAGTTTTTAATAGGAAGATAGTTGAAAACAAGAATATACTTGGAATGGTGTAACACACCATGCATAGGAGTTTATAGTGGACACTTTGGAATAACTTGGTTTCTTGGGAGTTGGAAGCATGAGTATAACTTACTCATACAAGTAGAGGCTAGCAAAAAGACTAGGAGAAACCAACTAAGAGAGAATAATGGCCATAATCATGCAGTGCAACAAAGCATACTAATCAAAGCAAAGAGTGGTACTACAAGTCAAGGACTAAATGATCATAGAGGCTAATGGTGACTTGTCATAGTCATAACATGGTGTGACCATGTGCCAAGTCAACCCAAGAAAAGCATCAAAGGAGAATACCACAATACTATGCTTTTGCATGCTAAAACAAGGCATAATTTCTTCAAGGCACACTACGCAATCCCAATTGTTTGGAACAAGACATGCTACAGCAATAATCACTAATCATAAGGTCAAAACAACACCTAGCATGTCATGCTAAAGTCTAAGTCATAGTCAATGCAAGCTCCTCTTGCACTTCAAGCAAGAACTTACTACTCTTTTCCAACACCAAGCAACTTATTTGCAAAACGACACAAAAAGAATGTAACATCCCAAAAATACCAAACTTAGATCATAAAATTCTAATCCTCACATTTAGGGTTAACAAAAACTTTTCTAAATAAAATTATGAATGCATGCATATGTGTATGCATTGATTTTGAATTCTTTTAAAACCACCTTGTTTGTGTGATCCATTGCTTGTAAAATGTTTCTTAGGTGAAATAAACATCATCTAAAACATTTCCCACACTTTTCCTAAAGACAAGTAAATCAAAACAAATATATTAAGTGAATGGTCATTTTGACCAATTTAACTCCCATGCCTACTTTGGCTGTCTCAAACTTTCAAAACCTAACAGAAACTTTTCTGGATCTTTGCACCCCTTGAATGTACTCATAACAAGGTATCAAGGCCCACTTTCTGATCATCCAGAAACTTTCAAATGCATAGTTTAAATGACAATTCAAAATTGAATCTTCTTCATATGGGAAGATCCCACTTTTTCAAAAACCACTCAAACAAGCTCAACTTTCAAAACCCAAGCATCTGCAGACTCACCAGCACCAATCTAGCAAACCCACCAAAATTCATTTCAAAATTCCAAACTTGATTTCATGCGGCCATTTCATCAAACAGGTTGCAGACACAAAGCAAACAAAACATAAAACACTATAGTGTGCAGTGATTCTTGCCTAACTTGTTCCCTAGTTAGCTCACACACACAGCCTAGTAGATCATCTAGAAAGATTAGCCCAACACTAGCACCCCTGTGAGCTTGCCATTGCCATTAATGGTGAACAGCCGAGCACCTCAATGCCACCCCATAGTCGAGAGCAGGCTAGAGGAAGAAATAGCCATGCCAACCTTGTCTGGGAGGCAGCCCACCGTCCACCGCCACTGCCTGTCCCAGCCTCGAGCGTTGCCAAGCCCTGGACCACGCGCACAAGCCGCGCCCAGACCATGCCGAGCGTGCGCCAGAGCGCCACCCTCGACCATCGTCCACAGACCGCGCGCCGCCCTCACCGCGTGCACACACGATCACCACCGACCCAGGAGACCGCCAGCCATCCCCGTTTGCCGCCCCGTGCCATACAGCCACCGCCCGCCATCGAAGACGCCGCCTCTGCCGCGCAGAGCACCGCCCGTTCCAGACCAAACCACACCGCCCCATGCCTCGCGACCATGTTGTTGAGCATCACCAGGAGACACAGCACCGCCCCCTACCCTTGCTCATGCCATTAGCCGCATGTAACGTCGCCCCCGATGAGCTCACCGTGCGCCCCGACGGTCCCCTCGCTCGACTATAAATAGAGGCCACCCCCGCACGATTTCTTCACACCATCTCGCTCCCCTCCCCTCACTGACCGTGCCACACCGTTCTCAGAGCAAGGCGAGCACCACCTCGCCGGAATTTCACTGGAGCCTGCCGCTGCCGTAGAAGAAAGGAGCCAACGATTGGAGCCGCCCTAGGAGAAGCCACCGGTACCAGGAGGTTCGCCGTCGTCGACTTCGTCGTTTGCCCGCCTCGCCGATCCTCGCCCGTACCCCGGTGAGCCCCCAGCACCCCTCATTAGCCGCGCTAGGTTTCGTTCTCGCCGGAGTTGTCTCGCGTCGACGATCACCCTCAGCCGTTGGATTAGAACTAGATCGAACGATCCACGTTTCCCCATACCGCTTCGCCCAGCCCTGTGTCACTGACGAGTGGGGACACCCACTTAAGCAGCCCGCGGGAGCACTGCGCTTAGCAGGCCAGCCCGTTAGAATTTCCCGCGCAAGCCCAGTGATTCAAATTAAACTTTTTCTATTTCAATTCAAACACACTTCTGTACCCAACTTCAAAAATTAACCTAGATCGATTCAGTGCACCAAATTGGATGAAACCAATTTTGTTGGAAAGGTCTGTGAATGCTGAATCCAAGCCCGTTGGATTCAAGTCATTTGGATCTGTAGATCACCCATAGTAAATATAACAAGGCCGAAGCTTTTCTGCATTCAAACATTTTTCAAATTTAAACCATAAAAGCTTTTGAGTTAATTCCAACTCTCAAAAATCACATTTAACCATACCTTTCAGAATATATAAAAATATATAGGTTTACTTGCAGAAATAATGTTCAAGTAATAAAAGAATGCTTCATAAGCATTTCTAGCCACTTTAATTAATTAAAATAAAAGGGTAAAACCTTATTAAATTGTGACACCACTTTAAATCACATTCCCATGGACTACAATATGTGGTGATGACATGTGTCAACATGATCCCATATTTGGTTTGGAGAATATTAAATCTTAAGTATTTTTTCAATGAGTAGAAATTACTTTTCTAAAAATAAAAGGAATCAAATCAAGCCTTAACCTTGTAAGGTTAGAGATGATGCTAGATCATCTATAGGACCCTTTTGTGTGATGATTGCAAGTAGTTAAGTATTGTTTGGTGATTGTGTACCTTGTATTTATTCATAGACGCTAGTACCGACCAAGGCTACGAGGAGGAAGGAGGATACTACGAAGAGGAAGCCGAGGAGAACTTCAACCACTGCTCTGCACAAGGCAAGCTTATATTGACACTGATGCAAGATGATACTATATTGATGCAAGTTAACCCTTGCCAGATACCCTACTGATGCCACAAACCCATACTTGTGATATGACTACTATATGCCTTAAGCATATGTGATCATACCCATTTGATAAACCAATCCTAGTTTTACTTGCAAGATTCTTACTTTATTTCTTTATCAAATCTTACTTAGAGTTTACTTAAGTGACTAGTAGATTTTGGAAAGACGCTGAAGGTTGCCTAAAGAGCACAAAAATTTGGCCTAAGCTAGAAACCTTGATATCAGCCTAAGATATAAGGTTGGACTTAGTTGAAACTCCACTAGTTACCACCCCTCATCATTACTACCCCACCTGTAGATGCTAGTGCTAAGCATAAAACTTGATCAACTTTTAGATGGGAATACTTGGTGGAAAAATGGTTATGAAAACCTTGGAATGATGGATCATTCTATTGAAATGTTTTGGACATGTGTTTCCAAACACTTGATGATTTTGGTGATGAAAATGTTGAGGCATGAGCCTTAGCCCTTTATAAAACTGATGGTTGTCTGGATGCGATACCATTCCAATTTTATCGTACAACAACAATACCCAAATATTTGGTAGGGCTTGACTGGAAACTTATATACCTTAGTATTAGTTCCCTCACGACCAAGGTCTGAGCTGAGGCTACCTTGTGAAGATTGTCCACCTGTGCAGTACCCAAGATGACAGCTGGTCATGGTTGGGAGGCCAAACTCACAGGAGAGGTGCTTATACTAGGGCGTGTAATTGAAAGGTTAGGATTGATTATCCGCATACTGAGTATGGTGAATTCAGGATTTGTTCCTGACGGATGTATCGAATGTTGTGGTGAAAGTGTACAATCTCTGCAGAGTGTCAAACTATTCAAATAGCCGCGTCCGCGGTTATGGACAGTTGGAGTGGCCATACTGTTCCCCCATCAGACTTTTCAAAATGACTTGTGAAATGAATTGAGACTTTGACTTGACCACAACGGAGTTGTGACCTGAAATACAAGTTCCCACTTAGGAGTTATAAAATATGACTAGCTTCAGAACCTAGTAGAGATAAATCTGGCTTTTGCAAAACAACCCTAGAGCCTAGTGTCCTATTATCCAAAAACCCCCTTTTCCTGTTAGTATTAGTTTGCGAGTACTTAAAGAGTACTCATGGCTTTGTCCCTGGCTATTCCCATGGCCAGACTATGAAGAGGAGTACCTGGAAGATGGACCCCAGGAAGGTTACGACAACTAGGATCATCTCCCATCGTCAGCATTGCCTGTGACCCCAAAGATGGAGCTTCGCCTACGCTACCGTTATTATTACGTATTCCGCTGCTTGATGTTGTATTAAGAACTGGATCATGAGATCCTTATTTGTGTAAGAACTTATGTATCGTTTTTAATGGATGAAGTACTATGGTATCCAATTCTGTTATGTCTCGCAAAAATGGTAATCCTGGGATTGCGATGTATGGCATAACAGGTATCTAGGATTGAAAAATCCGGGTGTTGAAAAGTTGGTATCAGAGCCATCTTGACCATAGGAGACCCTAGTTATATTGGACGTTGAACCAAAAACTTAGTTTCAAAACCAAAGGAAACAAATATTTACGAAAACTTATTCTCATTCTTACCTCTTTAATTCTTTCATAAAAATTCATGTTCCTCCAAAACTCTTGCAAAATAGATAAAATTTTGACACACTTTATCACTCTACTAATATACTCATCCTATATTTTTATAGATGGACGTGAAGTACAACAAGTTTTACCAACTAGGGAATGGTGGAGACCTTATCTTTGAGAGGGATCTGGATCAGCTTTCGGAACTTCTGGAGCGTCCGCACCCCGAGTTCTTCGGAGCTCAGCTCAATGATCAAGGAGGAGAAGATCTGCAGTGGCTAATTGTTGCAAGTCTCCGAGGAAAGATTGAACCTCCCACTGCGGAGGGAATTCGGTTTACCTTGAGGGAAAACAACTGGCTCGATGGACTAGCCAGAGCAATGCAGGAAGCTCTTTCCTGTCTGTGTGGGCAGAGCATCAATGAGATCAAGGGTACTCGCTTTGAGTTTTGCCCAAGGCGTGATGCAAATGGACAACCATTGGAAGCCCCATACCACCCCGAGCTGAAGACTCAATTGGACCACCTTAGCTTCATGATGTATGATCGTCAGCAGGAACTGGACAACTGCCGTGACTATTGCAACCACAAGTCTGCCATCATCAAGGCGAAGGATCAGACCATCGCCATGCTAGCAAAGGATCGCAAGTCTCGCCGCCATCAGCTCGACAAGAAGGAGCGCATTATTGCCCGTCTTCTCCATCGCATCTCATCTCTGGAGGAGACCATCCACGAGAGAGACATGCAGTTGGAGGAAAGGGAGAATGCCGGAGAGGATCTTCGTGGAGACCCTTACTCCTATCTCAGCGATGACGATGATTTTCTGGAGGATCAGGCCATGGACTTCTTCACCGATGAGGATGATTTCGCCTTCATCGATGATAATGAAGATGATGAAGCCACAGACTCCAAGGAGTAGTAGCACTGAGCACTAGCGTAGTGAGTAGTAGTCGGTCCCACTATATCGTAGATTTCAGAATGGTTCTTAAAACCATCTGTTTTTCTTTGTTGTGGTGTGTGTTGTACTGTGTGCTATGAGTGAATGAATGAAAAAGCAAGTTTCTAGAAAAACCTGAGTCAAACTCTAAAAACTTTGCAAAGACCCAAAACCTTAGAAATTTCCCTCTTTTCTCATGATCTATATCAATCTTCAGATGCCACGTGGAGGAAGTGGTTCAGCCCCGGACCCGATGTTGCAGATCCTGCAAATGTTGACTTCTGACCGCGAAGCTGAAAGAGCGGAATGTCAAGCCAACCTAGCCACTCTGCAACAGATAGCCCAGCTAGCCCACAACAACCAAGGCCACGGAAATCAGGACAACCATGGATCTAAGCTCAAGAATTTCCAGAATACCAACCCGCCCATTTTCACCAAGTCAGAAGAACCCCTAGACGCTGATGATTGGCTGCAAACCATGGAAAACAACCTAGAAGTCGCCGGAGTGGAAGACAACGAGAAGGTCCTGTTTGCCACCCATTATCTAGCCGGAGATGCCAGGGCATGGTGGAACAGTGTTCGTGCAATGACCGGAGGCTAAATGATGACCTGGGAGGAATTCAAGGTCAAGTTCAGCAGAACCCATGTACCACCAGGTTTGATCAAGAGAATGAGAGACGAGTTCAGAGAGTTTAAGCAAGGAAGGATGACTGTAGTGGAATACCGTGACAAATTTTTGTCATTAGCTAGGTATGCCCCGGACGAGATAGACACCGAAGCCAAGAAGAAAGAAAGATTCCTGAATGGTCTGCACAACAAGATGCAGACAGTGTTAGTCAATATCCCCTTTGTTGATATTGAAGCCCTTGTCGACTCTGCTATCCAGATGGAAGGAAAGATCAACCAGGCCAATGAGAACTGCAAGCGTCGCATGATGCATCAACCAGGAACCCATCAGACCCCAAAGTATCGCCCCAACCCATCTCCAGGATTTGCCCCAAGAACCAACAGACCCCCTATGAACCGTCCGACCTACCCCAACCGTGGAAACCCTAGACCCGGAGGAAATCACAACAACCCCGGCAACTCTAGCAATTTCACCCGTGCCCCACCCAAGTTCAACAACAACAATGCTACCGCCAACCCCAACACTGCCCCGAGGACTGGAAGCAATGCTATGCCTGTCGCAGCCAAGGACAAGTCACAAGTGACCTGTTATGACTGTGGAAATAAATGCCACTATTCCAACGAGTGCCCCAATAAGAAGAATTCTATAGCCCCCAACGCCAATGTCCCAGCTCAACAGCAGCGTCATGTCTAGCTAGGGAGAAGATTTTCCCCAGGGAATTCACTCAACCGCAATGGCCGTCTTTTTCTCATGCATGCTGAAGAAGCTCAGGAAGCGCCAGACATTGTGCTGGGTATGTTTTCTGTTAATTCAGTACTTGCAATAGTGTTTTTTGACTCTGGTGCATCGCATTCATTTGTCACCGAAGAATTTGCCTGCACTAGTAAAATTCAACCAACCAAATTGAAGCATGTGATGATTGTACAAATTCCCGGATCAACCACCAAGGCTAGGCAAATTTGCAAGGCCGTCCCTATCCGAATCCATGGCATAGATTTTTATGCTAACCTAATAGTACTCGGAACTAAAGGTTTGGAAGTAGTACTAGGAATGGATTGGATGTCCAAACATAAAGGATTGATTGACTGTGCCAAGAAAGCCATCACCATGACCAGTACCGCCGGAATATCAGTCGAGCATATATCTGAAACCTTACCTCGCCAATTCAAGTGTAACAAGAGTATAGCCCAACCTACCATTACCAAGTCCGGATAGTCTGCGAATACCCTGATGTATTTCCAGATGTTTTGCCCGGTATGCCCCCAGATCGGGATATCGAGTTTATCATTGAACTAATCCCTGGAACAGGACCCATAGCCCAAAGACCCTATAGTATGAACCCGTCAGAACTAGAAGAATTGAAGAAGCAACTGGATTCCATGTTGGAAATCGGATTGATTCAACCAAGTGCGTTCCCATGGAGATCACCTGTCTTGTTTGTGGACAAGAAGGATGGAGGTAACCATTTGTGTACGGATTATCGGAAGTTGAATGATGTCACCATCAAGAACAAGTACCCCTTGCCCAAGATAGAAGATTTGTTTGATCAGTTGATGTGCCCAGGTGTTTTCTAAGACTGATCTTAGAACTGGCTATCATCAACTCAAAATTCATGCAGAGGATATTCCAAAGACTGCCTTTACCACCAGATATGGATTGTATGAGTATAAAGTCATGTCTTTTGGATTAACCAATGCCCCCGCTTATTTCATGAACCTCATGAATAAGATTTTTATGGACTTCCTGGATAAGTTTGTCGTTGTTTTCATAGATGACATTCTGATTTATTCCAAATCAGAATAAGAACATGAGCTACACCTAAGGACCATTCTTGGAACACTTAGAGAGCATCAGCTGTATGCAAAGTTTAGCAAATGTGAATTCTGGTTACAGGAAGTAGGATTCCTCGGTCACATTGTATCAGCCGGAGGAATTGCTGTTGACCCTGCCAAAGTGAAAGATGTAGAAGATTGGCAAGCCCCAACCACTCAAACCCAAGTTCGTGCTTTTCTCGGATTGGCAGGATATTACCGCAAATTTGTAGAAGGATTCTCTAGTATCGCTAGACCCATGACCCAATTGCTGAAGATGGACAAGAAGTTTGAATGGACCGACAAATGTGAAGCGAGTTTTCAAGAACTCAAAAGGAGATTGATTTCAGCCCCAATCTTGATTATGCCGAATATCACGAAGCCCTTCGATGTGTATTGTGACGCATCCAAGATTGGTCTCGGATGTGTGCTAAGGCAAGAAGGCAAAGTTATATCTTCTCTATCGCGACAATTAAGCAACATGAACAAAATTACCCAACCCATGACCTCGAACTCGCAACCGTAGTTCAAGCCCTGAAGACATGGAGACATTACCTGATGGGAAACCGTTGTGAGATTTATTCGGATCACAAGAGCCTAAAGTATATATTCACTCAGAAGGAGCTGAATATGAGGCAGAGAAGATGGATTGAGCTAATCAAGGATTACGACCTAGACATTCACTATCACCCTGGTAAAGCCAACGTGGTAGCCGATGCCCTTAGCAGATTGCCGTGCCGCTTGAACTCCATGATTTTGAAGGAGCAACCAAGTTTGCACAAAGAGATGGAAGATTTTTGAATGGAATTAGTAAGTGAAGGATTTTTGGCTAGCATAGAACTTCAGCCCACTTTGATCAGTCAGATTAAAGAGGCGCAGAAGGGAAATGCCAGTATCGACGGAATCAAGCGTCGTATCGGCACAGGCAAGGTAACCGGATTCACCGAGGACGAAGAGGGAGTTTTGTGGTACAAAGGACGCCTTTGTGTACCAGCAGATTCTGAGTTGAAAGAAGTCATCTTGAAGGGGGCTCATGATACTCTTTATTCTATCCATCCCGTAGGAACTAAGATGTATCAAGATTTGAAAGAGAAATTTTGGTGGCATAAGATGAAGAGAGAAATCGGAAGCTATATCGCCAAGTGTGATATATGTCAGCGAGTCAAGGCCGGACATCAAAGACCCGCTGGATTGTTGCAACCTTTGCAAATTCCGGAATGGAAATGGGATTCTGTAGGAATGGACTTTATCACTGCACTACCTACTTCTAGTAGGGGAAATGACTCTATCTGGGTCATAGTGGACAGATTGTCCAAAGTTGCCCATTTCTTACCCGTCAAAACCACCTATCAGAGTTCGAAGCTAGCGGAGTTGTACATCGCTAGAATCGTTAGTTGCATGGAGTCCCCAAGAACATCGTATTGGATCGAGGAACTCAGTTTACCTCGAGATTCTGGAAGAAAGTCCAAGAAGGTTTAGGAACCCGCCTAGATTTCAGCACCGCATATCACCCTCAGACCGATGGACAAACGGAGCGAGTAAATCAAATACTCGAAGATATGCTTAGAGCATGTGTGCTAGAATATGGATCCAAGTGGGAAGACTGTCTGCCGTTTGCAGAATTTTCCTACAACAACAGTTACCAAGCCAGTTTGCAAATGGCCCCATTTGAATTTATGTACGGAAGGAAGTGTCGCACCCCTTTGAACTGGTCGGAAGTAGGAGAGAGTCAGATTTTCGGACCCGACATCCTACGAGAAGCAGAAGAGAAGGTTCACAAGATTCGTGAGCACCTCAAGACAGCCCAATCCCGACAGAAGAGTTAAGCCGACAAGAGACGTAGAGACCTCGCCTTCAACATAGGAGATTTTTTTTATCTGAAAGTGTCGCCATTGAAGGGAATGCAGCGTTTCCAACTCAAGGGAAAGTTAGCCCCCAGATATATCGGACCTTTCAAAATTTTGAACCGTCGAGGAGAGGTATCGTATCAATTGGAACTACCTGAAGAGATGTCAGCTTTGCACAACGTGTTCCATATCTCGTTACTTCGCAAGTGTCTTGAAGTCCCCGAGAAGACCGAAGTGTTCAAGAATATCGATCACCGGACCATAGAGATCAACGATGGCCTGACCTATCCCGAAGTACCCATCCGTATATTGGAATAAGCCTTTCGAACTACCAGAACCAGAAGCATCAAGTTTCTCAATATTCAGTGGAGCAACCACACAGAAGAGGAAGCTACCTGGGAACGCGAAGATCACATCAGGACGGAGTTTCCCGATCTCTTCAAATCCTAGGTAATCTTTTCGTCCTTTTCAAATCTCGGGACAAGATTTTGTTTAAGGGGGGAAGGTTTGTAACATCCCAAAAATACCAAACTTAGATCATCAAATTCTAATCCTCACATTTAGGTTTAACAAAAACTTTTCTAAATAAAATTATGAATGCATGCATATGTGTATGCATTGATTTTGAATTCTTTTAAAACCACCTTGTTTGTGTGATCCATTGCTTGTAAAATGTTTCTTAGGTGAAATAAACATCATCTAAAACATTTCCCACACTTTTCCTAAAGACAAGTAAATCAAAACAAATATATTAAGTGAATGGTCATTTTGACCAATTTAACTCCCATGCCTACTTTGGCTGTCTCAAACTTTCAAAACCTAACAGAAACTTTTTTGGATCTTTGCACCCCTTGAATGTACTCATAACAAGGTATCAAGGCCCACTTTGTGATCATCCAGAAACTTTCAAATGCATAGTTTAAATGACAATTCAAAATTGAATCTTCTTCATATGGGAAGATCCCACTTTTTCAAAAACCACTCAAACAAGCTCAACTTTCAAGACCCAAGCATCTGCAGACTCACCAGCACCAATCTAGCAAACCCACCAAAATTCATTTCAAAATTCCAAACTTGATTTCATGCGGCCATTTCATCAAACAGGTTGCAGACACAAAGCAAACAAAACATAAAACACTATAGTGTGCAGTGATTCTTGCCTAACTTGTTCCCTAGTTAGCTCACACACAACCCAGTAGATCATCTAGAAAGATTAGCCCAACACTAGCACTCCTGTGAGCTTGCCATTGCCATTAATGGTGAACAGCCGAGCACCTCAATGCCACCCCATTGTCGACAGCAGGCTAGAGGAAGAAATAGCCATGCCAACCTTGTCTGGGAGGCAGCTCACCGTCCACCGCCACTCCCTGTCCCAGCCTCGAGCGTTGCCAAGCCCTGGACCACGCACACAAGCCGCGCCCAGACCATGCCGAGCGTGCGCCAGAGCGCCACCCTCGACCATCGTCCACAGACTGCACGCCGCCCTCACCGCGTGCACACACGATCACCACCTACCCAGGAGACCGCCAGACATCCCCGTTTGCCGCCCCGTGCCATACAGCCACCGCCCGCCGTCGAAGACGCCGCCTCTGCCGCGCAGAGCACCGCCCGTTCCAGACCAAACCACACCGCCCCATGCCTCGCGACCATGTCATTGAGCATCGCCAGGAGACACAGCACCGTCCCCTACCCTTGCGCATGCCATTAGCCGCCTGTAACGTCGCCCCGACGAGCTCACCGTGCGCCCCGACGGTCCCCTCGCTCGACTATAAATAGAGGCCACCCCCGCACGATTTCTTCACACCATCTCACTCCCCTCCCCTCACTGACCGTGCCACACCGTTCTCAGAGCAAGGCGAGCACCACTGTAACACCCTCAGAATCGACCCTATGCAAGTTTTAGCGCTTCCTGCCAAACCCACATAGAAACGATTCAAAGATGCCCACCAGGCACTTGCGTGCGGGTGGAAAACGAAGTAATAACATTACACAACAGTCCTCGATGTGACCCACAGAACAGATATATATACAGCAGCAACTCAATGAGTCAAGAATACAGATATAATATACAAAGATCCAAATCACCTTGAAAATGATAGAGCGTCCAGCTACGGACAAGATGCAAATGGGGCTAAGAGCCCTGAAGAATAACCAATGGCATCCATAACCCTGCCCAGGCCAAGCCGGAAGGATAACCCTGCTAACGACGTCGATCTCAAACCTGCTTAAACAAAAGGGGTGCCGACAAAGGGCAAAGGAAAAAGAGGAGCGTCAGTACTGAGGCCAGTACACGGCGAGACTAGAATTCGGCGGTCCTCGCCTACATAGGTATGGTGGACTGAAGCGGCAGCGGCAACATGCACTGAACAACCTATAGAGACTCGATACAACTGGCGGCTATCAGAGAGGGGTAAGAAAGACCCATTCGGAACCAACCTGATTCTTACACCAAACAATCCCATCCTGGTATTTCCCCCTCGAGACCAATCGAGGAAGTCCACCGAGGAACTCACACAGTTGGCAGTTTTATCTATTCAGTTATCGTTGCAGCAATTACTAGTCAGGTATAGATAGTTATCCTGATAAAATAAGCAGTGGGCACTTTTAGTTAACCTTTCCGTTATAGTTGCAACACTTACTAGTCAGATACCATTAGCATGAGATAACCCAAAACCCAGCAGTTGTTGGTACTTTTATTTAGCCATTCCGTTATAGTTGCAATACTTACTAGTCAGGTACAATGGTCGCAAGCGACAACCCAAACAAGCAATTGTTGGCAGTTTTATTTAGCCATTCCATTATAGTGAAGCTGATTACTAGTCATTATAAAGTCAAATTTATAGCACTACTTTAGTTATAGTTGTCTATGATCGAGATACTGTGCTCCAAGTCGTCCATAACCGCGGACACGGCTTTCAGAAAGTTTTACCCTGCAGGGGTGCACAAATAGCAACACACACTCGATCAACCTCGGAAAAACCAAATCAAAACCCAACGAGGCCTTCACGACAAAGCAATCACAGGATTCAGAAATATTTCAGGGGGCCACCCCATTGAGTACACCCGCAACGAAGTTAGCTGACTCCGAGACGGACTCAAGGTTTGCGTCAATGGCTGTAAACGATTGGGAACCCAAAAATGGGCTTGTCGATACCGCGAAAACACTCCGCTTACCTAAACAGTACAGGTGCTATCCATCGCACAATCGTAATAAAGCAGTAAAGCATGGCATAGGTACAGGATAGTAAATAAAACCTCAAACTAGTTTGTGGCCCCAAGAAATAAGAATGAATCAAGCTCTGGCTCAGGGGGTCCCATAATTCCCCGTATGTGGATAGCGCGAATATTCAAGGAACAGGTATCAAGTACTCGGGGTCCTACGGGACACAAGTGGACGGTTAACAACCAAATAACATCTATTGCCCACCTGTGCCTCTGCTTATCTACTTCAATTTTAGTTGATAAACAATAATTAAAGTGAACGAAAAGTAAAGCCATGATCATCTCCAACATCAAACATGCGGCAATACTCCAACAACTGTGGTACTGGACGACACGCGACAGCACTTGAGCAAGCGACTATGACGCGCAAGTCCAACTATCTACCAAACAACAGGTAATAGGATGTGTCCAAGGCAATATAAGGCAGCAAGGGATATCTCGGGTACGAAAACTAGAGCATCGCAACACAGATAGCAATAGATCAACAGGAGGGAATAAATACTATAAAAGTAAGATAGGTAGAAAGGGGGAGATGCTTGCCTGAAAAACATTGCCGAAGGTTCATCCGAAGATCAGGGCGAAGCTCACATCAACTCAACGGCCTTATCCGCGAAGAAGCAAAACACTAGAGTAAACACCGGATGCACTATTTAATACAACGGCAGAAGATCGGCATGATGCATGTATGATGTATGGCATGGCGAAGATGCGATGCAATTAGGCAAGATTAAGCGGAACCGGGGTCCCGGCAAGTAATTAAATGGTTCAAGTTATTTAGAACCCCCGCAATTTAAATGTTGTCTTAACAGGACAAAACATGGCATCGGTTCGCTACACAAATTTAAATGGGACCAATATACGACTAGATTTGCCCGCATATGGGCCCCATATTTAATTATAAGGTGAATCGGCATAAGGCCCCCAAACCACAGACAAGTATGCATGCATGAACAATTTAATATGCAACAATTTGATATTAAATTTATATAAAATAGGGCTCGCGAAAAGGTTCACACATTAGGGTTCGGCAGATCTTGGGGGTTCCGGAGGGTTCAGGATCGGACTCAGGGTTTGGGGTTCGACGGGATCGGTCTCGGGGTTGGATACAAGGTGAAGAACTTGGCGTTCCGGGAAGAAGGACTTGGTTCGGTGTCGATCTTGTAGTCGCGAAGATCTTGTCGGGGCCGCGTATCGGGACGGTCTCGGCGTCCGGGGTGCAGTGCTTGACGTCCCTCGGTTCCATGTCGACGGCCTTGGTGTCCTCGATGGAGAACTCAGTGTATCCGTGTCGTGGTTCTTGTCAGGGTTCTCGGCTTCGGGCGCCGGGATCGTTCTTCGGCTCTAGGGTTGGATAACTTGATGTCCGTGTAGGCGATCTTGTTGGAACCATATCGAAGGCCCTGATGTCGAGAAGATCTTGGCGGGATCGGGCTTCAAAATCCGGGAGGGGAACTTGGTGTCCAGGGTCTCGGCGTCTTCGGGTTCCGAAGGAGGGCTTGGCGTACAAGGTGGGGATATCCGGGTTACATCGTCAGTTGCCGGTCCTCGGTCTTCTGCAGTACCATGATTATCCTCAAGTGAAGGCCAAAAATAGCTGAGGTGGTCAACATCTCCACACGGCCACCACATCCCGGCATCTTCACTCAAGCAACCATGTACAAGCACATCATCGCAGACGCGCGCAAGCAGGAACGGAGGCACGACGGCGAGCTCGCCGGGACGAGGCCGAGAGCGGGCTGCGCCATGGCGACTGCAGGGAGGGCGGCACGCCAGGCGGAGGGGAGAGGGCCTGCAGGACGCCGGCGCTGGGGAGGAAGACCGGAGCGGCTCGCGGTGGGGTCCCTGGCGACATCCACAGCGGAGCTCGGTCGGAGCGGTCGAGGGCGCGCGGCCGCGGCGGAGTTCGGGGTGCAGAGGCGGGGTCGAGGAGCCGGCGGGCCGGGGTCGTGGCCGAGGTCGACGGCGACCGGGGAAGGCGGCGAGGAGGGCGCGTCCGGGGCAGGGTGGAGGCGCCAGAGGACTGTGAGGGCGAGGCGACACTGGGCGGCCGGCACAGAGAGGGGAGGCGGCCGGCGAGGGGCTTGGCGGGGCGCGGCCGGCGACGTGGTTCCGGCGAGGTGGAGGGGCCGCGGTCGGCGACGAGGAGGCGCGGAAGAGGAGGGCTCAGGGGCGAGCGCGACGGCGGCGGGGCGGGGAGGAGAGGCCGCGGCGAGGCCGACGGAGGGCGGCGGCACAGAGGGCAGGGCCGGTGGCGACCGGAGGGAGAAGGAGAGGTGGCTCGGCGGGGCGCCGCGGCTGCCGGAGGAGGGAGAGAGCGGGGTCGGGAGCGAGGAGAAGGGAGGGATAGGATTGGAGCGTGGCGACGGGGGCGGTGGGACCGGGGTGGGACCAGGGTGGGGCCGGACGCGGGCAGGAGGGGAGGACGTGGGGCGCGTGGGTGGGGAAGTGGGAACGCGTGAGGGAGGGGTGGGGCCAGGCGGGGTGTGGGTGAGTTGCTGCGGGTGGGGCCAGGGGGACCGGTGGCGTGGGGCCAGGGTGGAAGGGGGAGAGGGTAGGAGTGGGGAGTGTGTGCTGTGTGGGGTGGGGCCCAGGAGGAGAGAGGGAGAGGGGGCTGGTGGATTGATGAGGTGGCGGTGGGTGTGATGAGGTGGAGGGAAGGTGAGGTGGCAGGCTAGGATAGGTGGGTAGACTAGGTTTGGGTAGGGATAGGAATTAGACAGGCTGTTTGTACTGGGGGTGGCCAACTGGGTCGGATCGGCCTGGTTCGGCTGCCCCCTAAAAATATTAAACATTTTATTTAATTAAAACGGGGCGTTTGAAAACTGTGGTTAGACAAAACAAAATATTCCGGAGACCCGGGTTTTGCGTTTGGAACAAAGACGGGGCGTTTAGAAAACAAGAACAGGTTTTTCCGCAAATAGTTTTATGCAAGCAAATGCAAGATGATGACGATGCTCAAATGCAATGTGGCATGATGACATGGGCATGCGGTCATGATGATGCAATGCACAAAAACAACGCGATTTTCTAGTAGTGGTTTTAGCGGGATGCCACAATTCGACACCACTAACAATGGATCTCGCCCTCGAGATCCGCCTCATGGTACCGGAAAGAAGGGCGGCGACCTGAATATTCTCGCATCGTGTAGATCCTCGCGACACCACTAACGAGGGTTCCTTCTTCATCTTGAAATTGGCGACACCACCAACAATGGTCGGGGCTCACGTCCATTAAGAGAACACTCCGGAGAAACAAAGGACGGAGGTAGAGGTATCAAAAGGTAAAGGCCACTTCTAACTTCCGTGGAATGAGTGAAATCACATTAATTCACCAATTCAATGTTCAAGAGCGAATGGTAAGAGTAGTGGTATGGTAGCTACTCCATCCCGCACTCAAACCATTACTCTGCACGCGAATAGGCGGATTATGCAACGAACTCTCGGAATCAGACTGAAGATCTCGACAAACGAGGGTCGGAACAAAGGAGTGATGCAGACTCTGCATCGGATCTGGCGTAGATGATGTCGTTGCGTCGGAAAACACCGGAAGGCACGAGAAGGAACAAAGAGAAGTCCACCAGACGAAGGATTCCTCGGATAGCATGAAGACCAGATGTAGCAACACCGTTACCAAAGGAGGAAGCGAAAACCTAAAGGTACGACGGAAAACCCAACCACGGGAAGTCCTGGACTCGAAGAGAGAGAAGAGAGCGGATTTAAAACACGCAGAGGTGAGAGGAGAGCAGCAGAGGGGTAAGGAGCAAAATCAGACCTAATAAGAACTATCCAACAGATTTTTCAAAAATAGTTTTGACACTCTACTTCGGCCGTTAGCTAGGTTATCCTACAGGCTGGACTTGTGGGGTATCGCAACTGCTGAGCTCTGATACCACCCTCAGAATCGACCCTATGCAAGTTTTAGCGCTTCCCGCCAAACCCACATAGAAACGATTCAAAGGTGCCCACCAGGCACTTGCGTGCGGGTGGAAAACGAAGTAATAACATTACACAACAGTCCTCGATGGGACCCACAGAACAGATATACATACAGCAGCGACTCAATGAGTCAAGAATACAGATATAATATACAAAGATCCAAATCACCTTGAAAATGATAGAGCGTCCAGCTACGGACAAGATGCAAATGGGGCTAAGAGCCCTGAAGAATAACCAATGGCGTCCATAACCCTGCCCAGGCCAAGCCGGAAGGATAACCCTGCTAACGACGTCGATCTCAAACCTGCTTAAACAAAAGGGGTGCCGACAAAGGGCAAAGGAAAAAGAGGAGCGTCAGTACTGAGGCCAGTACACGGCGAGACTAGAATTCGGCGGTCCTCGCCTACATAGGTATGGTGGACTGAAGCGGCAGCGGCAACATGCACTGAACAACCTATAGAGACTCGATACAACTGGCGGCTATCAGAGAGGGGTAAGAAAGACCCATTCGGAACCAACCTGATTCTTACACCAAACAATCCCATCCTGGTATTTCCCCCTCGAGACCAATCGAGGAAGTCCACCGAGGAACTCACACAGTTGGCAGTTTTATTTATTCAGTTATCATTGCAGCAATTACTAGTCAGGTATAGATAGTTATCCTGATAAAATAAGCAGTGGGCACTTTTAGTTAACCTTTCCGTTATAGTTGCAACACTTACTAGTCAGATACCATTAGCATGAGATAACCCAAAACCCAGCAGTTGTTGGTACTTTTATTTAGCCATTCCGTTATAGTTGCAATACTTACTAGTCAGGTACAATGGTCGCAAGCGACAACCCAAACAAGCAATTGTTGGCAGTTTTATTTAGCCATTCCATTATAGTGAAGCTGATTACTAGTCATTATAAAGTCAAATTTATAGCACTACTTTAGTTATAGTTGTCTATGATCGAGATACTGTGCTCCAAGTCGTCCATAACCGCGGACACGGCTTTCAGAAAGTTTTACCCTGCAGGGGTGCACAAATAGCAACACACACTCGATCAACCTCGGAAAAACAAAATCAAAACCCAACGAGGCCTTCACGACAAAGCAATCACAGGATTCAGAAATATTTCAGGGGGCCACCCCATTGAGTACACCCGCAACGAAGTTAGCTGACTCCGAGACGGACTCAAGGTTTGCGTCAATGGCTGTAAACGACTGGGAACCCAAAACTGGGCTTGTTGATACCGCGAAAACACTCCGCTTACCTAAACACTACAGGTGCTATCCATCGCACAATCGTAATAGAGCAGTAAAGCATGGCATAGGTACAGGATAGTAAATAAAACCTCAAACTAGTTTGTGGCCCCAAGAAATAAGAATGAATCAAGCTCTGGCTCAGGGGGTCCCATAATTCCCCGTATGTGGATAGCGCGAATATTCAAGGAACAGGTATCAAGTACTCGGGGTCCTACGGGACACAAGTGGACGGTTAACAACCAAATAACATCTATTGCCCACCTGTGCCTCTGCTTATCTACTTCAATTTTAGTTGATAAACAATAATTAAAGTGAACGAAAAGTAAAGCCATGATCATCTCCAACATCAAACATGCGGCAATACTCCAACAACTGTGGTACTGGACGACACGCGACAGCACTTGAGCAAGCGACTATGACGCGCAAGTCCAACTATCTACCAAACAACAGGTAATAGGATGTGTCCAAGGCAATATAAGGCGGCAAGGGATATCTCGGGTACGAAAACTAGAGCATCGCAACACAGATAGCAATAGATCAACAGGAGGGAATAAATACTATAAAAGTAAGATAGGTAGAAAGGGGGAGATGCTCGCCTGAAAACATTGCCGAAGGTTCATCCGAAGATCAGGGCGAAGCTCACATCAACTCAACGGCCTTATCCGGAAGAAGCAAAACACTAGAGTAAACACCGGATGCACTATTTAATACAACGGCAGAAGATCGGCATGATGCATGTATGATGTATGGCATGGCGAAGATGCGATACAATTAGGCAAGATTAAGCGGAACCGGGGTCCCGGCAAGTAATTAAACGGTTCAAGTTATTTAGAACCCCCGCAATTTAAATGTTGTCTTAACAGGACAAAACATGGC
Source organism: Avena sativa (assembly GCA_916181665.1). Lineage (NCBI taxonomy): Eukaryota > Viridiplantae > Streptophyta > Magnoliopsida > Poales > Poaceae > Avena > Avena sativa. The sequence goes on from OV702284.1 coordinate 80,334,276, forward strand.
ATCGGTTCGCTACACAAATTTAAATGGGACCAATATACGACTAGATTTGCCCGCATATGGGCCCCATATTTAATTATAAGGTGAATCGGCATAAGGCCCCCAAACCACAGACAAGTATGCATGCATGAACAATTTAATATGCAACAATTTGATATTACATTTATATAAAATAGGGCTCGCGAAAAGGTTCACACATTAGGGTTCGGCAGATCTTGGGGGTTCCGGAGGGTTCGGGATCGGACTCAGGGTTTGGGGTTCGACGGGATCGGTCTCGGGGTTGGATACAAGGTGAAGAACTTGGCGTTCCGGGAAGAAGGACTTGGTTCGGTATTGATCTTGTAGTCGCGAAGATCTTGTCGGGGCCGCGTATCGGGACGGTCTCGGCGTCCGGGGTGCAGTGCTTGACGTCCCTCGGTTCCATGTCGACGGCCTTGGTGTCCTCGATGGAGAACTCAGTGTATCCGTGTCGTGGTTCTTGTCGGGGTTCTCGGCTTCGGGCGCCGGGATCGGTCTTCGGCTCTAGGGTTGGATAACTTGATGTCCGTGTAGGCGATCTTGTTGGAACCATATCGAAGGCCCTGATGTCGAGAAGATCTTGGCGGGATCAGGCTTCAAAATCCGGGAGGGGAACTTGGTGTCCAGGGTCTCGGCGTCTTCGGGTTCCGAAGGAGGGCTTGGCGTACAAGGTGGGGATATCCGGGTTACATCGTCAGTTGCCGGTCCTCGGTCTTCTGCAGTACCATGATTATCCTCAAGTGAAGGCCAAAAATAGCTGAGGTGGTCAACATCTCCACACGGCCACCACATCCCGGCATCTTCACTCAAGCAACCATGTACAAGCACATCATCGCAGACGCGCGCAAGCAGGAACGGAGGCACGACGGCGAGCTCGCCGGGACGAGGCCGAGAGCGGGCTGCTCCATGGCGGCTGCAGGGAGGGCGGCGCGCCAGGCGGAGGGGAGAGGGCCTGCAGGACGCCGGCGCTGGGGAGGAAGACCGGGGCGGCTCGCGGTGGGGTCCTTGGCGACATCCACATCGGAGCTCGGTCGGAGCGGTCGAGGGCGCGCGGCAGCGACGGAGGTCGGGGTGCAGAGGCGGGGTCGAGGAGCCGGCGGGCCGGGGTCGTGGCCGAGGTCAACGGCGACCGGGGAAGGCGGCGAGGAGGGCGCGTCCGGGGCAGGGTGGAGGCGCCAGAGGCCTGTGAGGGCGAGGCGACACTGGGCGGCCGGCACAGAGAGGGGAGGCGGCCGGCGAGGGGCTTGGCAGGGCGCGGCCGGCGACGCGGTTCCGGCGAGGTGGAGGGGCCGCGGTCGGCGACGAGGAGGCGCGAAAGAGGAGGGCTCGGGGGCGAGCGCGACGGCGGCGGGGCGGGGAGGAGAGGCCGCGGCGAGGCCGACGGAGGGCGGCGACACAGAGGGCTGGGCCGGTGGCGACCAGAGGGAGAAGGAGAGGCGGCTCGGCGGGGTGCCGCGGCTGCCGGAGGAGGGAGAGAGCGGGGTCGGGAGAGAGGAGAAGGGAGGGAGAGGATTGGAGCGTGGCGACGGGGGCGGTGGGACCGGGGTGGGGCCGGACGCGGGCAGGAGGGGAGGACGTGGGGCGCGTGGGTGGGGAAGTGGGAACGCGTGAGGGAGGGGTGGGGCTAGGCGGGGTGTGGGTGAGTTGCTGCGGGTGGGGCCAGGGGGACCGGTGGCGTGGGGCCAGGGTGGAAGGGAGAGAGGGTAGGAGTGGGGAGTGTGTGCTGTGTGGGGTGGGGGCCAGGAGGAGAGAGGGAGAGGGGGCTGGTGGATTGATGAGGTGGCGGTGGGTGTGATGAGGTGGAGGGAAGGTGAGGTGGCAGGCTAGGATAGGTGGGTAGACTAGGTTTGGGTAGGGATAGGAATTAGACAGGCTGTTTGTACTGGGGGTGGCCAACTGGGTCGGATCGGACCGGTTCGGCTGCCCCCTAAAAATATTAAACATTTTATTTAATTAAAACGGGGCGTTTGAAAACTGTGGTTAGACAAAACAAAATATTCCGGAGACCCGGGTTTTGCGTTTGGAACAAAGACGGGGCGTTTAGAAAACAAGAACAGGTTTTTCCGCAAATAGTTTTATGCAAGCAAATGCAAGATGATGACGATGCTCAAATGCAATGTGGCATGATGACATGGGCATGCGGTCATGATGATGCAATGCACAAAAACAACGCGATTTTCTAGTAGTGGTTTTAGCGGGATGCCACAACCACCTCGCCGGAATTTCACTGGAGCCTGCCGCTGCCGGAGAAGAAAGGAGCCAGCGATTGGAGCCGCCCCAGGAGAAGCCACCGGTACCAGGAGGTTCGCCGTCGTCGACTTCATCGTTCGCCCGCCTCGCCGACCCTCGCCCGTACCCCGGTGAGCCCCCAGCACCCCTCACTGGCCGCGCTAGGTTTCGTTCTCGCCGGAGTTGTCTCGCGTCGACGATGACCCTCAGTCGTTGGATTAGAACTAGATCGAACGATCCACGTTGCCCCATACCGCTTCGCCCAGCCCCGTGTCACTGACGAGTGGGGACACCCACTTAAGCAGCCCGTGGGAGCACTGCGCTTAGCAGGCCGGACCGTTAGAATTTCCCGCGCAAGCCCAGTGATTCAAATTAAACTTTTTCTATTTCAATTCAAACACACTTCTGTACCCAACTTCAAAAATCAACCCAAATCGATTCAGTGCACCAAATTGGATGAAACCAATTTTGTTGGAAAGGTCTGTGAATGCTGAATCCAAGCCCGTTGGATTCAAGTAAATTTGGATCTGTAGATCACCCATAGTAAAAATAACAAGGCAGAAGCTTTTCTACATTCAAACATTTTTCAAATTTAAACCATAAAAGCTTTTGAGTTAATTCCAACTCTCAAAAATCACATTTAACCATACCTTTCAGAATATATAAAAATATATAGGTTTACTTGCAGAAATAATGTTCAAGTAATAAAAGAATGCTTCATAAGCATTTCTAGCCACTTTAATTAATTAAAATAAAAGGGTAAAACCTTATTAAATTGTGACACCACTTTAAATCACATTCCCATGGACTACAATATGTGGTGATGACATGTGTCAACATGATCCCATATTTGGTTTGGAGAATATTAAATCTTAAGTAGTTTTTCAATGAGTAGAAATTACTTTCTAAAAATAAAAGGAATCAAATCAAGCCTTAACCTTGTAAGGTTAGAGATGATGCTAGATCATCTATAGGACCCTTGTGTGTGATGATTGCAAGTAGTTAAGTATTGTTTGGTGATTGTGTACCTCGTATTTATTCATAGACGCTAGTACCGACCAAGGCTACAAGGAGGAAGGAGGATACTACGAAGAGGAAGCCGAGGAGAACTTCAACCACTGCTCTGCACAAGGAAAGCTTATATTGACACTGATGCAAGCTGATACTATATTGATGCAAGTTAACCCTTGCCAGATACCCTACTGATGCCACAAACCCATACTTGTGATATGACTACTATATGCCTTAAGCATATGTGATCATACCCATTTGATAAACCAATCCTAGTTTTACTTGCAAGCTTCTTACTGTATTTCTTTATCAAAGCTTACTTAGAGTTTACTTAACTGACTAGTAGATTTTGGAAAGATGCTGAAGGTTGCCTAAAGAGCAAAAAAAAATTGCCTAAGCTAGAAACCTTGATATCAACCTAAGATATAAGGTTGGACTTAGTTGAAACTCCACTAGTTACCACCCCTCATCATTACTACCCCACCTGTAGATGCTAGTGCTAAGCATAAAACTTGATCAACTTTTAGATGGGAATACTTGGTGGAAAAATGGTTATGAAAACCTTGGAATGATGGATCATTCTATTGAAATGTTTTGGACATGTGTTTCCAAACACTTGATGATTTTGGTGATGAAAATGTTGAGGCATGAGCCTTAGCCCTTTATAAAACTGATGGTTGTCTGGATGCGATACCATTCCAATTTTATCGTACAACCACAATACCCGAATATTGGGTAGGGCTTGACTGGAAACTTATATACCTTAGTATTAGTTCCCTCACGGCCAAGGTCTGAGCTGAGGCTACCTTGTGAAGATTTTCCACCTGTGCAGTACCCAAGATGACAGCTGGTCATGGTTGGGAGGCCAAACTCACAGGAGAGGTGCTTATACTAGGGCGTGTAATTGAAAGGTTAGGATTGATTATCCGCATACTGAGTATGGTGAATTCAGGATTTGTTCCTAACGGATGTATCGAATGTTGTGGTGAAAGTGTACAATCTCTGCAGAGTGTCAAACTATTCGAATAGCCGCGTCTGCGGTTATGGACAGTTGGAGTGGCCATACTGTTCCCCCGTCAGACTTTTCAAAATGACTTGTGAAATGAATTGAGACTTTGACTTGACCACAACGGAGTTGTGACCTGAAATACAAGTTCCCACTTAGGAGTTATAAAATTATTACTAGCTTCAGAACCTAGTAGAGATAAATCTGGCTTTTGCAAAACAACCCTAGAGCCTAGTGTCCTATTATCCAAAAAACCCTTTTCCTGTTAGTATTAGTTTGCGAGTACTTAAAGAGTACTCATGGCTTTGTCCCTGGCTATTCCCATGGCCAGACTATGAAGAGGAGTACCTGGAAGATGGACCCCAGGAAGGTTACGACAACTAGGATCATCTCCCATCGTCAGCATTGCCTGTGACCCCGAAGATGGAGCTTCGCCTACGCTACCGTTATTATTATGTATTCCGCTGCTTGATGTTGTATTAAGAACTGGATCATGAGATCCTTATTTGTGTAAGAACTTATGTATCATTTGTAATGGATGAAGTACTATGTATCCAATTCTGTTATGTCTCGCAAAAATGGTAATCCTGGGATTGCGATGTATGGCATAACAGGCATCTAGGATTGAAAAATCCGGGTGTTGACAGAGAACGGGGTCCAAACTACTTTATTAAACCAAACTAAACAACCTAAGCAAAGCAAACGAAAACTAAGACGCTCCAATGACAACACAACTGTGCATGAAACAATAAAAACAAAGTGTCTAGACAGACCTGATATTTTTATTGATGAAGAAGGGGATGCCTTGGGCATCCCCAAGCTTTGATGCTTGTACCTCTTGGATATTTCTTGGGGTGACACCATGGTGGAATCCCCAAGATTGAGCTTTTTTCCATTCTTCATCTCATTGCATCATTCTCTCTCTACACCTGAAATTTTTCCTTCATACAAAACTTCACACAATCTTCATTAGCAACATTAATATATTCAAAAGATATTAGACCCCTGGCAAAGCTTTAGAATAGCAAGGCTTTTCACTAAAAACACAAGCTACTGTATTAACTCCTTCAAAAAGCTCAATTCACCTAAAGAGAACTCAAAAAGGAATCAATAAGAAGCAAATGCAAATAATGGCAGAAATCTGTCAAAATAGACCAGCAGGTAGAAACCGATTTTTTCGAAAATATTCTGTTGCTCAAATCAAAAAGTGTAGATCTAACGAAAGTTATCTAACATACTGGGGCATTTATTAGTAAATTTGCAGCTCAAGACGAGTTACAGAGACTCCTCACGATTTTTTTTGGTGGAGGATAGAAATCTGTTTCGGGACAGCAACTCTCCAAATCTTACTTTCCTCTCATTAGAGGTCATTATTGGCACAAAAAGCAAACAAAAAAGGATAAGGAGAGGTCATTACTGAAGTAATAACTTCCAAGACTCAAGGAAACTCTTGGGTTATCTCCCAACAAGTAGTTTTCTTTAACGCCTTTAAGTTAGGCATGATAGTTTGAGAAGATGCTCTCATAAGAACTATGAGTTGGAGTAAAAGAGAGCATCAAGAAGCAAATTCAGAACACATTTGAGTCTAACCCACTTCCTATGTATAGGAATCTTGTAAGAAAATAAATCAAATAAGCACATAGTAACAAGAGTGGGTAGATAAAATAAGAGCAACTTCAAAACTTTCAGCCATAGAGAGGTGTTTCAGTACCATGAAAAATTCTACAACCATACTTTCCTCTCTCGTAATAATTTTGAGTATCATCATGAATAAACTCAAAAATATAGCTATCACATAAAGCATGCTTTTCATGATCTACAAACACATAATTTCTATCAAGATCAAAAATAGTGGGATTAAAACCTTCATAGGTTTTACCCAAAGTAGATATTTCAAAAGGATCCACAAGAACATAACATTCATCCTCCTTTGGTAAGCATGGGGGACAATCAAATAATGTAAGGGATAAAGAGTTACTCTCATTAGAAGGTAGGCATGGGTAGATAATCCATTCTTCCTCCTTTTGTTCATCACTCTCCTCTTTTTTATCTAATGAGCTTCCAGTTTCAACAATTTCTTCTTTCATAGGCTCCTGCAATGCATTGGAATCTTCCATTTTTGGAAAGCATCTATTAAAATATTCAAGATTATAGCTATTTTCTTCCTTATAATTATCAAAGAAAAATTTAAGTATCTCAAAAACCTCATGTTCATAAGGTGCATCATCAGTATTTTCAAGCAAACTGGCAAGTTCAAAAGCACCCTTGAAGGAAATAAATTCTTCAATTTGTTCCACATCATCAAAATCATAATTTCCTTTAACATAAGAAGATATGATAACATTGTCATTATACTCACATTGAAAGGGTAGGTGTTTATACCTCCTGCAGCAGGAAGCTTTATCAAAGCAATAAGTAACATTATAAATAGAGCACACGTCTCTAGCAATAGTATTCAACTTATCAATTTGTTCCCATAGGTGTTTCCATTTTTGTGACAAACGGTGTTCCCTATAATAATACTTTTGTTCTTCCGTGAATCCACCTTGCCAATAAGAACTAGTTTCAAAGAAACCATCCATCGATAGAAAGCATGACCAAGCAAGGCAATAACAGACCAGCAACTAGAGTAGGAACTAATTTTTTTTGTGTTTTTGAATAAAGAAAGCAAACCAAACTATACTAATTTTTTGGGTTTTTTGAAAAGAGGCAAACAAAACCAAGCAAAAGAAACTAAGCAAACTAAAAAAAGTAAAGAGAAAGGAAGTGAAGGACTCCCCTTGTGAAGACGTCCTTAGCCTCCCCGGCAACGGTGCCAAAAAATAGCTGATGACGTGGAGGGAAGGCAAAATGCCAAAACCTCCCCGGCAATGGCGCCAGAAAACTTGTTGGCGCTTTGTTGACGTGGGAGTTTCTTCTTCTTTGTTCCCCGGCAACGGCGCCAGAAAACTTGTTGATGGTGCTGACGTGGAGCACTTTGCTGGAAACCCCAAGAGCAAGGTGTGATGAGCACAACAGCAAGTCTTCCCTTAGTAGAGACCGAGGTTATCGAACTAGAAGGAGAAAGGAAACATCACACAGGTGTTGCAAGCAACGCGGAGACCTGCACAACACAAACTCAAGACTTTGCCCCAACGAATCAGTGAGGTTGTCAAGCCCACCGGTTTGCTGTAGCAAATGATTAAATGTACAGTGCGGAAGGTAATGGTTTGCAGCAAGTAAACAAGTAACAGTGGAGATTTATCAATGGTAAAGATTAGACCGGGGTCCATAGTTCACTAGAGGTGCTCTCCTTAGATAAACAACATGGCATGAAGGGTAAACAAATTACAACAGGGCAATTGACAGGAACTGAGCAAGGCATAACAATGTAATTACTAGTCAAAAAGATCCTATGAGATTCGATTGGGCAATACAACAAGATACATAGACCGCCATCCAACTGCATCTATGACTAGAAGTCCACCTTCAGGTTATCATCCGAACCCCCTCCAGTATTAAGTTGCGAGCCACAGACAATTGCTTTAAGCAAAGTGTGTAAGGTAATCAGTCCACATGTTCCATGAACAAGAGACCGTTGTTTTCTCCCTAGTAGCAACATCACATCTACAACCGAAGAGATTATTGTACTTCCCTTGAAAACTAGAGGCATGAACCCACTATCGAGCATAAATACCCCCTCTTGGAGTCACTAGCAACTACTTGGCCAAGATAGCTACTAACAACGGAGATCATGCAAGATCACAAAACACAGACATGATAGAATCATAAAGACAAAACCATTAATCAAACCAACATAATAATCTCAATATCCATCGGATCCCCGCAAACACAACATGCATGATTACAAATAGATTAGATCTTGATCATGAATGGATCTCACAAGATCTATACATAAAAGCACAAAGGAGGAGATACAACCATCTAGCTACTACATGGACTCATAGTCCAAGGTGGAACTACTCATGCATCATACCGGAGAGAAGGCCTCCGGAATGATCTCTCCTCCGGCATGGTGGCAGCGGCTACAGACGGTTTCGTGGAGATTTGATCGGGTCTTAGGATTTCTGCATCGGGGGCTTCTTATAGGCGAAGGGGGAGGCCGAAGAGGCGGCCAGGGGGGCACACCCCTCCCAGGCACGGGCCCACCCCTGGCCGCTCCTAGGGGGTTTGGATGCCCTGGCACACTTCCTCGTCTCCCCTCTAGACTTCTTGTTCCCCACGGAAAGTAATTGACTTTGACGTTTGTCCCGTCCAATTCTGAGAATATTTCTTTACTAACTTTCTGAAACCAAAAATAGCAGAAAACAGACATCTGGCACTGTGGCAACTTGTTAATAGGTTAGTACCAGAAAACATATAAAAAGCACCTCAAAGTGTAGACAAGCAAAGCAAAGTAGATACTAAATTAGCATGGAGCATCAAAAATTATAGATACGTTTTCGACGTATCAGTTGCTTAGCAATTAAGCTCCTTGGATTGGACTAATGCAATAAGCTCGATGGTTCCCCGTTATCCTCAAGTTAAACTAGTTTCCCATTGATATCCCCGTGTCACTCGAGGGTTGCTGGTCTGCTAGCAAAAAAGATCTTATCCATGTAGAACAAAGCATCAAGTTGTATGGGCCCTTAATTGGGCAACAGGCATTAAGCATCCCAGAGAGTCAAGCACACATATTATAACAATTAGAATTAACCACAAACTTGATGGAAATTGTGTAGGCACATCACATCTCACCAATCCCCTACATCTCCCACGCCCAAGGGAACTTACTCACACATGAGAGAAGAAAGCATCATCAATATAATTAAATAAAGGGAGTTCTTATCGATATTACCGTGGAGATCCACAATAGGAAATAGGAACAAATCCAACACAATTCAAGATAGGAAGAACAATCTCAAACCCTAATCTTGCAAAGTGGAGACCTTTCTCTATATCTCTCAAGTACAAGTAATGGCTATGGAGGTGTGGTGGCTAGGAGATCGAAGATCGTGGAGCGAGATGAAGAACTTCTTCCCCTTCTTCTCCAGATCCCTTCTCTCTCCCTTCTGGATGGTATGGCGGCTCGTGTGTTCTATTTTCTACCTTGGCCTCTTCATGAAAGTTGTCCCTTTTAATAAGACGAAGGAGATGGCAACTATACGACGGCAACTATATGGCGGTGGCCCGTATAGTTAGTTATTAAACTTGCAGCGAATTCCCCTCGATTGCTTCCAAAAAGGGACTTGCTTGTTTTCGCCTGAATATTGTGTTTTTGCTTTTAAATCCCTCTGTTGATGTCCAAAACCTAAAACACATATTAAAAACCAAGTTTTATTTTCTACTGAAGTATTAGCGTTAGGTAAAGCGGGAAAACCATCAAATCCAAACGAAAACCATTGATAGAAGCCATAAAAAATGTGTAGAATCTCACAGCTATCAGCGATCGCGCGGGGGGGAGCGTGGATTTAGAATCCGCGTCCCCACCATCGGGCGCAGCTGTAAACTTCTCAAGAAGAGGCAGCATCATGACCGCCATCTAATACTCCTGCGAATCAAGAAAAAGGGAGAGATGAGTCAAAAATTATCAATGAGGACACTCAAAAATGCATTACATGCAACAGCAAGATTCACCTAAGGAACTTCCTTCTTGTCATGAAAGGGGGGAGTCAGAGACTTCCTCGTCAGCTTTATGCCTCAGCATAGGTCGAAGTTCCCGATCGAGGTCGGCCGAGGACATCTCCTCCGCCAAAACTCTCGTCGGGTCGCTGGCGCTGGAGTACAAGAACATCGGATGCGCCCTCGCTTGGAGAGGTTACACTCGATGCTTAAGGAAAGTGCGGATGATATCGACCCCACAGAACTCCTTGCCCCGCACCAGCTGGAGCTCTTCCACCCGCCGGTACAGCTTCTCCACCTCCGTGGCTTCACCCTCCATGATATCATTTGACCATGAGAGCTTTCGGGATATCACCTTGCTGGAGTCAAAGGGGGCCAACCCGTAGTGTTGGCCATCGAGCTTGATGTCGCGAATGTAGAACCATTTGTTCCGCCATTGCTGGACGGACTTGCAGAGATAGAAGGAGAAGAATTGGATGGTGGGGCGGATAGAAATCTCGCGCCCACCCAGTGGATAGACGCCACCGGTACCAGACTGCCTCTTCAGAAAATATAGTTTTTTGAAGAGGCCGAAGTGTGGCTCGATGCCGAGCCAGTACTCGTAGAGCATGATAAAACACGCGATGTGGAGAAGACAATTGGGCGACAACTGGTGGAGTTGTAGCCCATAAAGGAAAAGAAGCCCACAAAGAAATTCGTGGGAAGGCAAAGAAAGACCATGAACAACAAAGGCATATAACATAACTCGAAACCCTTCGGGTGGGTTCGGAATTACCTTTTCCTTCGGAAGGAGGGCGTCTTTATTGTTCTTGGAGATGAGAACAGCCTCGCGCATCTTGCGCAGGTCCGCATCCCTCATTTGTCTGCGCCCCTACCCACCATCGGTGACACAGCTGGCGGTTGAGGCCTTCTTGGTAGCGCCAACGGCGCTTGTCCTTGCAGCAGCGGAGGAGGAGGACTTCTTGGATTTTCCCATCTTGGTGGTGCGGCGCGCAGTGTGATGAGCACGAAGGAAAGAGGAAGGAAAGACACGCAGGACGTCCAGTGCGTAATAAGAGCGATCTCTGGGAATGATAGAAGCAGAGGAGATGAAAGCAAATAGCAAAGGGGAAAATTACTTTGATCCCTTCATAGTTAAAAAGGACGAAGAAGATGAAGCGGAGCCGTTGATTCAGAAGAACTAACATGTATCCATCATCGCACCATACACGTGTCACGAGCCGCCTAAACCGTCGCGAGCACTCTGTCCACTGTGCACGGAAATCGAGGAGACGTCATAATTATTGCAAAAATTACACGTGAATAGTCAAATCCAGGTCAGAATGTGGGACTCACGATCGTTCTGTCACCTCTCTACTGCTACCGCAGACGTTTTAGTTTACCAGACATCATCAATGGCGTCATCAAAGCAAAGGTAGCAACGACTAGAAACTTTCGACTAAACAAAGTACTTACTCGAGTCTACGACTCAACCAACTACTCATGGGCTACTCCTATCAGGAGCGCTGGCCGCGCACCTGAGAAATTAACATGGTGGAAATACTTCTTCGAAGAAACCTTCGAGTCCTTCATCAAGTCTGCGACTCCACTATGGACTTGAGAGATACTCCCATAGGGAGCGCTGATTAAGCATTCAAAAACCTCTGACGTTCATGGCATCCGCAGATTTAAAGTCTCCGCTCGAGTCTACGACTGAACAGACACTCGGGGGCTACTCCCATAGGGAGCGCTGGTCGTGCACCCTATGAACTATTCGGATGAGATCCTCCGGATCACATGTGACAAAAAAACAAATATATTTGGCAACTTTGCCCCGACTAACGCTGAGAGAGATACCGCCTCCTTAGTCACCCGAAACACCTCCGCGGTGATAAAATTTCAGATGTTGTGTCTGCGATGCAAAGATAAGACCTATAGATATCATCTAATGGCTTAGTATCGCACCTGACTGCGCTCTGCCAGTAACATACCGTGTTAGCAGGCACGATAAAAATCCCGATGGACGCGTTGGGTACTCAACTTAAAACACTGGAATTCGACTCCTGTAAGACCTCAATGGCCTGAGTCGAGTTACGCCAGCATTGTTCTGGATTCAAGTCCGGAGACTCGAGTCTGAAGTAGATCGTGTTGTTTTTTCCAATGATACTTAACTGACCCTGATCTGTCGGGTGAGTCAGGCACACATATCAACAATCCCTATGAACTAACATATACATCCGAAAACAGGTTCGGGTGAGAAGCACCCGAAAGACTATAGAGTCTCTAGTCGAATATACGACTCAACTGAACACTCGGGGGCTACTAACATAGATATACCGTACGGTTACCTTGCATTGGTATACCTGGTCCATCCCAGTAAAGGACCACGTGAAGACTTGCTGCCCAAGGAGACTCCGGATAGCCCAAGCCTGGTAGAAGTTCGACTCCTTGGAGAACATGGCCAAGCTATAGATAGAATATTCAAGGGTGAAACTCTAAACTTGTAACCGACTCGACCTACCCCGAGACCTGGCCTCCCCATATAAAGGCCAGGAGGGCACGGCGAGGAGGATCTCTCGAACTCATACACACACCTCACACTAGATTGCATCTACGCACCCCCTGTAACTTTCAGTTCCGCCATTAATTAAGAACAAACAAGCAAGAGTAGGGTTTTTCCTCGGAGGCCTGGTAAACCTCGTGTCCCCTTGCTGCGTATCTGTTAACCGTCTCACGATCTCCAGCATCCCCATCTTCTCCAAAACACAAGTCCATAACAATGGGCATTGACGAGTCGAACCCTTATCACCATGATTATTCTGTTTAGAGATTTATGGGTAAATATCATGCAGATGTGCGCCTCATCTCTAGAAGTTTCAGTTACATCTTGTCTTGAATTAGATTAACTTGAGTGTGTTAGACAAGTATAGAACTTCTCAAACAAACAAAAACTTGCAACAAAGGAAAGATCCATGGGAGTTATGTTTACAATATATATATAAGAAAATGCGCGGATTTGTTGCCTATGGTGGTAACGGTGCATGGGGCCGCGACCGTCAGATTGCATGTATATTTGCTCTCTTGATAACAATCTTCCAAACTTGGCCGATACCGTGGGTGACGGAGTGTACTCTCTGTTTATCCAAACCGTTTCGTTTTCCACTATGAGGCTACCGATTTCGTTTTTGCTGGCCTCTGTTTTGTTTTTTGAGCTATTGGTTGACGGCTACAAGTTGTAGAGACTCACACTAAATAAATAAGACCCTTGCTTAGTGTTATCTAGATCATCCGTTGGTATTCCTTTTTGGTCGACAGTGGTATTCATTTTTTGGATAATGCATTTGTTGGTTTGTCAGTATGTGTAAATATTCACGGCGAACTGTTTGCCTTGTGATGGGCCATTGACCGTGCAATACTTTTACCCACGCTCGAGATATACTCAAAAACGAATACCGCGGGTGTCCTAGTACATTTAGTTGATAATATTTTATGGTTGTGCATTGTTCGAAGATCTCGTGGGGCGGGCGTGATTTTGGGTCTAGTCGGGTACTGTGTGCGCATACACATCTGTATTCTAGCTTTCCTCCGAACGTGAATGCTCAGTAATAATTTTCTGCTAGCGGTACAGTCTAAAAACATAGAACGGATGAAGGATGGCAGCTCATCTATCGACATATTTTGTGAGCGGGTTTTGATTTGACGAAAAATATACTATGGTACACCCATTATAATTCTTTTAGGTACCAGTACAGAATTTCATTTATGCGTGTTTGAGGATGAAAAGTACCGAAAACAAATGCCAACATTGTAGTAGTTTGTTTGGTAAAAAATTGTAAACAAATGATAAAGATGTATTGAGAAACAAATATCAAAATAGATCGGTGGACGGGCGACAATACTGAAATTTTGAACTTAGCAAAGACAAGACAAGAGGGTTATAAAAATAAATAAGACCCAAACATCTACGGCCACGGCTCTCTACACTTGTTGACAAATGGTACCACCATAAATAATAATGGACCGTGTCTTTCAAATGATACACGGGTAGACGAATTCTGGGACGTGCACTCGGTGTGACGGCGTTTGCAAACCAGACTTGACGATGCATGCAGCAAGATAAGCATTGTGTGCTCTCTTTATCAAATCAGACGGTAGGCATCCTATGCACATGTACCATCATCGTAGACACCCCACTATTATCTCGAATTTGTCGTAGAGATATGGTTTTGTAGAACAAAGAGCTAGGAAGAGATGATGACAAGGTGGTATGAGATACTCTTGTTCTTCTAGTAATCAACGAGTAAACTGGGTCATGGTTATTTTAATATACTAGATGATTACCCCGCGCGTTGCAGCAGGATATTTTAGAAAAAGATATTATTCAACATTATAAATATGTAAGATAGGTAACTGAAAAGGTAGAAATAGTGTAATATGGTGTGGTCAAAGGCTTAGCAAGCTATACATAGAAATACGACTTGTAAGAAATCGAAAATCAAATACACACGAAATTTGGTACATTGTAGACAATATGATGAAATCATTTGTAAGCAACATATGGGACAGGTATGTAGGACGTGTTCCCATGGATGCACTGCTGAGTTTTTTTATGCAAAGTGCGTCTTTCTTTTTGTCCATCACCTTCTCATTGTTTTTGTAGATACAATCTCATGTCCATCGCTCAGCTATGCTAAAAACGAAACATAATAAACATTTTTCTTAAGAAAATTAAATAGATGAACAAACACCATGAAAAATAAGTGAACGGGCCAGTAGTTGCTGCTAGAATCGTCCAAGATGGTAAATTGATCAACAGCTGTACGAACCGATAGGTGGCTCATAGAAGCTGCACCTGAATATGAGCAACACAGTTACCATTAGAAGTAAGGTATAGCTGACATCGGTGAAACAGAAAACAGAACAAAACAAAGCAGATCTCTTTTATATTACATGAACATGTCAGCAGGTGCCTATGCATAATTTTTTGCGGGTAAATACCTATGCATAATTGACACATTAGCATCACCACATGCCTCCTGCAGAAAGAATAAATCAATGAATCAATTGCAATAAACAAATTAGGAGGTTCTCCCTGATTATACAACAAACATCGAGTTCCAAGCTAGTCTAAAATCTCATGGCAAAAATCTAAACACAATCGATCAATGAATCAATTCCAGACGCTCACAAAGGGTTGGGGTTTGGCGACCAAGTACGGTGCGAGCTGGCGGCAGCCTGCCGATACAGCGGCGGCTAGCAGGGTATGACTTACAGGGATGTTGGTCAAATTCAGATCTGGATTAAGCAAACAGAAAAATCAAGAAATAGCAACAGATCGAAACGTATTTACCAACTAATAGCAGCTGTCAAACACATGATTACGGGTATCATCGGCGAAGGCTAAGATATATGACGGCTTTGCACATCCAAGTTGTCTAGCGCTTGAGGGATGATGTAGGAGCAATATTAGTGGGGGAGAAGATGAGAGGGAGTGGCTCACCGCTGACCGGAGGCCAACCCGTGCTGGAGGATGTGAAAATTTCGGTTTGAGGCTGAGGCGCATGGCTTTTAAATATGAAAAAACTCCGTGAACTTCTCATATGGCTCTATCAATTTCCGTTTCTCACAGATATTATTGTTGGCTGCGCCGTCGTGGAGAGGAAGGGTTCGGTGGTTGTATCGTGTGCCTACACAAAACAATAAGAAAAATGATGTACATCCCCCGGACGATGGTCGTCCGGGTCCTTTTCCATCGCGCTCACGTCGCGTAGGCCGTGTTAAAACAGTGTATTATACTATTTATATAGTCGTATATTATCTCCTGTAACCTGTCCTAGGTCAGTTGTACGTACCACACCGTGTATGGCCAGGACACGGACTCTGTATGTCAATATCCTATTAATACATCAAGTGGCCCTAGTCAGGGGCAATGCTTCCCATAGCTTTTGATATGGTATCAGAGCCCGTTACTTCCAAACGCATCTGAGAAATCGCAAAACGGATCTGGATTGCCGCTGCCGACTGCTGCCATGTCGTTTGGTGGTTCTTCTTCGTCGACCTCGACCAGCGGCAATCCTCTCAACGTCACCCTCTCTGACAAATTGACAGGGGACAATTTTCTGCTGTGGAAAATTCAGATTTTGCTCGATGTCCGTGGTGCACAACTCGAGGGCTATCTTGACGGATCGGTGCCAGCTCCGGACAGGGAGTTGAAGACCAAGGACAAGGACGGGGTGGAGATCAAAATCCCTAACCCTGAGTATGCGAGGTGGATCTCGCAGGATCAACAATTGCTCGGCTACCTTCTGCGGAATATGTCCAGGGAAGTGCTAACGCAGATGGTTGGACAGACTACTTCAGCGGGTGTGTGGAACACGGTGACGGAGATGTTCTCTTCTCAGTCTAAGGCGCGCGTGGTTCATCTGAGGACTAAGCTGAATCAAACCCGCAAGGAAAACAAGACCGGTGCAGTCTATTTTGGTCAGATCAAGAGACTGGCTGATGAGATGGCGACTGCTGGCAAACCTCTTGATACAGAGGATATTATCTCGTATGTGCTTGCTGGGCTAGATGATGAGTACAACGGTTTTGTCGCTGCAATCACGGTGTTGCTCAAGGCTCAACAGTCTATAAGCCTGGGAGATCTCTATGCTCAATTTCTCTCTTATGAGGCTCATCTGGAATCCCAAAACCATACTGGTGATTCATCAGTCAATGCTGTTGTTCGTGGTGGAGGGCGTGGATATCGTGGCAGTCATGATGGTGGTCGTGGTGGTGGACGAGGTGGTTACTCCGACCAGCGAGGCAGCTATGATCAGCGTGGTCCGTATGAGCCACGCGGCTATGAGCAACGTGATCAGCGAAACAAAGGCCAACTATATGGTGGCCATGGCAATTATCAAGGTAACCGCCAGCAGTATGGTGGTCGTGATCAACAAGGTCCAAGGCCTATATGCCAAGTATGTGGCAAGGAAGGGCACATTGCACTAAACTGTTGGAAGAGGTTTCAAAAGAGTTATCATGGTCCTGAAAATTCTGCCGGAGCGGCCATTGGATCATATGGAGTTCATACGAATTGGTATAGCGACTCCGGAGCAACTGACCACGTCACGGGTGAGCTTGAAAAGCTACACGTGAGAGACCGCTACAATGGAAACGAGCAAATTCACACGGCTAGTGGTGCAGGTATGAATATACGTCATATTGGTCACTCGTTAATTCGTACCCCTAATCATGATTTGCATCTTAATAATGTGTTGCATGTTCCTAATGCCACTAAAAGTCTTGTTTCTACTAGTCGCCTTGCCAAAGATAATCATGCTTTTGTCGAATATTGGCCTAATTCGTTTTTTATAAAGGATCAGGACACGAGGGAGGTCCTTCTTCAAGGTAGATGTGTGGATGGTCTCTATCCTCTGCCGCCGTCATCTTCTTCATCCTCTAGCGGACAAGTGCTTGGTGTCGTCAAGTCTACCTCCTCACATTGGCATAGGCGTCTAGGTCATCCATCTTCAACAGTTGTTCAACAAGTTCTTAGAGACAATAATATTCCTTTTAGTGAGTCAAATAAAGAGTCTGTTTGTGATGCTTGACAAAAAGGCAAAAGTCATCAACTTCCATATCCAAAGTCATCTAGTGTGTCTACTTTTCCTCTTGAACTTGTTTTTTCTGATGTTTGGGGCCCTGCTCCATCCTGTTTTGGAAGATATAAATATTATGTTAGTTTTACCGATGATTATAGCAAGTTTACATGGATATATCTCTTGAAAATAAATCTGAGGTGTTTCAAAAGTTTCATGACTTTCAACATCATGTTGAACGACTCTTTGATAAGAAAATTATTGCTATGCAAACTGATTGGGGAGGTGAGTATCAAAAACTCAATTCTTTCTTTCAACGAATAGGCATATCTCATCTTGTTTCATGTCCTCATGCTCATCAGCAAAACGGTTCTGCTGAACGCAAACACAGACATATTGTCGAGGTTGGCTTATCTCTTCTTGCATATGCGTCTATGCCTCTTAAATTTTGGGATGAAGCCTTTCTTACCGCAGTCTATTTGATTAATCGCATCCCTAGTAAAGTTATTCAATCTCAAACTCCTATTGAACGTCTCTTTGGAAATAAGGGGGATTATTCTTTTTTGCGGATCTTCGGTTGTGCATGTTGGCCAAATCTTCGTCCGTATAATAATCGTAAATTGCAATTCCGTTCCACCCAATGCACCTTTTTAGGATATAGTGGTCTCCATAAAGGTTATCGGTGTCTTGACATTTCCACTGGGCGCGTGTATATTTCGCGTGATATTGTTTTTGATGAAGCGGTGTTTTCTTTCGCTGCACTGCATTCTAATGCTGGAGCTCTTCTCCGTACCGAAATTAATCTACTTCCCCTTTCTTTGCAACCTGTTAATTTGCATGATCATGGGGATTACGAGTTACGAGAAGATATTGACGCTAATCCTGCTAATAGTGGTTTTGCTGAGTCTGTTGAACAGGAATTGGGTCATGATTTTATGCAAGAGGAAAATTCCAGTGCACGTACAGGATCGGATGGTGAATTTTAATGCTGATTCTCCTGCTCGTTCTGCCCAACACGGTAGCTCCACACGATTTGTGTCAGATCCGGTTTCACAATTAATTCCGAACGAGCAGTTTCCTCCTGTCTTCGCCCGCGGAATCCCGTCCAATTCGCCCGCCTCCTCCCCCTGCGGGTTGCACGACGGCGACGGGTTGTCCGGTCGACATGGTTTCACCTGCAGCGTCAGGTTCCACTGGATCTTCTATGTCCGGCTCTTCTCTGCCTAGGAATCACACTGGATCAAGTACGGCTATTTTGACTGACTATAGATTCTCCTGGACTTTCTGTCGATATTGTCCCTGGAGCTTCAACTGTGGTAGATCCTCCACGTGCTCGTACCAGGTTGCAACATGGAGTTGTTCAGCCGCATGCTAGGCTTCAACATGACAGTGATGGACGTGTGCGTTACGACCAAATTCGCTTTGCTAATTTTTGCAGTTCCGGTGAACCAGATAATGTTCAGGAAGCCCTTGCTGATCCTCGGTGGAAGTCTGCCATGGATGAGGAGTATTCGGCTCTCCTGAAAAATCGAACCTGGCACTTGGTACCGGCTAGTGATGGTAAAAATATTATTGACTGTAAGTGGGTTTATAAAGTCAAACGAAAGGCCGATGGTTCGATTGATAGATATAAAGCTTGCTTGGTTGCTAAAGGTTTTAAGCAGCGCTACGGGATTGACTATGAGGACACGTTTAGTCCCGTTGTTAAGGCGGCGACTATCCGTTTGGTGTGGGCTCTTGCTGTTTCGTGTGGATGGCAGCTTCGTCAACTAGATATGAAGAACACGTTTTTGCATGGTGTTCTGGAAGAAGAGGTCTATATGAGGCAACCTCCAGGATATGAGGAACGCTCTCGAATGGGATACATTTGTAAACTTGATAAAGCTCTATATGGATTGAAACAGGCGCCTCGTGCATGGTACTCTCGTTTGAGTTCTAAGCTGAATTCACTTGGCTTTACTGCGTCAAGGGGCGACACCTCTCTGTTCTTCTACAACAAAGGGGGAGTCACCATATTTATGCTCATTTATGTAGATGATATTGTTGTTGCTAGCTCCTCAGAGAAGGCAGTTGATGTTCTTCTTCATGATCTTGGGTTGGAGTTTGCTCTAAAAGATCTTGGAGCTTTGCATTATTTCTTTGGGATTGAGGTTAAAAAGGTACATGATGGTATTATTCTCTCACAAGAAAAATATGCAAATGATTTGCTTAGCCGTGTGAATATGAAGATATGCAAGCCTGTTGATACTCCTTTGCCAGTGTCTGATAAATTGTCTTTGGTCGATGGTGAGGTATTGAGTAGTGAAGATTCTACTCGTTACAGGAGTATTGTTGGGGCTTTGCAGTATATTACTTTGACTAGACCAGATATTGCCTTTTCTGTAAACAAGGTTTGTAAATTTCTACATGCACCCACTACAGTTCATTGGACAGCTGTCAAGGGGATCTTGAGATACTTACGGGGTACAATCTCACTTGGACTGCGTATGTGTAGATCTGATTCTACTTTGGTCAGTGCTTTTTCTGATGCTGATTGGGCTGGTTGTCCAGATGACAGACGGTCGACGGGTGGGTTTGCAGTATTCTTGGGATCGAATTTGATCTCATGGAGTGCAAGAAAACAAGCAACAGTTTTCAGGTCTAGTACAGAAACTGAATATAAAGCACTTGCTAATGCCACGGCCGAGGTGATATGGGTGCAGACATTGCTTACTGAGTTAGGAGTACCACAGTCTCGAGCGGCATGTTTATGGTGTGATAATATTGGAGCTACATATCTCTCTGCTAATCCAGTGTTTCATGCTAGGACAAAGCATATTGAAGTGGATTATCACTTTGTTCGTGAGAGGGTGGCTCAAAAACTTTTGGACATACGGTTTATTCCTTCAGGAGATCAATTAGCGGATGGCTTCACAAAGTCTCTTGCTACACGACAGTTAGAGGCGTTTCGACGCAATCTTAACTTAGATAAGTTATGATTGAGAGAGAATGTTAAAACAGTGTATTATAGTATTTGTATAGTCGTATATTATCTCCTGTAACCTGTCCTAGGTCGGTTGTATGTACCACACCGTGTATGGCCAGGACACGGACTCTGTATGTCAATCTCCTATTAATACATCAAGTGGCCCTAGTCAGGGGCAACGCTTCCCATAGCTTTTGATAGGCCGCACAGGCCCACCACCTGCTTTTGTGCTTGGGAGAAAAAACGACCGCGTCCCCAACCTCCTGCCCAGCCATGCCTTCTCCTCCAGATTTCCTGTGCTGCCCTCCTGCTGCACCCGTGCTCCGCCCCGCCCAGCCCCCGCCTCGCGCTGCTCCTTCGTCGGCCACTCCTCCGCCGGCGGGCGCCGCCTTCGTGATGGGCCCCATGATCTCCTCCCTCCGCGGTGGACGGGGGCAGCTGCAACGTACCCCAGCCCCCTTGGTTCTTCTTTCGGCGAGTCTACTGCTCCTCCAATGCATCTAGGCTGCCGGCGTCGAGGACGAGAGGCCCGCTCCTCTACCTCCATGGCCTAGGGTTCCTCCATACGCATCCGAGCTTGCTTCCATGGGCATCCGACCAGCTGCCACGGGCGGCCGTGGTTGCTACCAGCAGCGACCGAACTTGCTTTCCAGCGGTGTTCGAGCTTGCTTCCACGGGCGATCGAGCTTGCTTCCAGCGGCGGCCGAGTTCGCTTCCATGGACAGGCGGCGGCCAAGTTTGCTTCCAGCGGTGGCCAAGCTTGCTTCCATGGGCAGCCTTGGTCGCTGCCATGGGCGACCGTGGTTGCTTCCAGCGGCCGGCGAGTTTGCTTCCATGGCCAGCTTGGTCGTCGTCACGGCGGCCGAGTTTGCTTCCAGCGGTGGCGAATCTTGTTTCCATGGACAGCCTTGGTCGCTGCCATGGGCGACCGTGGTTGCTTCCAGCGGCGGCCGGCCTGGCTTTCTCTACAAGTTTACCGGCGAGGTCTTCCGGCTAAATTTTTCCAGCGATGTCTCTGACGAAGTAGGGTTTTTGCTACATTAGAAAAACTTTTTTGCTACGATCGTCTTGTGGTTTTGCTACAATAGTGTCAGGTATTTGCTACAAGATCTCCGGCAAGAGTCACCAGCGAGTTTTTCCGACGATGTTTCCGGCGAAGTCGGTTTTGCTACATTAGAACTTTTTTTGCTGCATGGTCTCCGGCAAGGTCTCCGGCGAGGTGTTCTATTTCTAAAACGAACCGTTTTTTGCTTCGGAAGCAAAAGCGGGGACATATGCAGCAAACACGGGATGTTTTGCAGCAAAAGGACACGTGTCGACACCGGAAGCAGGACGATGGGAGCTCCCCGTCGTCCGGGGGACGCCTAGCACTATCCAAACAATAATGAGCCGATTCTTTGGATTCAGGAGCATCTAGAGCAATGGGTTGTACGTGGGTTGAAATAATAAGCTACAGTGGGATGATTGGTGCAATATGATGAATTCCAAGAATGGACACCCACCCAGACCCAGGTTGAAAAATGCTGGCGACGCAGAGCAATCAGAGAAACAACGCGGGGGCAAATAAGGGGTGACGTGGATGCACAGGAAGGCTGGAAAATCAAGTAGTAGGGACTCCTATTTAGATATAGAATATATGCTCTATGGAAAATATATGAAAGGAAGGCACTACTAGTGCACACCCCCCTCTAACACCGGTTTGGAGGGCCCTCTGTAATGCCCGGAAATATTAAAAATTAGAAATTGATTGTTACTTGATTTTGTGCATCATCATGCATACTTTATCCGTAAACTTATTTTATCAAATCATATTTTGTTTTACTAAATATCCAATTAAACCCATCTCTCGTTCTTATTTTAAAACTAAAACAAATAATATTTTTCGCAGCAAAAGCTTTACTTGTTTTATAAATAAAATTAGGCTAAAACCCGTCTAACGTTTTGGCCCAAAACTAGTCTCATCTAGTCTACTTTAGACTAGATAAATATCTCAATCCCCTTTTTTCCCTAACCCTAACCCTAGCCTTGCGAGCCACACCCAGCCGTCACCGCCGCCAGCTACACGCGCTCGCGAGGCAGCACACACACACGCACCCGCGTAGCGCAGCCCAACACCACCACACAGGCCTGGACACTCAACGCACACAACCCACACCAGACACGACACACACCCAGCACGCACACACTGGCAACACACGCAACACGCACCACACACGCGCCTCTTCCCCATCGCCACCTACCTGCCTCGCGCCCTCTCCCAGATCGAGTCGCCGCCGGCGCCCACCTGTGCTCCTGGCCGCTGCCCTGGGTCGACCGCCACCGTTCCTCCGCGTCCCCCTATCCCCGGCCCGAGCGCCTCCGTCTCTGCAAGGCGCTGCCTCCCTGGAGAGCTCCGCCGTCGTCCAGATCGCCTCCAGGCTCTGTTCCGCCGTCAACCTCGCCCGATCTCTCCTTCCCCGAGCCGTCGCGCCGGCCGTGTGTCCTTGGTGGCCCTGCATCGTGCCGCCAACCCCGCGCCGCCACTGTCTCTCGCCTCCTTCCTTCCTTTGTTTCCCCGTGCGTCACCGCCGCCTGTGCTCGTGAGCGCTGCCGCCTCACCGCTCGAGCCCGACCGCAGTTCCCTGCAGCCCCGCCCTGAGGAACTCCGACGGCCTCGCCAAGCTCGCCTCCTGTGCGCGCCGTTGCCAGGTGCTCCGTCGCCGGGAACACACGTACTCGTCGACCCGCTCGACATCGCGTCCTCGCTGACCGACTCCAGCCGTGCTCCTGCTGGCCACATGTAGTGCCCACCTTGAGATCCTCCCGTTGCTGTACCGTGAGGCCGAAGACACCGTCATCCACGTGTTTGCTGTCACCCAATCGAGCTTGACTTGCGTGCTTGTGCTTGTATGTTCCAGAGTTTGTGTGTCCTCTTGGCTCTCTAAAGATTGCAATACCGTCACCAAGCACGACAAATGATAAGATAGTGGGAGGACGAACAAGAGATACTCCGGTTTGGTGCGACCTAAGACCATCGGTTAACATTCCAAGAACTTCTTCACGGAACGCCAGGACCTCATTCACGAATCCGAAGGCCCCGATTTCATCGGAACCAAAGAACGTCGAACCCCGATGTGTGACCCTTTTCTTGAGACCATGTCTTTTATAATATATAATATCTATCTGTTGCATATAAATGTTCATGTTGCATACAAATTGCGTGGTTTGGGGGCGTTATGCCGATTCATCGCATAATTAAATATGGAGTCCATATGCGGGCGAACCTAGTCTAATATTGGCCTCATTTAAATTTGTGTAGCGAACCGATGATATAATTTTGTCTTGTTAATACAACATTAAATTGTGGGGTATCTAGACAACATAAACCACTTAATTAATTGTCGGGACCCTGGTTCCGCTTAATATTGCCTAATTGCATCGCACCTTTGCCATGTCGTACATCATGCTTGCATCATGCCCGATCTTCTGCCGTAGTATTAAATAGTGCATCCGGTGATTCTTTCTAGTGCTTTGCTTCTTATCGGATAGGCCGTTGAGTTGGCGCGAGATACGACGAGCCTTCAGATGATCTTCTCAGGCGAGCATTCTCCCCCTTCTACCTATTTTGCATTTATAGTCTTTACTTCCTTTCTTTGATCTATTGCTATCCTTATTGTCGATGTTGTTGTACCATCCCATTATTTACCTTCTCCACTATATTGCCTTAGTCATCCTATTGCCTTGTTTGATTAGCTAGTTCTGTCCTTGCGAGTCGTAGGCATGCTTAGTATCGCTCTCATACAGGTGGAACATGATACTCTAATATGGTTGATGATAAGATAATTAATCTGATGTTGTTGGTTATGGTTTCACCTAATGATAAGGCCCCGGCAGGGACCACCTTTGGTAACTGCTTGAGCCGACCTAGGACCCGTTCGTTCTACGATACCAGTTCTGAGTTGATCGCGCTAACCAAACGTGGGGGCCTATGGGATCCCCCCCTCAACTACCGGCGCTATTCGTATATCCAGAGGGTTACAAAATTGGTTTTCCATTTGGTGCATACGCATAATATTTCCTCTGACATGGGTTGAGTTATGATATGATTTTGGTGGACTGCCATGGCTTGCATTGCATAAAATCGGGATATCGTGTCGGAGGTGGGATGGAGCTCTACATGTTATCTTCCGATCATCGCCCGGCCGTAGACTCAAACGCTGTGCCACCTGGAGAATCAGCTGTATCTCTTGTGTGGGTAAAACACAGTAGGTGATGCCTCTGGATATGCGCGTAGTTATGGGACAGTTCTTGTTGTGAGATTCGGAAGGCACGCGTTATATGTTGCCTGAAGGGTTGAGCATGCGTTTGGGTACAGTAGTGCACCCCTGCAGGGTAAATCTTTTCGAGAAGCCGTGTGTCCACGGTTATGGACGCCTCAGGAGTACAGTGCCATGATCATAGACAACGCCATTAATGTTTTGCCTCTAATAAAATGACTAGTAATTAGCCATATCAACTAAACACCTGCTTAACTAAAATTGCCACCGTGTGTGTTCCGCAAGGGGACTTCCTCGACTGGTCTTCGAGGGGGAAATCTTCGGATAGGTTATGTTTGGTGTTATATTATAGTTATCGTTTAGCGCTCTCATCTCGCTCTAATAGCCGAAGTTGTAGCGTGTCTCTATAAGTTAGATAGTGCAAGCTTTGCTGCCGCTTAGCCCACCATACCTATGTAGGCGAGGACCGCCGAATTCTAGTCTCGCCGTGTACTGGCCTCAGTACTGACCGCTCTCTCTTTGTTTTCCTTTGCCCTTTGTCGGTATCCTTTTGGCTTGACAGGTATGTGATTGACGACGTTAGCAAGGTTACCCTTCCGGCTTGGCCTGGGCAGGGTTGGACACCGCTTGGTTATTCTTCAGGACTCTTAGTCCCATTTGGATCTTGTCCGTACTCAGATACTATTTGTCTTTTTTTTTATGATTTGGATCATTTGTATTCTTGACTTGTTGAGTCGTTGTTGTATATATAAGTTCTTGTGGACTCTGTTGTAAACTACTGTGATGTAACTACTTGTATTCAAATCCCACCCACACGAAAGTGTCTGGTGGGCGTCTTTGAATCGCTTCTATGCGGGGTTTTGCGGGAAATGCTAAGATCTTCATAGACTCGATTCGGGGGCATTACAAGTGGTATCAGAGCAAAGGTTTACGATACCCCACTGGTCCAGACTGTAGGTTAACCTTGCCAACGGACGATGTCTAGTGTCAAAACTATTTTGCTACAAATGCGTTGGATAGATCTGATTAGCTCTGACTTTAATCCTTATCTCTATTCTTTCCCCTCTTATCTTTGCGTGTTTTAATCTGATCTCTTACCTTCTTCAAGTCCAGGACTTCTCGCGGTTGGGTTTCCGTCGTATCTTTAGGGTTCCGCTTTTGTCCTTTGGTAACGGTGGACCTACATCAGGATTTCCTTATACTTGATCCCTCTTCAAATGTTTTCCGGTGTCCTACAACTTTCTACGATGACATCATCTGTGTGACTCTTTTGTTAATACCGTTTGTCAAGATCTTTAATCTGAATTTTGAGAGTTTTGTTGCATGATCCTCTTATTCATGTACAGAGTAATGCTTAGGGTGCGGGATGGAGTAGCTACCATACCAGTACTCTTATGATTAGCTCTTGGGCATTGAACTGGTGGATTAATGTGACTAATACTCTTTCCTTGGAAGTTAGAGATGACCTTGTGATCTCTTTCTTTGCCTTTGTCTCTCCAGAGTGTTCTCTCGAAGAATGTGGGCAACCAACCCTTGTTGGTGGTGTCGAAGAATTCAAGACGGGACAAGAATTCTTGTTAGTGGTGTCGCGACCATCAATCTGATGCAAGAAGATCCAATCATCAACCCCCTTCCCCCTCGGTGTCTCTGCTTGGATCTCGGGACGAGATCCCTTGTTAGTGGTGTCGAGTTGTAATGCCCGGAAATATTAAAAATTAGAAATTGATTGTTACTTGATTTTGTGCATCATCATGCATATTTTATCCGTAAACTTATTTTATCAAATCATATTTTGTTTTACTAAATATCCAATTAAACCCGTCTCTCGTTCTTATTTTAAAACTAAAACAAATAATATTTCTCGCAGCAAAAGCTTTAATTGTTTTATAAATAAAATTAGGCTAAAGCTCGTCTAACGTTTTGGCCCAAAACTAGTCTCATCTAGTCTACTTTAGACTAGATAAATATCGCAGTCCCCTCTTCTTTCCCTAACCCTAACCCTAGCCTTGCGAGCCACACCCAGCCGCCGCCGCCAGCTACACGCGCTCGCGAGGCAGCACACACACACGCACCCGCGTAGCGCAGCCTAACACCACCACACAGGCCTGGACACTCAACGCACACAACCGACACCAGACACGACACACACCCAGGAAGCACGCACTGGCAACACACGCAACACGCACCACACACGCGCCTCTTCCCCATCGCTACCTACCCTGCCTCGCGCCCTCTCCCAGATCGACTCGCCGCCAGCGCCCACCTGTGCTCCTGGCCGCCGCCCCGGGTCGACCGCCGCTGTTCCTCCGTGTCCCCCTATCCCCGGCGCGAGCGCCTCCGTCTCTGCAAGCCGCTGCCTCCCTGGAGAGCTCCGCCGTCGTCCAGATCGCCTCCAGGCTCTGTTCCGCCGTCAACCTTGCCCGGTCTCTCCTTCCCCGAGCCGTCGCGCCGGCCGTGTGTCCTTGGTGGCCCTGCATCGTGCCGCCAACCCCGCCCCGCCACTGTCTCTCGCAACTTCCTTCCTTTGTTTCCCCGTGCGTCGCCGCCGCCTGTGCTCGCGAGCGCTGCCGCCTCACCGCTTGAGCCCGACCGCAGTTCCCTGCAGCCCCGCCCTGAGGAACTCCGACGGCCTCGCCAAGCTCGCCTCCTGTGCGCGCCGTTGCCAGGTGCTCCGTCGCTGGGAACACACGTACTCGTCGCCCCGCTCGACATCGCGTCCTCGCTGACCGACTCCAGTCATGCTCCTGCTGGCCACAGGTAGTGCCCACCTTGAGATCCTCCCGTTGCTGTACCGTGAGGCCGAAGACACCGTCATCCACGTGTTTGCTGTCACCCAATCGAGCTTGACTTGCGTGCTTGTGCTTGTATGTTCCAGAGTTTGTGTGTCCTCGTGGCTCTCAAAAGATTGCAATACCGTCACCAAGCATGACAAATGATAAGATAGTGGGAGGACGAACAAGAGATACTCCGGTTTGGTGCGACCTAAGACCATCGGTTAACATTCCAAGAACTTCTTCACGGAACGCTAGGACCTCCTTCACGAATCCGAAGGCCCCGATTTCATCGGAACCAAAGAACGTCGAACCCCGATGTGTGACCCTTTTCTTGAGACCATATCTTTTATAATATATAATATCTATCTGTTGCATATAAATGTTCATGTTGCATACAAATTGCGTGGTTTGGGGGCGTTATGCCGATTCATCGCATAATTAAATATGGAGTCCATATGCGGGCGAACCTAGTCTAATATTGACCTCATTTAAATTTGTGTAGCGAACCGATGATATAATTTTGTCTTGTTAATACAACATTAAATTGTGGGGTATCTAGACAACATAAACCACTTAATTAATTGTCGAGACCCTGGTTCCGATTAATATTGCCTAATTGCATCGCACCTTTGCCATGTCATACATCATGCTTGCATCATGCCCGATCTTCTGCCATAGTATTAAATAGTGCATCTGGTGATTCTTTCTAGTGCTTTGCTTCTTATCGGATAGGCCGTTGAGTTGGCGCGAGATACGACGAGCCTTCAGATGATCTTCTTAGGCGAGCATTCTCCCCCTTCTACCTATTTTGCATTTATAGTCTTTACTTCCTTTCTTTGATCTATTGCTATCCTTATTGTCGATGTTGTAGTACCGTCCCATTATTTACCTGCTCCACTATATTGCCTTAGTCATCCTATTGCCTTGTTTGATTTGCTAGTTCTGTCCTTGCGAGTCGTAGGCATGCTTAGTATCGCTCTCATACAGGTGGAACATGATACTCGAATATGGTTGATGATAAGATAATTAATCTGATGTTGTTGGTTATGGTTTCACCTAATGATAAGGCCCCGGCAAGGACCACCTTTGGGAACTGCTTGAGCCGACCTAGGACCCGTTCGTTCTACGATACCAGTTCTGAGTTGATCGCGCTAACCAAACGTGGGGGCCTATGGGATCCCCCCCTCAACTACCGGCGCTATTCGTATATCCAGAGGGTTACAAAATTGGTTTTCCATTTGGTGCATACGCATAATATGTCCTCGGACATGGGTTGAGTTGTGATATGATTTTGGTGGACTGCCATGGCTTGCATTGCATAAAATCGGGATATCGTGTCGGAGGTGGGATGGAGCTCTACAAGTTATCTTCCGATCATCGCCCGGCCGTAGACTCAAATGCTGTGCCACCTGGAGAATCAGATGTATCTCTTGTGTGGGTAAAACACAGTAGGTGATGCCTCTGGATATGCGCGTAGTTATGGGACAGTTCTTGTTGTGAGATTCGGAAGGCACGCGTTATATGTTGCCTGAAGGGTTGAGCATGCGTTTGGGTACAGTAGTGCACCCCTGCAGGGTAAATCTTTTCGAGAAGCCGTGTGTCCACGATTATGGACGCCTCAGGAGTACAGTGCCATGATCATAGACAACGCCATTAATGTTTTGCCTCTAATAAAATGACTAGTAATTAGCCATATCAACTAAACACCTGCTTAACTAAAATTGCCACCGTGTGTGTTCCGCAAGGGGACTTCCTCGACTGGTCTTCGAGGGGGAAATCTTCGGATGGGTTATGTTTGGTGTTATATTATAGTTATCGTTTAGCGCTCTCATCTCGCTCTAATAGCCGAAGTTGTAGCGTGTCTCTATAAGTTAGATAGTGCAAGCTTTGCTGCCGCTTAGCCCACCATACCTATGTAGGCGAGGACCGCCGAATTCTAGTCTCGCCGTGT
Source organism: Avena sativa (assembly GCA_916181665.1). Classification (NCBI taxonomy): domain Eukaryota; kingdom Viridiplantae; phylum Streptophyta; class Magnoliopsida; order Poales; family Poaceae; genus Avena; species Avena sativa. The sequence goes on from OV702284.1 coordinate 80,363,643, forward strand.
ACTGGCCTCAGTACTGACCGCTCTCTCTTTGTTTTCCTTTGCCCTTTGTCGGTATCCTTTTGGCTTGACAGGTATGTGATTGACGACGTTAGCAAGGTTACCCTTCCGGCTTGGCCTGGGCAGGGTTGGACACCGCTTGGTTATTCTTCAGGACTCTTAGTCCCATTTGGATCTTGTCCGTACTCAGATACTATTTGTCTTTTTTTTATGATTTGGATCATTTGTATTCTTGACTTGTTGAGTCGTTGTTGTATATATAAGTTCTTGTGGACTCTGTTGTAAACTACTGTGATGTAACTACTTGTATTCAAATCCCACCCACACGAAAGTGTCTGGTGGGCGTCTTTGAATCGCTTCTATGCGGGTTTTTGCGGGAAATGCTAAGATCTTCATAGACTCGATTCGGGGGCATTACAAGTGGTATCAGAGCAAAGGTTTACGATACCCCACTGGTCCAGACTGTAGGTTAACCTTGCCAACGGACGATGTCTAGTGTCAAAACTATTTTGCTACAAATGCGTTGGATAGATCTGATTAGCTCTGACTTTAATCCTTATCTCTATTCTTTCCCCTCTTATCTTTGTGTGTTTTAATCTGATCTCTTACCTTCTTCAAGTCCAGGACTTCTCGCGGTTGGGTTTCCGTCGTATCTTTAGGATTCCGCTTTTGTCCTTTGGTAACGGTGGACCTACATCAGGATTTCCTTATACTTGATCCCTCTTCAAATGTTTTCCGGTGTCCTACAACTTTCTACGATGACATCATCTGTGTGACTCTTTTGTTAATACCGTTTGTCAAGATCTTTAATCTGAATTTTGAGAGTTTTGTTGCATGATCCTCTTATTCATGTACAGAGTAATGCTTAGGGTGCGGGATGGAGTAGCTACCATACCAGTACTCTTATGATTAGCTCTTGGGCATTGAACTGGTGGATTAATGTGACTAATACTCTTTCCTTGGAAGTTAGAGATGACCTTGTGATCTCTTTCTTTGCCTTTGTCTCTCCAGAGTGTTCTCTCGAAGAATGTGGGCAACCAACCCTTGTTGGTGGTGTCGAAGAATTCAAGACGGGACAAGAATTCTTGTTAGTGGTGTCGCGACCATCAATCTGATGCAAGAAGATCCAATCATCAACCCCCTTCCCCCTCGGTGTCTCTGCTTGGATCTCGGGACGAGATCCCTTGTTAGTGGTGTCGAGTTGTAATGCCCGGAAATATTAAAAATTAGAAATTGATTGTTACTTGATTTTGTGCATCATCATGCATATTTTATCCGTAAACTTATTTTATCAAATCATATTTTGTTTTACTAAATATCCAATTAAACCCGTCTCTCGTTCTTATTTTAAAACTAAAACAAATAATATTTCTCGCAGCAAAAGCTTTACTTGTTTTATAAATAAAATTAGGCTAAAGCCCGTCTAACGTTTTGGCCCAAAACTAGTCTCATCTAGTCTACTTTAGACTAGATAAATATCTCAATCCCCTCTTCTTTCCCTAACCCTAACCCTAGCCTTGCGAGCCACACCTAGCCGCCGCCGCCAGCTACACGCGCTCGCGAGGCAGCACACACACACGCACCCGCGTAGCGCAGCCCAACACCACCACTGTTGTAAACTACTGTGATGTAACTACTTGTATTCAAATCCCACCCACACGAAAGTGTCTGGTGGGCGTCTTTGAATCGCTTCTATGCGGGTTTTGGCGGGAAATGCTAAGATCTCCATAGACTCGATTCGGGGGCGTTACACCCTCTAACAGCGGTTGTAGAACCGCTGTTGAGGGTTCGGTGTTAGAGGGCCCCCCTTTAACACTGTTCTTATACGAACCGGTGTTAAAGGGTGGCGCACGTGGGGCTAGCGCAGCGCTCAGGGATCCCCCCTTTAACACCGGTTCGTAACACGAACCGGTGTTAAAGGTTTTCTGCCGCGACAGGAAAACGGCATAAATCTCTGCCGCGGCATAGTTCTGCCCCTGCCCCGTTCTTGGCGTATTTCTGCGGCGTGGCGGGGACAGGGAGGGGGGAGGGGGAATCGATCGGGAGCGGTATACACATATATCGTCATCGGTACATACGAGTACATGAATAATTAAGAAACTATTATTATACACAACATAGTCATTGTGTGGTATTCTCCGTAAACGTTGAAGCATCAAGTACAAGACAAACACATTCAAGCATATATACAACGTTTATTTTGGTGGATATCTAAAGAGTTCTCTGCTAGGCGTGACGACCTCATCAAGTATGAACCCCGCCAATTCCTCTTGAATGGCTCGTATGCGTTCAAATGTTAGGAGTTGGTTCCGCATCCGTTCGATCTGAATATATATGAAGAATGGGGTCAATATATATATATAAGAATAAAACTCAACACAATTGATGGTAATAAAATAATTTTGTGTACTTTGTTTACTTACTCTAAGTTGTGTTGGAGATATGCCCTAGAGGCAATAATAAATGTAGTTATTATTATATCTTTGTGTTTATGATAAATGTTTACATTCATGCTATAATAGTATTAACAAGGAAACATTGATACTTGTGTGATTTGTAAACTTAATTTGAAGTCCCTAGTATAGCCTCTATACTTCACTAGCTTGTTGGTTGATTAATGATTGTGGTTTCCCAATCATGAACATCGAGATGTTATCAACAACAAGATCATATCGTTAGGAGAATGATATGGTGGACATACTCCTATAGATAAGCATAGCATAAAGATCAAGTCATTTCAATAGTTCAATTGCTATATGCTTTCTGATACATAGTAACCTAATTCCTTCGACCATGAGATCATGCCTATCACCATTACCGGATGGATGCTTTGATGACATCAAACACCACACCGTAACTGGGTGGCTATAAAGGTGGCATTGAGTATTCAGAAAGTATTGGTTGAGACACATGGATCAAGAGTGGGATTTGCCATCCATATGACGGATAGATATTCTCTGGGCCCTCTCGGTGAAATGTCATCCAATTAGCTTGCAAGCATGTGACTGGCTCACAAGGGATCACATATCACGGGAACGAGAAAAGAGTACTTATCAGTAACGAGGTTGAACTAGGTATGCAGATATACCGACGATCATAACCTCGAATAAGTAAACTATCGTGAGACAAAGGGAAATTGGTATCGTATGTAAGTGGTTCATTCGATCGCAAAGTAATCGTAGAAATATGTGGGAGCCATATTAATTTCCAGATTCCTCTATTGGTTATTGTTCGGAGAAGTGTCTCGATCATGTCTGCATAATTCACGAACCGTAGGGAGACACACTTAAGGATTCGACGTTGTTTTGAGTAGTTATGGTATTATGAGAAAGAGACCGAATGTTGTTCGGAGTCTCGGATGGGATCCGGGATATCACGAGGTGATCCGGAATGGTCCGGAGAATAAGATTCATATAAGGAAAGTCCCGTTTCGGAGTTCGGAAATGATTCCGGTGTTTTCATCGGGAATGTTCTAGAAGGTTTCGGAATGTCCGGCACTCCGGGAAGGGGAGGGTTACATGAATGTGTCATTACATATTGGAATGATTGCATCATGTACTAAGTGTTCTTGCTGTTCCAAATAAAGGATTAAATTGAATCCTAAAACAGAAAAGTCAAATGGCCAGTTTGAAAGTCAAACGGCTAAAACAGGAAACTGTGGGAAACAAGCAAGAGGTGGTTGAAACCGACTTGGGGGAGGAGTCTCCTCTCCAAGCCGGCGCGCCACCCAAGGCCGACTTGGGGAGGGACTCCCCTCCCCTTGGCCGCACCTCCCACCTATAAGAGGAGGGGCAGGGCCTCCTCCTCTAGACACACAAGTTCCTATCCTCTAATCTCCAGTTTAGAGCCGTTTCGGTTTAGAGCCTTCTAATTGGTGTGTCTAAACCCTAGACCACTAATAGTTCTCTCTCATACTCCACCATACTCGCTCCGACTTAAGGCGAAGCCCTGCGGGATCTCCCCTCTACTTCCGGTACCACGCCGTTGTGCTGCCGGAATCGCGAGGAGAGTGCTACAACCTCCGCTGCCTGCTGGAACAAGGGAGAGGAAGGTCTTCGTCGAGTACCGAACATGTGACCGACTGCGGGAGCGCTGCCGGAACGCAGCGCCGGAAGGATCGTCTACACGATCTTGAGATCGGGAAGAGTACGACTACATCACCCACGAGAATCCGCTCTCGTTAAACGCTTTGGAATCTTCGAGGGTAAGTTATTCCATCGACTCGATGCTACAATCTAGTAGATAGATCTTGGATTGTTTGTTTGTATGCGATAGAAAATTTTTGTTTTCCATGCTACGAAACCCTACAGTGGTATCAGAGCCGTGTCTATATGTAGATCTGTTGCACGAGTAGAACACAATAGTCATTGTGGGCATTGATGCTTTTATTGTCGATTGCTTCTTGTGTACTTTTCATCTTGCGGTATGTTGGGATGAAGCGGCCCGGGCTAACCTTACATGACATCGTTCATGAGACTTGCTCCACGCTTGACATGCAACTTGTATTGCATAAGTGGCTTTGCGGGTGCCTGTTTCTCCTAGCATAGTTAAGATCCAATTTACAACGGGTGATTAACAATACTAGTATCAATGTTGTGGTTCATGTTCGTAAGTTAGAACGACACTTATTGAAAGCCCCAAACCACGTAAAATATGCAAAGAAAGTAGAGGCGTCTAACTTTGTTTTGCAGGGGTGTGCAGTGATGTGATATGGCCATGATTGTGATTATATTTGATGTATGCAATGTTCCTTATTGTAAGTTGGCAACCGGCAGGAGCCATATGGTTGTCTTTAATTTATGTTAAGACCCGCGTGTCTATTCAAAGTAGTTGTAATAGTTGAAGCCGGTGGATGAAAACCATGGAGAAGCGTCATTGACCTTGATGCTATGCCGGTGATGATGGAGATCATGTTCGTGGTTGAACATAGAGATCGGAAGCACGAAGAAGAAAAGGCCATATCATATCACATATATATTGAATTGCATGTGATGTTAATCCTTTATGCATCTTGTATTGCTTAATAGACGACGGTAGCATTATAAGATGATCCCTCATGCACATGAATTTCAAATCATAAAGTGTTCACCCTTGGTTAGCACCGTTGCTAAAGCTTGTTGTTTCGAAGCACCACGTGATGATCGGGTGTGTTAGATTCTGCAAGTGTATACAACGTGAGCAAGCCAGATTTGCTCATGCAGAAACTAAGGTTTGATCTTGATGAGCCTAGCATGTACGGACATGGTCTCGGAACACGGATCACCGAAAGGTAAAGCATGAATCATATAGTAGATATGATGAACATGTCGATTGTTCGCCATTGAAACTATGTCAACTCTCGTGATGATCGGTGTTGATATGGTGGATTTGGTTCGTGTGATCACTAAAACAATGTGAGGGATGTTGTTTTGAGTGGGAGTTCACCTAGTTTAATTACATTAATTAATTTGAACTCAATTTGTCATAAACTTAGTCTAAACTATTGCAAATATGTTGTAGATCAATGGCAGCCCCTACCATCAATTTTAATGCATTCCTAGAGAAAGAAAAGTTGAAAAACAATGGAAGCAACTTCGCGGATTGGTTCCGCAATTTGAGGATTGTCCTCACAGCTGGTAATTTGACCTATGTGCTGGATGCACCGCTGGGTGACCCACCTGCAGATGATGCTCCCGATGAAGTAAAGAATGTTTACCTCGCTCGGAAGAATCAGTACTCCATAGTTCAGTGTGCTATCTTGTATGGTTTGGAATCGGAGCTTCAGAAAAGGTTTGAGGATTCAGACCCATATGATATTGTCGAGGATCTCAAATTGATTTTTGAGACTCATGCGGCAATTGAAAGCTATGAGGCTTCTGAAAAGTTCTTTAACTGCAAGATGGAAGAGGGCAGCTCCGTCAGTGAGCATGTGCTTAAGATGTCTGGGCACGCAAACAAACTTCAAAGCTTGGGTATAGTGATTCCTATTGCTTTGGGGATTTACCGTGTCCTCCAATCACTACCACCAAGTTACAAGAACTTTGTGATGAACTACAACATGCAGAACATGAACAAGACGTTACCAGAACTCTTTGCCATGTTGAAATCTGCAGAAGTGGAGATCAAGAAAGAGCACCAAGTGTTGTTGGTTAATAAGACCACCAAATTCAAGAAAGGCAAGTCTAAGCAAAAGGGACACTTCAAGAAGGGTGGTAAGAAAGTTAGCACGCCGGCGAAGAAGACCAAGGCTGGACCTAAGCCTGATACTGAGTGCTTTTACTGCAAGGGAGAAGGTCACTGGAAGCGGAATTGCCCAAAGTACTTGGCGGATCTGAAGAACGGCAACATCAAGAAGAGAGGTATATCTGATATACATGTTATTGATGTGTATCTCACTAGTACTCGTAGTAGTGCCTGGGTATTTGATACTGGTTCGGTTGCTCATATTTGTAACTCGAAACAGGTGCTGCAGAATAAACGGAAGCTAGCGAAGAACGAGGTGACGATGCGCGTGGGAAACGGATCAAAGGTTGATGTGATCGCGGTCGGCACGCTACCCCTTCATCTACCATCGGGATTAGTTTTATACTTAAATAATTGTTATTTGGTGCCTGCGTTGAGCATGAACATTATATCGGGATCTTGTTTATTGCGAGACGGTTACTTGTTTAAGTCAGAGAATAATGGTTGTTCGATTTATATGAGTAATATGTTTTATGCACATGCACCTTTGATAGATGGTCTATTCTTATTGAATCTCGATAGTGGAAATACACATATCAACAACATTGAGGCTAAACGTTTGAAATCAAGCGATAATTCGACCTATATGTGGCACTGTCGTCTTGGTCACATTGGAGTGAAGCGTATGAAGAAACTCCATTCCGATGGACTTCTTGAATCACTTGATTTTGAATCACTTGAAAGATGCGAAGCATGTCTGATGGGAAAAATGACTAAGACTCCATTTTCTGGTATGATGGAGCGAGCTACGGACTTATTGGAAATCATACATACCGATGTGTGTGGTCCAATGAGTGTAGCATCGCGCGGTGGTTATCGTTATGTTCTTACCTTCACGGATGACTTGAGTAGATATGGGTATATCTATTTCATGAAACATAAGTCCGAAACTTTCGAGAAGTTTAAGGAGTTTCAAAGTGAGGTAGAGAATCAACGTAACAAGAAGATTAAATTTCTACGTTCTGATCGTGGAGGTGAATATCTAAGTTACGAGTTTGGCGAGCATTTGAAGAAATGCGGAATACTTTCACAATTGACACCGCCGGGAACACCACAGCGTAATGGTGTGTCCGAACGTCGTAATCGAACTCTCTTAGATATGGTTCGTTCTATGATGTCACTTACAGATTTACCGCTATCGTTTTGGGGTTATGCATTAGAAACAGCCGCATTCACTTTAAATAGGGCACCATCTAAATCCGTTGAAACGACACCGTATGAATTATGCTTTGGGAAGAAACCTAAATTTGGGGATGCGAAGCCTATGTAAAGAAGTTACAGCCGGACAAGCTTGAACCCAAAGCGGAAAAATGCGTCTTCATAGGATACCCGAAGGAAACTATTGGGTATACCTTCTATCATAGATCCGAAGGCAAAATCTTCGTTGCCAAGAATGGATCCTTTCTAGAGAAGGAATTTCTCTCGAAAGAAGTGACTGGAAGGAAAGTAGAACTCGACGAGGTTGTCGAACCTTCTCTCGAAATCGCGAGTAGCGCAGCACCGGAAGAAGTTCCTGTGGTGCCTGCACCAATAAGAGAGGAAGCTAATGATGGTGATCATGAAACTTCGGTTGAAGTTGCTACAGAGCCTAGGAGGTCAACGAGAACTCGTACCACTCCAGATTGGTATGATCCCGTTATGAGTGTCATGTTGGTGGATAACACCGATGACCCCGAGACATATGAGGAAGCGATGATGAGCCCAGATTCCAATAAATGGCAAGAAGCCATGAAATCCGAGATTGGATCCATGTACGAAAACCAAGTATGGACTTTGGTGGACTTACCAGATGGCCGGAAGGCTGTCGAGAACAAATGGATTTTCAAGAAGAAAACAGATGCTGATGGTAATGTTACTGTCTACAAAGCTCGACTTGTCGCAAAAGGGTTTCGAAAAATTCAAGGAGTTGACTATGATGAGACTTTCTCACCGGTAGCGAAGCTAAAGTCTGTGAGGATTATGTTAGCAATCGCTGCATATTATGATTATGAGATATGGCAGATGGATATCAAAACAGCATTCCTCAATGGAGATATTGATGAAGAGTTGTATATGATGCAACCCAAAGGTTTTGTCGATCCTAAAGATGCTAACAAGGTATGCAAACTTCAACGGTCCATCTATGGATTGAAGCAAGCATCCCGAAGTTGGAATCAACGTTTTGATAAGGTGATCAAAAGTTTTGGTTTTATACAAACTTATGGAGAAGCTTGTATTTACAAGAAAGTGAGTGGGAGCTCTGTAGCATTCTTAATACTATATGTGGATGACATATTGTTGATTGGGAATGATGTAGACCTTCTTAATAGTGTCATAGAATATTTGAATAATAGTTTTTCAATGAAGGATCTTGGCGAAGCAGCTTACATATTAGGCATAAAGATTTATAGAGATAGATCGAAACGCCAAATATCATTGTCACAGAGTACATATTTGGACAAAGTTCTAAAGAGGTTTGGAATGGAAGAAAGCAAGAAAGGGTTCTTGCCCATGTTGCCCAATACGATCTTGAGTAAAACTCAAAGTCCGACATCGGCAGGAGATAGAGAAAGGATGAGTAAGACTCCCTATGCCTCAGCCATAGGATCTCTAATGTATGCCATGCTATGTACTAGACCCGACATTGCATATGCTGTTAGTTTAACTAGCAGATATCAAAGTGATCCAGGAGTGGATCATTGGACAGCGGTCAAAAACATCCTTAAGTACTTGAGAAGAACTAAGGATATGGTTCTTTCTTATGGAGGTGATGAACAGCTCGTTGTTAATGGTTACACCGATGCTAGTTGGAACACCGATCTGGATGATTCTAAATCACAATCTGGATACGTATTTATTTTGAATGGTGCAGCAGTTAGCTGGAGGAGTGCAAAGCAAAGCGTTGTGGCGAGATCTTCAACTGAATCGGAATACATGGCTGCTTCGGAGGCTTCACAAGAAGCGATATGGATGAAAGAGTTCATTACAGAGCTGGGTGTGGTTCCTAGTGCGCTGGACCCAATGTCTATCTACTGTGATAACATGGGCGCCATAGCCAATGCGCAAGAACCAAGGTCACACAAGAAGCTGAAGCACATCAAGCTACGTTTTCACGCTATTCGAGAACATATCCAGGATGGGGATATAAAGATTTGCAAAGTACACACAGATCTGAATGTGGCGGATCCGTTGACTAAACCTCTCCCGAGGGCAAAACATGACCAACACCAAACTGCCATGGGTGTTCGGTATATTACCATGTAATCTAGATTAGATGACTCTAGTGCAAGTGGGAGACTGTTGGAGATATGCCCTAGAGGCAATAATAAATGTAGTTATTATTATATCTTTGTGTTTATGATAAATGTTTACATTCATGCTATAATAGTATTAACAAGGAAACATTGATACTTGTGTGATTTGTAAACTTAATTTGAAGTCCCTAGTATAGCCTCTATACTTCACTAGCTTGTTGGTTGATTAATGATTGTGGTTTCCCAATCATGAACATTGAGATGTTATCAACAACAAGATCATATCGTTAGGAGAATGATATGGTGGACATACTCCTATAGATAAGCATAGCATAAAGATCAAGTCATTTCAATAGTTCAATTGCTATATGCTTTCTGATACATAGTAACCTAATTCCTTCGACCATGAGATCATGCCTATCACCATTACCGGATGGATGCTTTGATGACATCAAACACCACACCGTAACTGGGTGGCTATAAAGGTGGCATTGAGTATTCAGAAAGTATTGGTTGAGACACATGGATCAAGAGTGGGATTTGTCCATCCATATGACGGATAGATATTCTCTGGGCCCTCTCGGTGAAATGTCATCCAATTAGCTTGCAAGCATGTGACTCGCTCACAAGGGATCACATATCACGGGAACGAGAAAAGAGTACTTATCAGTAACGAGGTTGAACTAGGTATGCAGAGATACCGACGATCATAACCTCGGATAAGTAAACTATCTTGAGACAAAGGTAAATTGGTATCGTATGTAAGTGGTTCATTCGATCGCAAAGTAATCGTAGAAATATGTGGGAGCCATATGAATTTCCAGATTCCTCTATTGGTTAGTGTTCGGAGAAGTGTCTCGATCATGTCTGCATAATTCACGAACCGTAGGGAGACACACTTAAGGATTCGACGTTGTTTTGAGTAGTTATGGTATTATGAGAAAGAGACCGAATGTTGTTCGGAGTCTCGGATGGGATCCGGGATATCACGAGGTGATCCGGAATGGTCTGGAGAATAAGATTCATATAAGGAAAGTCCCATTTCCGAGTTCGGAAATGATTCCGGTGTTTTCATCGGGAATGTTCTAGAAGGTTCCGGAATGTCCGGCACTCCGGGAAGGGGAGGGGTACATGAATGTGTCATTACATATTGGAATGATTGCATCATGTACTAAGTGTTCTTGCTGTTCCAAATAAAGGATTAAATTGAATCCTAAAACAGAAAAGTCAAATGGCCAGTTTGAAAGTCAAACGGTAAAACAGGAAACTGTGGGAAACAAGCAAGAGGTGGTTGAAACCGACTTGGGGGAGGAGTCTCCTCTCCAAGCCGGCGCGCCACCCAAGGCCGACTTGGGGAGGGACTCCCCTCCCCTTGGCCGCACCTCCCACCTATAAGAGGAGGGGTAGGGCCTCCTCCTCTAGACACACAAGTTCCTATCCTCTAATCTCCGGTTTAGAGCCGTTTCGGTTTAGAGCCTTGTAATTGGTGTGTCTAAACCCTAGACCACTAATAGTTCTCTCTCATACTCCACCATACTCGCTCCGGCTTAAGGCGAAGCCCTGCGGGATCTCCCCTCTACTTCCGGTACCACGCCGTTGTGCTGCCGGAATCGCGAGGAGAGTGCTACAACCTCCGCTGCCTGCTGGAACAAGGGAGAGGAAGGTATTCGTCGAGTACCGAACGTGTGACCGACTGCGGGAGCGCTGCCGGAACGCAGCGCCAGAAGGATCGTCTACACGATCTTGAGATCGGGAAGAGTACGACTACATCACCCACGAGAATCCGCTCTCGTTAAACGCTTTGGAATCTTCGAGGGTAAGTTATTCCATCGACTCGTTGCTACAATCTAGTAGATAGATCTTGGCTTGTTTGTTTGTATGCGATAGAAAAATTTTGGTTTCCATGCTACGAAACCCTACAAGTTGTTCTAGTGTGGTTTGGCCCGTCGCACATATCATGTTGCGAATGAACTCGCAAACATAGTACCCACATAAGTTATTGCCGTGTCCCTGATGCGCGCACTTTACGAGAATAGAGAGTTCAATCAAAATAATAATCAATAAAGCATGATATAATGGAATTGGAAGAAGAATCAAAGAGATACGCAGACCTAGCTAGCTAGTATTACTTACATTTTGGTCTACAAATTTTAGTTCTTCTGACCATTCACCCACGACCCTGCCCGTGAACCTTTTCTAAACCCTGTCCGGCAAAGAAAATGGATAAAGGAGTAATTAATTACTTGTTGTCACGAAAGTTGTCGATCTAGTGCGATAATATGATTGAAATTACCTCTGGAGCATCTCTCTAATGTCTGCCCATATCTCTTTTTCTTTTCGTAACGAGTCCATGACAAGGACTTTTCCTGAGTCGGGTTGAATGACTAGCAGAATAAAGTGGAACCTACGCACGCATAACTCATCATCAGTTACACTTAACATCGAGTAAGACGAAACATAATGTGTACAAGAGAGGGTAACAGTACTCACGAGAAGTTGTAAGGCAATAGTATTTCCCTTTTGGTTTGTTGTCTCAGTAAAGACCTTAGCAAGTAATCTTCTGTTTGCCCGAGTTTGGTTCTTACCACTTCTTCATGAACTCTATTTGGGTCAACGAACCCAATGTCAAAAGGGCCTCCTTTCATGCATTCCATAACCTTTTTCCTGCATAATAGTATATACATATATGGTAAGCATATATATATATATACATGCAATTAATGAAGTGAATGAGATGAGATAGAAATTACAGAAATAGTACTTACACACAATAAAGGCTGATGGCAGCTTTGTCGAGTTCCTTCTGATTGAATAGAAAATGCAAGTCTTGAATGTTGAAGTCGATCTCGTCGTCTCCACACAAGAAAATCTCATCTCTTATATGCGCCGTGATCCATTCTTCCTTTCTCGTCTTGCAGAAATCAAGGTACCACTTGTGCAATCTTCGCATCTTTGTTGGTAGATTCTTGAGCTCCTATTTCTTGACGAGATTCTTCTCATACTTCCATGGCTGTATGGGGTTGGCATCGCATTTGGGCAAGTTGTCTCCCATGATGTTCAAGTATGCAATGTAAGTCATCCCCATCTCATTGGCCTTTCTTTGTAGCTTTGCCTCATAATCATTTACGGGAGGAGTGTCCCGTGTGTCGAACACTTGGAGCGGGGCGCATGATTGGTTTTCCTGCTCTCCGAGCATGGGAGCTGTTTTCTGGGGTGCCGCATGACTGCTACTTTCAGTCTCCCTACGGCGCCTTGCATCCCCCTTCAAAATCTGGCGCTCGTAGTCCGGAACAAGTGGGCTTTCAGGTTTCAAAAGATTATTGTAAAACTTCTCCACCACCGTCGGATCTATTTTCTCCTTTGGCTCGGCCCGTCTAGGTGCAAAGAATTTCTTGACCTCTTCTTCCGAGATCCTATTGGTCTCCTCGTCGCTGCGATTCCACGGTAAAACCAGCAATGGCTTGGCGGAAGGCTGCGGGACGTAGTTTTTTGAATTCCTTGGCATACGGTTTCCTACGGATTTCTTTGTGGCAGTGCTAGTGATGCTCTTCGTGGCAGTGCTCTTCCGCTTACGCTGAGGAGATGGCTGAAGCGCCACAGATGGCTGACGGGCAGGAGATGGCTGGCGCGCCGGAGATGGCTGGCGCACTGAAGATGGCTGCCGCGCAGGAGATGGCTGAAGCGCCGGAGATGGCTGCCGCGCAGGAGATGGCTGAAGCGGCTCAGACTGCTGACGCTGCGGAGACGACGGGGGTGCCAGTGGCCTCCAATTTGGAAGCACGATGTGTTCCTTCTTCCAAAGAATGGTTGTTTTCACTGCAAATTTGAGTTGAGTTTCCCCTTCACCTGTAGCATGGTCAAGCTGTGCTTCCTCATATTCCTTCACAACCTCATACATCCCGACAATAGCATAGCCATCTGGAATCGGTCGGTAGTGATAAGTTCCACCAGCTACAGGAGGTAAGGCATAGCCGACAGCCACCTTAATGGATAAGCCTATTAATCTCACATGCAGCTCAGCGTGTTCGCTCTCCGTGATCTCATCCACGGGGTATCGAGGACCCGCCATTTCAAGCGTGGGTTGCACGTTCTCCGTGGAAGCCACGCTGCTTTTCCGCGCAGAGTATGGGCCGCCGGAAGCTTCCAGTGCAGGCTCTTCGTGCCGATGAGATGGGCCGGTAGCTTGATGGCTCTGTTGTGCATTCACTTGCACCTGCAGCGCCACAAGTGCATGTTCTATCTGTGTCATCCGCTCTGTACGCTCTTTTTCTTTTCTGCCGCGCCATCTGTAAGGTTCGCTCCACTCGGCAAACCCATCCTTCCACGTCATACCCCCTGTGCCTCGTGCATGTCCAGGGTGTTCTTTTTTACCGATGGCGCGTGTGAGCTGGTCATTCTCTCTGTCGGGATGGAAGGTCCTGGCGGCTGTTTCCTCGTATGCCGTGATGTGTTCCGTGACGGGTTTGGCAAGGAGTGTTGGGAAGATACACAATCCTTTTTCTGGGTCCAAACTTGCCCCGATTCCGTAGAACCAAGTCTTTGCACGTAGGTCCCACCCATCTGTCTGGGGTGTGATCCCTCTAGCGCGCGGGGCCTTCTCAACTTCCTCCCACTTAGGCCTCTAAGATATGTAACCACTTGACCCCGTCCTCTGGTGATATTCCTTCTTCTGGGCATTTAGCGTATTGGTTTCCGACCTCTTTTTAGCTATAGCACCTTCCTTATATGCCACAAATTCGGGCCAGTGAGGTCTTATCTTCGCATTGCGTCTTCGAAATTTGGAGTCTCGCGAGATTTGACAAATTTGTTCAATTTTGTCTTCCAGTTGCGGAAAGCGTCAGCCATCTTCTTTAGAGTCCACTCTTTGACTTTTTCCTTTATAACCGGTTTGTTTTCATCCTCCTCTGGCGGAAGGGTGAAATTTACCAATAACGAATTCCAAAGCGTTTCTTTGGATCTTTCATCGACAAAGGTACCGTCGCCCTTCTTTGGCTTATTCCAATATTCAATTATGATTGGGATTTGGTCCCTAACAAGAACTCCAGCCTGACGTACAAATTTGTCTGCGGCCTTCTTGGGCTCCATCGGCCTGCCATCAACACAGACTGCTTCGATCGTGAACTTTGCACGATCTTTCAACCGATGGCTCACGCCTCGCTTGCTCTTTTTCGTAGAAGAAGATGGTTGCTGGATGGTCGATCCAGAGGGCTAAAATAAGAAAGAAGCGTTAATTAATACATGTAGAAGAAGATTGTTGGTGGAAGTCAGCAGAGGCTTAATCAATTCATATACCTCGCCGGACTTTGTAATCACTAAATTGCATTCACCGGAGTCTTCATCTTCTCCATGACTACTTGAGCTGTCATCATGTCCCTCCAAGTTCAGATATTGTGAGGTGTCCTCATCGATAATGTTCTCCATTATTTCTTCTTCTTCAAGGTTTCTACTAAGTGGATCCATAGTTTCTAAAACAATAATATTATCTAGAGTAAGAGAGTAAACATTCAAGTGGACTTGGATTCATACACAAATATACATATTATTCATACAAAAATACACAAATAAATACACAAATGAAATTAAAACCCTAAGGATGCTTGATCATTTTAAACGAGTTACGAGGGGTCCAAACCCTAATTCGGAGAAATCCCGGATGCATATGAGAGGGGCTAGCTATAGTGGCTGACCGGAGGATGCTCCAGAAAGAGGTGGCTGGTGGCGTTGGTGAGCGACCTAGGGCGCGCGAGGTAGCATGATGCAGCCTACCTAAAACGGGCGTTGTTCGAAAGAGGAGGCCGAGGCAAGCATTATAGTGGCGGCGCCGCCTCAGTATGGTCACCGGAGCGACGGCAGTGACGACAAACAACTTGGCAGAACAAATACAATGTGGAGGGGATATCCCTTTTATAAAGCAGATCAAAATAAGCAAGAAAAACCACGGAGAACCTAAACTTGCCACCGAAGTCAATGAGCCAAGATCAGGATGAGTCAGAGCTCCACAATGACGCCCCCAAGAGGGTAACGACCAACGAGACCTATGGTAAAGGGTTTTCACCTGGAGCCTTATGACGAAGAAGGTAGCAGCATCGGTGGCCCCAGAGCGGTAACGGTACCCGCAGGCATCGCCGCCTTCACCTGAAAAAACCTCCGTACCGCTCCCCGTCTTCTGCCCCGCCCGTTGTCCCCAAGATAGGCCTCCGGCACACGATTTGGGAGCTGCCAAAGCCAAAACGTCGCCAACAGCAAAGCCTCCCGACGCCCTCTCCTCGCCATCCACATGACCGAGGGGAGAAGCCACGACGCTGGCCAAAGAGCTGCCCGCGCAGTCCACCTTCTAAGGCCGCCACCGACATCCGCGAACTCTAGCCACCACTCCGACGACCAACGACACATCGCATCGCCGAAGAGAGGGACGTCGTGTTGTCGTTGCCAGCGGACACACATGCAACCCGAGAAGGACCATGCATACCCCGATATCGCTGGCATACCGCCATGGCCACCACCAGAGCTCTGGTCGAGCTCGCACCACCTAGGCCGCGCCCCCGCAGCCGAGAGGGGAGGCCGTCCCCGTACCACCTAGGCCTGGGCCATCCCCCACTGCTCTGGCGTCGCTCGCCGCCCAGACACCAAGGACCGCGTCGCCACCGCTGAAAACTGCTGGGAAACAGGGCGCCACCGCGAGCTCCACCGCCGCCTCCATGTGCAAGGTGCTCATCGGGACAGCAACGCAGCGCAAAAGGGAGGAAACGGAGGGGACCAGGAGGTCCGCTAGCTCACCACGAGCACTACGGTGGGGTTCTTGTAGGCGCCGGCGTCATCGGCGGCTTCGGTGGCGCGCGCGCGGTGGCGGTGTTGGCGCGCGCGGGGGCGACGGCGGCTCCGATCGAGTTGGCGCTGGCGGCCGACGCGAGGGCGGCGAGGGCGAGGGCGAGGGTGGCGACGGCGAGGGCTGGACGGCGCCGGCGGCTCTCCTCTCTGTTTTTCTCTGCGTGGCTTTCGATCTGGCTCTGGGGGAAGAAGAAAGGGGCAGGCTCGCATTTAATACCCCCCCTTTAACACCGGTTCGGGGCTGGAACCGGTGTTAAAGGGGGGATTTGTTTCGCGCGCACCCCCCCTTTAACACCGGTTCCAGCCACGAACCGGTGTTAAAGGGGGGTGTGTGCGCGCGAAACGAAATAAATGCGCCCCCCTTTAACACCGGTTCGTGGCTGGAACCGGTGTTAAAGGGGGGCATTTATTTCATGCATTAAAGGGGGTAGGGGCATTTTATAATTCAAAAAATAGGATATGAATTTAGTAAATTCATATCTTATTCATTTCAACTCAAAAAATATGAATAATATATCATAATTTTCAGAAAAATAATATCTATCCATTCATGTAAAAACATTTTATATTTACTTTAGATGAAAATTTTCAAAATGATTAAAACACTTACATATAAATTTTGATTATTCAATTCAAACAAAAATAAATTGTCAAATCCTAAAACTTTGAACATAAGAAATATTAAGCATCTAAAAAGGAATCTAACCCTATTTTATTAGAGAAAATCATATTTTATTTTGTATTAACATTTTTGAATTGATTGGATATTTAAATGCTGCATCTTTTGTATACACTTGAATCTGACAAAGCCTCGCTCAACTTGCATTGGATTTTTGATAAAATAGCATATTGTGAACCTAAAAATGATTTTTGTAAAAAAACATGAGCATCGTATCATGTACCTGTAGTTCATATCTGACTCACTTCCTACCGATTCGGCAGGAATTTGTCTTTTTCACCAGAGGTGGACGGAAAGGTTTCAGATCCACCTGTTGGTACATTGTCCATATAAGGTGGTATAGTATTTTTGTAAAATGTGGTGGTGGTTTTTTGAATTAGCCATTTGGTGGTTGCTTCATAAAACCGTCCGTTTTTTGTGCTCGGAAAATGGAAAATGCCTTTTTGGTGCGATAAAAAGGAAAACTTCCTCTTGCAACATTGTTTGCCATGCCATGATGCACATGTATGCACAATATGGCCATATTATCACAAACTATGCCTTGATTCTAGCCATAACATTGGTCATTTGACGCGAAAGCCAAGAAACCTCGAATGAGATAGGTCATTTGTGAAGGAGATAGAACTGGAATTAAAATACAGAATGCAACTAATAGTAAGTTACATAAAGCACGACTGAAAATTAAGATACATAAAAGAACTGAAAATTAAGATACATGGCCAGATTAAGTAACAATCGGCTGAACTTGTTTCGGAATGTTGGAGTGATTCAGTCATGCTCCTGCCTACACCTGTAATACTCGCCATTGTAGTCGTCGTAATCGCCGTCGCCGTCATCGCTGTCGTCATCGGGGTCGCCGTAATTGAACCTTGAAGGCTGAGTACGCGTGGGCTGGACTTGAGGGTAGCGCAGACGGGGGTTAGAGTCGGCGACAGTGTCATAGGCCATGACGCTCTGGAGAGTCCGACCGCGCCACCATAGCCGACGGCCGGCCTCGTTGGAGTTCGGAGGAGGTGGGCCGTCCTCCTCGTGCCTGGCGAGCGCCCTCTCACGCCGATCCACGAAGAAGGCTTCCCAAGTAGGGAAATAGTCGGGATGCCATCTGGGATTCCTCCGCTGCTCCGGCGTGAGCTCGAAGTAGTAGTGGTTCGTGATGGCCATCCGGCGTGCCACACCTAGAGGGACAGGAGGAACCAGCACGCCTCCGACGCTCAGCATCCAGTCGACGGGGACACAGTAGCCCGGCGGGCAGGGGTAGTTCGAGGCGCAAAGCGCCTCCGCCTCCCTGGGGGTTAGTGCTACGGTGGAAGCCATGGGAAAGAGTGATGAGGTTGCAGATATGAGTCTAGAGATGTGCAATGACAATGGAGGCCAACCCTACATATATATATATAGTGAAGAACTGGCGGGAAGAACTGGAGGGAAGAACTGGCGGGAAGAACTGGCGGGAAAAATGGCGGGAAGAAAAATGGCGGGAAAAAATGGCGGGAAGAACTGGCGGGATGAATCTTTAGTCCCGGTTGGAAACACCAACCGGGACAAAACACGAGTCAGCACTAATAATAGGGGTGAGTGTCGACATTATTTCGTAAGTGTCGACACTATGCCGAGCTGCTTGTACTATAAATAGGCATCCTTGTGAGTCCAGTCCTCCAGCCAGTTTGAGGCATCTCCAAGATGGTTTTCGAGAGAAGGGACACCACTACGGCCAGTTTCAGGGAGATGCCGACGGAGCCCAGTCCTCCGGCATCTCCGAGAAACTGGTCATAGAGGCACTCCCTAATATGTGAAATTAGTTAGCTCCCAGGTGTATTGATCTAGTTAGAGAAGTTACAAGCTGCAAGATGGTTTTCGAGAGCAGGGACACCACTACGGCCAGTTTTAGGGAGATGCCGACGGAGCCCAGTCCTCCGGCATCTCCGAGAAACTGGTCATAGAGGCACTCCCTAATATGTGAAATTAGTTAGCTCCCAGGTGTATTGATCTAGTTAGAGAAGTTACAATCTGCAAGATGGTTTTCGAGAGCAGGGACACCACTACGGCTAGTTTCAGGGAGACGCCGACGGATCCCAGTCCTCCGGCATCTCCAAGAAACTGGTCATAGAGGCACTCCCTAATATGTGACCACGCGCGTTTCGAGATCAGATCTTAATGGTAAGTACGAATCGGGACAACTTCTTCTCATAGTCCCGGTCCAGCCACAAAACAAGACTAACACTCAAGACATTTATTAATATTAAAAACTGAGACTACAAAACCGGTCCCCCCTATATATAGTCCCGGTCAATCCACAAACCGCGAAAGATATCCTTCGGTCAAGCCACAAACCGCGAAAGACATGAACTAGAGTTACATAATATGAGCATGAACTTCTTGGCATATGTCCTTCCTTATGCTCGCTTCAGACATAACCATGGAGTATCTTATTTACTTAACGGAATGCTTGGGTCAGTTTTCACTGTGAAGGGCGGAATTTCATCAAACTTATTATAATCTTCTGACATGTCTGTCTTGTCCTCGATTCCCACGATGTTTCTTTTCCCTGAAATAACTATGTGGCGCTTTGGCTCATCATATGATGTATTCGTTTGCATATTTTTTCTTTTTTTTTGGTCTGGAGGACATGTCCTTCACATAGAAAACCTGAGCCACATCATTGGCTAGGACGAATGGTTCGTCTAAGTTCTTGTCTACCTTCATAAGATTGTTGAGATCCACCGTTGTCATTCCGTACTTCTTGTCTACCTCAACCCCTCCTCCTATTAGCTTGACCCATTTGCATCAAAACAAGGGGACCTTAAAATTAGGTCCATAGTCAAGTTCCCATATCTCCTCTATGAACCCATAATACGTGGTCTTTTGCCCATTGTCTTCTGCTACATCGAAGCGGACACCACTATTTTGGTTGGTGCTCTTTTTATCTTGTCCTATCGTGTAAAATGTATTCCCATTTATCTCGTACCCTTGGAAAGTACATACAGTCGAAGATGGTGTCCTGGCCAACAAGTACAACTGATCCCCAACAGTGGTGTTATTCGTGAGAAGTCTTTGCAGCCAGCCGCCAAAACTCACCATGTGTTCACTTATAATCCATTCATTAGACTGCCCCGGGTGTTTGAGGCGTATTAAATTCTTGTGTTCATTGATATACGGGGCAACCAAGATAGATCTTTGTAAAACCGTGTAGTGTGCTTGATTGAGAGAATGCCCGTCCCTACATATCATTGCTTTACATCCTAGGGTGCCTTTTCCACGCAGTCTCCCCTCATGTCGTGATTCTGGAACACCAATCGCCTTAAGTTCAGGAATAAAATCAACACAGAACTCAATGACCTCCTCTGTTACATAGCCCTTGGAGATGCTTCCTTCTGGCCTAGCACGGTTATGAACATATTTCTTTAAGACTCCCATGTACCTCTCAAAGGGGAACATATTGTGTAGAAATACAGGACCGAGAATGGCAATCTCTTCTACTAGGTGAACCAGGAGATGCGTCATAATATTGAAGAAGGATGGTGGGAACACCAACTCAAAGCTGACAAGACATTGGGCCACATCTGTATGTAACCCTCGTAGGCTTTCTGGATCGATTACCTTCTGAGATATTGCATTGAGGAATGCACATAGCTTCACAATGGGTACTCGAGCATTTTCAGGTAGAAGCCCCCTCAATGCTATCGGAAGCAATTGTGTCATAATCACGTGGCAGTCATGAGACTTCAGGTTTTGGAATTTTTTCTCTGCCATATTTATTATTCCCTTTATATTCGACGAGAAGCCAGACGGGACCTTGATACTACTCAGACATTCAAAAAAGATTTCCTTCTCTGCTTTGGTAAGAGCGTAGCTGGCAGGAGTTAAGTGGCATCGTTTACCCTTCGCGTTCTCAGGATGCATAGGCTTTTCAGGGTCTTTCAGACGTTGCTGGTCCTGCCGTGCTTCCGGTGTATCTTTTGTCTTCCCATACACTCCTAGGAAGCCTAGCAGGTTCACGCAAACATTCTTCGTCACGTGCATCACGTCGATTGAAGAGCGCACCTCTAAGACTTTCCAATAGGGTAGGTCCCAAACTATAGATTGCTTCTTCCACATGGGCGCGTGTCTGGCATAATCATTCGGAACAGATATATTGCCAGGACCTTTTCCAAAGATTACTTCTAGGTCCTTGACCATTCCAAATACCTCCTCACCGGTATAGAGGACAGGCTTTCTCCGGGGTTCTGCCAGACATTTGAAATGCTTGCCTTTCTTTCTTACTGGATGCAGGTTCGGAAGAAATCAGCGATACCCTAGGTACACAACCTTCTTACATTTATCCAAATATACACTTTCAGTCTCATCTAAACAGTGTGTGCATGCATTGTATCCCTTGTTTGTCTGCCCTGAAATGTTACTAAGAGCAGGCCAATCATTGATGGTTACGAAAAGCAATGCTCATAGATCAAATGGCTCCCCTTTGTGCTCATCCCACATACGTACACCTGGTTTGGCCCACAGCTGTAAAAGTTCTTCAACTAATGGCCTTAGGTACACATCAATGTCGTTGCCGGGTTGCCTCGGGCCTTGGATGAGCACTGGCATCATAATGAACTTCCTCTTCATACACAACCAAGGAGGAAGGTTATAGATACATAGAGTCACATGCCAGGTGCTGTGACTGCAGCTCTGCTCACCAAAAGGATTCATGCCGTCTGTACTTAGACCAAACCTTAAGTTCCTTGCATCACGTGCGAAGTCCGGCTACTCTCGCTCGACTTTTCTCCACTGTGACCCATCAGCGGGGTGTCTCAACAACGCGTCTTTCTTACGGTCTTCCATGTGCCATCGCAAGAACTTGGCATGCTCTTTATTTCTGAAGAGACGTTTTAACCATGGTATTATAGGAGCATACCACATAACCTTGGCAGGAACCTTCTTCCTAGGGGCCTCGCCCTCAACATCGCTAGGATCGTCTCGTCTGATCTTATACCGCAGTGCAGTGCATACCGGGCATGCATCCAAATTCTCGTACTTCTCACCGCGGTAGAGGATGCAGTCATTAATGCAGGCATGTATCTTCTGCACGTCTAATCCTAGAGGGCAGACAACCTTCTTTGCTTGGTATGTACTGTCGGACAACTCATTATTTCTTGGAAGAAGATTCTTCATTTTTACCAACAACTTTGAAAATGCGCTGTCAGTCACACCGTTCTCTACCTTCCATTGCAGCAAATCCAGTGTGGTACCTAGCTTTTTGTGGCCATCTTCACAAGTTGGATACAACAATGTTTTGTGATCCTTTAACATCTGCTCCAGCTTCTCCTTCTCCTTTTCAGTTTCACATTCTTCCTTTGCATCAGTAATGGCCTGACCAAGATCGTCATCAGCGGGCCCATCTGCTGCCTCTTGATCTTCATTATCTACCCCCGTTGCAGTATCATCATATTCAGGATACATATTATGATAGTTGTCATCATCCTCTTCTTCTTCGTTGTCTTCCATCACAACCCCTTTTTCTCCATGCTTGGTCCAACAATTATAGCTGGGCATGAAACCGGATCGAAGCAGGTGGGCGTGAATGGTTCTGGTATTTGAGTAGTCTTTCTTGTTCTGACAGTGAACACATGGACAGCACATAAAACCATTGTTACCACGGTTTGCATTAGCCACAACGATGAAATTTTGGAGGCCCGTAATGTACTCGGAAGTGCGGCGGTCACCGTACATCCATTGACGGTTCATCTACATTAATATATAGTATATATCAAAAATTAATAGGGAGATGACCATTTATATATAGTACATCAATGACACATGAAAGGATAGTTGCCGACCTCGACCGAGAAGGAAAGAGCAACGAGAAAACTTATTTTGAGCTCTCGGGCATTTCACCGAACACCTCTTGTGCATATCAAAAAACACAAACTAGCACTCTTCACACCCTCTTGCTAGGATCCAAAATGAGATAGTGAAAAAATGGAAGAGTGGGGTGTGGGCTGCGGTGTCTTATATAGCCCCTCCCCTTTAACACCGGTTCAAGCCACGAACCGGTGTTAAAGGGGGGCTGCGCGGGCCACTGGTGCAGAGTCCTTTAACACCGGTTCGTGGCACGAACCGGTGTTAAAGGGGGGCTCCTTTTTTCCGTACGGGCCACGCTAGTACGCCCCCCCCTTTAACACCGGTTTGTAGAAGAACCGGTGTTAAAGCCCTTTTCCAGGATCAACAAAAGGCCTCGTTTCCACTAGTGCACCCGAGGATTCGGTTAACCATGGAAAGTGAAAGGAAAGGTTTGAGTAGAGAAATATCCATGAGAAATATTTTAATATATATGCTCTATGATATGATTGAAATATCCATGAATAAGGTTTATACTGGTTACTAGGAGGCAATACCGTTAACTGATTCTATTTGAAAAATGGTGAAATTATTTGACGAAGTCAAACTTCATTTCTAACTTGTTTTTGAACTCTCTTCTTTTAACTAGTTGTTCTATGAGAGTTTTATCTTCATTGAAAAGGTAAGAGTGAATCAGAGATAGCAAGGTAAAAAACCGTGCAAGCTAATATTAGCAAAGAGAAAAGAAAATTTCAAGACTTGTTGATACGTCCAAAAAATATCTATTTTTCCGAACACTTTTGCTATTGTTTCTCCTCTAAACTTGTGTGATTTGGATATAACTAACATGGACTGACGCTATTTTCAGCAGAATTATCTTGGTGTCTAGTTTTTGTACAGAAAATCAACTATTAGGAAAAATCCCAGAAAATATACCAAAAATCTTATTTCACCAGAAGACTTAAGGATCCAGAAGACGAGGCGGAGGTGGGCCACGAGGGGCCCACACCGCCTGCCGCGCGGGCCAGCCCAGGTCGCGCCTGGGAGGGGTGTGGCCTCCTTGGGCACCCCCTCGGCCTCCCACTTCGCCTATAAGATGCCTCTTGACCTAAAAAGTCATGGGGTCGATGTTTTTCGAGAAAGAGTTCCGTTGCGCCGCCACCACCAAAAACCGTGATTCGAAACCAGAAACTCCGTTCTGGCACCCTGCCGGGACGGGGAATTTGGAGAGGATCATCGCCATCATCATCAACAATGCATCTCCATCAACCATCCATGTTTCCCCCATCCATGAGTGAGTAATCCCCCACTGTAGGCTATAGGGATGGTAGGGATTGGATGAGTTCTATCATGTAATAGAATAAGATTGTTAGGGCATGGTGCCTAGTATCTCTACTAGTGCTATTTGACTTTGTTGCAACTTGTTATGCTTAATGATTGTCACTAGGGCCCGAGTGCCATGATCTTAGATCTGAACTTATTATTGATTCATGATGATAGTATTGTTTGTGATCTTATTTGCAAATTGTGTACACATATCATTATCCGGATCCAAAGGCCCCGAAGTGACAAAAATTGGGCCAACCGGAGGGGAAGACTGTGATATGAGGATCACACGTGTTCACGGAGTGTTAATGCTTTGCTCCGGTTCTCTATTAAAAGGAGTACCTTAATTGTCAGTAGATTCCCTTGAGGCCCCGCTGCAACGTGCTGGCTGGACAAAAGATGTGCAACTTCTCATTGCGAGCACGTATGACTATATATGGAGCACATGCATATGATTGTTTAGTACTTGGATGCTTTATATTATTTATCTGCAATTGCCCTAGATCTTGAAGTTGCGTGCTTAGTCTCGTCCATGCAACGCCCATCCATCCATCCCTATGCCTACCGCACTCATATCCTACTGTTTGCTGCTATTATTACTATTTCTTTCGTTTTACTGCTGCTGTTAATTTGCTATTGCTACTACAAAACTGTTGCTACTGATAAACTTCTGTGAGCAAGACTATTTCCAGGTGCAGCTGAATTGACAACTCAGTTGTTAAGGCTTATAAGTATTCTTTGGCTCCCCTTTTGTCGAATTAATAAATTGGGTAATACTACCCTCGAAGACTGTTGCGATCCCCTATACTTGTGGGTCATCAAGCCTATTTTCTAGCGTTGTTGCCGGGGAGCATAGCTTTATTTGTAAGTTCACTTGGATCTATTATTGTTCACTGCTACTCCTTTCATCATGGGGAAGTCTCGTAATGGAAAGTTTCCTATTTTACCATCCACGACAAGAAGAGGTACAGTCCTAAACACCTCTGCTGCTATTGATTCACCGTCTGTTATAAGTAAGATTGTTACACCACCACCGCATACACATGCTACACACTGCTACTACTGCTGAATCTGAAATTGCTTCTGATACTCATGATGTTACTTCTACTGTGCTTGATGCTAGTGGTTCATTAGGATCTTTCCTAGATGCTACTATTGCTAGAACTATTTTGGGAAACACTAGAACTCCTAGTGAAGACACTATTACACCTGTTAGCTCACCTGAGTCTAGAGAGAGATATGATATTAGTGATGGTTACATTGAAATGACTGATGAATTTATTGAAGAGTACCAAAACACACATGGTGCTAGTGCTATTAGGAGTCTCCTTGAGAGACGTACCAGTATTCCTAAACTGTCTTCTAATGCTAAGTTTGCTACTTCTCCCATAGATATTAAAGATAAATATTATGATTTCTCTTTTGATTTATCCTATATAGACATTGTTGAGAAAGAACCTTTTTGTGGGACTGAAAATGAGAGTGTTGTAGCTCATATGAATGATCTTTCCACTATGAGTGCCTTATTCTTTGATGATTTTAAGATGCGCAAGTACTTTGTTACAAAGATCTTTCCTTTTTCACTAAAAGGAGAAGCTAAAGCTTGGTTTAATAGATTACCTCCTGGATCCATTGATAGCCCTGATTGCTTGATTGCTTCTTTCTTTTAGAAATGTTTTCCTCCTAGTGCTAGACATGCTGCTTTGCAGAAACTTTTTTATTTTAAATAGAGAGAAGAAGATAAATTGCCTGAATCATGGACAA
The DNA here is from genome assembly GCA_916181665.1 of Avena sativa. NCBI lineage: Eukaryota > Viridiplantae > Streptophyta > Magnoliopsida > Poales > Poaceae > Avena > Avena sativa. Next base: position 80,389,506 of record OV702284.1, read on the forward strand.
GTTTCTGTGCCTTGATTCATGCACATCCTGGATGTCCATTGCCTAAAAATGAGCTTCTTGATATTTATTATGATGGACTAACTGATCATTCTAAGACATACCTAGATAGTTTTGCTAATTGTGTTTTCAGGAAAAGAACTCCTGCAGAAGATAAAGAATTAATGGCTAAAATAAGCAACAATTATGATGATTGGACTTCAACTGAGCTAAATACACCTAAGCCTATTACTCCTGAACCAATTGTGCCTGTGTCACATCCCAAGATTTTCCAAATCCTGTTATGTGAAAAATAAATAAACAAAATAAATTATTGTTGAAAATCAGGGTGAAAAGAAACTTTTGTTTCTAAATGGAAACTTAAAATTCCATCTTGAACAAACTTTAATTAAAGTTTGAATTCAACAAAATCCAAATCAAGAGAAATGCTTTCCTCATTAAATGCATCTAGAAATTTAAACACTTGGAAAATAAATCCAAACCCTAAACCCTAATGGAAAAAAATCATTTCCAAGTTATCTCCAAGCCTATGGATTTGATCCATATAAAATCTTGTCAACAAACATTTACAAATGATCAAGAATGACAAATAGAAATATTATAAAGCCATATAAATTGGTTTCACTTAATTTGGAGCCATAGATAAAATCTTATGAATTTAATAAGATAAATGAAAAGTAATTTCCAAATCTAATAAAGCACTTATCTAAAATCCATACATAATGGTGAGCAAATAATCCTAAAGATATTTAAACAAATAAACAAATATCAAATAAGATTTTACAAATTGGAATCACCAAGTTTGGATCTCTAAATAAAAAGATATGGATTTTATAAAGATGAAGAAAGAAATATTAAATAAAGAATATTTAAAGACCAAATCAAATCTTGGCCAAATCCATAAGCAAATGGAATGAATTATAATCCAAATCCAAATAAAATAAAAGGATAAAGAATTTCCAAAATAAAATAAAATGGCATTAACCATTCTATCCCTATTTTAATAAAGACAAATCTCTAATAAGAATAGTTATATAATGCATGAGAAAATAGTATTTTGGAATTTACCCAAGTGAAATAAAAGTTGTTTAATTCAACCTAATTAAGATTAAAGAAAACATCCAAATAAAAATTAGGGAATTAAAACTATATCAAATTACATTGGAATTAAAACAAATACCGAATTCAAATGATTTATGAATCATATTAAATACTTTCCAAATAATTCAAGATGAATTATTTGACACCCTATTAAACAAATAAAAACCTACTGAAAAGATTTGGAAGGTTTAAGAAATTAAATGGTGTTTGAAAATATTATTAAATCTTATTTGATTTAAAACAAGGGCCTATTTAAATAATTAAAAAGACCCAAAAAGAATAAAGTTTTATTCCAAAATTGACTTCAGAATATACTATTAATCAGTATTGAAGTCTTCACAAAATTTGGCAAAGGTTTGAATTCAAATGAGTGTTTGAATTGTTTATTCAAAATCAAAACAGAATTAAAGAAAAGGGAAAAGGAAAAACAAACAGAACAAAAAAATGTAAAAGACCCAGCCCAACTAAGCCCAGGCCCAGACTAGCCCAGCAAGCCCACCCCCACTCTCTCGTGAAACGTTTTCTCACTGCGAAAGAAACCTGCACAGTCACCGACGCATGGACCCCACTCCCCCTCTCTTCCTTCGCTGACGAAGCGGACACACACAGCCAGCTCACCATCGTCTACCTCGCGGTGACCACGCCCCTCTTTCCTCCTCGCCGTTTCTGGCCATTGAAGCAGGCGTCAATACGTGTTAATGCCTGCGTTAATCCACCCTGCGACCAAGCACTCTTATTCGCCTGCCTCCCCTCTCTCTTTCCCCTCCGTCGCCTCACCCTAGCGCGCCCCCAGGCTACCCAATTTCTCTCTGCACCGCCCTCTGCTCCGGCGAGCTCCACCAGCGATTTCGGCAGCCCCTCATCGCCCCTCGCCTCCTCGAGCACCCGAACAAACTCCCCAGACCCTGGCGATTCTCTCTGCACCCTCTACTCACCCGCGCATGCCCCGCAGCCTCGGTTCCATCCATGTCTGAGCGCCACCGATGATGAACTCGACTTCGGCGAGCTATAGCCGACGACCTCGTGCGCCCCTTGCTCACTGGTGAGTATTCTCGTGATCCTTGAACTCGTGTGCACCTTCCTGATGCGTTATTTTTGTCAACACCCGGATTTTTCAATCCTAGATGCCTGTTATGCCATACATCGCAATCCCAGGATTACCATTTTTGCGAGACATAACAGAATTGGATACCATAGTACTTCATCCATTACAAACGATACATAAGTTCTTACACAAATAGGGATCTCATGATCTAGTTCTTAATACAACATCAAGCAGCGGAATACATAATAATAACGGTAGCGTAGGCGAAGCTCCATCTTCGGGGTCACAGGCAATGCTGACGATGGGAGATGATCCTAGTTGTCGTAACCTTCCTGGGGTCCATCTTCCAGGTACTCCTCTTCATAGTCTGGCCATGGGAATAGCCAGGGACAAAGCCATGAGTACTCTTTAAGTACTCGCAAACTAATACTAACAAGTAAAGGGGGGGTTTTTGGATAATAGGACACTAGGCTCTAGGGTTGTTTTGCAAAAGCCAGATTTATCTCTACTAAGCTCCAAAGCTAGTCATAATTGTCTAAATCCTAAGCGGGAACTTGTATTTCATATCACAACTCTGTTGGGGTCAAGTCAAAGTCTTAGTTCATTTCACATGTCACTTTTGAAAAGTCTGACGGGGGAACAGTATGGCCACTCCAACTGTCCATAACCGCGGACGCGGCTATTCAAATAGTTTGAGACTCTGCAGAGATTATATACTTTCACCACAACATTCGATACATCCATCAGGAAAAAATCCTGAACTCACCATACTCAGTATGCGGATAATCAATCCTAACCTTTCAATTACACGCCCTAGTATGAGCACCTCTCCTGTGAGTTTGGCCTCCCAACCATGACCAGCTATCATCTTGGGTACTGCACAGGTGGACAATCTTCACAAGGTAGCCTCAGCTCAGACCTTGGCCGTGAGGGAACTAATACTAAGGTATATAAGTTTCCAGTCAAGCCCTACCCAATATTCGGGTATTGTGGTTGTACGCTAAAATTGGAATGGTATCGCATCCAGACAACCATCAGTTTTATAAAGGGCTAAGGCTCATGCCTCAACATTTTTATCACCAGAATCATCAAGTGTTTGGAAACACATGTCCAAAACATTTCAATAGAATGATCCATCATTCCAAGGTTTTCATAACCATTTTTCCACCAAGTATTCCCATCTAAAAGTTGATCAAGTTTTATGCTTGGCACTAGCATCTACATGTGGGGGTAGTACTAATGAGGGGTGGTAACTAGTGGAGTTTCACTAAGTCCAACCTTATATCTTAGGCTGATATCAAGGTTTCTAGCTTAGGCCAAATTTTATGCTCTTTATGCAACCTTCAGCATCTTTCCAAAATCTACCAGTCACTTAAGTAAACTCTAAGTAAGCTTTGATAAAGAAACAAAGTGAGAATCTTGCTCATAAAACTAGGATTGGTTTATCAAATGGGTAATCTTGCAAGGGTTAGCTTGCATCAATGTCAATATAATCTTGCTAAATTGCAAGTGTTAGCTTGCCTTGTGCAGAGCAGTGGTTGAAGTTCTCCTCGGCTTCTTCTTCGTAGTATCCTTCTTCCTCCTCGTAGCCTTGGTCGGTACTAGCGTCTATGAATAAATACGAGGTACACAATCACCAAACAATACTTAACTACTTGCAATCATCACACACAAGGGTCTTATAGATGACCTAACATCATCTCTAACCTTACAAGGTTAAGGCTTGATTTGATTCTTTTTATTTTTAGAAAAGTAATTTCTACTCATTGAAAAACTACTTAATATTTAATATTCTCCAAACCAAATATGGGATCATGTTGACACATGTCATCACCACATATTGTAGTCCATGGGAATGTGATTTAAAGTGGTGTCACAATTTAATAAGGTTTTACCCTTTTATTTTAATTAATTAAAGTGGCTAGAAATGCTTATGTAGCATTCTTTTATTACTTGAACATTATTTCTGCAAGTAAACCTATATATTTTTATATATTCTAAAAGGTATGGTTAAATGTGATTTTTGAGAGTTGGAATCAACTCAAAAGCTTTTATGGTTTAAATTTGAAAAATGTTTGAATGCAGAAAAGCTTCTGCCTTGTTATGTTTACTATGGGTGATCTACAGATCCAAATGACTTGAATCCAACGGGCTTGGATTCAGCATTCACAGACCTTTCCAACAAAATTGGTTTCATTCAATTTGGTGCACTGAATCGATCTGGGTTGATTTTTGAAGTTGGGTACAGAAGTGTGTTTGAATTGAAATAGAAAAAGGTTTAATTTGAATCACTGGGCTGCGCGGGAAAAAGTACTGGGCCGGCCTGCTAAGCGCAGTGCTCCCGCGGGCTGCTTAAGTGGGTGTCCCCACTCGTCAGTGACACGGGGCTGGGCGAAGCGGTATGGGGCAACGTGGATCGTTCGATCTAGTTCTAATTCAACGGCTGGGGGTCATCATCGACGCGAGACAACTCCGGCGAGAACGAAACCTAGCGCGGCCAGTGAGGGTCGCTGGGGTCTCACCGGGGTACGGGCGAAGGTCGGCGAGGCGGGCGAACGACGAAGTCGACGATGACGAATCTCCTGGTACTGGTGGCTCCTCCTGGGGCGGCTCCAATCGCTGGCTCCCTTCTTCTCCAAAGGCGGCGAGCTCCGGTGAAATTCCGGCGAGGTGGTGCTCGCCTTGCTCTGAGAACGGTGTGGCACGGTCAGTGAGGAGAGGGGAGTGAGATGGTGTGAAGAAATCGTGCGGGGGTGGCCTCTATTTATAGTCGAGCGAGGGGACCGTCGGGGCACACGGTGAGCTCGTCGGGGGCGAGGTTACAGGCGGCTAAAGGCATGGGCAAGGGTAGGGGACGGTGCGGTGTCTCCTGGCGATGCTCAACGACATGGTATCGAGGCATGGGGCGGTGCGGCTTGGTCTGGAACGGGCGGTGCTCTGCGCGGCAGAGGCGACGTTTTCGACGGCGAGCGGTGGCTGTATGGCACGGGGCGGCAAACGGGGATGTCTGGCGGTCTCCTGGGTCGGTGGTGATCGTGTGTGCACGCGGTGAGGGCGGCGCGCGGTCTGTGGACGCTGGTCGAGGGTGGCGCTCTGGCGCATGCTCGGCATGGTCTGGGCGCGGCTTGTGCGCGTGGTCCAGGGCTTGGCAACGCTCGCGGCTGGGACAGGTAGTGGCGGTGGACGCTGGGCTGCCTCCCAGACAAGGTTGGCACGGCTAGTTCTTCCTCTAGCCTGCTGTCCACAATGGGGTGGCAAGGTTGGCTTCGGCTGTTCACCATTGATGGCAATGGCAAGCTCACAGGGGTGCTAGTCCTTAGTTAAACTTCCTAGATGATCTACTGAGCTGTGTGTGAGCTAACTAGGGAACAAGTTAGGCTCAAAACACTGCACAATATAGTGTTTGATGTTTTGTTTGATTTGTGTCTGCAACCTGTTTGATGAAATGGCCGCATGAAATCAAGTTTTGAATTTTGAAATGAATTTTGGTGGGTTTGCTAGATTGGTGCTGGTGAGTCTGCAGATGCTTGGGTTTTGAAAGTTGAGCTTGTTTGAGTGGGTTTTGAAAAAGTGGGATCTTCCCATATGAACAAGATTCAATATTGAATTGTCATTTAAACTATGCATTTGAAAGTTTCTGGATGATCACAAAGTGGGCCTTGATACTCTGTTATGAGTACATTAAACGGGTGCAAAGATCCAGAAAAGTTTATGTTAGGTTTTGAAATTTTGAGACAGCCAAAGTAGGCATGGGAGTTAAATTGGCCAAAATGACCATTCACTTAATATATGTGTTTTGATTTACTTGTCTTTAGGAAAAGTGTGGGAAATGTTTTAGATGATGTTCATTTCACCTAAGAAACATTTTACAAGCAATAGGTCACACAAACAAGGTGGTTTTTAAAGAAATTCAAAATCCATGCATACACATATACATGCATTCATGAGTTTATTTAGAAAAGTTTTCGTTAACCCTAATCTTGATGATTAGTGTTTGATGATCTAAGTTTGGTATTTTTGGGATGTTACAAACCTTCCCCCCTTAAACAAAATCTCGTCCCGAGATTTGAAAAAGGACGAAAAGATTACCTAGGATTTGAAGAGATCGGGAAACTCCGTCTTGATGTGATCTTCGCGCTCCCAGATAGCTTCCTCTTCTGTGTGGTTGCTCCACTGAATCTTGAGAAACTTGATGCTTCGGGTTCGGGTAGTTCGAAAAGCTTCTTCCAAAATGCGGATGGGCACTTCGGGATAGGTCAGGTCATCGTTGATCTCTATGGTCCGGTGATCGATATTCTTGAACACTTCGGTCTTCTCGGGGACTTCGAGACACTTGCGAAGTAACAAGATATGGAACACATTGTGCACAGCTGACATCTCTTCTGGTAGTTCCAATTGATACGGTACTTCTCCTCGACGGTTCAGAATTTTGAAAGGTCCGATATATCTGGGGGCTAACTTTCCCTTGAGTTGGAAACGCTGCATTCCCTTCAATGGTGACACTTTTAGATAAACAAAATCTCCTATGTTGAAGGTGAGGTCTCTACATCTCTTGTCGGCGTAACTCTTCTGTCGGGATTGGGCGGTCTTGAGGTGCTCACGAATCTTGTGAACCTTCTCTTCTGCTTCTCGTAGGATGTCGGGTCCGAAAATCTGACTTTCTCCTACTTCTGACTAGTTCAAGGGGGTGCGACACTTTCTTCCGTACATGAATTCAAATGGGGCCATTTGCAAACTGGCTTGGTAACTATTGTTGTATGAAAATTCTGCAAACGGCAGACAGTCTTCCCATTTGGATCCATATTCTAACACACATGCTCTCAGCATATCTTCAAGTATTTGATTTACTCGCTCCGTTTGTCCATCGGTTTGAGGGTGATACGCGGCACTGAAATCTAGGCGGGTTCCTAAACCTTCTTGCACTTTCTTCCAGAATCTCGAGGTAAACTGAGTTCCTCGATCAGATACTATGTTCTTGGGGACTCCATGCAAACTAACGATTCTAGCGATATACAACTCTGCTAGCTTCGAACTCTGATAGGTGGTTTTGACGGGCAAGAAATGGGCGACTTTGGACAATCTGTCCACTATGACCCAAATAGAGTCATTTCCCTTACTAGAAGTAGGTAGTACAGTGATAAAGTCCATTCCTACAAAATCCCATTTCCATTCCGGAATTTGCAAAGGTTGCAACAATCCAGCGGGTCTTTGATGTCCGGCCTTGACTCGCTGACATATATCACACTTGGCGATATCGCTTCCGATTTCTCTCTTCATCTTATGCCACCAAAATTGCTCTTTCAAATCTTGATACATCTTAGTTCCTCCGTGATGGATAGAATAAAGAGTATCATGAGCCTCCTTCAAGATAACTTCTTTTAACTCAGAATCTGATGGTACACAAAGGCGTCCTTTGTACCACAAAACTCCTTCGTCCTCGGTGAATCCGGGTACTTTGCCTGTACCGATACGACGCTTGATTCCGTCGATACTGGCATTTCCCTTCTGCGCTTCTTTAATCTGACTGATCAAAGTGGGCTGAAGTTTTATGCTAGCCAAAAATCCTTCACTTACTAATTCCATTCGAAAATCTTCCATCTCTTTGTGCAAACTTGGTTGATCCTTAAAAATCATGGAGTTCAAGCGGCACGGCAATCTGCTAAGGGCATCGGCTACCACGTTGGCTTTACCAGGGTGATAGTGAATGTCCAGGTCGTAATCCTTGATTAGCTCAATCCATCTTCTCTTCCTCATATTCAGCTCCTTCTGAGTGAATATATACTTTAGGCTCTTATGATCCGAATAAATTTCACAACGGTTTCCCATCAGGTAATGTCTCCATGTCTTCAGGGCTAGAACTACGGCTGCGAGTTCGAGGTCATGGGTTGGGTAGTTTTGTTCGTGTTGCTTCAATTGTCGCGATAGATAAGATATAACTTCGCCTTCTTGCATTAGCACACATCCGAGACCAATCTTGGATGCGTCACAATACACATCGAAGGGCTTCATGATATCCGGCATGATCAAGATTGGGGCTGAGATCAATCTCCTTTTGAGTTCTTGAAAACTCGCTTCACATTTGTCGGTCCATTCAAACTTCTTGTCCTTTTTCATCAATTGGGTCATGGGTCGGGCGATACTCGAGAATCCTTCTACGAATTTGCGGTAATATCCCGCCAATCCGAGAAAAGCACGAACTTGGGTTTGAGTGGTTGGGGCTTGCCAATCTTCTACATCTTTCACTTTGGCAGGGTCAACGGCAATTCCTCCGGCTGATACAATGTGACCGAGGAATCCTACTTCCTGTAACCAGAATTCACATTTGCTAAACTTTGCATACAGCTGATGCTCTCTAAGGGTTCCAAGAATGGTCCTTAGGTGTAGCTCATGTTCTTCTTCTGATTTGGAATAAATCAGAATGTCATCGATGAAAACAATGACAAACTTATCCAGGAAGTCCATAAAAATCTTATTCATGAGGTTCATGAAATAAGCGGGGGCATTGGTTAATCCGAAAGACATGACTGTATACTCATACAATCCATATCTGGTGGTAAAGGCAGTCTTTGGAATATCCTCTGCACGAATTTTGAGTTGATGATAGCCAGTCCTAAGATCAATCTTAGAAAACACTTTGGCACCGGTCAACTGATCAAACAAATCTTCTATCTTGGGCAAGGGGTACTTGTCCTTGATGGTGACATCATTCAACTTCCGATAATCTGTACACAAACGGTTACCTCCATCTTTCTTGTCCACAAATAAGACAGGTGATCTCCATGGTGACGCACTTGGTTGAATTAATCCAATTTCTAGCATGGAATCCAGTTGCTTCTTCAGTTCTGCTAGTTCTGACGGGTTCATACTATAGGGTCTCTGGGCTATGGGTCCTGTTCCGGGGATTAGTTCGATGATAAACTCGATATCCCGATCTGGGGGCATACCGGGCAAAACATCTAGAAATACATCGGGGTATTCGCAGACTATCCGGACTTGATCAATGGTAGGTTGGGCTAGACTCTTGTTACACTTGAATTGGCGAGGTAAGGTTTCAGATATATGCTCGACTAATATTCCGGCTGTACTGGTCATGGTGATGGCTTTCTTGGCACAGTCAATCAATCCTTTATGTTTGGACATCCAATCCATTCCTAGTACTACTTCCAAACCTTTAGTTCCGAGTACTATTAGGTTAGCATAAAAATCTATGCCCTGGATTCGGATAGGGACGGCTTTGCAAATTTGCCTAGCCTTGGTGGTGGATCCGGGGATTTGTACAATCATCACATGCTTCAATTTGGTTGGTTGAATTTTACTAGTGCAGGCAAATTCTTCGGTGACAAATAAATGCGATGCACCAGAGTCAAACAACACTCTTGCAAGTACTGAATTAACAGAAAACATACCCAGCATGATGTCTGGCGCTTCCTGAGCTTCTTCAGCATGCATGAGAAAAAGACGGCCATTGCGGTTGAGTGAATTCCCTGGGGCAAATCTTCTTCCTGGCTGAACACGACGCTGTTGCTGAGTTGGGGTATTGGCGTTAGGGGCTGTAGCATTCTTCTTGTTGGGGCACTCGTTGGAATAGTGGCCTTTATTTCCACAGTCATAACAGGTCACTTGTGACTTGTCCTTGGCTGCGACAGGCACACCATTGCTTCCAGTCCTCGGGGCAGTGTTGGGGTTGGCGGTAGCATTGTTGGTGTTGAACTTGGGTGGGGCACGGGTGAAATTGCTAGAGTTGCCGGGGTTGTTGTGATTTCCTCCGTGTCTAGGGTTTCCACGGTTGGGGTAGGTCGGACGGGTCATAGGGGGTCTGTTGGTTCTTGGGGCAAATCCTGGAGATGGGTTGGGGCAATACTTTGGGGTCTGATGGGTTCCTAGTTGATGCATCATGCGACGCTTGCAGTTCTCATTGGCCTGGTTGATCTTTCATTCCATCTGGATAGTAGAGTCGACAAGGGCTTCAATATCAACAAAGGGGATATTGACTAACACTGTCTGCATCTCGTCATGCAGACCGTTCAGGAATCTTTCTTTCTTCTTAGCTTCGGTGTCTATCTCGTCCGGGGCATACCTAGCTATTGACAAAAATTTGTCACGGTATTCCACTACAGTCATCCTTCCTTGCTTCAACTCTCTGAACTCGTCTCTCATTCTCTTGATCAAACCTAGTGGCACATGGGTTCTGCTGAACTTGACCTTGAATTCCTCCCAGGTCATCATTTGGCCTCCGGTCATGGCGCGAACACTGTTCCACCATGCCCTGGCATCTCCGGCTAGATAATGGGTGGCGAACAGGACATTTTCGTTGGCTTCCACTCCGACGACTTCTAGGTTGTTTTCCATGGTTTGCAGCCAATCATCGGCATCTAGGGGTTCTTCTGACTTGGTGAAAACGGGTGGGTTGGTATTCTGGAAATTCTTGAGCTTAGATCCGTGGTTGTCCTGATTTCCGTGGCCTTGGTTGTTGTGGGCTAGCTGGGCTATCTGTTGCAGAGTGGCTAGGTTGGCTTGACGTTCCGCTCTTTCAGCTTCGCGGTCAGAAGTCAACATTTGCAGGATCTGCAACATCGGGTCCGGGGCTGAACCACTTCCTCCACGTTCCATCTGAAGATTGATATAGATCATGAGAAAAGAGGGAAATTTCTAAGGTGTTGGATTTTTGAAAAGTTTTTAGAGTTTGACTCAGGTTTTTCTAGCAACTTGCTTTTTCATTCATTCATTCACTCGATACAACGCACACCACAGCAAGGAAAAACAGATGGTTTTAAGAACCATTCTGGAATCTACGATACAGTGGGACCGAATACTACTCACTACGCTAGTGCTCAAGTGCTACTACTCCTCGGAATCTGTGGCTTCATCATCTTCATCATCATCGATGAAGGCGAAATCATCCTCATCGGTGAAGAAGTCCATGGCCTGATCCTCCAGAAAATCATCGTCATCGCTGAGATAGGAGTAAGGGTCTCTACGAAGATCCTCTCCGGCATTCTCCCTTTCCTCTAACTGCATGTCTCTCTCGTGGATGGTCTCCTCCAGAGATGAGATGCGATGGCGAAGACGGGCAATAATGCGCTCCTTCTTGTCGAGCTGACGGCGGCGAGACTTGCGATCCTTTGCTAGCATGGCGATAGTATGCTCCTTCGTCTTGATGATGGCAGACTTGTGGTTGCAATAGTCACGGCAGTTGTCCAATTCCTGCTGACGATCATACATCATGAAGCTAAGGTGGTCCAATTGAGTCTTCAGCTCGGGGTGGTATGGGGCTTCCAATGGTTGTCCATTTGCATCACTCCTTGGGCAAAACTCAAAGCGAGTACCCTTGATCTGATTGATGCTCTGCCCACACAGACGGGAAAGAGCTTCCTGCATTGCTCTGGCAAGTCCATCGAGCCAGTTGTTTTCCCTCAAGGTAAACTGAATTCCCTCCGCAGTGGGAGGTTCAATCTTTCCTCGGAGACTTGCAACAATTAGCCACTGCAGATCTTCTCCTCCTTGATCATTGAGCTGAGCTCCGAAGAACTCGGAGTGCGGATGCTCCAGAAGTTCCGAAAGCTGATCCAGATCCCTCTCAAAGATAAGGTCTCCTCCATTCCCAAGTTGGTAAAACTTGCTGTACTTCACGTCCATCTATAAAAATAGAGGATGAGTAGATTAGCAGAGTGATCAAGTGTGTCAAAATTTTATTTATTTTGCAAGAGTTTTTGAGGAACATGAAGTTTTATGAAATAATTAAAGAGGTAAGAATGAGAATAAGTTTTCGTAAATATTTGTGTTCTTTGGTTTTGAAACTAAGTTTTTGGTTCAACGTCCAATCTAACTAGGGTCTCCTATGGTCAGGATGGCTCTGATACCAACTTGTCAACACCCGGATTTTTCAATCCTAGATGCCTGTTATGCCATACATCGCAATCCCAGGATTACCATTTTTGCGAGACATAACAGAATTGGATACCATAGTACTTCATCCATTACAAACGATACATAAGTTCTTACACAAATAGGGATCTCATGATCCAGTTCTTAATACAACATCAAGCAGCGGAATACGTAATAATAACGGTAGCGTAGGTGAAGCTCCATCTTCGGGGTCACAGGCAATGCTGATGATGGGAGATGATCCTAGTTGTCGTAACCTTCCTGGGGTCCATCTTCCAGGTACTCCTCTTCATAGTATGGCCATGGGAATAGCCAGGGACTAAGCCATGAGTACTCTTTAAGTACTCGCAAACTAATACTAACAAGTAAAGGGGGTTTTTGGATAATAGGACACTAGGCTCTAGGGTTGTTTTGCAAAAGCCAGATTTATCTCTACTAAGCTCCAAAGCTAGTCACAATTGTATAAATCCTAAGCGGGAACTTGTATTTCATATCACAACTCTGTTGGGGTCAAGTCAAAGTCTTAGTTCATTTCACAGGTCACTTTTGAAAAGTCTGACGGGGGAACAGTATGGCCACTCCAACCATCCATAACCACGGACGCGGCTATTCGAATAGTTTGACACTCTGCAGAGATTGTACACTTTCACCACAACATTCGATACATCCATCAGGAACAAATCCTGAACTCACCATACTCAGTATGCGGATAATCAATCCTAACCTTTCAATTACACGCCCTAGTATGAGCACCTCTCATGTGAGTTTGGCCTCCCAACCATGACCAGCTGTCATCTTGGGTACTGCACAGGTGGACAATCTTCACAAGGTAGCCTCAGCTCAGACCTTGGCCGTGAGGGAACTAATACTAAGGTATATAAGTTTCCAGTCAAGCCCTACCCAATATTCGGGTATTGTGGTTGTACGCTAAAATTGGAATGGTATCGCATCCAGACAACCATCAGTTTTATAAAGGGCTAAGGCTCATGCCTCAACATTTTTATCACCAGAATCATCAAGTGTTTGGAAACACATGTCCAAAACATTTCAATAGAATGATCCATCATTCCAAGGTTTTCATAACCATTTTTCCACCAAGTATTCCCATCTAAAAGTTGATCAAGTTTTATGCTTGGCACTAGCATCTACAGGTGGGGTAGTACTAATGAGGGGTGGTAACTAGTGGAGTTTCACTAAGTCCAACCTTATATCTTAGGCTGATATCAAGGTTTCTAGCTTAGGCCAAATTTTATGCTCTTTATGCAACCTTCAGCATCTTTCCAAAATCTACCAGTCACTTAAGTAAACTCTAAGTAAGCTTTGATAAAGAAATAAAGTGAGAAGCTTGCTCATAAAACTAGGATTGGTTTATCAAATGGGTAATCTTGCAAGGGTTAGCTTGCATCAATGTCAATATACGCTTGCTAAATTGCAAGTGTTAGCTTGCCTTGTGCAGAGCAGTGGTTGAAGTTCTCCTCGGCTTCTTCTTCGTAGTATCCTTCTTCCTCCTCGTAGCCTTGGTCGGTACTAGCGTCTATGAATAAATACGAGGTACACAATCACCAAATAATACTTAACTACTTGCAATCATCACACACAAGGGTCTTATAGATGATCTAACATCATCTCTAACCTTACAAGGTTAAGGCTTGATTTGATTCTTTTTATTTTTAGAAAAGTAATTTCTACTCATTGAAAAACTACTTAAGATTTAATATTCTCCAAATCAAATATGGGATCATGTTGACACATGTCATCACCACATATTGTAGTCCATGGGAATGTGATTTAAAGTGGTGTCACAATTTAATAAGGTTTTACCCTTTTATTTTAATTAATTAAAGTGGCTAGAAATGCTTATGTAGCATTCTTTTATTACTTGAACATTATTTCTACAAGTAAACCTATATATTTTTATATATTCTGAAAGGTATGGTTAAGTGTGATTTTTGAGAGTTGGAATCAACTCAAAAGATTTTATGGTTTAAATTTGAAAAATGTTTGAATGCAGAAAAGCTTCTGCCTTGTTATTTTTACTATGTGTGATATACAGATCCAAATGACTTGAATCCAACGGACTTGGATTCAGCATTCACAGGCCTTTCCAACAAAATTGGTTTCATTCAATTTGGTGCACTGAATCGATCTGGGTTGATTTTTGAAGTTGGGTACAGAAGTGTGTTTGAATTGAAATAGAAAAAGGTTTAATTTGAATCGCTGGGCTGCGCGGGAAAAAGTACTCGGCCGGCCTGCTAAGCGCAGTGCTCCCGCGGGCTGCTTAAGTGGGTGTCCCCACTCGTCAGTGACACGGGGCTGGGCGAAGTGGTATGGGGCAACGTGGATCGTTCGATCTAGTTCTAATTCAACGGCTGGGGGTCATCGTCGACGCGAGACAACTTCGGCGAGAACGAAACCTAGCGCGGCCAGTGAGGGTCGCTGGGGGCTCACCGGGGTACGGGCGAAGGTCGGCGAGGCGGGCGAACGACAAAGTCGACGACGACGAATCTCCTGGTACTGGTGGCTCCTCCTGGGGCGGCTCCAATCGCTGGCTCCCTTCTTCTCCAAAGGCGGCGAGCTCCGGTGAAATTCCAGCGAGGTGGTGCTCGCCTTGATCTGAGAACGGTGTGGCACGGTCAGTGAGGAGAGGGGAGTGAGATGGTGTGAAGAAATCGTGCGGGGGTGGCCTCTATTTATAGTCGAGCGAGGGGACCGTCGGGGCACACGGTGAGCTCGTCGGGGGCGAGGTTACAGGCGGCTAAAGGCATGGGCAAGGGTAGGGGACGGTGCGGTGTCTCCTGGCGATGCTCAACGACATGGTATCGAGGCATGGGGCGGTGCGGCTTGGTCTGGAACGGGCGGTGCTCTGCGCGGCAGAGGCGACGTTTTCGACGGCGAGCGGTGGCTGTATGGCACGGGGCGGCAAACGGGGATGTCTGGCGGTCTCCTGGGTCGGTGGTGATCGTGTGTGCATGCGGTGAGGGCGGCGCGCGGTCTGTGGACGCTGGTCGAGGGTGGCGCTCTGGCGCATGCTCGGCATGGTCTGGGCGCGGCTTGTGCGCGTGGTCCAGGGCTTGGCAACGCTCGCGGCTGGGACAGGTAGTGGCGGTGGACGCTGGGCTGCCTCCCAGACAAGGTTGGCACGGCTAGTTCTTCCTCTAGCCTGCTGTCCACAATGGGGTGGCAAGGTTGGCTTCAGCTGTTCACCATTGATGGCAATGGCAAGCTCACAGGGGTGCTAGTCCTTAGTTAAACTTCCTAGATGATCTACTGAGCTGTGTGTGAGCTAACTAGGGAACAAGTTAGGCTCAAAACACTGCACAATATAGTGTTTGATGTTTTGTTTGATTTGTGTCTGCAACCTGTTTGATGAAATGGCCGCATGAAATCAAGTTTTGAATTTTGAAATGAATTTTGGTGGGTTTGCTAGATTGGTGCTGGTGAGTCTGCAGATGCTTGGGTTTTGAAAGTTGAGCTTGTTTGAGTGGGTTTTGAAAAAGTGGGATCTTCCCATATGAAGAAGATTCAATTATGAATTGTCATTTAAACTATGCATTTGAAAGTTTCTGGATGATCAAAAAGTGGGCCTTGATACTCTGTTATGAGTACATTCAAGGGGTGCAAAGATCCAGAAAAGTTTATGTTAGGTTTTGAAAGTTTGAGATAGCCAAAGTAGGCATGGGAGTTAAATTGGCCAAAATGACCATTCACTTAATATATGTGTTTTGATTTACTTGTCTTTAGGAAAAGTGTGGGAAATGTTTTAGATGATGTTCATTTCACCTAAGAAACATTTTACAAGCAATGGGTCACACAAACAAGGTGGTTTTTAAATAAATTTAAAATCCATGCATACACATATACATGCATTCATGAGTTTATTTAGAAAAGTTTTTGTTAACCCTAATCTTGATGATTAGTGTTTGATGATCTAAGTTTGGTATTTTTGGGATGTTGCAATTTTTCTCGTTTGCGTCCCAGAGACTCGCCTTCGACCACGGCCGTGCGTGCCCGAGCCCGCAAGCCACTCCGGCGAGCAATCCCCACAACACCAACGCGCCCCTCGACAAACAGAAGGAACGTTGAGCATCGCCGTGATCTTCTGAACCTGGTGAGCCAATCCCCTTCCTCCCTCGCTTCCTCTATCACCAGCCCCGCCGTAGCCAGAGCCAGCGCCGCCACCTGCAGCCGCCAGCGCCGCCCATCTCTGGCAAGTGTGCTGTGCGCCGTGCGATTAAGATCCAATGGCTAGGATAGAAACTAAACGAAGGGGTAAGTAGCAACCTGAGCCGCACGATCTGTTTAGATCCAACGCACCTGAGAGCGCAATCCGGCCGAAGCAGTACCGACGAATAAAAACGCGCCGCGTGTCACAGAGTCTGATTTAAAAACAAGATTTGATCTATTTGTGATTCAATTTTGTAAAATCCATAACTTCCAAACCACACGTCCAAATTTTGCAAATTTTATATCAATAGAATCAGCAAGACAAGTACTCTCTGACCATGCACTTTGTTTAGTAAAAAGCTTCTATTAAATTGATTGTTTTTTCAGAAACTTGTGTATGCATGTTTAGAATATAAAAATTGTTCAAAAATTATTTTGGGGATAAAATCTTTGGCAAATGGTTTGTTTTGAACCTACTGACCCTATAAATCAATTGGTGGTTTCAAAAATGTATTTGGTGAAACAAAAGAATGAATCTTTGATTTAAAACATTTATAGTCAAATAAAAATATGGTTTAATTATTAAAAATGGTTTTTGAAGAAAACCTTTGAGAAATGTTCTGGAAATAACCTCTCTGACCCTACACACAAGGTTTTATGGTTTGAAAACATATTTTGTGAAACCTATAGAATGTTGCCTTATTAAAAGCAGTTCTTCACCACATAAAATAATGATTTGGTTTAAAAATGGTTTATGAAGTAAAACATTTTGCAAATGGTTTTGCCACTTTATAAACTGACCCTTAGGTGTTTTCAAATGTTTATGACCCATTAGAAACCACTTTTACAAATAAAACAATCTTTAGCATGCTTGCATGCTTTGTTTTGTTTCTATCATTTTATGTGATGAATTGCTTGAATGGTAGATTGAAATATTGTTTGTTTGCTTGAATTATAGTGATTTGAAGAGTGTGAATATTTCAAGATCAAGGAGTGAACTTATACTCTCTACCAAAAAGGAAAGTGATGCTTCATACTTTTGTCCCATTATTTTCACTATGCATTAGTGATATTTCTAAGTAGGACTTGCATGGAATTTTTCCTAAGTATAAACTATGCCATGGGAAATCCTAGTAGATGAAACCTTAGTAGAATTTCCTAAGTTAAGATTCCTACTACTATCATGCTTAGCTTAGCTAGTAAAAACAAGGGTGGAATATATATTCATGCTATGGAAAAATTTCTAAGTCTGAGGACTTGTGTTTTGTTTAATAAAACAACTAAGTGAATGAATCACCTGGGTGGAATGGAAGGAATGGTTTGTGTTGAGTGGTTATGCAAGTCCAGTATGCTGGGGAAAACTTGGGTATCACCAAGTCCAGTATACTGGGGAAAACTTGGTATCTCACTTGTGGATGGCCACCCAGGAACAAAGAGATTTGAGATGTCAAATGTTGAGAAGCTTCAAGTGCAGCCACTTGGCATTATGGGCTCTGCCTGGATCATATAGGTTGCAATAACTTAGCCAAATGGACAGTTGGTGTTAGGGGTTTGATAGGTTGGAACGCGTCCATTTTGGTCTAAGGGAAGGCTTCTGAAAGATCTTGTCTTGGTGAAACCAAGTCTTGTGGGGAAAGTGCACCACCTCTGCAGAGTGTAAAATCTAAGTACTTAGCCATGTCCCTGGCAAAGGAAAATTTGAGCATCAAGACATGGAAGCTATCAAGAATCTCATCATCCAAATTTCTAAGTTAAAAATCTTGTGGGTGAACAAGGGATTGAAAGGATCACCAATTTCTATTGGGAGATGCCTTGGGAAAGATTTTGTCAAAGCAAAAACTTAGAGTTTTCAAATGATAAGGAAAATCTATTTTGAGCAATGCAAGCCTAAGATCCACTTGGCCAAATGCATATAGATGATAGACTCCACTATACTACCATAGTATCACTTGCCAATACAATTCAAATGTATTGACCCTTGTGGCTGTAACTTGTTATGTTGCAGGTTTGATTGTTATTAGTGAAGTTTAATGATTAGGATTACAAGTCTACAACCAACATGTCTGCTTGTGGCACTTTGAAGATGAAGGACCCCATGCTATTGTTATATTCTGCTGCATTGTAATGAGTTAGCCAAATGAGCTATGTAAGATGTAATAAATTATGTTATTCCTGGTTATAAAGTTGTATTTTGACCTTTGTTTCTTGATATTAGATCTTAACTGTGGATGCTAGCTATTGATCCAGGGACTAGCATTCTAAACACAGGGATCTCTACCTTATTAAAGGTTGGGAACCTTACAGATGGTATCAGAGCATTGTGTTGCCTGTAGGATTTGTAACCCTAGGATTGGACAAAACCCCTTAGAAAAATAGGAGTTGTATTTGTTCCAAAACTTATTTACAAACAATCTTGTAAACTCTTTCCTCAAACCATTTTGGTTTTGATTCTACATCTCTTCTATTTCAAACTTGATGGACAAAGCCTTTCCCATGGCCAAAGACTTCATCATGTGCAAAGGACTTCATCAACTCTAATGACTTCAACATCTTCAACTCTAATGACTTCAACATCTTCAACTCTAATGACTTCAACATCTTCAACATTTTCACCAAGGACTTCAATCTTGGATATCACTAAGGACTACAAGTGAGACAAGAAATGTTACTCAAGACTTGAGGACTAAGGAAACACAACTTAGAAGGAACCATCATCACCTTTGAAGTTTTGTGACCAAGACACAAGAAATTTTCTCCAAGGATACAAAGATCTTGTTCAAGAAGAATCAACCAAGAAGGATGGAAAGATCTCAAGTGAACCATATAGATGGACCACCATATTTTGTTTAAGTCAAACCCACCAACTTGTGTGTTGTAACAAAAATACTTTTGGTTGCCTAAAAATATGCTTGAAACTTGTTGTTTGAGTGGAATGTTTGTTTGTGATTGCTTGCACTCTGCTTGTGTGAATTGTGATGTGTGTGATTAGAATTGATTCCTTAGAAATATTTTGCCTATTCTAATCCCAACCCAATCCAAACAGATGACTTCTCCAAGAAACTCCAACATCAAGGATGGTGACAACAACAACAACAACCAAGAGGACAACATGAGAGAACTCATAGTAACCCAAACCCAGTTGAACCAAGTGACAGCTCAATTTATAGCCAACACCAGTGAGGTAGATCCAACCATGCAAAGGTTTTTGGAAACCCAAGCCCAATTGTTGCATAAGGTGACAGATCAAATGATCAACATGGGAAACAACTCTTCCAAAGGAGTTTGTGACAACAAGGATGACAAAGATGATATTCTAGAAGGAACCCAAGCTTGCAACATTTGTGGAGACAAGGATCACACTTCCAAAGAGCATGAAGATCAATGCCCTAAATGTGAAGAGAAACATCCAATTGACCAATGCCCCACATCTCAAGCTACTTGTTACCTATGTGAAGGAAATAATCATGTCCCTATCCAATGCCCCATATATTCCATAGTTCAACAAAGGAAACAAGGTGGAGTGCAACAACTGATTGCAGATTACCATGAGAGAGCCAAGTTTACCAAGAAGGATGAAGACAAAGGAAAATCTCAACTTGCACCTCCATGCAATATGACTCAATTTAAAGGACCAAAGAGGAGACATATGTATTATCCAAGGAATAATAAAAGGTCAAGGAGACCAGGAAACATTCCTACCTTTGAGATAACATATGAAGAACATGAATTAGAAGCACTCTTAGCTTTGGAGAAACCCAAGAAAAAGAAGGACAAAAGCCATGTGCAATGTGGTCATTGCAAAGAAATGGGACACTATGCCAATGAATGTCCAGAGAAGAAAAAGTATAAGGAGATTATCCAAGTGTGGTGCAACAAATGCAAAGAGCTAGGCCATTATGTAGCAACTTGTCCACAGAAGATACGTGAAGAACTCAATCTTATCACATGTTACAATTGTGGTAACCAAGGACATTATGCAAGCAATTGTCTAGAAAAGATGAAGCATAAGATAAAGCCTATGAAGGATCTCAGCCTTGTCACATGTTTCAAGTGTGGAAACAAAGGACACTATGCAGATGTTTGTCCAGAGAGATTTCAACAAGATTCCAAGAAAGCCAAGATGTAATCTAGTTGGAAATTTTTTTAGGGTGGTAGTACCCTAGTTGCTTTGAGCCAATTTGTAACCCCTAGACTCCCCAAATCTCGGGACAAGATTTATTTTAAGGGTGGTATCCTGTCACATCCCAAGATTTTTCAAATCCTGTTATGTGAAAAATAAATAAACAAAATAAATTATTGTTGAAAATCAGGGTGAAAAGAAACTTTTGTTTCTAAATGGAAACTTAAAATCCCATCTTGAACAAACTTTAATTAAACAAACTTTAATTAAAGTTTGCATTCAACAAAATCCAAATCAAGAGAAATGCTTTCCTCATTAAATGCATTTGGAAATTTAAACACTTGGAAAATAAATCCAAACCCTAAGCCCTAATGGAATAAAAATCATTTCCAAGTTATCTCCAAGCCTATGGATTTGATCCATATAAAATCTTGTCAACAAACATTTACAAATGATCAAGAATGACAAATAGAAATATTATAAAGCCATATAAATTGGTTTCACTTAATTTGGAGCCATAGATAAAATCTTATGAATTTAATAAGAAAAAGGAAAAGTAATTTCCAAATCTAATAAAGCACTTATCTAAAATCCATACATAATGGTGAGCAAATAATCCTAAAGATATTTAAAAAAATAAACAAATATCAAATAAGATTTAACAAATTGGAATCACCAAGTTTGGATCTCTAAATAAAAAGATATGGATTTTATAAAGATGAAGAAAGAAATATTAAATAAAGAATATTTAAAGACCAAATCAAATCTTGGCCAAATCCATAAGCAAATGGAATGAATTATAATCCAAATCCAAATAAAATAAAAGGATAAAGAATTTCCAAAATAAAATAAAATGGCATTAACCATTCTATCCCTATTTTAATAAAGACAAATCTCTAATAAGAATAATTATATAATGCATGAGAAAATAGTATTTTGGAATTTACCCAAGTGAAATAAAAGTTGTTTAATTCAACCTAATTAATATTAAAGAAAACATCCAAATAAAAATTAGGGAATTAAAACTATATCAAATTCCATTGGAATTAAAACAAATACCCAATTCAAATGATTTATGAATCATATTAAATACTTTCCAAATAATTCAAGATGAATTATTTGACACCCTATTAAACAAATAAAAACCTACTGAAAAGATTTGGAAGGTTTAAGAAATTAAATGGTGTTTGAAAATATTATTAAATCTTATTTGATTTAAAACAAGGGCCTATTTAAATAATTAAAAAGACCCCAAAAAGAATAAAGTTTTATTCCAAAATTGACTTCAGAATATACTATTAATCAGTATTGAAGTCTTCACAAAATTTGGCAAAGGTTTGAATTCAAATGAGTGTTTGAATTGTTTATTCAAAATCAAAACAGAATTAAAGAAAAGGGAAAAGGAAAAACAAACAGAACAAAAAAAATGTAAAAGACCCAGCCCAACTAACCCCAGGCCCAGACTAGCCCAGCAAGCCCACCCCCACTCTCTCGCGAAACGTTTTCTCACCGCGAAAGAAACCCGCACAGTCACCGACGCATGGACCCCACTCCCCCTCTCTTCCTTCGCTGACGAAGCGGACCCACACAGCCAGCTCACCATCGTCTACCTCGCAGTGACCACGCCCCTCTTTCCTCCTCGCCGTTTCTGGCCATTGAAGCAGGCGTCAATACATGTTAATGCCTGTGTTACTCCACCCCGTGACCAAGCACTCTTATTCGCATGCCTCCCCTCTCTCTTTCCCCTCCGTCGCCTCACCCTAGCGCGCCCCCACGCTACCCAATTTCTCTCTGCACCGCCCTCTGCTCCGGCGAGCTCCACCAGCGATTCCGGCAGCCCCTCGTCGCCCCTCGCCTCCTCGAGAACCCGAACAAACTCCCCAGACCCTGGCGATTCTCTCTGCACCCTCTACTCGCCCGCGCATGCCCCGCAGCCTCGGTTCCATCCATGTCTGAGCGCCACCGATGATGAACTCGACTTCGGCGAGCTATAGCCGACGACCTCGTGCGCCCCTTGCTCACTGGTGAGTATTCTCGTGATCCTTGAACTCGTGTGCACCTTCCTGATGCGTTATTTTTCTCGTTTGAGTCCCAGAGACTCGCCTTCGACCATGGACGTGCGTGCCCGAGCCCGCAAGCCACTCCGGCGAGCAATCCCCACAACACCAATGCGCCCCTCGACAAACAGAAGGAACGCTGAGCATCGCCGTGATCTCCTGAACCTGGTGAGCCAATCCCCTTCCTGCCTCGCTTCCTCTATCACCAGCCCCGCCGTAGCGAGAGCCAGCGCCGCCACCTGCCGCTGCCAGCGCCGCCCATCTCTGGCAAGTGTGCTGTGCGCCGTGCGATTAAGATCCAATGGCTAGGATAGAAACTAAACGAAGGGGTAAGTAGCAACCTGAGCCACACGATCTGTTTAGATCCAACGCACCTAAGAGCGTGATCCGGACGAAGCGGTACCGATGAATAAAACGCGCCGCGTGTCACAGAGTCTGATTTAAAAACAAGATTTGATCTATTTGTGATTCAATTTTGTAAAATCCATAACTTTCAAACCACACGTCCAAATTTTGCAAATTTTATATCAATAGAATCAACAAGACAAGTACTTTCTGACCATGCACTTTGTTTAGTAAAAAGCTTCTATTAAATTGATTGTTTTTGCAGAAACTTGTGTATGCATGTTTAGAATATAAAAATTGTTCAAAAATGATTTTGGGGATAAAATCTTTGGCAAATGGTTTGTTTTGAACCTACTGACCCTATAAATCAATTGGTGGTTTCAAAAATGTATTTGGTGAAACAAAAGAATGAATCTTTGATTTAAAACATTTCTAGTCAAATAAAAATATGGTTTAATTATTAAAAATGGTTTTTGAAGAAAACCTTTGAGAAATGTTTTGGAAATAAACTCTCTGACCCTAAACACAAGGTTTTATGGTTTGAAAACATATTTTGTGAAACCTATAGAATGTTGCCTTATTAAAAGCATTTCTTCACCACATAAAATAATGATTTGGTTTAAAAATGTTTTATGAAGTAAAACCTTTTGCAAATGGTTTTGCCACTTTATAAAATGACCCTTAGGTGTTTTCAAATGTTTATGACCCATTAGAAACCACTTTTACAAATAAAACAATCTTTATCATGCTTGCATGCATTGTTTTGTTTCTATCATTTTATGTGATGAATTGCTTGAATGGTAGATTGAAATATTGTTTGTTTGCTTGAATTATAGTGATTTGAAGAGTGTGAATATTTCAAGATCAAGGAGTGAACTTATACTCTCTACCAAAAAGGCAAGTGATGCTTCATACTTTTGTCCCATTATTTTCACTATGCATTAGTGATATTTCTAAGTAGGACTTGCATTGAATTTTTCCTAAGTATAAACTATGCCATGGGAAATCCTAGTAGATGAAACCTTAGTAGAATTTCCTAAGTTAAGATTCCTACTACTATCATGCTTAGCTTACCTAGTAGAAAACAAGGGTGGAATATGTATTCATGCTATGGAAAAATTTCTAAGTCTGGGGACTTGTGTTTTGTTTAATAAAACAACTAAGTGAATGAATCACCTGGTGGAATGGAAGGAATGGTTTGTGTTGAGTGGTTATGCAAGTCCAGTATGCTGGGGAAAACTTGGGTATCACCAAGTCCAGTATACTGGGGAAAACTTGGTATCTCACTTGTGGATGGCCACCCAGGAACAAAGAGATTTGAGATGTCAAATGTTGAGAAGCTTCAAGTGCAGCCACTTGGCATTATGGGCTCTGCCTGGATCATATAGGTTGCAATAACTTAGCCAAATGGACAGTTGGTGTTAGGGGTTTGATAGGTTGGAACGCGTCCATTTTGGTCTAAGGGAAGGCTTCTGAAAGATCTTGTCTTGGTGAAACCAAGTCTTGTGGGGAAAGTGCACCACCTCTGTAGAGTGTAAAATCTAAGTACTTAGCCATGTCCCTGGCAAAGGACAATTTGAGCATCACGACATGGAAGCTATCAAGAATCTCATCATCGAAATTTCTAAGTTAAAAATCTTGTGGGTGAACAAGGGATTGAAAGGATCACCAATTTCTATTGGGAGATGCCTTGGGAAAGATTTTGTCAAAGCAAAAACTTAGAGTTTTCAAATGATAAGGAAAATCTATTTTGATAAATGCAAGACTAAGCTCCACTTAGCCAAATGCATATAGATGATAGACTCCACTATACTACCATAGTATCACTTGCCAATACAATTCAAATGTATTGACCCTTGTGGTTGTAACTTGTTATGTTGCAGGTTTGATTGTTATTAGTGAAGTTTAATGATTAGGATTACAAGTCTACAACCAACATGTCTGCCTGTGGCACTTTGAAGATGAAGGACCCCATGCTATTGTTATATTCTGCTGCATTGTAATGAGTTAGGCAAATGAGCTATGTAAGATGTAATAAATTATGTTATTCCTGGTTATAAAGTTGTATTATGACCTTTGTTTCTTGATATTACTCCCTCCGTTTCAGGGCTTAAGGCGTCCTCGTTTTGCGTGTTTTTTCTTTGACCAAGAATTACTCTAAATACGTAAAGAGTTTTGGTATAAAACTAGTATCACTGGAAAGTATTTTTCAATACGAATCCAACGGTGCTAATTATGTACAATATAATCAAGATTTTGTTGCTCAATTCTTTCGGTCAAACTTTGCTTTGGAAAGCGTGTGCGCCTTAAGCCCTGAAATGGAGGTAGTACATCTTAACTGTGGATGCTAGCTATTGATCCAGGGACTAGCATTCTAAACACAGGGATCTCTACCTTATTAAAGGTTGGGAACCTTACAGCCTGAACCAACTCCAACACCAACACCAACACCAAAGAAGAGGGGAGTGATTGCATTAAATGATGAAGTGATGAAAGAAGCTAAGAAATGAATTAAGGAGAAAGGTATTAGATCTGAAGATGTGAAGAATCTACCTCCCATAGAAGAATTATGTAAGACAATTCCCCACTCATGCACTATTGAGGTACACTCTCTCCACTTTAATGAAGGTGATACTCCTTATGTAAACCTCCTAATCAATGCTTAGAGGAACTTGATACTTTTATTGTTAAACAAGGTAATTTTAATAAACAAGTTCAGAATCATTTATTGGAAAACTCTAGAGCTATTAATGATTTGAAAGATATTGTGGAAAGAACTGCTAATGATGTTAAAATGCTTTGTAAACACTTCCAAATGGTTTAAACCCAAGTTGATCAACTTGCTAAGGTACAAAAATATATTCTAGTTAATGCCTCGGGAGATAAACATGCTTATGGAATTAGAACTAGGGGTGGTGCAGCCACTCAAGATCCTTTATATCCTAAAGGACACTCTAAAATAATTGAGCAAGATTCTCAACAAGGTTAAAGTAGTGATAGTCCTCATAAGAGAAAGAAAAAGAAACATAAAATAGTTGAGGAACCACCTGAACCTGCTGTAGATCCTAATAGTATATCAATCTCTAACGCTGAAACTGAAAGTGGTAATGATAAAAATGATACTCCTGATAAGGTAGAAATTGAGGAAGAACCTGAGAAGCACACTAATAATAGTAGGTACACTAAGGAAGATTTTATTGCTAATAAATATGGTAGTGAGAGAGAACCTTGGGTGCAGAAACCTATGCTTTTTCCTAATAAGAAACACAAGTCAAAGGAGGAAGAACACTATAACAAGTTTTGTGAGTGGATGAAACCTTTATTTTTGCAAATTCCTTTGACAGATGCTATTAAGTTGCCCCCTTATTCAAAGTATATGAAGGATATTGTATCTAATAAAAGGAAGATTCCTAATGAGGAAATTTCTACTTTGCTTGCTAATTATTCCTTCAATGGTAAGATTCCAAAGAAACTTGGTGATCCAGGTATCCCAACTATTCCTTGATCTATTAAGATAAATTATGTTAGAACTGCTTTGTCTGATTTGGGAGCTGGAGTTAGTGTTATGCCTTTTTCTCTTTACAAGAGACTCCGCCTAGAAAAGTTGATATCAACTGATATATATTTGCAAATGGCTGATAAGTCAACTACTATTCCTGTTTGTATATGTGAGGATGTTCCTGTTCAAGTGGCTCATAATTTCTTGGTTTTAACTGATTTTGTTGTGCTTGAGATGCCTGAAGATGATATTATGTCTATTATTCTTGGGAGACCTTTTCTTAATACTGCAGGTGCTGTCATCAATTATAATCAAGGAAAAGTAACTTTTAATATTAATGACAAAGAGCATACTGACTATTTCCCCAAGAAGATTGATAAGAGCTATTGCCTGAATTCCATTGAAAATATTGAGAGCATCAAAGTTGGAGAAATATATTGTCCCATTCCACAAGAAAGTTTGGAAACTATTATGATTGGGATTATTGCTATCAAGTTTGAGGTAACAAAATCATTTTGTGAAATGCAAAGTTTTGTTTCATATAAGATTGTTTTGGTAACAAGACTTGATCAACCTTGTTAACAAAAAGATTTTAATGAACAAAACAATGCTTTCACAGTGGTTATACTTGCTCACTATTATTTTTCTCCTTCCTAGTCTTTGCTCTTCCTCTTGTTAGCTTTAGTTTTGCTAGTTGTTTGCTTGTTAGTGTGTCTTAGAACTTCTGTAGTTTTGGTTTTGGTTTTCTTTTTGATTCTTCTAAAAAATCTTTTTCTGCGAGAAAATCAATTTTCATACCCTGAAAATTGGCCAAAAATAAAGTTTCTCGAAAAATTCCAGAAAATTCATATTATTTTTTTCCTCGAAAAAAGGGGCAGAAGGGCACCTGGATTGTCCCAGGGGGACCCACCAGGCCAGCACACCCCCTGGTGGCGTGGCCAGCCCCAAGGCGCGCCTGGCCTGGGTGGGACCCACCTGTGGCCTTCCAAAGTGTCTCCTTCCATCCATTTCTTTATCTCTCCCGGAAAACACCGAAAAACTTTCTCAAGCTCGAGTTCCTGTTGTTCTTGCTCCCGATTTTTGATCTTCTTGCTCAGCCCATCTTTGCTGCTGATTTTTGGAGGGATTTGTCCTTAGTATATGCCTCCTCCGCTTGTCCAATTATATTTGTGATTGGTAGATTGTATCTTGAGTATTTTGCTACAATAGATGACTGGTTGTGTGAGCTTGCATGCTTGTTCTATGCTTAGAGATTTCATTTTGATGCATGTTTAGCCCTCTAGCAAGTTCCTATAGTACTTCCTCATCATTTATCAACTTGGAAATTACTTGGTTTGATGTTTATCTAAAAAATTTAGAAAAAAGGGTCATGGATAACCACACCTTTGGAGAAGTGTTTGAGAGTGATGCACCTAGGAGGACAAGGCATTCGAGATCATCCACCAGAGCTAGGCTATCATACAATGAGGATCTTATTACACCGCGTTTTGGCAACGAGGGAGATGAGGGGGATGCGCACCCTTCTACCTTCCCTTGTTTTACCTTTTTGCAGGCTGAAGGGATTCTCACTAATTTCCTAACTCTTATTAGGAAGGTTGGTCCAACTAGTTATATGCAGGATGAGAGTGAGCAGTATGCTATGCTCGCCAAGACTTTTGTGGAGAGTTTCTCTTTTACTAACAACCCTTTTAGGTCATATGTGTCATTCAAAATCTATAATAGACCCTTCACCATGACATTGAAGAAATTTTGCGAAATCTTGGGTATTGGCACGGCTAGGACGGTGAAGAAGATTTCAGCTCAACCCGCTGACTTGTTGGAGCTCTACCGCGGGGTGACTAATGATGATGACCGCAGAGCCCAGCGCGGAAAGATAAGAAATATTCAACTTCCAGCTATCAGATATTTTTCTTATTATCTTGCAACTAGTATTCTTGGTAGGGAGAACACTAGCAATATTTCTAACTATCATTTGGCCTCTCTAGCTGCTGCACTCAACAATGAAACCAGGTATAATCTTGGTTCTCTCATTGCTCGTCGCTTAGCTGCTAGAGGACCCATTTATGGGGTATTATTGTTGCACGTGTAGTTGCTGCTTTAGAACTTTTTGTTGATCCAAATGATACAATTTTGGCTCCTCAAAGGCTTGATCTTGCTGCCATGAAAGCGCATCACTTCGTCATGGCTAGCTCTACTATTGAGAGTTTGGTTTGATGTTTACTAATGGGGAAGAAAGAGAAATTCCTTTGCCACAAACCACTTTGTGCAGTATTTGCCAGGGACCTTGATCACGCTCCAAGGAGGAGATGGACGAGCAGCTATGCATTCGTGGTTTACACGGACACTACCAGGGGGATGCTCCCTCTTATGACCACTATGTGCATTACACAGGGACGTCCTCGAGCTCGTACCAGGACGAAGGGGCCTCTTCGTCGCATTACGGAGGTGCACCTTCTTGGTCACCATGGGATTGAGCCCCACTTAGGCCAAAATCCTAAGCTTTTGGGAGGTATACCGACATCACACTCATCTATATATCATGTTTCGTTGGTTCTTTATATATCCATGTTTCGCTTTCTTTTTGGTTTTTGTTTCTGCTTTCTCAAAACACAAAAAGACCAAAAATATTTTCATTGTTTCTCCTGTTTTATTTCTTTGCTTTTTAGCTTTGGTTTGCATTAAGAAAAATCTAAAAAGATTTTGCTTTGTGTGCTTGCTTTAAAAAATCGAAAACACCAAAAATATTTGTTGTTCTTCTTTGGTTTTGTGAAGTTCTTTCCGGGGTTCGGCAGTTCTCAGTGGGGTTTGGTTTCATGTTATTATTCAAGCCACACAAGTGAAGGGAAATAATGAATATTAATGATAACTTGAGGTGTGGTAAGAGGCTGGTAACAAACTCTATTTGTTTTCATTTTTGTACATATACTCATCTGAAAGGGCATGTATGCCCCCATGTGTGGTTTTGGTAATTAATGACAATCTCTATGGACTAATGTGTAAATTGAGTTTCACTTGTAGGTTTGTCCATTGGCATCGCTTGGGCCATGTGTTGGTCTCAAGGTTGGAAGATTGTTTTATGCTTCTTGATTTGATTCTTTGACAATCTCTATGAATATATAACGCTCTACTTATGGGGGATCTCTCCTATATTATCTAGAACATTGTTTTATGCTTCTTGATTTGATTCTTCTTTCTTGGAAGCTCGATCCTTTTTGTGTTGGTACTTTGTGTGCCATAATGAAAAGTGTGAAGAGTTTGTTTTGGTTATTCTTCCCTTGCTCTCGTTGGGAGTTGGATTTATCTCATTCCGTTTCACTTGTTTTGTTCTTTTAGGATGAGATAAATCCTTGAGCCTTGGTATTTTTCTTATCCTTTTTTCTTTGGCTCTTTCGAGTTCATTTGTTGAACTTGTGTTCTTTCATGTGTTGATTTGGCTCTTCGATACAATTTGGACACCTTTTTTCAAGTCACACTTTTGTGTGTGTCTTGTTGGTTTACTTGGTGTTTTTGTTCAAATTGTATCTCCTTTTGGTTCTTGAAAGCCTATGCATGCATATTTACTTCTTGTATATATTATGGCATGCTTGCTTTCTTTGATCCAATATATAGGGGAAACTCCACCAAATCCTAATGGGCTAAGATGTGCATGAAATTCAATTTCATATCAATATGCACATATTTGTGTGGGGGCTCTCCTATGTATTGTAGTTTCACTAACTACTTTGGACCCAATTTGTTTGGGGACCATAGTGTACTTAATTGTGTTTTAGGTACATTGGAGATATATATTGGGTGCTTGTATCTTGAACAAGGAAGAAGTGGCGTCTACATGTTAGTTGGATGCAAGCTAGGATGATCAACGAATTCATATCATCTTCATCCTACCAATTATATCTCGGTAACAAGTATCTCTCTCTCTCATGCATATATATCTTGTTCCCAACCTTGTGTAGGTTGCTTATTGGCATGAATTTGTGTTCTTCCATATGTAGGATTTTTTTTTGGCTTTGAAGAGTTCTCTCTATTGCAAATGTGTGTATGTTGAGATGAGTGCATATAATGGGGACTATACTAAATCATGCTCATGATTCACTAATCCCAAATATGTCAATCTAGCAATTTTGTTGCATATCGTTTCCTCAATATCCCTCATGTGCAATAGTGAGAATTTTTGCCAAGTTGATTTCTATTTTGTGATACTTGTTGCCTTTCCCCATATATTCCTTGTATCCTCTTCTTCCCTTGATAATAGTTGTGTTGTATGGGGTATGTTGGTGTTTGAAGCTCATTGATGTACAATAAGATATATTTGAGCCCTTGGGCATGCTTTCAAGCAAAACATCTTATTGGTATATTCTATGACTTCTTTTTGGGTCTTCATGTGCTTTCTTGAGTATCTATTTTGTGTGTGCATGTTTCTTTGTGGTTATATGTCTTTGTGATATTTTCCACCTAAAAATTTATACACACAAGAGAAGATCAATATTTGGTTGTTTTTGCATTTCTTGGAAATCACCTCTTACTTCATTTTGATTCTTCGGTGGTTTCCAAATTATTGTATTTTGTGTGCATTACTAAATGGTTTTGAAGGAGTGAGGATTCCATGGTTGTTCATGTTGTTTCCAAATATAATTACTATAATTTGTGCACAATCTTTGGGGAGCTTCTATAATTCATTTAATGATGCACATGTTCCTTCTTTCTCGTTTCTTGTGGTTTAAATGCTTATGGGGGAGCAAGGATTCCATATTTGTGCATATTGTATTCAATACAAGTATTCTAATCTTTGCACAAATTTTGGGGAGCTTCTCTATTTTTATTTAAACACTTTTTTGGTTTTTGTTTCCTTTTGACATCATTTGATGGTGTTTCATTTGTTTCTTTTGGATCTTTTGATTGCTCGCTTCATTTGTTGAAGCCCTTTTCTTTTCTTTCTTTTATTTTTGCTTTCTTTGGTTCCTCAATATAGTTTTACTTCCTCCCTAGTTCTCATCATTTGCCTTGTGCATATGAACACCTTTGGAGGAATTCTCACTATGTTGGCCGTCTAGAACTTTTCACCCATTTTGGCAATCGATGCCAATGGGGGAGAAGTTTTGGAGGGTTTAAGGGAAGTTGGCCTTTGCTTTGAGTGTGTTCTTAAGCATTTGCCTCTCATGCTCTTGCATCTTTGTGTTTGCTTTGCATGTTGAATATATAGAGGAAACTCAACCAACGGTAACGGTTAGCAATCTATGCAATGAAATTCAAGTTCACCACACATGCATAGATTGTGGGGGAGTTTGCTCTATATATTGTAGTTGTACCAACATCACATACTTGTGTAGTATTTGATGTTGGGGCAACCGCTTTGGTCATTAATTGTCATATTTAAACCCTCGCTAAGGGATTGTCATCAATTACCAAAATGGGGGAGAGTGAAAGGGCACGTATGCCCCCATGTGTGGTTTTGGTAATTAATGACAATCTCTATGGACTAATGTGTAAATTGAGTTTCACTTGTAGGTTTGTCCATTGGCATCGCTTGGGCCATGTGTTGGTCTCAAGGTTGGAAGATGAAGAAATGTCCAAGGGCTTTGTGCCCATTGGAATCATGAAGAAAGAAGGAGCTTGAAGGTCGATCAAGGCATGTGCAAAGAGTTGCATCAAGATGGATCAACCTCAAGTAAGGATGAAGAAGGACGAGCTCAAGATGCGCCATCTCTAGAAGATCTCATGCTTGAAGCTTGCCATCCTCGTGCTCATGGAATGATGAAGACAAGTTCAAAGAAGAGGTTTCCCCATGGAATATGGTGGAGCATTTTGCAAGTCTTCATCAAGCAAGAGCAAACAAGAAAGGTGTTCCCACTATAGAAGAACAAGACAGTCTACATCAAGTTCAAGTGGGACGCTCAAGGCAAAGGTATGTTGATAGGGCTTCTCTTTTGCCGGTCTCGTGTTGTTAGTTGGGAGACCGGGTTTAGGATAGATAGCCGTACTATCAAGAGGGGCTCTCAAGCGGGTGTCTCGTTTGCATCGTTCGGAGAGAGCTCAAACCTTTGCATTCATAGCATCATCTTTCTTGGTTGTTATTTGGTTCTTGTCCATGAGAGGATCTAGAGCTTGTGGTCATCATCATAACAAGCTCTAGTTCATCATCTAAGGATTTCACTTGCATATCTTATTACGATTTTTGATCTTGCGAGTTTTCCGGCTCCACACCTTGGGGGATACTTCACATATATATTTATGATATTTTCTCCCAAGGTGATACCCAATATTTCGACTTTTTGTTGGATTCTATTCGTCGTTATCTTTCCAACAAAATTGGTTTCATCCCGTTTGGAGTTCGGATGCAAAAGTTATTGCGTTTCTGGTTTTCTGGTTTCTGGAATTTCCCTGACCGGAAGTTCCGGCTTCACACCGGAAGTTCCGCTAGGGCATCTTTGCCGCCGAAAGTTCCGGTGGAAGTTCCGGGTCTTCTTCCGCTCACGCTCAGTAACCTTCTGTTTTGAAGCGTTCTATTTGCCGGAACTTTGTCGGAACTTGCTCGGAAGTTCACCGGAACTTCCGGTCTGTTTTGACCGGAACTTCCGGTTGCACTTCTAGAGAGGGCGTCAACGGTCTGATGACCGTTGGAGCCAGGCTGGGCGGAACTTCCGCCCCAGAGCCGGAAGTTCCGGCCATGATTCGTTTTTTCCGGTTCTCGCTCCGCAGTTTTCGTCCGTTGGTTGGGTGCCACCGGAACTTCCGGCCTCCCACCGGAAGTTCTGGCCAGGTGTCGCGAATGCCCATAACGGGCAGATCTGGTAGCCCTTTAAAAGGGGCTCCTCTTCCCCTTCGTGGCAACTAGCTTTTCTTCTTGGTTCTTGGCTTTCTCTCTCTCCTCCATTGTCAACCTTGAAGAAGCTTTCCCTCTCCCTTTCCCTTCCTATGATTCTTGCATCTTTTTGAGGGATTTGAGAGAGGAGATCTAGATCTACAATCCCCCCAAGTCAAATCCCTTCTTTGTGAAGGAATCATTGGGATCTAGATCTTGGAGAGTTTTGTGTTCTCCTCTTGTGTTCTTCCTCCCTTATTCCCCCAATAGCTTTTGTAGCTTTGTTGGAATTTGGGAGAGAAGGACTTGCCCTTGCATTTGGTGCATAGGTTTGAGTTCTACTCTTGTGTCCTTCCTCCCTTATTCCCCAATAGCTTTTGTAGCTTTGTTGGAATTTGGGGGAGAAGGACTTGCCCTTTCATTTGGTGCATAGGTTTGAGTTCTCCTCGGAGATTCGGCGAGTTCAAGCTTGAGAGCTTGTTTCTCTTGGGTTCCTTGGAACCCTAGACGGTTGTGTGGTTGGATTGTTGACCTTTTGTGGTCTTGTTGACCTTTTGTGGTCTTGTAGCCTTTTGTGGCGTTGTTGGCCTTTTGTGGCATTGTTGGCCTGTTGTGGCTTTGTTGTTGGGAGCCTCCAATTGAGTTGTGGAGTTAGCCCCAATCTTGTACGGGTTCGGTGACCGCCCTCAAGCGTCCCATAGTGGAGCAAGTGCCCGCCTTTTGTGGTGCGCACTTGGGACAATAGGGTGAGCCTTTTGTGGAATCGGTGAGTTGCATGCTTCCGCATCCGGGGTGAGGCCTTGTGTGGCGTTGGGTGAGCATCGAGCCACCACACCTCGAGGTGAGCCATTTGTGGCGTTCGGAGAGCATTGCGCCATCGCACCTCTCCAACGGAGACGTAGCTTCTTTGGAAGTGAACTTCGGGAAACAAATCTTCGTCTCCGCGTCCATCGGTTATCTCTCAACCGAACCCTTTACTTATGCACTTTACATTGTGATAGCCATCGTGCTTGAAGTATTTATACCTTGCTATCACCTTGTTGCTTGTATTGCTTAGCATAGGTTGTTGGTGCACTTAGGTGAACTTAGTGGCTACGTTTTGTGCTCAATAAATTAAACGTTAGTTTTATTCCGCATTTACTTGAGCCTAAACCGTAATAATTTTAAAAGCCTATTCACCCCCCTCCTCTAGGCGACTTCCTTTGTACTTTCACAGAGGTTGTGCACTTTCCCCACAAGACTTGATTTTCACCAAGACAGGACCTTTCAGAAGCCTTCCCATAGACCAAATGGACGCGTTCCAAACCTATCATCCCACTACCACCAACTGTCCAAATGTCTAAGTTATTGCAACCTATATGATCCAAGCAGAGCCCATAATGCCAAGTGGCTACACTAGAAGTTTCTTAACATTTGGCATCTCAAATCCCTTTGTTCCTGGGTGGCTTTCCACAAGTGAGATACACAAGGTAAACCATAGAAATGGGCCTTGTGTAACCATTCAACACAAACCATTCTTTCCATTCCACCCAGGTGTTTCATTCACTTAGTTGTTTTATTAAGTAAAAACACAAGTCAAAGACTTAGAAATATTTCACATAGCATGAATATATTCACCACCCTTGTTTGCTACTAGCTAGGCCAAGCATGGCAATAGTAAGCATCTTAACTTAGAGAAATTTCTAACAATTCTACAACTACTAGGATTTCCCAAGCATAGCATATAGATACTTATCAAAATATTCATGCAAGTACTATACAAAATATTTCTAGTGCATAGGTGAAAATATAGGGATAAAAACATGAAGCACCACTTGCCTTGGTAGTTTGGGGAGTAGCAATAATCTTCACAATCACAATCACTATTTGCACCAAAATCTACACATAAAATAATGGCACCAAAATCACATAACAAAATATACAAACAAAAATATATGAATGCATGCAAATGCCATGTGATGATTTTTCTACACCCAACAAGACAAGTAAACAGTACTAAAACATAAACAAGTACAAGATACCCAAAATAAACTTTATTTGATCTTTAAAACATTTTCAAATAATTTCTATACTCAAAATAAGCCTACAAATGTCTCTGCAAAAACAACCATTTTTACAGAGGCAAAACATTAAACACATTGCATAAACAGATACGATTTTCTCTCCTGATTCCAATGATATAAAGTTTGCAAAATTTGAACGTGGGTACCAAAAGTTATGAATTTTACAAGTTTGAATCACTAATAGATCTAAATTCTGATTTTAAATCTAAACACAGGACACGCGGCACCTTCTGATTGGCCCGTACCAGTTCGCACGGATCGATCAATAAGAGCCGTTGGATTAAAGTGACTATGCACGGTCCAGATCTAAACATACCGCTTCGTTAAGTGATTCTATCTCATGCGTTAGATCTAGATCTAACGGCTGTCGGTCAAACGACCATAGTCTGGCGGCGCCAGCGGCGGCGAGTGGCGGCGGCAGCTCTGTCAGAGAAGTTGCCGGCGATTTAGGTCACGCGGGAGAGGGAGAGATAGCTCACCGAGTTTGCCGTGCGTTGCTGATGCTCAAGGTGTGCTTGGCTGGCGATGGGGCGCTCGAGGTTGTCGGGTATTGTTCGCCGTAGTTCCTTCTGGCGACAGATGCTTCTGTTCGTCGACGTTGGTGAGGGTACAGATCATGCCAAGGCAAAAGAAGTGGTGGGTCAATTGCGCAAGGCGATGCTAGTCACGCGGGTGTCAACGAGAGAGAAAGGGGCGGTCGGAAATTACCACTGGAGGTCATCGGAGTTGAAGCCGAAGACGGTGGCGCTCAGTCGGTTGTGTTGCCGACCCTCTGGGGCACGCGTGGGCGAGCTAGTGGTACTGGGAGGTGCGCAAGGTGAAGTGGAGCCTGCTCGTGTGAACCAGGAGCAGAGGGGTGGTCGTGGTTGGCCGGAATCGACGCTGCGGCTCGTCGGAGTAGCGAGGTTGCGGCGAGGAATTCTCGCAGCCTGGTGGCGGAGTGGGGGTGCTGAGTGAGGGGAAATGGTCGCAGAGGGGTGGGGGTTAAGTAGCCGGAGCAGGGGCGAGAATCACGCACTGCATCGGTGGAATTTAAGTGCATTTGCGTCGGGGAGGAAACGGCCGCGGCAGCGCTGGTCGCAGGCATGATTTGGGGACGATGAGATGACGTGGCTACGTGGCCCAGTGGTCAGCGAGGGGGTGGGTTCTGCGCGGGTGGGGAAAGGCAGAGAGAGGGGTGGCCCGGGTGGGCTTCCTTGACTGTTGGGCTGAATAAGTGGCGCCAGGCCTAGTTCTGATTTCTAATTCCTTTTATTTTTCCAAGTTGATTTTCAGGAATCCTTTTCAAATAAATTCAAAAGCATTTGAATTCCAAATCTTTCTGGACTTTTATAAAGTGAAACCAGTATACTTTTGGGTATAAAACCATGCTGTCTCATTAGACTTGCTTGGTCCTTTTGAAAAATTCAAAATAAACAGTGCCTTAGCACAAGATTTAATAAAGATATATAAATGGTTTAAAAACCATATTTTGTTTTTGGAAATTTTGTTCAAGCTTTGAAACTCACCAAACAATCCTTTGAACACACAACAATGGTTTTTAAAACATATACTCTCCCACTAGAGAGTAGCATTGGATCAAAGCTTGTCCACATGAAATAATAGCACCCAAAGTTTTTGTTTCTTTGAAATGACTTTGAAAAAGATCCCTAAATGATTATGCATGCATGGATGAT
Organism: Avena sativa; assembly: GCA_916181665.1. Taxonomy (NCBI): domain Eukaryota; kingdom Viridiplantae; phylum Streptophyta; class Magnoliopsida; order Poales; family Poaceae; genus Avena; species Avena sativa. The sequence goes on from OV702284.1 coordinate 80,426,257, forward strand.
ATGCAATCTTTGAAGGCATGATTTTAGGGATGTTACAGGAACCACTTGAACCTGCTATAGATCATAATAGTATATCTATCTCTGATGCTGAAACTAAGAGTGGTAATGATAAAAATGATGCTCCTGATAAGGAGGAAGTTGAGGAAGAACCTGAGGAGCACACTAAGAACACTAGGTACACTAAGGAAGATTTTATTTCTAAAAAACATGGTAGTGAGAGAGAACCTTGGGTGCAGAAACCTATGCCTTTTCCAAATAAGAAACACAAGTCAAAGGAGGAAGAACACTACAGCAAGTTTTGTGAGTGGATGAAACCTTTATTTTTTCAAATTCCTTTGACTGATGATATTAAGGTGCCTCCTTATTCAAAGTATATGAAGGATATTATCTATAATAAAAGGAAGATTCCTAACGAGGAGATTTCTACTTTGCTTGCTAATTATTCCTTCAATGGTAAGGTTCCAAAGAAACTTGGTGATCCAGGTATACCAACTATTCCTTGCTCTATTAAGAACAATTATGTTAGAACTGCTTTATGTGATATGGGAGCTGGAGTTAGTGTTATGCTTTTTTCTCCCTACAAGAGACTCCAGCTAAAAAGTTGATACCAACTTATATATCTTTGTAAATGGCTGATAAGTCAACTACTATTCATGTTGGTATATGTGAGGATTTTCCTATTCAGGTGGCTTATAATTGCTTAGTTTTAACTGATTTTGTTGTGCTTGAAATGCTTGAAGATGATAATATGTCTATTATTCTTGGGATACCTTTTCTTAATACTGTAGGTGCTTTCATCAATTGTAATCAACGAAAAGTAACTTTCAATATTAATGAAAAATATCATACCATTTATTTCCCCAAGAAGGTTGCTAAGAGCTATTGTCTAAACTCCATTGAAAATATTGAGAGCATCAAGGTTGGAGAATTATATTGTCCCATTCCGCAAGAAAGTTTTGAAACTATTATGATTGGGACCATTGCTATCAAGTTTGAGGTAACATAATCACTTTTTGGGATGCAAAGTTTTGTTTCATATAAGATTGTTTTGGTAACAAGACTTGATCAACCTTGTTAACAAAAGGATTTTAATGAAAAAAACAATGCTTTCACTGTGGTTATTCTTGCTCACTTTTACTTTTCTCCTTCCTGGTCTTTGCTTTTTCTCTTGCTAGCTTTGGTTTTGCTAGTTGTTTGCTTGTTAGAGTGTCTTAGAACTTCTGTAGTTTTGGTTTTGGTTTGCTTTTGCTTCTTCTAAAAAAATCTTTTCTACGAGAAAATCACTTTTCATACCCTGAAAACTGGTCAAAAATAAAGTTTCCCGAAAAATCCCAGAAAATTCATATTAAAATTTTCCTCAAAAAAAGGGGCAGAGGGACACCTGGAGTGGCCCAGGGGGACCCACCAGGCCAGCACACCCCTGGTGACGCGGCCAGCCCCAGGTGGCGCTTGGCCTGGGTGTGGCCCACATGTGGCCCTCCAAGATGCCTCCTCCTAGCCATATTCTTTCTCTCTCCCGAAAAACATCGGAAAACTTTCTCAAGCTCGAGTTCCTGCTGTTCTTGCTCCCGATTTTCGATCTCCTTGCTCAGCCCATCTTTGCTGCTGATTTTTGGAGGTATTGCTCCTTGGTATGTGCATCCTCCGCTTGTCCAATTAGATGTGTGATTGGTAGATTGTATCTTGAGTATTTTTCTGCTATAGGTGTCAGGTTGTGTGAGCTTGCATGCTTGTTCTATGCTTAGAGATTTCATTTTGATGCATGTTTAGCCCTCTAGCAAGTTCCTATAGTAGTTCCTCATCATCTATCAACTTAGAAATCACTTGGTTTGTTTTTTGTCTAAAAATTTCAGAAAGGAAGATGAGTGCATACCCACTGAATCAATATGATTTGATGGTACCTGAGCCAATGAAAGTCTATCGTGAGGAAGGAGTCTTCCCTTCCATTTATCCATGCCCTGAATTTATGAGAGCCGCGGGAATTTTCTAGGATTTCCAAACTATGATTACCAACGCAGGGTTGGAACACTTTGTTGAAGGGCAACCATTTCAGTATGTCAAACTAACCATGGCTGTGGTTTTGGACTTATGGTTTACTTGGTATTCATCTAATCCCATGGTCCATTATAAAATCTACAATTCTAGCTGTCGACCTGCCTTTTGCTAATTTCTGTGCAGCAATTAGAGTACCTCGTTGGGGATCTTGTGAGAAGATCAAGGAAAGGCCTAAGTCACTTATGGATTTATATGCTGAAATTTGCCAATGTTTCTACTTCTCGAAGGAAAGTGGTAAAATTCGGAACATCCAGTTCCATCTATTAGATATTTTGCCTATTTTTTTCATTACCAAATGTGTTCCTGCTAGAAAGATTGCTAGAAAGTTATCTTCTTTTGATCTAGCTTTTATCTCAGTTGCTTTGAATAGGGATAGATCTTATAACCTGGGTGCTTTGATAGCTTACCGTCTTACCACTAATCGTGAGAAGGGTGGAATTTGTGGAGGCCTCATCGCCTCTAGGTTGCTAGCTTTCCATGGTTTAGAGCGTCACCATTCAGATTATCGGTTCCCCATAGAGAGGCTTGATCTTGATTCCATGGTTCAGCATAATTTTGTTTCTTCAGGGGCTACTATGAGAAGTTTACCGTATGAATTATCCTTTGTCAAGCATGGTTGGTGAGGGGGTAGGACTGAGAAAATAGTTTATTTGCCTACAACTGCTTTGTTTAATTTTGATAACAGGCAAGGATGGTCGCTCATGGAGGAGGAGTTTGACACATATGTGGCGGATCTTTCCCAGCAAGATAAGAATGTAGATTGGATGCCGAAGATGATTCGGTTCAGCCCTCCAACTTGGGAGAGTCTTCATACCAGCAGCCCTCTTATGATTGAGGAGCGTCTTCTTCTTCATCGCAAGCGCCTGACTATAATCATTCTTATGATGACCCACCAGCTTGGGGTTACTACCCGCACAATTGAGCCCCATTTAGGCTAAAATCCTAAGCTTGGGGGGAGGTATACCGACATCACACTCATCTATATATCATGTTTCGTCGGTTCTTTGTATATCCATTGTTTCGTTTTATTTTTGGTTTTTATTTCTGCTTTCTCAAAACACAAAAATACCAAAAATATTTTTGTTGTTTCTCTTGGTTTGTTTCTTTGTTTTCTAGCTTTGGTTTGCCTTAAAGAAAAATCCAAAAAGATTTTTTCTTTGTTTGTTTTTGCTTTGTTTGCTTGCTTTAAAAAATCGAAAACGCCAAAAATATTTGTTCTTCTTCTTTGGTTTTGTGAGTTCTTTGCAGGGTTCAGCCGTCCTCACTGGAGTTTGGTTTCATGTTATTATTCAAGTCACACAAGTGAAGGGCAATAATGAAGATTAAGACAACTTGAGGTGTGGTAAGAGGCTGGTAACAAACTCTATTTGTTTTCATTTTTTTACATATACTCATCATAGTGAGCATGCTTAGTCTATTCATGTAAGGTGTATGTTATTTATGGATGCTTAGTAGTTCTTGCTTTCTTGTGATTAGCTCCATCTTGCTAATAGTTTGTATCTTGTCATATGAATGTTTACTTGCATTGTTTTATTCATATTTTGGTATGATATTGTGGTATACTCCTCTGAATGTTTCATGTGAATCGATTTGGCACATGCTCATAGTCAGTAAGCCTCGATGATTTATTTTGCCTCAGAGTTCTTGTATCATTTTCATTCCATAATTAGTCCTGTTTTGTTGCAAGCATGTTTATGACATTTATTGCTCTCTCGTTTGTCGCTCCCTCTCTATTTCTAGCCTTCACTTGCACTGGGTATGATCTCTACTTGTGCATCCAACTCCCCCAAACCAATATTACCAACAGTGTCCACCATACCTACCTACTAGCATCGTTTTCTATTCGGTGCATATTCATTATGCCTTGTTTTCTTCCAAATAAAATGTTTGACTTTTTTGATAAAATTAGTTAGTAAAGCTCTCACGAACTTGATGGCACACTTTATTCCTTGCACTTAATAAACCTGAACCATTGTGATTGTCCATGGAAGTTATATGCTTGCAAATTATAGGCTGGGAGTTAGCAGAACCGTGCTGTCAGGGGGGAAGGCTTTCAACACTTATGGATACATATCCAGGTGACACCATCCTCTTTTGTTTGCGGATGTTGTCAGTGTGAAATAAAAGGGGAGCTTGTAAGTTCGTGGAGTTATATATATGTGTTAGAGAAACGTCTGGGCCTCTAGCCTAAGCCATGCCTAATCATGGTGGAAACTTGCAGCATTACCATAATGAGCAATCTGTGAAGCATCCTCAATAAAAACCTATGCAAATAGCAAATAAAAAGATCGATGAGATGCTCATTGTCTGCTTGCCTTGTCATTTTGATTATGGGATAGCTCCTATATCACGTGCAAGGGGTACCCCGTTGGCATGTATTTACGATGACAAGAACTTACAGGTAACTAAACTTGAGTAGCATGAGGAGCGGCCCTCGTACTCAAGGGACTTGGGATTTCCAGTTTATGGTCTGTCAAGCATATAACTCATATTGAACCTCACTTTCACCTTAACCACATAAAGATGCCTATGATTGGGGCAATGAGAGCTCAAAGCTAATGAGTACCTTATTTTCAGCATTTGGAAGCCTTTCAAACCTTTCAAAACCTTTTCACCTCCTTGTTGAGTCACCACTTATTCTATGAGCACCTTCTTGAGAACATAGTTGTCATTCTTGTGTTTGTCTCAAAACTTGGTTAATTATGTCATGACTTTGATGCTTTTACATCTGATATCTTTACTTCTAGTCTTCACTTGAACTTCAGAGGTGCCTTGGCATTTATATTGTGCTCTACAAACAAAGGCAAGCGAGATACCACTATATCATACCTTATTATGAGCATTGCAATGTTGCTTATGTTTATGTTTCATGCTACTTATTATTTGTGAGTTGGAATCTCTTCATAGCTTGCAATGACTATTGAGTAGACTTAGTTGCATACTTCTTATTATGAATGGTTTAAGTATCTAATCCCGTGCTGAGAATATAAACATCATATGAAGAAAATGTGTTCGTGAAAGTTCTTTTATCGCACTCAGTTTTCAACTGAATTGCTTGAGGACAAGCAATAAGCTAAGATTGGGGGGAGTTGATACGTCGAAAATGTATCTACTTTCCTGAACACTTTTGCTATTGTTTCTCCTCTAAACTTGTGTGATTTGTATACAACTAACACGGACTGACGCTATTTTCAGCAGAATTACCTTGGTGTCTAGTTTTTGTGCAGAAAATCAACTATCAGGAAAAATCCCGAAAAATATGCCAAAAATCCTATTTCACTAGAAGACTCACGGAGCCAAAGTACGAGACGGAGGGGAGCCTTGGGGGGGCCCACATCCCCTGCGACGCGAGTGGGCCCAGCCCGCGCCTGGGGGATGCGGCCGTCTCAGGCACCCCCTCGGCCTCCCTCTTCGCCTATAAGACGCCTCTTAACCTAAAAACCGAGGGGGGTTCGACGTTTTTCCAGAAAGAGTTCCGTTGCGCCGCCACCACCAGAAACCGCGGTTCGGAACCAGAAACTCTGTTCTGGCACCCTGCCGGGACAGGGAATTTCGGGAGGATCATCGCCATCGTCATCACCAACGCCTCTCCATCAACCATCAATGTTTCCCTCATCCATGAGTGAGTAATTGTAGGGGTCCCAACCTTAGATAAGATTGATCCCTCCTGTGTTTACAATGCTAGTCCCTGGATCAATAGCTAGCATCCACAGTTAAGATGTAATATCAAGAAACAAAGGTCATATTATAACTTTATAACCAGAAATAACATAATTTTATTACATCTTTCATAGCTCATATGGCTATTACATTACATTGCAGCGGAATAAATATAGTCATGGGTCCTTCATCTTCAAAATGCCACAGGCAGATGTTGGTTGTAGACTTTGTAATCCTAATCAATCAATCTTCACTAAAAACAATCAAACCTGCAACATACAAGTTACAGCCACAAGGGTCAATACATTTTGAATTGTATTGGCAAGTGATACTATGTAGTATAGTGGAATCTATCATCTACATGCATTTGGCTAAGTGGAGTTGAGGCTTGCATTGCTCAAAATAGATTTTTCCTATCATTTTGAAAATACTAAGTTTTTGCTTGACAAAATCATTTTTTTCTCAATCAAAGATTTCAAGATCCTTGTACCAAGCCATCTCTCCATCAATGATTGAAGAATTCAAACAACCCTTGTTCAAACCACAAGATTTTTATTTAGAAATTGGAATGATGAGATTCTTGATTGCTTCCATGTCTTGATGCTCAAATTGTCCTTTACCAGGGACATGGCTAAGTACTTAGATTTTACACTCTGCAGAGGTGGTGCACTTTACCCACAAGACTTGGTTTCCCAAGACAAAATCTTTCAGAAGCCTTCCCTTAGACCAAAATGGACGCGTTCCATCCTATCAAACACTACCACCCACTGTCCATATGGCTAAGTTCTTGCAACCTATATGATCATGGCAGAGCCCATATTGCCAAGTGGTTGCACTTGAAGCTTCTCAACATTTGACATCTCAAATCTCTTTGTTTCCTGGGTGGCCATCCACAAGTGAGATACACAATCCAAGTCCATGGCATTGTGAACCACTCAACATAACCCAATCCTTCCATTTCCAGCCAGGTGATACATTAACTTAGTTGTTTTATTTAACAAAATCACAAGTCCTTAGACTTAGAATATTTTTCCATAGTGTGAATATATATTCCACCCATGTTTTCTATTAGCTAGGCTAAGCTTGGTAGTAGTAGGAATCTCTAACTTAGGAAAATCCTACTAAGGATTCATCTACTAGGTTTTACTATAGCAAGGTCTATACTTAGCAAAATCCATGCAAGTTTACTTAGCAAAATCACTAATGCATAGAAAAAGTAATGGGACAAAAGTATGAAGCATCACTTGCCTTTTTGGTAGGGAATGGTGGTTCACTCCTTGATCTTTCTAGTCTCACACTTCACTACAAATCAATCAAGCAAACACAAATTCAATTCACATTCCAAACCAAAGTCAAACAAACAATTCTTCACACACACAAAGAAATGGAATCTAAGTCATGCATGGGAGCATGCACAAGATAGTTTTATTTTGCAAAGGGGTCTCTATGGGGTTTCTAGACTTTGTAATATCCAAATTGGTCATTTACCAAAGTGGCAAAGTCATTAGTTAGAGGGTTTTGCCTAAAAACCATTTTTAAGTTCATTCATTATTTCATGTGGTGAAAAATGTTTTTATCAAGGCAAAACTATTAAGTTGTTCACCAAATGAGTTGCTATTGCAAAGCTTGGTGTTTTTAGGTCAGTAGGTTTGGTCCAAAACTTTTCCTTAAAGTTTTCTTTTCATAAACATTTTTATAACAAAAACTATTCTTTTTATTTGGCTAGAAAATGACTAAGTCAAGTAATCTAACCTAAATCTTACCAAAATCATTTTTAATACCAAGGGTTGGTTCCTAGGGTCAGTAAGGTCACAAAAAACCATTTTGCAAAGGTTTTAATCCAAAAATCATTTTTAAACAATTTTTATACTCTAAACAAGTACACAAATGTTTCTGCAAATTCAAACAAGCTAACAGATACTATTTGTCAAACTAAGGGCATGGTTGGCTAGGGCTTGTTCTCCTGATTTCATTGATATAAAATTTGCCAAATTTGGACGTGTGGATCCAAAGATACAAGGGTTTGAAGTTTGCAAAAGTTTCTGTTTTAAACAGAATAACAGACACGTGTCCTAACCCTACTCGCTGATACCGTTTCGGTTGGATCAAGCGTCGAGAGGCGTTGGATCTAACTCAAATCGTGCGGTCCAGAGGACATACCTCTTCGCGTTAAGTGATTCTGTCCAGTGCGTCCGATCTAGATCTAACGGCTGTGGGGTGCTCGACCATAGACGGGCGGCGCTGCGGCGGCTGCTGGCGGCGGAGCGACCAGACGATGGCGGCGCCGGCGGTACAGGAAGCAAAGGAGGGTGTGGATATGCTCACCGGATTCGCTGACGCTCGCTGATGCTCAACGTGGCACTTGTCCGTCGAGGGGCGCTAAGGGGCAGCTGCGATTGCTCGCCGGAGTTGGTACTGGCGACGGACGCGCACGGTCGAGGTCGAGGACGACGCTAGGAATCACTCGGAGACAAACGAGGCACACAGTTAGGAGCGCAAGGACACGAAGAAGGCGTGTGCGTGAAAGAGAGGGGTCGGGGTAGTCTGTTTTACCAGAGAGGTTCCGCCGGAGTAGAGCCAGACGGTGGCGGTGCTGAGGTTGTCGTTGGCGAAGCTCAGGGGTGCCCGCGGGGATGCTGAGGTTACAGAGCGGTGCTCCTGAGTCTGGCGAACCTGCCTGCTTGCTCGGGAAGACAAGGGCGAGGAGATGCCGCCGGAATTTGGCCGTGAACTCGTCGGAGACGGCGACGGTGAAGTGAAGATTAGCGACAGCCTGGTGGCTCTCGATGCGTGGGGTTTGGGGGAAATGAGAGAGGAGGAAGAGGGGATTTAACTCGAGTGATCACTGCGAGGTTTAATCGGGGCATTAAGTCGAATGGACGACGCGAGTTACTGCCAGGAACGGGAGGAACGGTCGAGCGGGGTGGAGAGGATGAACAGTGGCGTGGGGTCCGCTGGTCAGTGGGAAAAGAAACGAGGGAGAGGTCCACCAGTCGGTGTCTGCGTGGGTTGTTTCTGTGGTGAAGAAAAACGGTCCGGGGGAGAGGACAGATGGGCTAGGTGGGCTGCTGTTGGGCCACTTCGTTGGGCTGGTATGTTTCCTCTATTTTTTTCTGTCTATTTGTTTTATTCTTTTCTAATTCTTTTTCTGTTTTGAAATTCAAACAATTATTCACACATTCAAACAACACTCAAATTAATTCAAACAAACACTCAACTTTACTTTGAATTTGGTTCTGTTTTTCAACATAATCCAAATCTCAAAACAAAATAATAATTTTATTCTTTTTAAGATCCATTCTTTAATTTAAATAAATGGATATTTTAGTTATTTAATAATATAGGGTTTGTTTTAATTAATATAATCTTCATTTAAAATCCAAACACTTTCAAATCTAAATCAGTAGGTTTATTTGGAAATACAGAATATTTGGAAAATTTGTTTAAAACAAAATAACCTTTTATTTTAGGGTCCATTTAGTAAATTAATAAAATGGGCCTTAGTTATTAAATCAAAATAGGGTTTGATTTTATTAATAAAATCTTTATTTGAACTTAAATATTTTCAAAATCAAATTAGTAGGTTTAATTTGGGAAATATATAATATTGGGAAATTTGTTTTTAAAACAAATAACATTTTAGGGTCTATTATCAATTAAATATAATAGACTTTCATTATTAAAACAATTAGGATTTATTTTATTGAGATATTTATTTTGAAATCCAATATAAAGCCAAAACACTTTAGTAGGTTTTATTTGTGAATACCAATTATTTGGAAAACTTATTTTAAATAATTTAACAAGTTTTGATGTTTCAATTAAATTGGTAAAACCTTTTATTTGTATAAAATTTGGTTATTAGGTCCTTATTAATTTATTTAAATAATCCTTTGTTTATTTTTTATTCAAAACAAAATGTACTAATTCTAAAGCTTGGCCAAGGTTTTAATTTGGCTTTATAAAATAATCTTTATTTATAAATCCACCTTTTCTTTTGAAAACCAATTCTTTTTATTTAAAGATTCAAAATAGTAATTTTAAAACATTTTAATTTCCTTTAATAAATGTTTAACTTTGTAAATCCCTTTAGGATTTTATTTAATCCAAATAGATTTGAAGTTCCATTTAAGTTCAAAAAGTTTCTTCTGGCCTTGAAAATCAAACAAAGTTTTATTTTATTCATTTTATTTTCACATTACAAGATTTGGAAAATCTTGGGATGTGACAGTAATCCCCCGTTGTAGGCTATGGGGATGGTAGGGATTGGATGAGTTCTATCATGTAATCGAATAAGTTTGTTAGGGCATGGTGCCTAGTATCTCTATTAGTACTATTTGACTTTGTAGCAACTTGATGTGCTTAATGCTTATCACTAGGGCCCGAGTGCCATGATCTCAGATATAAACTTATTATTGAATCATTATGATAGTATTGTTTGTGATCTTATCTACAAGTTGTGTACACATATCATTGTCCGGATCCAAAGGCCCCGAAGTGACAGAAATTGGGACAATCGGAGGGGGTGGCTGTGATGTGAGGATCACATGTGTTCACGGAGTGTTAATGCTTTGCTCCGGTGCTCTATTAAAAGGAGCACCTTAATTTCCAGTAGTTCCCTTGAGGCCCCGCTGCAACGGGCTGGCAGGACAAAAGATGTTGTGCAAGTTCTCATTGCGAGCACGCATGACTATATATGGAGCACATGCCTATGATTGTTTAGTAATTCGATGATTATTCCTATTTATCTGCAATTTCCCTAGATCTTGAAGTTACATGTTTAGACTTGTCCATGCAATGCCCGTCCATCCATCCCTATGACTACCGCGCTCATATCCTACTGTTTGTTGCTACTATTACTATTGCTCTTGTTTTACTACTGTTGTTGCTTTGCTGTTTTCTACTACAAAAATGTTGCTACTGATAAACTTCTGTTAGGAAGAACTATTTCCAGGTGAAGCTGAATTGACAACTCAGTTGTTAAGGCTTGCAAGTATTCTTTGGCTCCCCTTGTGTCGAATCAATAAATTGGGTAATACTACCCTTGAAGACTTTTGTGATCCCCTATACTTGTGGGTCATCAAGGTGACAGGTTATGTGAGTTTGCATGCTTGTTCTATGCTTATATAAATCATTTTGATGCATGTTTAGCCCTCTTACAAGTCCCTATAGTAGTTCCCCATCACTTATTAGCTTTGAACTCACTTGGTTTGATGTTTGTCTAAGGATTTCAGAAAAGAAGATGAGTGAACACCAGCTGAATCAACATGAATTAAGGGTACCTGAGATTATGAAAGTCCACCACGAGGAGGAAGTTTTCCCTTCTATTTATCGATGCCCCGAATTCATGAGAGCTGCAGGGATTTTTCAAGATTTCTAGATTCTAATTTCTAATGCAGGGTTGGAGCATTTTGTTCGAGATGAACCTTATCAATATGTGAAACTAAATAAGTTTGTGGTGCAGGATTTTCGATTTAGTTGGTCCTTGCCTAACCCCATGGTTCACTACAAAATTTACAATGTAGCTATCAATCTCCCTTTTGATGATTTTTGTGCAGCTATTAAAGTGCCACAGTGGGGTTCACACGAGAAGATTAGGGAGCGGCCTGCACCACTCATGAACTTATATGCAGAGATTTGCCAAGGAAGCAGCTTCTCAAGGAGAATGGTAAAATTCGATATATTCATCTCCCATCTATTCGATATTTTTCCTATTTCATTGCCAAGTGTGTTCTTGCTAGGAAGACTGCTAGTAAATTATCTTCATATGATCTAGCTTTTATCTCAGCTGCTTTGAAATGGGATAGGACTTATAACTTGGGTGCTTTGATAGCTTTCTGTCTTGCTGCTAACCGCGAGTAAGGTGGAATTTGTGGAGGCCTCATTGGCTCTTGTTTATTAGCTTTGCATGGTTTAGCGCCTCATCATTCAGACTTACAGTGCTGGCCCCACAGAGGTTTGATCCAACTGCCATGAAAGCACATCACTTTGTGACTGCTAGCTCTAGCATTGAGATTTTAGCTTATAGGATGTTGTTTACTGACGGAGAGGAGAGGTAAATTCCCTTGCCATAGTCTATTTTGTTCAGTATTTTCAGGAGGCCATGGCCACGCTCCAAGGAGGAGATGGACGAGCAGCTCCGCTAGCTTGGTTTCCATGGGTGGCACCAGGGGGATGCACCCTCTTATGACTACTCTGCGCACTACGCAGGGGATTCCTCGAGTTCGTACCAAGACAAAGGCACTTCTTCGTCATATTATGGAGGCGCTCCTTCTTGGCCAAGATGGGATTGATCTCCACTTAGGCCAAAAGCCTAAGCTTGGGGGGTGATACGTCCAATTTGCATCACCATTCTATATCATAATTTGCCTCTATTCATTGATATATTTCTTATTAAGAGGTGTTACTTATGTCTTTTCATCTGTTTTTGCATGTTGGATGATTCTTGGAGGATGGACTGCCGGAGTCAGGATTCTGATGGAAAAAGAGGTGTTTTGATGCAATTTCGTGAAGATCAGAAAAATACCAGAAAAATCATGGAAAATCATATTTTCCCAGAAGACGAAGGAAGCCAGAAGGGGAGGTGGAGATGGGCCACAGGGGCCCACACCCCCAGGCGTGCCCCCTAGGCCACGCCTACAGCGGGTGTGGCCCACCTAGCCGGCCTCCGACTCCGCCCTCTCACCTATATCTTCTCCTCGAAGCCCTAAAACACAGGGAGCGACCACAGAAAGATTCTGTCGCCTCTGCAGGGCGGAAAACACCGAGAGAGAAAGAGCTCTCCGGCAGACAGATTTCTACCGGGGAAATTCCTTCCCGAAGAGGGGATATCGTTGCCATCAACACCATCATCAAGCTAGACTTCATCGGGATCATCATCATCATCCACACCATCATCTCCACCAACACCATCATCACCACTCCATCTCGTTGTAACAATTGTGTTGAATACTTGCATAGATCTTAGGGGAAACTTTCCTGATGTTGATTACTATTGTAGTTGATGCTTGTGAGTGAAACCATTGGATTAGTGTTTATGTTCAGATTGTTATCCATTACCATATCATCTTTGATCTTGATCCATATGATGTATTGTGAGTAGTTCGTTTAGTTCTTGAGGACATGGGAGAAGTCATGTTGTTAGTAGTGGATTTGTGTTGAGATATTATTCAATGGTTTAGTATTTAAGTTGTGGTGCTATTCTTCTAGTGGTGTCATGTGAACATAGACTACATGATACTTCACCATTTATGGGCCTAGGCAAATGCATTGTGTATTTGGCTACTAATTGTGGGGTTGCCGGAGTGACAGAAACCTGAACCCCCGTTAGGACACCATTGCATAAGGGAGTGTAGGATCTCAGAGTTTAAGGCTATGGTTAGGTTTATATCTTAATTTCTTTCCTATAGTTGCGGATGCTTGCAGGGGGTTTAATCACAAGTATGTATTAGTCTAAGTAAGGTCGGTACATGAGCATAGGTTCAACCACACAACACTTACAACACCAAAGAATACTACTCAGCTATCTGAAGCGAAAGCACTTGATAGAATTCCCATGTGTCCTCGAGAACATTTGGCCCTTATAAGTATTTCCACCAGCTTGTCCTTTTCTAAGAAAGGATTGGGCCACTTGCTGAAGTTGTTTGTTGTATTTATTACTTGCACTTTGTTTCTTTGCTTTATTAGAAAACCCCTAAAAATCCGTTTGCTAAGTATTTACAGAGATTTCCTGCTCCATACCACTAGTCAACACCTTCTGCTCCTTGTTCGGATCGACACTCCTATTTATCAAAAGTACTACGATACACCCCCTATACTTGTGGGTCATCAAGACTATTTTCTAGCACCGTTGCCGGGGAGTGAAGCGCTATTGAAGAGTGGAACTGGTAAAAAAACTTATACTGTGAGTATTGCTTTTTTATTTCTATTTGTTACTTTATTTCCAATATGGATAACCCACTTGGTTTTCTGTTTGGGAAAACTACTAGCACTGTTAGGGTAGTAGATGAACCACCACCTATTAAGATATATCCTTTTAAGATACCTACAAGTATTATTGATCGTGTTATGGATAATTATTATTTAGGGGATGGAACTGTCCACCCTCGAGATCATTTGCTTTTTATCCATGAATTATGCGGGTTGTTTAAGTGTGCAGGTATCACAACTGAACAGGTGAAGAAGAAGTTACTCTCTATATCCTTGAAAGGGAGAGCTGAAGAATGGTATAAGCTGCTGAAGAATGGGCAATCCATGGAATGGGAGGAAATATTACCTCTCTTATTTTAAATTTTATCCTCCCAGTGAGATTTATAAGGATAGGAATCTGATATATAACTTTTGGCCTCGAGATGGAGAGAGTACAGCTCAAGATTGGGGGAGATTGAAGTTACTAATGCTTAAATGTGCTATTCATGAACTCCCTAACAATATCATTATCAATAACTTTTTATGCTAGGCTTTCTCTTCATGATAAAGATAGTATGAAGGAAGAAGCTAAAAGGGATCTACTAGAACGTATTCAAGAGAACACTGAAGCTTGGGAGAATGAAAAAGGAAGAAAGTCAGGTATAAAACTATGATTATGAATGCATAAAATCTTTTATGGCAACTAATGACTTCCGTGATATTAGTAATGAGTTTGGTCTAGACTCCCAAAGTATTGCCAATTGTTTTAAAGCTTTTGCCTCTTACATAGAAATTCCCAAAAATAAGTGGAATAAGTACCATGCACCTTATAAAGATGTTGTTTGTCATGTTCCTATTAGAAGCACCAAAGTTTGTACTACTAATCATAATTTGCCTGGACCTTATGTTGAGAAAACACCTTTCCCAGCTAAGGTAAAGGAGTACTCTATGATAATTCGTGCGAATAACAAAGGTACAAAGAAAACTGTGAAACCTGATAAGCAAATGAATACTGAACCTGTGGTAGCTATTGTGAAAGATCTTGTCACTAGAAATATAGAGGATGAGCACATTGTCTTCTGTGAAGACGCTTCTAATATTATCTATCATCCTAGTAAAGCTAGAAAAACTAGTGTCCCTGTGCTTTTTGTGAGAATTGGTGATCATTGGTACTATGGTTTATGTGATATTGGTGCTAGTTCTAGTGTTATTCCTTATGAGCTTTACAGGGAAATTATGCATGAAATTGGTCCTTGTGAACTTGAGGACATTGGTGTGGTTATTCACCTTGCTAATAAGGAAACCATTTGCCCTATTGGTATTATAAGAGACGTGGAAGTCCTTTGAGGTAAGATTAAGTATCCTGCTTATTTTCTAGTGCTTAATTCAACAGCTAGCAAAACTTGTCCTATAATTTTTGGTAGACCCTTCTTGAACACTTGTGGATCTATTATAGATTGTAAGAATGAGAAAGTTTTGACTAAGTTTGATGGAGATTCTTATGAGTTTAAATTTTCCAAATTTGCTAAATCTCCTTGTGAAAACAGCTTGTCTAATGAAGATTTCGGGATGGAACAACTTGCTTCTATTGATCCAGTTTATGACCTTGGACCTCTTTTTGATGATTGTAAGTATGCTCATTCTGATGATAGAGTTGTTTCCTGTGACAGTTATATTTTCAAATTTATTCAAAGTGCTACTGAAAGTTATTGTGAGAGAGGGAAACATGGTTTTATGCGTCTCAATAATGTTAAGTTTCCCCATTTTATGTTGAAATCTTTGAAGTTGCATTTGTTTTGTCTTCCTATGCTAGTGGCTTTTTGTTTCAACAATTTGCTTTCTCATGATACACCCATGCATAGGAAGTGGGTTAGACTCAAATGTGTTAGTTATTTGCTTCTTGATGCTCTCTTTCACTTCAGATATATATCTCCTATGTGAGCATCTTTGAAACTATCAAGCCTAACTTAAATGAATTAAAGAAAAGTACTTCTTGGGAGATAACCCAATAGTTTGGTCGAATCTTGGAAGTTATTACCTCAGTAATAATCGCTCATTATACTTTTTGTTTTGGTTTTTGTGTCAAGTTCAACTACTTTTGAGAAGTAGAGGAGTTGTGAAAAGTGGCTGTCCTGGGACAGATTTTTGTGCTACATTGTAAAAATTTGTGAAGGAGCTCAGTACTTCGGATGGAGCTGTATTTTCCGTGCTTGTTCTCCAAGTAGTTACCCAACTTTCATTAGTTTTGCACTTTTTGATTTGAGCAACAGAAGGTTTTCGAAAATATCAATCTTTACCTGCTGGTCTGTTTTGACAGATTTCTGCCATCATTTGCACTTGCCTCTTATATTGATTCCCTTCCAGATTCTTTTGGGTTTTTGGAAAGGAGTTGCTACAGTATCTTTTGTTTTGATGGATTTCAGTTGATGTATGAACCAAAGGTTTATTGTTTTTGCTTACACTAATATTGCCACTGAAGTTTGTGTAATTCCTTGTGAGTAAAGGAATTTCCAGGAGAAGGAGAAACGGAGTCTGCAGGGTTCGTCTTTGAATAGGTAAAAGTGGTGAAAACAGAAGGTTCGTGAAAGCCTAATCTTTTTATATTTTCAATGTTTTTATTACATACAGAAGGTTACGAAACAAAACAGAGGAGGAAACGGAGGCCGGGGTGGCCACACCCACCCCAGGAGTGGGCCCCAGCTGGCCGCGCCTAGAGGGGGTGTGAGCCCCCTGAGCTCCGTCTCCGCCTCCTTTTCGTACCAACACCTTCGTTTTGCTTTGAAACTTCTTAATATATAACCCCCCCCAGATCCCCCGAGGTTCTTGTATCGTGTTCTCGTCGTGTTTTCGTTTCGATTTGTTTCTGTCAGGAAATCTTCTCAAAGTTTAGAGCACCATGGTCTCCGCCAACGACAAAGGCAAGAATCCCGAGGAAGATGATCCTCAAAACCCCAAGGAGGAGGAGATCTTGGTTGGGGATGAATAAGACATGGAGGAGGACGAGTATCCGGACACCCGCGCTACCGTCGCAAGCATTGGAGTGGTGGCAAATCCTACCAAGCTTAGGAGGACAACACATATGTCTATAGGAGGGAAAACCCCACGTCATATCATCTCTCCATAGTCACCTCCTCCATGTACCAAGAATCTTTTCCATACTCTTATACATGAGCAAAAATACCAACAGGTGCCCAAAGGGAACTTTCCCTCGGTTTGGGATCTGCCTCACTCTAATCATGCGGGGAAGGAACACACTAAGAAGGAATAGTGGGGGAAAGAATAGCAAGGACTGGGACTCTCGGTCCGATATGATCTTGAACCGCATTGAGCAAAATTCGGAGTTGATTCGTACTCTAACCTTCAAGATTGAGGATTTGAGGAAACTGATTGAGGAGATTATCAAGAGAACACCACCACCACCACCGAAGGAGTAATTCGTCATCAGGTTTGGCATCCCCTTGGCTTGTTCCAAGCTTGGGGGAGTGTCGCGGTATCACATCATCATCTTTTACCTTTTACCTTTTAGTAGATTCATATCTTTGGTAGAGAAGTTATCTTATAGGTTGGTTTGCATGTGGAAGTATCTCTCCTTTAGTTGATTATCTATGTACCCCTTAGTGTGAGTGCCTTTATGGAATATTAATGAGAAGTTTCATCTTTTACTTTTCGCACTTCTTATTTTAGTTTGCAATCTCTATTATATGATTGATCTTGTTGATCAGTATTGGTATCACTTTGGGAGCATCAAGTAGATCTAAATTGGTTTTGGCAAACCGAGCTCTGGTCAGTAGCAACACTTTTTGAGGTTTGAAAGGAAAAGAGAAAAAAGCTTACAGGTATTTTGTATCATTTATTTTCTTTCTTCATTGGCTCATAAGCTTAGTATTCTTTATTTAAGTTCTTTTGTGTCTTCAAGGAAGATTGCATGTTTGGCTTTATCACTTGTAAGTTTGCTTGTTTCCTTCAACTCTTTTGCTTGCTACCCAACCTTGCTAGCCAAAAACCTGTTTTGAGGAGGGATACTTCTCATGTTTCCAATCCCTTTGAACCAAACCTGTGCCATTTGTGTCCACCATACCTACCTATTAGCATTATTGCTATTCCAAGCAAATTCTCAAGCTTCATCTATCTTTCAAATTAAAAATTAATTTTTTATGTGAAAACTAGTTAGTAAAGCTCTCACGAACTTGATGACACACCTTATTTTCTTGACCCTAATAATCTTGAACCATTGTGTCATCGAAGTTGTATATGCTTGCATCTATACGTTGGGATTAGCAGAACCGTGTTGTGACGGGGAACTCTTTCAACACTTATGGATTCTTATCCAGTTGATGTCATGCTCTTTTGTTTGTGGATGTCCTCGGTGTGAAATAAAAGGGGAGCTTGTAAGTCCATGGAGTTATGTATGTGTGTTAGAGAAATGCCTGGGCCACTAGCCTAAGTCATTCCTAATCATGGTGGAGACTTGCAGCATAACCATAGTGAGCAATCTGTGAAGCATCCTCAATAAAAACCTATGCAAATAGCAAATAAAAAGATCGCTGAGATGCTCACTGTCTACTTGCCTTGTCATTTTGATTATGGGATAGCTCCTGTATCATGTGCAAGGGGTACCCCATTGGCGGTTCTTTATGATACACATGTACTTAAAGTGACAAGAACTTGCCGGTAACTAAAGTTGAGTAGCATGAGGAGCGACCCTCATACTCAAGGGACATGGATTGCCAACTTATATTTCGTCAAGCATATACTCCATCTTTGTTCACTCTAACCTTAATCACCTCAAGATGCTTATGATAGGGGCAATGAGGGCTCAAAGCTAGTAAGTACCATAATATTTTGGAAGATCTTTATGACTTGAAATCCCTGTTTCCCTCTATGAGGGCATTTCTCCTATTTCAGTAAACCTTTTTCCTCTCTTTCTCCAGCAAGCATTTGAGTTGTTGTGTTTCAAGCATTCATATGATGATTTATTCAATCATGTTCTCTATTTTCTATGTTTGCACAAGACTATTATCTATTGAGTATTACTTTGAAATCCATCATTGTGAAAAACCTTATATGCTTGAGCAAAGAGTACTCTTGTTGTGAAAACTTCTACAAAAGCTTTTCTTGAAACTGTTTGCCAGCTGTTCTCTGACCAAGAACAAAGTTTGCCAATTCCAATTATGATTTATCTTTATGCATCTCTATTGTGACTCCTCTGCTTGTTACAAGCTAAGTTATATAATGGTGAGTTGCTTTCTTCTATGAGTTGTGTAATGGTAAGTGTGATGCTTCTTGTCTGTATTCTATTATCGACACTTCACTCCATAAACCTGTGGACATGTTTAGTGAGTTTAGTTTTCTCTTGGGGACAAGCGAAGGTCTAAGATTGGGGGGAGTTGATACGTCCAATTTGCATCACCATTCTATATCATAATTTGCCTCTATTCATTGATATATTTCTTATTAAGAGGTGTTACTTATGTCTTTTCATCTATTTTTGCATGTTGGATGATTCTTGGAGGATGGACTGCCGGACTCAAGATTCTGATGGAAAAAGAGGTGTTTTGATGCAATTTCGTGAAGATCAGAAAAATACCAGAAAAATCATGGAAAATCATATTTTCCCAGAAGACGAAGGAAGCCAGAAGGGGAGGCGGAGATGGGCCACAGGGGCCCACACCCCCAGGCACGACCCCCCTAGGTCACGCCTACAGGGGGTGTGGCCCACCTGGCCGGCCTCCGACTCCGCCCTCTCGCCTATATCTTCTCCTCGAAACCCTAAAACACGGGGAGCGACCACAGAAAGATTTTGTCGCCTCTGCGGGGCGGAAAACACCGAGAGAGAAAGAGATCTCCGGCAGACAGATTTCTACCAGGGAAATTCCTTCCCGAAGAGGGGAGATCGTTGCCATCAACACCATCATCAAGCTAGACTTCATCGGGATCATCATCATCATCCACATCATCATCTCCACCAGCACCATCATCACCACTCCATCTCGTTGTAACAATTGTGTTGAATACTTGCATAGATCTTAGGGGAAACTTTCCCGATGTTGATTACTATTGTAGTTGATGCTTGTGAGTGAAACCATTGGATTAGTGTTTATGTTCAGATTGTTATCCATTACCATATCATCTTTGATCTTGATCCATATGATGTCTTGTGAGTAGTTCGTTTAGTTCTTGAGGACATGGGAGAAGTCATGTTGTTAGTAGTGGATTTGTGTTGAGATATTATTCAATGGTTTAGTATTTAAGTTGTGGTGCTATTCTTCTAGTGGTGTCATGTGAACGTTGACTACATGATACTTAACCATTTATGGGCCTAGGGGAATGCATTGTGTATTTGGATACTAATTGTGGGGTTGCCGGAGTGACAGAAACCTGAACCCCCGTTAGGACACCATTGCATAAGAGAGTGTAGGATCTTAGAGTTTAAGGCTGTGGTTAGGTTTATATCTTAATTGCTTTCCTGTAGTTGCAGATGCTTGCAGGGGGTTTAATCACAAGTATGTATAAGTCCAAGTAAGTTCGGTTTTTTAGCACAGGTTCACCCACACAACACTTACAACACCAAAGAAGACTACTCAGCTATCTGAAGCGAAAGCACTTGACAGAATTCCCATGTGTTCTCGAGAACGTTTGGTCCTTATAAGTATTTCCAGCGGCTTGTCCTTTGCTAAGAAAGGATTGGGCCACTTGCTGCAGTTGTTTGTTGTCTTTATTACTTGCACTTTGTTTCTTTGCTTTATCAGAAAACCCCTAAAAATCCGTTTGCTAAGTATTTACAGAGATTTCCTGCTCCATACCTCTAGTCAACACCTTCTGCTCCTCGTTGGGATAAACACTGCTATTTATCAAAAGTACTACAATACACCCCCTATACTTGTGGGTCATCAGGGGGAGGTATACCGACATCACACACATCTACGTATCATGTTTCGTTGGTACTTTGCATATCCATGTTTCGCTTTCTTGTTAGTTTTTGTTCTTGCTTTGTTTCTGCTTTCCAAAACACAAAACACCAAAAATATTTTCGTTATTTCTCTCCGTTTGCTTCTTTTAGCTTTGGTTTGTTATAAGAAAAATCCATAAAGGTTTTATTTTGTTTGCTTTTGCCTTCAGCGCTTGCTTTTAAAAATCAAAAAACCAAAAATATTTGTTGTTCTTCTCTGGTTTTGTAAAGTTCATTGCAGGGTTCAACGGTTCTCAGTTACTCCTTGGAGTTTGGTTTTCATATTATTATTCAAGCCACAAAAGTGAAAGGCAATGATGATTTATAACAACTCGAGGTGTGGTAAGAGGCCGGTATGAACTCTATTTGTTTTCATTTTTGTACATATACTCATCATTGTGGGCATGCTTAGTATGTTCATGTAAGGTGTATGTTATTTAATGGATGCTTAGTAGTTCTTGCTCTCTTATGATTAGTTCCAACTTGCTAATAGTTTGTAGCATGTCATATAAATGTTTGCTTGTATTGTTCTATTCATAACTTGGTATGACATTGTGGTATCCTCCTCTGAATGTTTTATTTGAATCGACTTGGCACATGCTCATGCATGCATATGACTAAACAAAAGTCGGTTAAGCCTCGATGATTTATTTTTCCTCAGAGTTCTTGTGTCACTTTTATGCCATAATTAATTTTGTTTTGTTGCAAGCATGATTATGACAGTTACTGCTCTCTTGATTGTGGCTCCCATTCTATTGCTAGCCTTCACTTGCACTGAGTGTGAGCTCTACTCGTGCATCCAACTCCCCAAAAACAAAATTTTCAAAAAGTGTCCACCATATCTACCTATTAGCATCATTGCTATTCCATGCGTATTTATTATTCCTTGTTTTCTTCCAAATAAAATGTTTACTTGTTATGAGAAAATTAGTTAGTAAAGCTCTCACGAACTTGATGGCACACTTAATTTTCTTGCACTTAATAAACTTGAACCATTGTGACGATCTATGTAGTTATATGCTTGCAAATTATAAGTTGGGAGTTAGCAGAACCATGCTGTCATGGGGAAGGCTTTCAACACCTATACATATTTACCTAGTTGATATCATGCTCTTTTGTTTATGGATGTCAGAGATGTGAAATAAAAGAGGAGCTTGTAAGTCCATGGAGTTATGTATATGTGTTAGAGAAACTCCTAGGCGGCTAGCCTAAGCCATGCCTAATCATGGTGAAAACCTGCAACATAACCATAATGAGCAATCTATGAAGCATCTTCAGAAAAAAAATATAAAAAAAGAAGAGAAAAAAGAGGCACCATACTAATGGTAAATAAAAAGATCGCTGAGATGCTCATTGTCTGTTGCCTTGTCATTTTGATATGGGATAGCTCCTATGTCATGGGGCAAGGGGTACCCCATTGGCGGTTCTCTATGATACACATATACTTACAATGACAAGAACTTACCAGTGACTAAAGTTGAGTAGCATGAGGAACGGCCCTCGTACTCAAGGGACATGAGATTTCCAGCTTATGATCTGTCAAGCACATAACTCATATTTTACCTCACTTTAACATTAACCACTTTAAAGATGCTTATGATAGGGGCAATGAGAGCTCAAAGCTAATGAGTACCATAATTTCAGGCATTTGGAAGCCTTTCAAACTTTTTAATCTTTTCTTTCACTTCTATGTTGATTCACCGTTTATTCTATGAGAACCTTCCCGAGAGCATAGTTGTCATTCTTAGTGTAATGTGCATATCCCAGAACACGGTTAATTGTGACATAACTTTGATGCTTGTATCTTTGACATCTTTACTTCTAGTCTTCACTTGAACTCCAGAGGAGCCTTGGCATTTGTGTTTTGCTCCAAAATAAAGGCAAGCAAGATACCACTTTATCATACCTTCTTATGAGCATTACAATCTTGCATATGCTTATGTTTCATGTTGCTAATTATTATTGTGTTGGAACCTCTTAATAGCTTGCATGACTATTGGGTAAACTTATTTGCATACTCTTTATTATGAATTGCCTAAGTATTTACTCATATGTTGAGAATATGTACATCTTATGAAGCAAATGTGTTTGTGAAAGTTTCTTTTATCGCACTCAGTTTTCAACTGAATTGCTTGAGGACAAGCAATAAGCTAAGCTTGGGGGGAGTTGATACGTCTAAAATGTATCTACTTTCCCGAACACTTTTGCTACTGTTTCTCCTCTAATTTGTGTGATTTCGATACAACTAACACAAACTGACGCTGTTTTCAGCAGAATTGCTTTTGTGTCTCGTTTTTGTGCAGGAAATCAACTTTCAGGAAAAATCCAAGAAAATATCGCAAGACTCCTATTTTACTAGAAGACTCACGGAGCCAGAAGACGAGACAGAGTGGGGCACCGAGGGGCCCACACCACATGGTGGCGCGGGCCAGGCCAGGCCGCGCTAGGGGGTGGTGTGGGTGCCTCGGCCTCCCCCTCGACCTCTCCTTCCGCCTACAAACAGCCCCCTGACCTAAAAATAAAGGGGGTTCGATGTTTTTCTAGAGAGAGTTTCGCTACGCCACCACCACCATAAACTGCGATTCAGATCCAAAAACTCTATTCTGGCACCCTGTCGGGACAGAGAATTGGAGAAGATCATCGCCATCATCATAACCAATTCCTCTCCATCAACCATCCATGATTCCCCCATCCATGAGTGAGTAATCCCCCGCAGTAGGCTATGGGGATGGTAGGGATTGGATGAGATCTCTCATGTAATTGCATAAGATTGTTAGGGCATGGTTCCTGGTATCTATTGTTAGTGCTTTGACATTGTTGTAACTTGTTATTCTTAATGCTTGTCACTAGGGCCCGAGTGCCATGATTTCAGATCTGAACATGTTATTGATTCATGATGATATTATTGTTTGTGATCTTACCTGCAAGTTGTTTACACATATTATTGTCCAGAACCCGAGGCCCCGAAGTGGCAGAAATCGGGATAACTAGGGGGGATGGCTGTGATATGAGTATCACGTGTGTTCATGGAGTGTTAATGCTTTGCTCCGGTACTCTATTAAAAGGAGTACCTTAATTGCCATTAGATTCCCTTGAGGCCCCGCTACAACGGGCTGGCAGGACAAAATATGTTGTGCAAGTTCTCATTGCGAGTGATGTCTACTCACTTCTATTCTTGTAGATAGTTGTTGGTCCTCCAAGTGCAGAGGTTTGTAGAACAGAAGCAAGTTTGCCTTAAGTGGATTACCCAAGGTTTATCAAACTCAGGAAGTGGTCAAAGGTATTCCCTCTCAAGCAACCCTGCAACAAGATACAAGAAGTCTCTTGTGTCCCCAACACAACCAATACACTTGTCAGGTGTATAGGTGCACTAGTTCGGCGAAGAGATAGTGAAATACAAGTGGTATCAGTGCCAGAAAATAGCTTGACGGTGAGGTAAAGACTAAAGAAAGCAAACATGCAACAGATCTAGTAGCAAACAGTGTTTCAATGTTTAGAAACAAGGCCTAGGGATCATACTTTCACTAGTGAACACTCTCTCATATAAATATCCTCTCTTCATGATACTACTCTTAACTACTCTCCGATTGGACACTCTAATCATCGGTAGGGCTATAACAGCACTCCTCAAAGTCCGCCTTCCCCAATCTAGATAACCCCACACTGTCACCTTGAGCGCTAGATGGTTCCAACAAACACCACAATTTCATAGAGACATCTAACTCCAAATATAACTCATAAAAAATATTCAATCTAGCCAAAGTGACACACACGGTATGCACGCTGTCACTTTCACACACGTGGGGAAAAGCATAGATCTATTAAAGCACAAAGAGTATTTATGTAGACTCAAACCTAAGTGCCACCATGGTGTGCACGTTGTCACTTTCTATTAAAGCATAGATCTATTAAAGCACAAAGAGTATTTATGTAGACTCAAACCTAAGTGCCACCATGGTGTGCACGTTGTCACTTTCTCACACATGGGGAGAGCAGAGATCTATTAAAGCACTTGAGTAGCAAGGTAGATCTACTTGATTACAAAGCTCATGACCACAACAAGATCATGCATAGAGAGAGATGAACACATAGCTACCGGTAGATCCCTTAGCCTCGAGGAAGAACTACTCCCTCATCATCATGGGAATCAGCAACGGTGATGAAGATGGTGGTGGAGATCTATGGAGATGGCTTCGGGGGCACTTCCCTGTCCCGGCAGGGTGCCGGAACAGACTTTCTGTCCCCTGAATCTCCCCTTCGGTGGCGGCGGCGCTACAGAGGTTTTCGTGGATTTCTTCTGGATTCCCTAGGGTTTTTGGGTCAGAGGCTTCTTATAGGCATAGGAGTCAAGGTCGGTGGGGGTCCAGGGGGCCAACACCCCCTGTGGGTGCCTCCAGGGCTTGCCCGCGCCTAGAGGGGTGCGGCCACCCTGTGGCCCCCCTCCGGCTCTGCTTCGTGGTTTCGTGTTGCTCCGGGAAAATAATGACTTTGGCTTTTGTCCCGTCCAATTCCGAGAATATTGATTTTCTGCCTTTCTGGAACCAAAAACAGAAGAAAACAGGCAACTGGCACTATGGCATCTTGTTAATAGGTTAGTTCCAGAAAGTGTATAAAAATACCTCAAAGTGTAGACAAAACATAAGAAAAATGATACAAAACAAGCATGGAGCATCAAAAATTATAGATACGTTTCCGACGTATCAAGCATCCCCAATCTTAACTCCTGCTCGTCCTCGAGTAGGTAAGTGATAAAAAGAATAATTTTTGAGGTGACATGCACCATCAAAACCAAGATCAAACCATTTGCAAGCATTGAAAGCTGGGATCAAAGAACTCTAAACATGTGCATGAAATATGGAGTTCTAACAATAGGACATAGTAACTATGCATGCAACATGAAAGGCTACAAACAAAGATCATGAATAACATGCATTGAAAAATGTTTGTTTGTTTCACATACAGAAAACATAGCATAGTGACATTCAACTTGTCTCTCATGGAGTAGCAAATAGATGCATAGGACATCTTCAAAGTTCACAAGGGTGACTAAAAACAAATAGCACAAGAACAAGTAATATCACAATATGCATCAATCAATAAGCTTTGGAACACTGCACACAGAATGACAACTATGCTCTCTTAATGGTGCCTAAAGGTAGAAGGTGGAGACTAAAATAATGGTGGAAGAAAGGCGTTTTATAAAGGAAGCAGGGATTTCAAGTTTCAAAAAGAGCTCAAAAATTATGGTACTTGTTAGCTTTCAGCCCTCATTGCCCCTATCATAAGCATCTTGAAGTGGTTAAGGTTAAAGTGAACAAACATGGAGTATATGCTTGACGAAGTATAAGTTGGCAATCTCAAGTCCCTTAAATACGAGGGCCACACCTCATGCTACTCAAGTTTAGTCACCTGTAAGTTCTTGTCATTGTAAGTATTTGCATATCATTGAGAACCGCCAACGGGGTACCCCTTTCACATGGTACAGGAGCTATCCCATAACCAAAATGACAAGGCAAGCAGACAATGAGCATCTCAGCAATCTTCTTATTTACCATGGAAATATGGTTCTTTTTTATCTCTTTCCTCTTTTCTCAACGTGTCTCTCTTTTTTTATAAGAAGAATGCTTCATAGATGTCACTATGGTGATGCTGCAAGTTTCCACCATGATTAGGCATGGCTTAGGCTAGCGGCCCAGGCGTTTCTCTAACACAGGATACAAACTCCATGGACTTACAAGTTCCCTCTTTATTTCACACCGGTGACATCCATAGACAAAATAACATGATATCAAATGAGTACAAAGTACAAGTGTAATATTGAAAATGTTCCCCGTGACAGCATGGTTCTGCTAATTCCAACGTATAAGTGCAAGTATATACAACATAGATGACACAATGGTTCAAGTTTATTAGGGGCAACGAATATAAAGTCTGCCATCAAGTTCATGAGGGCTTTAATCACTAAGTTTTCACATAACAAAATAGTTTTTAATTGGAAGATAGCTAAAAAAAGAATATACTTGGAATGGTGTAACACACCATGCATAGGAGTTTATAGTGGACACTTTGGAATAACTTGGTTTTTTTTGGGAGTTGGAAGCATGAGTAGAGCTTACTCATACAAGTGGAGGCTAGCAAAAGACTGGGAGCAACGAAATAAGAGAGCATAATGGCCATAATCATGCAGTGCAACAAAGCATACTAATCAAAGCATAGAGTGGTACTACAAGTCAAGTACTAAATGATCATAGAGGCTACTAGTGACTTGTGAGAGTCATAACATGGTGTAAGCATGTGCCAAGTCAACCCAAGCAAAGCATCAAAGGAGAATACCACAATACTATGCTTTTGCATGCTAAAACAACGCATAATTCTTTCAAGGCACACTAAGCAATCCCAATTTTTTGGAACAAGACATGCTACAACAATAATCACTAAGCATAAGGTCAAAACAACACCTAGCATGTCATGCTAAAGTCTAAGTCACAGTCAATGCAAGCTCCTCTTGCACTTACAAGCAAGAACTTACTACTCCTTTCCAACACCAAGCAACTTATTTGCAAAACAACACAGCGAGAACGGGGGTCCAAACTATCAAGCAAACTAAACAAACTAAGCAAAGCAAACGAAAACTAAGATGCTTCAAGAACAACACAACTTGACATGAAACAATAAAAACGAAGTGTCTAGACAGACCTGAGCTTTTTATTGATGAAGAAGGGGATGCCTTTGGCACCCCAAGCTTTGAAGCTTGTACCTCTTGGATATTTATTGAGGTGACACCGGGGTGGCATCCCCAAGCTTGAGCTTTTGTACATTCTTCATCTCATTGCATCATTCTCTCTCTACACCTAAAATTTTTCCTCGATACAAAACTTCACACAATCTTCATTAGCAACATTAGTGTATTCAAAAGATATTAGACCTCTGGCAAAGCTTTGGAACAACAAGTATTTTAACTAAAAACACAAGCTACTATAGTAACTCCTTAAAAAATCTCAAATCTCCAAAATAGAACTCAAAAAGGAATCAATAAGAAGCAAATGCAAATAATGGCAGAAATCAGTCAAAACAGACCAGCAGGTAGAAACCGATTTTTTCGAACATCTTATGTTGCTCAAATCAAAAAGTGTTGAACTAAAGAAAGTTAGATAACATACTGGGGGATTTATTCGGAAAGTTTTATCTCAATCCGAGTTACTGAGACTCTTCACGAATTTTTATGGTGGAGGACAGAAATCTGTTTCGGGACAGCAACTCTCCAAATCTTACTTCCCTCTCATTAGAGGTTATTATTGGCACAAAAAGCAAACAAAAAGTATAAGAAGAGGTAATTACTGAATTAATAACTTCCAAGACTCAAGAAAACTCTTGGGTTATCTCCCAACAAGTACTTTTCTTTAACACCTTTAAGTTAGGCTTGATAGTTTGAGAAAATGCTCACATAAGAAATATGAATTGATTTAAAAGAGAGCATCAAGAAGCAAATTCAAAACACATTTAAGTCTAACCCACTTCCTATGCATAGGAATCTTTTAAAGAAACAAGTCATGAAAGCACAAAGCAACAAGCATAGGAAAGCAAAACAAGTGCAACTTCAATATTTTCAACATAAAGAGGGAAAACTTAATATTTTTGAGATGCATAAGACCATGTTTCCCTCTCTCTCATAATAACTTTCAGTAGCATCATGAATAAAATTAACAATATAACTATCACATAAAACATTCTTATCATGAGACACATGCATATAATAATTATTACTCTCCACATAAGCATAGTCATTCTTATTAATTGTAGTGGGAGAAAATTCAACAAAATAGCTATCTTCCCAAGTGTGTTCATTTGGAAACATATCATCATTGGAAGGAACATAGATAGAACTAATAGCACAACAATTATTAATATTATCATTTTCAGAATTGGTGCCAAAGATATTTTCAGTATCAAAAGTAGTGTGCTTGTCCCAATCATGATCACTAATATAGGTAACAGGCATAGGAACATCATCTAGTTCAGACTCATCAGCAAAAACTATGATAGGGGTAACATGCTTAGAGGGAGATACCGTTTCCTCTCTCCTTTTACTATTCTTCTTCTTCTTCTGCTGCTTCTTCTTCTTCTTCTTCTCCTCTTTAGGAGGGAGAGGCTTGAAAGGAAGCTTCTCCACATACCCTGGTTTATTGTTAGAGACAATAGAAGAAACTTTGGAGGATTCCTCCTTTTCATTAATAAGAACAAAACTCATATCAGTCCTGTCATAGTTTGGTAAAATATCATCTTTATAAGATTTTTTATGTAAGTATTCGCGTGGCAATTATCAACACAATAAAGATGACACCCATGCAGGACATAGTTCATACCAAAAGCACTCATGTCTACCAAAGAAGTTTTTCTAGATAACTCTTCACACCCCAAAAACAATGTAAGTTCATCATGTTGATTATAAGTGATCATGTTATCACAATACAAACTTGTAGTACTCATTGGATTAGACAGCTCATTAGTATGGCTTGAGCATTGAAAATTGAAATGACCCACTTCATAGCAGAGTTCACAAATAAAAGGATAGAGGGCACAATTTTTTTATCAAGATCATTAAGAGCCTTATACCACGTTCTGGTTT
Source organism: Avena sativa (assembly GCA_916181665.1). Lineage (NCBI taxonomy): Eukaryota > Viridiplantae > Streptophyta > Magnoliopsida > Poales > Poaceae > Avena > Avena sativa. The sequence goes on from OV702284.1 coordinate 80,455,455, forward strand.
TTTCATTACAGTGTGTGATACAATATTCTTATTCTATTTTATTCTTTTCACAAGGTCTATGCATACCACAAAAATTAACATGGTTATAAGAAATAGCACTTTCAGAAGTTTGAGCATGTTTATTGCAATCATTAATAACATTTTCATTTTCCATGCAAGTGTCTTTAAAAGGTTCATGATACATGTCCCACTTTTCTTTAGGAGCATTAATATGGGAAGCAAAGGCTCCATAATATTTAACAAGAATTTGAGGATCAATACCATATCTAGCACTAAGCTCTTGAAAATTAGCAGTTTCAGCAAAAGACTTAATGCAATCATACTCATAGTTTATACCTGGTTTTTTTACCTTTGTCGTTATCCCAACCTTCGGTATTGCTTTGAATTGTTTCAAGAAGATCCCACTTATCCTTGACCTCCTTACTTGTGAAGGATCCCTCTAAACACGTATCCAAATAGTCCTTGTAATGTCCTGAAAGCCTTGCATAAAAATTATTGATAACAACATTACTGGGGAGCTCATGAATGGGACATTTGAGCATTAGTGGCTTCAATCTCCCCAAGCTTGGGCAATAATTTCTCCCTCATGAGGTTGAAAATTATAAATATAATTCCTATCTTTATGAATTTCATGAGGAGGATAAAATTTAGAATAAAAGAGAGATTCATGTTCCTTCTACTCCAAATGATGAGGATCATCTAGTAGCTCATACAACTCCCTTGCTTTGTCCCTAAGTGAGAAAGGGAATAGCTTCCTCTTATCTTGGTCCATTGAAATACCTGCACACTTGAACAACTCGCATAATTCATGTATAAAGACTAAATGATCACTAGGATGGACAGTTCCATCTCCAAAATAGCAGTTGTTCATAACACATTCAACAATTTCAATAGGTATTTTAAAAGGGACACTTTCAGTATGTGGATCACAAGTATCATTAGAATTACCACATATGGGAGATAAAGTATTATTAGAGCAAATTTTCTTCCCTAAAGCTGGGGAACTAAAAAGATCTTTCTCATAAAAACTAGCTTCCCCAAGCTTAGACGTTTCCATACCATTAGTAACAATGGTGTTCAAATAATTCATACTAATAACATTGATATTAGCATGAAAATAAAGTTCCATAGTTTTTTTAATTTTCTCTTCAAACACTTCATGTCCTAACTCAAGATAAATACTATAGAGCTCTCTAATTTTGTTGTTGTTTTCCATAAAGCCTAACTAGTGAAAACAAGAAACAAAAAGACAAAATTGCAGAATCTAAAGGAAATAACTTAGAGCACTCACACCGGAGGATGTGAGTACCTTTTACCTTACCTCCCCGGCAACGGCGCCAGAAAAGAGCTTGATGTCTACGCACTTCTATTATTTTAGACAGTTGTTGGGCCTCCAAGTGCAGAGGTTTGTAGAACAACAGCAAGTTTCCCTTAAGTGGATTACCCAAGGTTTATCGAACTCTAGGAGAAAGTGGTCAAAGGTATTCCCTCTCAAGCAACCCTGCAATCAAGATACAAGAAGTCTCTTGTGTCCCCAACACACCCAATACACTTGTCAGGTGTATAGGTGCACTAGTTCGGCGAAGAGATAATGAAATACAAGTGGTAACGGTGCCAGAAAATAGCTTGACGGTGAGGTAAGACTAAAGCAAGCAAACATGCAACGGATCTAGTAGCAAACGGTGTTTCAATGTTTAGAAACAATGCCTAGGGATCATACTTTCACTAGTGAACACTCTCTCATATAAATATCCTCTCTTCATGATACTACTCTTAACTACTCTCTGGTTCGACACTCTAATCATCGGTAGGGCTATAAAAACACTCCTCAAAGTCCGCCTTCCCCAATCTAGATAACCCCACACTATCACCTTGAGCGCTAGATGGTTCTAACAAACACCACAATTCCATAGAGACATCCAACTCCAAATATAACTCATAACAAATATTCAATCTAGCCAAAGTGCCACACACGGTATGCACGCTGTCACTTTCACACACGTGGAGAAAAGCATAGATCTATTAAAGCACAAAGAGTATTTATGTAGACTCAAACCTAAGTGCCACCATGGCGTGCACACTGTCACTTTCACACACATGGGGAGAGCAGAGATCTATTAAAGCACTTGAGTAGCAAGGTAGATCTACTTGATTACAAAGCTCATGACCACAACAAGATCATGCATAGAGAGAGAGAGAGAGGAACACATAGCTACCGGTAGAGCCCTTAGCCTCGAGGAAGAACTACTCCCTCCTCATCATGGGAATCAGCAACGACGATGAAGATGGTGGTGGAGATCGACGGAGATGGATCCGGGGGCACTTCCCTGTCCCAGCAGGGTGCCGGAACAGAGACTTTCTATCCCCCAAATCTCCCCTTCGGTGGCGGCGGTGCTATAGAGGTTTTCGTGGATTTCTTCTGGATTCCCTAGGGTTTTTGGGTCGGAGGCTTCTTATAGGCGCAAGAGTCAAGGTCGGTGGGGGTCCAGGGGGCCCACACCCCCTGTGGGTGCCTCCAAGGCTTGCCCGTGCCTAGGGGGTGCGGCCACCCTATGGCCCCCCCTCCGGCTCTGCTTCGTGGTTCCGTGTTGCTCCGGAAAAAATAATGACTTTGGCTTTTGTCCCGTCCAATTCCGAGAATATTGATTTTCTGCTTTTCTAAAACCAAAAACAGAAGAAAACAGGCAACTGACACTGTGGCATCTTGTCAATAGGTTAGTTCCAGATAGTGTATAAAAATACCTCAAAGTGTAGACAAAATATAAGACAAATGATACAAAACAAACATGGAGCATCAAAAATTATAGATACGTTTCCGACGTATCAGCGAGCACGTATGACTATATATGGAACACATGCCTATGATTATTTAGTACTTGGATGCTTTACCTTACTTATATGCAAATGCCCTTGATCTTGATATTACATGAATGGTCTTGTCCATGCAATGCCCGTCCATCCATCCCTATGCCTATCGCACTTTAATCCCGCTGTTTACTACAATTGTTACTACTGTCTTTATTTTACTACTACTGTTACTTTTCTATTGCTACTACAAAACTGTTGCTACTAATAAACTATTGCGAGCATGATAGTTTCCAGGTGCAGCTGAATTGACAACTTAGTTGTTAAGGCTTATAAATATTCTTTGGCTCCCCTTGTGTCGAATCAATAAATTGAGCTTTACTTCCCTCGAAGACTGTTGCGATCCCCTATACTTGTGGGTCATCACCTGGCGGCTGCCTCCCTCGGGGATAAAAATAGGTTATTATTTTATTTAGTTTTAAAATATTATTTTGTAAGTAATTTTTATAAAAAAATACTTCGGACAAGCCTGAGGTTTAGATTTGAAATAAAATATGGGGGAATATTTAGAAAACTAATAGGATTTTAGCAAAATCTTTTAGGCAAACAGATGCATGCTGATGTCATGATGATGCATAGAGATGAGACATGCGATTTTCTAGTAGTGGTTTTACTCGGGGTGCTACACATGCCCATCAGGGTAGGGTGCGCCACGTGGGATCTTTTGGTCCCTGTAGCTCCTCTCGCCCGATTCTTTCGCCCACGGTCCTTCTTTAGGTGAAAAACTGATCAGGTATTTTTTACCTTGATTTTTAGGTGTCCAGAAGGCCCCTAAAATAGAAAAATATGAAAAAGTAGGTTTTCTACCTCTCAAAAATTAAATACCATTGAAACGTACTTTGTAGGAAAGTCCAATAAATCAACTAAAAAGGCATAAATAATATTTTTGAAACCTTTTCTACTACAGGGGAGCCCCCCACAACCCTTTATTAAAAACCAGAGAAGACAAAACCTGAGTCCAACTTACAAAAAAGGGAGAAAGAAAAACAAAGAAAAAGAGATATGTATAGAGCTATGTACAATCAGGGAAAACTGTAAGCCATAATGACAAAGAGTCCCTGAGGGTTTTCTTGAGCCTATGTTTCAGCAAGTTAACACCATAGAAGAAATCAACCTTCCAGCCTCTAAACGCCGGCTTAATGCTCTTGAATATCCATCCATTCCTTTGCTTCCATATATTCCAACACACCAGAATTGCTAGTTCAGTGAAGCATGGTCCTTGAAAAATAGTTTGCTGCAAAAGTAAAGTTGTCATATAGAGCTCGATCTTGCCAATGTATCTATAAATAATTCCAGACTCTAGTACTGAAATAGCATGTAAAGAATAAATGCTTCCAATCCTTCCTCACTTGAGCAGTACAAAGTTCACAGCCATAGATGTCAGAAACCTTCCAGTTTCTTCTCTGTAACATATCCTTTGTGTTTATTCGATCATGCATAATCAACCAAGCAAAAAAATATGCTTAGACATGCATTTACTTTTCCAAATTGTCATGGATAGTTGATCATTAGGAATAATAGAGAACCATTGTTTATAATATGCTTTAGCTCTGTATGTGCCATTATTTAATTGACATATCCATTGGTCAGAATCAGAGGACACACCATTCAGGATTGTCTGCAACTTATTATACTCTATGAAAGCCTCTACAGACAATGGTAAATGAAAAGCATCATGTAGAATTTGTAAAGAACATATGTCATGTACCGATGCTAATTTTGAAGGGATTCGCAGCATAGTAAATCAAAAAAATTCTACGGATGCGAACGGGAAAGCCAAGATCTAATCTAGGAGATGCAATCAATGAGAGAGATAGATGAGATCTTCATACCCTTGAAGAAATTGCACAGCAGAAACGTTCAACAGAACGTGGGTGATGTAGTCGAACTAGCCTTCTCCTCCTCGCGATCCGATCCGATCCAACGCCGCAAGTGGAGACGCCTCCGAGAGATGCACACGTACGGTGCCGCAATGTCTCCTCCTTCCTCGGTCCAGCAAGTGGGGTGGAGATATAGATTGGATATACAGCACGACAGCGTGGTGCAATGGTGGAGAGTTTCCGCAGCAGGGCTTCGCCTACGCAGTCGGGAGAGAGAGAGATGTGGAGGGAAGCAGGTCGGCGGCTAGGGTTGAAGGAGTGGGGGGAGGGGTGCGCCCCTGCCCACATTATATAGGGGGTTGTCCGGCCCCCTTGGCCCCTCCTCCAAGCCCTAGGGCGGCGGCCCCAAGGGTTGGAGTGGGGGGCAAGTTTCCCCCTCCTTGTAGAAGGGTTCCTAGGGTTTCCCCTAGGGTTTTGGCCGGCTGGGCCTATGGGGCCTTGTGCCCCTGGCCCAATGCGGCCAGGGCACTCCCCTTAGTCCCACGCAGGCCTCCGACAAGTGGGGCCACGTTGGTCCCACTCCGGAAGCTTCTAGAACCTTCCGGTACAATACCGAATACTCTGAAACGATTCCGAAATCCAAAAACTGCTTTCCTTTATATGAATCTTATTCTCCGGACCATTCCGGAACCTCTCGTGATGTCCTGGATCTCATCCGAGACTCCGAACAAAAATTCATAAACCAATTATCCATTCTATCCTAGCGTCGATACACGTTAAGTGTGTGACACTACGGGTTCGAGAATATGCAGACATGATCTTTTATCAATAATCAACAGCGGGATCTGGAAACCCATATTGAGTCCCACATATTCATCGATGATCATATCGGATGAACCACGATGCCAGGATTCAATTAATCCCATATATATATATTCCCTTCGTCACGCGATATTTTACTTGCCCGAGATTCGATCGTTGGTATCGGCATACCTAGTTCAATCTCGTTCACAGCAAGTACTTTACTCGTTCCGTAATCCGATATCACTTTGTGATTAACTCCTTAACCACGTGCTTGCAAGCGGTGTTGATATCGATTAACGAGTGGGCCCGAAGTATATTTCTCCGACTTGGGAGGGACAAATCCCATCTCGATACATACAACCCAACAAGTACTTTCCGATCACCTGAGAGACACCTTTATGATCACCCTCTCATAGGATGACGTTTGATGACCTCAAAGCTTTCTTCCGATACCAGGGAGTTGCATTATCTCATGGTCTAAGGAAATATTTGACATAGAAAGAGCTTCGCAAAGATGAACACGATGACACGATCTAATTGCTCTGCTTGATTTGGGTCTGTCCATCATATCATTCTCCCAATGACATGATCTCATTATTAATCGACAACTCATGTCTATGGTTAGGAAACCTTAACCATCATTAATCAATGAGCTAGTCCATAGAGGCATACTAGGGACACGGTGTTGTTCATAAACCACACAAGTATCAAAGTTTCCGCTTAATACAATTCTAGCATGGAATATAAACTTTATCATGAACAAGAATTATAACAATAACATCTTTTGCCTCTAGGGCATAATTCCAACAGTCTCCCACTTGCACTAGAGTCAATAATCTAGTTTACATCTGGAAACAATCTAACACCCATGGCATTAAGGTGTTGATCATGTTTTGCTCGTGGAAGAGGTTTAGTCAATAGATCTGCGACATTCAGATCTGTATGTACTTTGCTAATCTTCATATCTCCATCTGTTATATAATCTCGAATTATATGAAACCGGCGGTTGATGTGCTTGGTATTTTGATGATATCTTGGTTCCTTAGCCAGTGCTATGGCGCTAGTGTTGTCACACAATATCTCCAGTGGGTCCAAGGCACTTGGAACCACACCAAGCTCAGTGATGAAGTTCCTGATCCAAACTCCTTCACTTGATGCTTCTGCAGCAGCCATGTATTCCGATTATACTGTAGATCCCGCGATCATGCTTTGCTTGCAGCTTCTCCAGCTCACTGCTCCTCCACTCAAAATATAAATGTATCCTGTCTGAAATTTAGAATCATCCGGGTCGGTGTCGAAACTAGCGTCGATGTAACCTTTTACGACGAGCTGCTCATCACCTCCATAGTCCAAGAACATTTCTTTAGTCCTATTTAAATACTTTAGGATGTTCTTTACGGCTGTCCAGTGTTCCACTCCTGGATCACTTTGGTATTTGCTCGTCAAACTAAGAGCATTGGACACATTCGGTCTAGTACATAACATGGCATACATGATAGAACCTATGGCCGATGCATATGGCACTTTGCTCATAGTTTCTCTATCGTTTACCATAGCCGGACACTGAGCCTTGCTCAATATCTTACCTGACAACATGGGCAATGAACCTTTCTTTGCTTTATCCATTCTGAACCTTTTCAGAACTTTGTCTAGGTATGTACTTTGGCTTAAAGCTATTAGGCGTCTTTGTCTATCTCTATAGATTTTGATGCCTAATATATAAGCAACTTCTCCTAGGTCTTTCATTGAAAAACATTTTTTCAAATAACTCTTCACCTCGTTAAGCATATCAATGTCATTTCCAATAATCAATATGTCATCCACATATAGTACTAAAAATGTCACTGAGCTCCCACTCACTTTCTTGTAGATACAAGCTTCGTAGCAATTTGGAACAAATCCAAAGCTCTTGATCACTTGATCAAAACGAAGGTTCCAACTCCGAGATGCTTGCTTCAGTCCATAAATGGAACGCTGAAGTTTGCACACCTTATTAGCATCCTTAGGATCGACAAAACCTTCGGGCTGCATCATATACAACTCTTCATCAATGTTGCCATTGAGGAACGCAGTCTTAACATCCATCTGCCATATTTCATAATCATGAAATGCAACAATTGCTAATAAAATCCGAATGGACTTAAACATCGCTACGGGAGAGAAAGTCTCATCGTAGTCAACACCTTGAACTTGTCGAAAACCTTTCGCGACAAGCCGAGATTTATAGACAGTAACATTACCATCCGCGTCCATTTTCTTCTTGAAAATCCATTTGCACTCAACGACCTTTCGGTCGCTAGGAGGGTCCACCAAAGTCCATACTTGGTTTTCGCTCATGGATCCCAATTCGGATTTCATGGCCTCTAGCCATTTCTTAGAGTCTGGGCTCATCATTGCTTCCTCATAGTTCGCAGGTTCACTGTTGTCTACCAACAAGACAGTTAAGACAGGGTTGCCATACCATTCAGGAGGGGCACGTGACCTTGTAGACATGTGACGTTCAGCAGCAGCATCGTTCGAAGTTTCATGATCCTCATCATTAGCTTCCTCTCTTGTTGGTGCAGACGGCACTGGAACAATTTTAGGTGCTGCGCTACTCTCCAACTCGAGAGAAGGTTCAATAACCTCGTCTAGCTCTACCTTCCTCCCACTCACTTCTTTCGAGAGAAACTTCGGATCTGTGGTAGAAGGTATACCCAATCATTTCCTTAGGGTATCCTATGAAGACGCATTTCTCCGCTTTGGGTTCGAGCTTGTCCGGCATCAACTTCTTGACGTAAGCTTCGCATCCCCAAACTTTAAGAAACGACAACTTAGGTTTAGCACCAAACCATAGTTCATACGGTGTCGTCTCAACGGATTTAGATGGTGCCCTATTTAAAGTAAATGCAGCGGTTTCTAATGCATAACCCCAAAATGATAACGGCAAATCTATAAGAGACATCATTGATCACACCATATCTAATAGAGTTCAATTCCGGCGTTCAGATACACCATTGCGCTATGGTGTTCCGGGTGGCATGAGTTGCGAATCGATTCCGCTTGCTTTAAGATGCGTGAGAAAATCATAACTCAAATATTCACCTCCACGATCGGATCGCAGAAATTTAATTTTCCTGTTACGATGGTTTTCCACTTTGTTGTGAAATTCTTTGAACTTTTCAAACATTTTAGATTTATGTTTCATTAAATAGATATACCCATATATACTTAATTCATCAGTAAAAGTGAGAAAATAGCGATATCCACCGCGCGTCGAAACACTCATTGGTCTGCATACATCGGTATGTATGATTTCCAACAAGTCCGTTGCTCGCTTCATTATTCCGGAGAACGGGGTTTTGATCATCTTGCCCATGAGGCACGGCTCGCACATGTCAAATGATTCAAAATCAAGAGACTCCAAAAGTCCATCAGAATGGAGTTTCTTCATGCGTTTTACACCAATATGACCTAGACGGCAGTGCCACAAATAAGTCGAATTATCACTATCTACTTTGCATCTCTTAGCCTCAATGTTATGGATGTGTGTTTCATTGCTTTCGAGATTCAGAAGAAATAAACCATTCACAGCAGGTGCATGACCATAGAAGATGTTATTCATATAAATAGAACAACCATTATTCTCCGACTTAAATGAATAACCATCTTTCAATAAACACGATCCAGATATAATGTTCATGCTCAACACAGGCACATAATAACATTTATTAAGGTTTAAAAATATTCCCGAAGGTAAAACTAAGGAGAGCGTGCCGACGGCCATCACATCAACTCTTGATCCATTGCCAACGCGCATCGTCACCTCATCCCTTGCTAGTCGTCGTCTATTCCGTAGCTCCTGTTTCGAGTTACAAATATTAGCAACTGAACCAGTATCAAATACCCAGGCACTACAACGAGCGCTAGTAAGGTAAACATCAATAATATGTATATCAAATATACCTTTAATGGTGCCAGCCTTCTTGTCCGCTAAGTACTTCGGACAGTTGTGCTTCCAGTGACCCTTGTCCTTGCAATAGAAGCACTCAGTGTCCGGCTTAGGTCTAGACTTGAGCTTCTTCTTAGCAGGGGAAACGTGCTTGACGCTGCCTTTCTTGAAGGATTTCTTTGTACCCTTACCTTTCTTAAAGCTAGGGGTCTTGTTGACCATCAACACATGATTATCTTTCTTGATGTCCACCTCCACAGCTTTCAGCTTAGCGAAGAGCTCAGTGATCGTATCAGTGGAACCAATCTGATTGTGAGTAACTACAAAACCTTTGTAGCTAGGAGGGAGTAATTGCAGAACTCTATCAATCTTGAGCTCTTCTGGAATCTTGCAGTCCAGTTGCTCAAGACGTTGGGTGTAGCCCGACATCTTAATGGCGTGCTCACTAACATAACTCTCTTCCTCCATCTTGCAGTTAAAGAACTTCTCAGAGATCTCATATCTCTCAGAACGGGCCTGAGTCTGAAACATGGTTTTCAGTTCCTCAAGTATCTCAAAGGGCCCGGCGAACTCCTCAAAATGATTTTGAAGGTCCGATTCCATAGCAAACAACATGGTACTCTTAATCACTCCATAATCATCTTTGCGCGACTGATAAACAGCTTTTTCATCAGCCGGCGCATCAATAGCAGGGACGTCACCTAGCGCTTTCTCAAGGACATAGTCCTTTTGTCCGCCAGCGAGAATGATTCTCAGATTGCGGAACCAGTTGGTGAAGTTAGACCCATTATTCTTAAGCTTTTCTTTCTCAGCAAAAACGTTGAAGTTGAAGTTGGACTTAGCCATTTGATCTAAAAAAATTGCAAGTATAATTTAGACTATGTTCATGATAACTAGTTCAACTTAATCAAATTACTAGATGAACTCCCACTAAATTCAACATCCCTCAAGTTGTTTAGTGAACACGATCCAAATTCACCACACCTAATCCAATCTTCACGAGAAGAGATGTGGTTTCAATGGTGGACAAAAAAGTGTCGATCATATCATTCATATGACTCATGCTTAACCTTTCGGTTCGTGTGTTCTGAGGCCATGTTTGTACATGCTAGGCTCGTCAAGTCAAACTCAAGTACTTCCGCGTGTGCAAAACTAGATTGCACCCGTTGTATGTGAACGTAGAGTTTATAGCACCCGATCATCACGAGGTTATTGAAAACGACGAACTTTCGCAACGGTGCATTCATGGGGAGAACACAATTTTATCTTGATCTTTAAGTGAGGAATCATATTATAATGCTACCGTCGCGATCTAAGCATAATAAGATACATAAAAGGATAAACATCACATGCATATAATTTTATGTGACATGGTATAACCAATCTCTACGCAATGATCTCCATCTTGTGCGCGCCAGCATGATCTCCATCACTCCACCATGATTGCCTCTACCATGAATAGCAACTACAACTATTGCTAACTACTTAGCGATAAAGTAAAGCTATTACATGGCGTATAAGAAGTTGACACGCAGGTCATATACAATTATAAATACAATCATACGGCTCCTGCCGGTTGTGAACTCATCGACATGCAAGTCGTGAAATATTACAAAACATGATCATTGCATACATCTCAATTCAGGCACATCATGTCTTGGGCCATACCATATCACAAAACACTCCCTGCAAAAACAAGTTAGACGCCTCTACTTTGTTGTTGCATGTTTTACGTGGCTTATGGGAGTAACAAGCTAAGAATGATTCTTACCTATGGAAAGCCACAACGGTGATATTATGGTTGCCAACATCCGGTGTAAATCCCATGACTACTATAGTGAGAGAAACTGGCATCCACCAGCCGCATGTGTGGAACAAGCCACACGTCAAGTGCGGAGCCGGTCTCGCGAACGAGGTTGCGTAAAGTTGGCCTGGACCGCTTCGATCTCACTATCCCGCGTCATAAGAAGTACACAACAAGAGGCTTGCAATAGAAAACATCAACGCCCGCAACAAGCATGTTGCGTTCTACTCGTGAAACACATCTACGCATAGATCTAGCTCTGATACCACTGAAGGGATTCGCAGCATAGTAAATCAAAAAAATTCTACGGACGTGAACGGGAAAGCCAAGATCTAATCTAGGAGATGCAATCAACGAGAGGGATAGATGATATCTTCATACCCTTGAAGAAATCGCATAGCGGAAACGTTCAACAAAACGTGGGTGATGTAGTCGAACTAGCCTTCTCCTCCTCGCGATCCGATCCGATCCGATCCAACGCCGCAAGTGGATACGCCTCCGAGAGATGCACACGTACGGTGCCGCGACGTCTCTTCCTTCCTCGGTCCAACAAGTGGGGTGGAGAGATAGATTGGATATACAGCACGACGGCGTCGTGCAATGGTGGAGAGTTTCCGCGGCAGGGCTTCGCCTACGCGCAGTCGGGAGAGAGAGATGTGGAGGGAAGCAGGTCGGCGGCTAGGGTTGAAGGATTGGGGGGAGGGATGCGCCCCTGCCCACATTATATAGGGGGCTGGCCGGCCCCCTTGGCCCCTCCTCCAAGCCCTAGGGTGGCGGCCCGAAGGGTTGGAGTGGGGGGCAAGTTTCCCCCCTCCTTGTAGAAGGGTTCCTAGGGTTTCCCCTAGGGTTTTGGCCGGCTGGGCCTATGGGGCCTTGTGCCCCTGGCCCAATGCGGCCAGGGCACTCCCCTTAGTCCCACGCAGGCCTCCGACAAGTGGGGCCACGATGGTCCCACTCCGGAAGCTTCTAGAACCTTCCGGTACAATACTGAATACTCCGAAACGATTCCGAAATCCAAAAACTGCTTTCCTTTATATGAATCTTATTCTCCGGACCATTCCGGAACCTCTCATGATGTCCTGGATCTCATCCGAGACTCCGAAAAAAAAGTCATAAACCAATTATCCATTCTATCCTAGCGTCGATACACGTTAAGTGTGTGACCCTACGGGTTCAAGAATATGCAGACATGATCTTTTATCAATAATCAACAGCGGGATCTGGAAACCCATATTGAGTCCCACATATTCATCGATGATCATATCGGATGAACCACGATGCCATGATTCAATTAATCCCATATATATATATATATTCCCTTCGACACGCGATATTTTACTTGGCCGAGATTCGATCGTTGGTATCGGCATACCTAGTTCAATCTCGTTCACAGCAAGTACTTTACTCGTTCCGTAATCCAATATCACTTTGTGATTAACTCCTTAACCACGTGCTTGCAAGCGGTGTTGATATCGATTACCGAGTGGGCCCGAAGTATATCTCTCCGACTCGGGAGGGACAAATCCCATCTCGATACATACAACCCAACAAGTACTTTCCAATCACCTGAGAGACACCTTTATGATCACCCTCTCATAGGATGACGTTTGATGACCTCAAAGCTTTCTTCCGATACCAGGGAGTTGCATTATCTCATGGTCTAAGGAAATATTTGACATAGAAAAAGCTTCGCAAAGATGAACACGATGACACGATCTAATTGCTCTGCTTGATTTGGGTATGTCCATCATATCATTCTCCCAATGACATGATCTCATTATTAATCGACAACTCATGTCTATGGTTAGGAAACCTTAACCATCATTAATCAATGAGCTAGTCCATAGAGGCGTACTAGGGACACGGTGTTGTTCATAAACCACACAAGTATCAAAGTTTCCGCTTAATACAATTCTAGCATGGAATATAAACTTTATCATGAACAAGAATTATAACAATAACATCTTTATTATTGCCTCTAGGGCATAATTCCAACAAATTTGTCCCTAGCATATGAGAAAAGCCTGGAAAACTTGGCTGATAGAAATGTGTTGCACCATAGATCATTCCAGAAAAGGATACTGAAACCATTGCCCACTGTTTCTATGGTCATGGCTCTCCATTCATCAACAAGACTAAATATCCCTCTCCACCAAAATGATCCACATTGAGTAACTGCATGGGGGATAGACTCATGATAGTAAGTGTCCCTTATCAGTTTGACCTATGGCTAATCAACATTATTATAGAATTTATCCATGTGTTTAATTAGTAATGCTTTGTTCTGAATCTTGAGATCCAATACTCCCAGTCCACCTTTCTCTTTTGGCTTGTAGATCATATCCCAGTCAGCTAAAGAATTTACTCTTTCTTTATTTTTATCCTTCCTCCATAGGAATCTTCTTATAGCTTTATCAAGAATCTCAATAAATCCCAGGGGAATAAACAAAGTACCCATGAAATATGTTGGCAATGAAGAAAAAAATAGAATTAACCAGAATTAAATTGTCACCATAAGATAGGAAGGATACAGTAGCATTGAATCTTATTTCAACTCTGTCAATAATTGGGGAGAAATCCTTGACAGTGGGTTTAGTGGTACCCATGGGTAAGCCCAAATATGTAAATTTCATTAATCCAAGATAACACTCAAAAGTATTGGCTAGATGAGTAGCTTCATGATCTGTCAAATTAGTAGGAATCATAGAGGATTTGTGATAATTGACTATTAGCCCTATGCAAGCAACATACTGATCAAGTAATTCCTTGAAACTTATGAGCTGGTCATCCTCGGCTGGAAGCACAATAACTGTATCATCAGCATACTGGATAATAGGATAGTGCCCCTTTTTTGGAATTGGCATCCTCAACCTTCCTTATAGATAAGCTAAGTTAACAATACTCTGCAAAAGATCTCCACCAAGAACATATAATAATTGAGAGAGTGGATATCCCTGTCTAACTCCCCTCTTACACATAAAACTCATCCCTGGCACCCCATTAAGAAAAACAACAGATGACCCAGAGGAAAGTATTTCATTTACCAACTGAATGAATGTGTTTCGAAACCCTTTATGAACTAGGATTTCCAGAATAGCATGATGTTCAATGGTTTCAAAGGCTTTCTCAAAGTCGATTTTTATAACCACTATTTTCCTCTTTGATTTCTGACACTGATATAAATATTCAAAGGACCATGCCAAACATTCCTGAATGGTTCTAGCTTTGATGAATCCATATTGATTATCATGAATACATCTAGTGATTTCCTTCTGAAATCTGTTAGCATAGTTTTTTGTAATGAACTTTAAAAATGTATTTGTAAATGAAATTGGCATGAAGTCAATTACTGTCTCTAGGGTTTTATTCTTTGGTACTAAAGTTATAAATGAGCCATTAATACTCTTCAAAGAGATTTTACCTTGATGGAAATCCAAGCATAACTTGAAAAAATCATCCTTGATGATGTGCCAGCATTTTTTAACAAAGAAACCATTAAAATCATCTGGTCCAGGTGCTTTATCTGGTTTTAAGAATTTAACCACCCCATTTATTTCCTCTTCAGTGATTAGGGAAGCCAGACTTTATAGATTGTCCACTTTAGGAAGGAACTCCCCTAACTCCAAATTATCATCTATAGGGAAGGAAACCCCCATCCTATTTTTGTAACATCTCTAGAAGGCTGTAGCTTTCTCAGTATGCTCTGTCATATCATTCCCATTTTCATCCTGTATATGAGAAATAATATTATGCATGTATCTCTCCATGGACCTTGCATGAAAATACTTTGTGTTTCCCCATTTAATTTCACCCATATGATAGTGCAACGTTGCTTCCGGTACTCTTATTGTATGCCCATCAATTTCTTTAGATGGCATTCAACAATATTTGTGAAATTGAATTTAGGTGTGGATAACTCCCTACTATCCTGACGCTGATCTAGTAACAGGATGACATAGTTACTTTTATCAATTAAGATTTTTATGTGTGATAGATTTTCCCCGCACCTCTTCAACTCATATCTCAACATCTTGAATTTTGCAGTCAAGGAGCAAACTGAAGATTTATGGTTCGGAGGTTGCTTATAGACTTTTTCCACAAGATCATTAAACCCAGGTTGATGGAACCAAAAAAATTAAACCTAAAAATTCTAGCTTTTGGAATATTAGTGCCCACATGGACCACACAAGGTATATGGTCTGAAGTAGTTTTTGCCAAAGGAAGAACCAAGGTATTGGGGTATTTAAGAGTCCAATGACAAGAAGTGAAGAACCGGTCCAATTGTTCCAGCAAAGGTTGGGATTGCATATTAGACCATGTGAAGGATCTACCTTTCAAAGGTAATGCTAGTAATCCCAAATGACTAATGATGTCATTAAACAAAATAATGTCATTCATATCTTCTCCAGGCCTGTTTCTGTTCTCTTCTGATCTGATGAAGTTAAAATCCCCCGTCAATAGCCAATACTCATGAGAAGGGATATTAAGGTTATATAACCAAGTAACCAAATTATCCCTCTCAACTCCTTTAAAAGGCATTAATAATGATAGAACATGGAAAATATTATTCAAAACAGATCATATAAGTCACTATATTGATGATGTAAAATGCTCGTATCAAGTCCCCAAGGTTAAACCTTTGCTCGTCCTCGGTCAAATAAGCGAATATATCATATCATGTAGCGATGAGCTTATGGTTGATAATAAAATACGAGCATGGAAACATAAACTTATGCATATTCACTTGTCTTAAAAGATCTATAGACTAATAATCACACAAATGTGGGCTTCATAGATTGGAGCTCTAGCAACTACCCCTTGCTTTTGAACAAACTAACCATTGTATGTTGGGCAAGTGAACAAGTGATGACCCACAAGTATAGGGGATCGCAACAGTCTTCGAGGGTAGTATTACCCAATTTATTGATTCGACACAAGGGGAGCCAAAGAATACTTATAAGCATTAACAACCGAGTTGTCAATTCAGCTGCACCTGGAAATAGTCTTTCTCACAGAAGTTTATCAGTAGCAACAATTTTGTAGTAGCAATAGCAAAGTAACAGCAGCAGTAAAACGAAAGCAATAGTAACAATAGCAGCAAACAGTAGGATATGAGTGCGGTAGGCATAGGGATGGATGGATGGGCGTTGCATGGATGAGACTAAACACGTAACTTCAAGATCTAGGGCAATTGCAGATAAATAAGATAAAGCATCCAAGTACTACACAATCATATGCATGTGCTCCATATATAGCCATACGTGCTCGCAATGAGAACTTGCACACCATCTTTTGTCCAGCCAGCCCGCTGCAGCGGGGCCTCAAGGGAATCTACTGGCAATTAAGGTACTCCTTTTAATAGAACACCAGAGAAAAACATTAAAACTCCATGAACACATGTGATCCTCATATCACAGCCATCCCCTCCGGTTGTCCCAATTTCTGTCACTTTGGGCCTTTGGATCTGGACAATGATATGTGTACATAACTTGCAGATAAGATCACAAACAATACTATTATCATGAATCAATAATAAGTTAAGATCTGAGATCATGGCACTCGGGCCCTAGTGACAAGCATTAAGCACAACAAGTTGCAACAAATTCAAATAGCACTAATAGAGATACCAGGCACCATGCCCTAACAATCTTATTCGATTACATGATAGAACTCCTCTAATCCCTACCATCCCAATAGCCTACAGCGGGGGATTACTCACTCATGGATGGGGGAAACATGGATGTTTGATGGAGAGGCATTGTTGATGATGATGGCGATGATCCTCTCCAAATTCCTCGTCCCGGCTGGGTGCCAGAACGGAGTTTCTGGTTCTGAATCGCGGTTTCTGGTGGTGGCGGCGCAACGGAACTCTTTCGGGAAAAACGTCGAACCCCTCCTGAGTTTTTAGGTCAAGAGGCATCTTATAGGTGAAGAGGAAGGCCGAGGGGGTGCCCGATAGTTGATTTTCTGGGACTACCTTGGTGAGTCTTCTGGTGAAATAGGATTTTTGGCATATTTTCCGGGGTTTTTTCCTGATAGTTGATTTTCTGCACAAAAACTAGACACCAGGGTCAGTTCGTGTTAATTGTATCAAAATCACACAAGTTTAGAGGAGAAACAATAGCAAAAGTGTTAGGGAAAGTAGATACGTTTTGAACGTATCAAATCCCCCAAGCTTAGCTTAATTCTTGTCCTCAAGCAATTTAGTTGAAAACTGAGTGCAATAAAAGAACTTTCACGAACACATTTGCTTCATATGATGTAAATATTCCAAGTACATGAGTAGATACTTAGACAATTCATAATAAGGAGTATGCAACTAAGTCTACTTAATAGTCATTGCAGGCTATGAAGAGATTCCAACTCAATAATAATAAGTAGCATGAAACATAAACATAAGCAACATTTCAATGCTCATAAAAAGGTATGATAGAGTGGTATCTCTCTTGCCTTTGATTGAAGAGCACAACATAAACGCCAAGGCACCTCTAAAGTTCAAGTGAAGACTAGAAGTAAAGATATCAGAGATACAAGCATAAAAGTCATGACAAAATTAACCAAGTTTTGAGACAAGCACATTACACTAAGAATGACAACTATGCTCTCAAGAAGGCACTCATAGAATAAGTGGTGACTCAAAAAGGAAGTTAAAAGGTTTTGAAAAGTTTGAAAGGCTTCCAAATTCTGAAAGTATGGTACTCATTAGCTTTGATCTCTCATTGCCCCTATCATATGCATCTTTAAATGGTTAATTTTAAAGTGAGGTCCAGTATGAGTTATATGCTTGACAAACCATAAACTGAAAATGTCATGTCCCTTGAATACGAGGGCCACTCCTCATGCTACTCAACTTTAGTTACCGGCAAGTTCTAGTCATAGTAAATACATGCGTATCATAGAGAACTGCCAACGGGGTACCCCTTGCGCATGATACAGGAGCTATCCCATAATAAAAATGACAAGGCAAGTAGACAATGAGCATCTCAGCGATCTTTTTATTTGCTATTTGCATAGGTTTTTATTTAGGATGCTTTACAGATTTCTCATTATGGTTATGATGCAAGTTTCCACCATGATTAGGCATGGCTTAGGCTAGCGGCCCAGGTGTTTCTCTAACACATATATATAACTCCATGAACTTACAAGCTCCCCTTTTATTTCACACCAACGACATCCGTAAACAAAAGAGCATGATATCATCTGGGTACAAAGTACATGTGCAATGTTGAAAGCGTTCCCCGTGACAGCATGGTTCTGCTAACTCCCAGCCTATAATTTGCAAGTATATAACTTTCATGGACAGTCACAATGGTTCAGGTTTATTAAGTGCAAGAAATGAAGTGTGCCATCAAGTTCGTGAGAGCTTTACTAACTAACTTTCTCAAAACAAGCAAACATTTTTTTGGAAGAAAACAAGGCTAGTAGGTAGGTATGGTGGAAACTTTTGGCAATGTTGGTTTTGGGGAGTGGGAAGCACGAGTAGAGCTCATACTCAGTGCAAGTGAAGGCTAGAAATAGAGAGGGAGCGACAAACAAGAGAGCAATAACTGTCATAATCATGCTTTCAGCAAAACATGACTAATTATGGCATGAAAGTGATACAAGAACTCTGAGGCAAAATAAATCATCGAGGCTTACTAACTGTTGTTCAGTCATATGCATGCATGAGCATGTGCCAAGTCGATTCAAATGAAACATTCAGAGGAGGATACCACAATATCATACCAAGTTATGAATATAACAATGCAAGCAAACATTCATATGACATGCTACAAACTATTAGCAAGCTGGAGCTAATCATAAGAAAACAAGAACTACTAAGCATCCATAAATAACATACACCTTACATGAACAGACTAAGCATGCCCATAATGATGATGAAAGTACAAAGGAAGTCGCCTAGAGGAGGGGGGTGAATAGGCTTTTAAAATTATTACGGTTTAGGCTCAAGTAAATGCGGAATAAAACTAACGTTTAATTTATTGAGCATAAAACCTAGCCACTAAGTTCACCTAGGTGCACCAACAACCTATGCTAAGCAATACAAGCAACAAGGTGATAGCAAGGTATAAATACTTCAAGCACGATGGCTATCACAATGCAAAGTGCATAAGTAAAGGGTTCGGTTGAGAGATAACCGATGGACGCGGAGACGAAGATTTGTTTCCCGAAGTTCACTTCCAAAGAAGCTACGTCTCCGTTGGAGAGGTGCGATGGCGCAATGCTCTCCGAACGCCACAAATGGCTCACCTCGAGGTGTGGTGGCTCGATGCTCACCCAACGCCACACAAGGCCTCACCCCGGATGCGGAAGCATGCAACTCACCGATTCCACAAAAGGCTCACCCTATTGTCCCAAGTGCGCACCACAAAAGGCGGGCACTTGCTCCACTATGGGACGCTTGAGGGCGGTCACCGAACCCGTACAAGATTGGGGCTAACTCCACAACTCAATTGGAGGCTCCCAACAACAAAGCCACAACAGGCCAACAATGCCACAAAAGGCCAACAACGCCACAAAAGGCTACAAGACCACAAAAGGTCAACAAGACCACAAAAGGTCAACAATCCAACCACACAACCGTCTAGGGTTCCAAGGAACCCAAGAGAAACAAGCTCTCAAGCTTGAACTCGCCGAATCTCCGAGGAGAACTCAAACCTATGCACCAAATGAAAGGGCAAGTCCTTCTCCCCCAAATTCCAACAAAGCTACAAAAGCTATTGGGGAATAAGGGAGGAAGGACACAAGAGTAGAACTCAAACCTATGCACCAAATGCAAGGGCAAGTCCTTCTCTCCCAAATTCCAACAAAGCTACAAAAGCTATTGGGGGAATAAGGGAGGAAGAACACAAGAGGAGAACACAAAACTCTCCAAGATCTAGATCCCAATGATTCCTTCACAAAGAAGGGATTTGACTTGGGGGGATTGTAGATCTAGATCTCCTCTCTCAAATCCCTCAAAAAGATGCAAGAATCATAGGAAGGGAAAGGGAGAGGGAAAGCTTCTTCAAGGTTGACAATGGAGGAGAGAGAGAAAGCCAAGAACCAAGAAGAAAAGCTAGTTGCCACGAAGGGGAAGAGGAGCCCCTTTTAAAGGGCTACCAGATCTGCCCGTTATGGGCATTCGCGACACCTGGCCAGAACTTCCGGTGGGAGGCCGGAAGTTCCGGTGGCACCCAACCAACGGACGAAAACTGCGGAGCGAGAACCGGAAAAAACGAATCATGGCCGGAACTTCCGGCTCTGGGGCGGAAGTTCCGCCCAGCCTGGCTCCAACGGTCATCAGACCGTTGACGCCCTCTCTAGAAGTGCAACCGGAAGTTCCGGTCAAAACAGACCGGAAGTTCCGGTGAACTTCCGAGCAAGTTCCGACAAAGTTCCGGCAAATAGAACGCTTCAAAACAGAAGGTTACTGAGCGTGAGCGGAAGAAGACCCGGAACTTCCACCGGAACTTTCGGCGGCAAAGATGCCCTAGCGGAACTTCCGGTGTGAAGCCGGAACTTCCGGTCAGGGAAATTCCAGAAACCAGAAAACCAGAAACGCAATAACTTTTGCATCCGAACTCCAAACGGGATGAAACCAATTTTGTTGGAAAGATAACGACGAATAGAATCCAACAAAAAGTCGAAATATTGGGTATCACCTTGGGAGAAAATATCATAAATATATATGTGAAGTATCCCCCAAGGTGTGGAGCCGGAAAACTCGCAAGATCAAAAATCGTAATAAGATATGCAAGTGAAATCCTTAGATGATGAACTAGAGCTTGTTATGATGATGACCACAAGCTCTAGATCCTCTCATGGACAAGAACCAAATAACAACCAAGAAAGATGATGCTATGAATGCAAAGGTTTGAGCTCTCTCCGAACGATGCAAACGAGACACCCGCTTGAGAGCCCCTCTTGATAGTACGGCTATCTATCCTAAACCCGGTCTCCCAACTAACAACACGAGACCGGCAAAAGAGAAGCCCTATCAACATACCTTTGCCTTGAGCGTCCCACTTGAACTTGATGTAGACTGTCTTGTTCTTCTATAGTGGGAACACCTTTCTTGTTTGCTCTTGCTTGATGAAGACTTGCAAAATGCTCCACCATATTCCATGGGGAAACCTCTTCTTTGAACTTGTCTTCATCATTCCATGAGCACGAGGATGGCAAGCTTCAAGCATGAGATCTTCTAGAGATGGCGCATCTTGAGCTCGTCCTTCTTCATCCTTACTTGAGGTTGATCCATCTTGATGCAACTCTTTGCACATGCCTTGATCGACCTTCAAGCTCCTTCTTTCTTCATGATTCCAATGGGCACAAAGCCCTTGGACATTTCTTCATCTTCCAACCTTGAGACCAACACATGGCCCAAGCGATGCCAATGGACAAACCTACAAGTGAAACTCAATTTACACATTAGTCCATAGAGATTGTCATTAATTACCAAAACCACACATGGGGGCATACGTGCCCTTTCACTCTGCAGATGGAAGAATCTAAGTACTTAGCCATGTCCCTGGTATTGGACAACTTGAGCATCAAGACATGGAAGCTATCAAGAATCTCCTCATCCCATTTTCTAAGTTAAACCTTGTGGTTGAACAAGGGTGAAGGTTCACCAATGTCTATTGGTGATTCCTTGGGAAAGTTTTGTCAAAGAAAAACTTAGTGTTTTCAACTAATAGGTAAAACCTATTTTGAGCAAAGCAAGCCTAAGCTACACTTAGCCAAATGCATGTAGTATCTAGATGCCAATACTATACTAAGGTATCATTTGCCAATACTATTCCAATGTATTGACCCACTATGGCTGTAACTTGTGATGTTGCAGGTTATTCTGATGATGATTCGGGGTTATGAGTCTACACTCAACATGCTTGCCTGTGGCACATGAAGATGAAGACTTATTTATATTATTCTATATTTGAACTCTTGTATTAGGCCTGTGGCCATGGAGTTGTAAAAGACTATGATTGTCTCTGGAATGATATGTAATAATGACCTTTGTATTTGTGTACTTCATCTTAAACTGTGGATGCTAGCATTGATCCAGGGACTAGCATTGCAATCACGGGGATCTTTACCTTTATAAAGGTGGGATCTTACAGATGGTATCAGATCACTGTGTTTCCTGTAGGATTATGACCCTAGGATTGGATTAGAAACCACTAAGAAAAAATTTCAACAATTTCCACACTTGTCTTTTTCTTCTCGTAAACTTTTCTAATTCTTCTTTCTCATCTCTATTTGTAGATGAACTCCATCAACGAAGCTGTGAGGAAGGGACCACTCATGACCATGACCCTAGAGTGTGAGACTGAGTTTCCAAAGGCCCTCAAGAACCTTATGGTTACCATGGGGATACATGGTGCAGCTGTGTACAAAGGTTTTCCTGTGAAGGATGAAGGAGAAGAATATTGGTGGGTGCAGCTTCACTTGTACAAAAACAAGGAAGACAACCAAAAAGAATCAGGATTCTGCATGGTCACCAACTCGGTGATGCACACCACATTCTTTGATTCAGCAAGGGATGCAGCTTGGAAGGCCATCAAGGAGCTTGGTGATAGACTCAAGTGCAAAATGCTCAACACCCAAAATGACCTTAGGGAAGAAAAGAAGCATACCCAAGAGTTGGAAACTACCAACCAACAACTAAGGGAAGACATCATAGACTTGATTTGGGAATCTTGTGAACAAGATAGGCAGATGGCTACTAAGGATGCTTTGATAGCCATTTTGTCTAGTGAGTGAGAGTTGTAACGTAACTCCGTTAGTTGGACCATCACACTTATCATTTTATTTCCAAAATCTTTGTCTATGTTGAACCTTGGATGCTTGTAATGGATTTATGTATGTCATGACTTGTGTGTTTGGTTTACAAATGATATGCTTGTGCTACCTTGTCTTGTGTATATCTGTCGATGTTGATTCTAACTTTTCCCTATCTTATAAAATAGATGCCTAATGTTACTATTAGCACGGCTGAAGAGTTCAAGGGAACTCGTTTTGGCACTCATCTTATTGAGCTCACTAGTGTGCTCAATCTTCCGCTCCCTGGCATCATGATGCTTCCCCTCACCAAGTTCGAGAGGAAGGACCTTTGGGGCTTCAAGGTTACTCAGCCAGGACGCCAGACTGAGCCAGCCACGGAGTCTATCACCTTCAAGCTTATGCATGATGACAAGGAGAGCGGCCTAGAGGTAGTCATGCAGGATTTACTTGGGCGTTTGCTAGGGAGACACTCTCGGGAGGTTAGAGGTACTCACTTCCACGCCTTCGGTAGACGTGACAAAGATGGTGAGGCTATTGAGTTCGAGGATACTGCTAGAGAGACGGCAGAGCCGATTTGTCTGTACCTCCAAGACCTAGAGGTTCTTCTTAGGCACCTAGACACTGATAGGACCAACGTCATGCTTAGCAATGACGAACTCCAGGTGCAGCTTCGTGAGAAGGACAAGATCTTCGCGGAGCAAGATGAGATAGTCAAGGAAATGGAGGCCAAGTTTGAGAGTCAGGATAGAAAGTTCAAGAGTCAAGAGAAAAGAGTCCAAGATAGGAACAAGAGGATTTGAGAGATGACTGCGGAACTAGAGGCCAAGGACTTCGAGCTCGAGCATCAGCAGGGTGTGATTGAGAGGCTTCGTTCACAGAAGAGGGATCTCAAAGCCAAAGTAGAGGCCTTGACTACCAATATCGAGGAATACAAGACTGCTATGGAGAATGCAGGTCTTACACTTGAGGAGGAGGTTGATGCAGAGGAGTAGTGATGACTACTCATTTACCTTTCATTTACCATGCTTTTGATTATTGAGTCACAATGACCATCCAACATGTGGATGGCTTGCTATTGGTGTGTTTACTTTTCAAAACTTGTTGTCTATGTTATTGAACTTTTGTTATTTTGATGATTGTTTGAGATTGTCTGTGCGATGTATTGTGCATGTTAAGCATCTATGGGTATCTCATTCTTATCCTTATGAAAACCACAGATGCCTCCTCGACGTGCCAACCCCAACCCGAACAACAACAATGTCACCCCAGAGATGCAGCAGCTGATGACAGCTCAGACACAGCTGATGCAGATGATGACCACCTTTATGCAGAATCAGAACAACAACAATAACAACAACAACAAAAACAACAACAACAACAATAACAACAACAACAACAACAACAATAACAACAACAACAATCAGAACAATCCACCAGGTTTTGACATGCTTACCAGATTCCTAAGACTGAGACCAGCAAAGTTCTCAGGAACTACTGATCCCATGGTGGCCAATGATTGGCTACGCTCAGTGAACAAGGATTTGGTAACTGTTGGCTGTACTGGTGAGGAGAAAGTCAGGTTTGCAGCACACTTGTTGGAAGGACCAACAGCTACATGGTGGGATAACTTTTAGATCACTACTCCCATTGAGGATGTGACATGGGCTATCTTTGAAGATGGTTTCCGTACAGCTCACATCTCATCCGGAGTGATGAGTTTGAAGAAGAAGGAATTTCATAACTTGAAGCAGCGCCACCGCAGCGTGGCTGAATATATTGAGGAGTTCAACAATCTGGCGCGTTATGCACCGGATGAAGTTGACACTGATGCCAAGAGGAAAGAGAAGTTCGTCGAAGGATTGAACGATGAACTGAACCTGCAGCTATATGTGGCCTATGTGACAAGGCTGCCATCTTGGAGAGCAAGATGAAACAGGTTGAAAGCAGAAAGAGGAAACACAACTCTGATAAGCATAGCTCGGGATCGTCTCACAAGCGTTCCCATTACGATGATAGTGGGAATTCTAGATCCCACAAGCATGGAAAGTACAACAACCACCACAACCACAACCTTCATCGTGACAACAAGCATCACCGTAGTCATGACAATGACAAGTACAAGAATCACAAGAGTGGATATAAGAGCCACCACAATGGAAGTGGAAGTGGTAGTGGAAGCTAGCCTGTCAAGAAGGATCTTAGTCAGGTTGAATGTTTCAAGTGCAAAAATATGGGGCATTATGCAAATGAATTCCTAGAAAAGAAAGTTGAAGGACCCAACAAGCCCAACCCTTTACAGAAGTGACAAGTGAACCACATCAATGTGGAGGAAATCTATGAGGAACCTGATGCTGTTGCTGGTAAGTTCGAACTCAATTCTGTTCCAGCATTTGTTTTCTTTGATACTGGTGCATCTCATTCATTCATATCAAGAGCATTTGTTGAAAGAAATGAACTACCGGTAGAAACTATTGGGTGTCATATAA
This sequence comes from Avena sativa, assembly GCA_916181665.1. NCBI lineage: Eukaryota > Viridiplantae > Streptophyta > Magnoliopsida > Poales > Poaceae > Avena > Avena sativa. Next base: position 80,480,931 of record OV702284.1, read on the forward strand.
AAGTAAGTTCTCCTGGCGGAGAAATGATAATGAACTCGGGATGTCATGATCTAGTCATAGAGTTTGGGAAGTATAAGTTTCCCGTTAATCTGATAATCCTAAATTCCCAAGGATTGGATGTCATATTGGGAATGGACTGTATGACCAAGCACAAAGGAGTGCTAGATTGTGCCAACCATACTGTCACACTCACAACTCCAGAAAACAAAAGGATTAGATTCAAGACTAACTTTGAATCAAAAGGAGGTAAGCTAAATTCTCTTAAGGGGGTTAGCATAGACAGTGTGCCAATTGTGACTGAATATCCGGATGTGTTTCCGGAAGAATTGCCGAGAATGCCACCAGATAGAGATGTGGAATTTCTGATTGATTTGCTACCAGGATCTGGACCAATAGCAAAGAGACCGTACAAGATGTCAGTTGATGAGTTGAAAGAACTCAAGAAACAACTTGGAGAACAGTTGCAGAAAGGATTTATTCAACCAAGTTCTTCGTCTTGGGGAGCACCAGTTTTGTTTGTGGAAAAGAAAGATAGAAGTCAAAGGTTATGCATAGATTACCGTTCACTCAATGAGGTGACTATCAAGAACAAATACCCTTTTACTAGAATCAATGACTTGTTTGATCAGTTAGAAGGAGCCTGTGTGTTCTCAAAGATTGATCTCCGATCAGGATATTTTCAGCTTAAGATAAGAGAACAAGACATACCTAAGACCGCTTTCACCACTAGGTATGGATTGTCTGAGTATACTGTGATGCCATTTGGTTTGACCAATGCCCCACCATACTTCATGAATATGAGAACAAGGTGTTCATGGAGTTCCTTGACAAGTTTGTTGTCGTTTTCATCGATGACATTTTGATCTACTCCAAGAGCAAAGAAGAGCATGAAGGACATTTGCGTTTGATACTTGAGAAGCTTAGAGAGCATAAGCTGTATGCCAAATACAGCAAGTGTGAATTTTGGTTAAATGAAGTTGGATTTCTTGGACACATTGTGTCAGGAGATGGTGTAGCAGTTGATCCTGCTAAAGTGTCGGCTGTAACTGAATGGGAATCTCCTAAGTCAGTAAAAGAGGTTCGTTGTTTCCTTGGCTTGGCAGGATACTACAGAATATTTATTGAGAATTTCTCCAAGGTAGCTAAACCAATGACAGAGTTACTAAAGAAAGACAAGAAATTCGCTTGGTCTGAAGGATGTGAACTCAGTTTCCAAGAATTGAAGAAGAGACTAGTGACAGCACCAGTCTTATGTCTTCCAGATTTGGAGAAGGATTTCCAAGTATATTGTGATGCATCTCATCATGGATTGGGTGCAGTGCTAATGCAAGAAGGGAAAGTTGTGGCTTATGCCTCGAGACAACTCAAAACTCATGAGGTAAATTACCCTACTCATGATTTAGAGTTAGCCTCTGTTGTCCATGCACTCAAAACATGAAGACATTATCTTTTGGGAAAGCGATGTGAAGTGTTCACAGATCACAAGAGTTTGAAGTATATCTTCACCCAGAAAGAAATCAACATGAGACAAAGAAGATGGCTAGAACTCATCAAGGACTATGACTTGAGTTTGCAGTACCACCCCGTTAAAGCAAATGTTGTAGCAGATGCTCTAAGTCGTAAAGTTTTTGTAAATGGACTTACTAAGGGAGAGTTGCCAGATGATCTGTGTGCCCAATTTAGAGATCTCAGATTGGAGACTGTGCCTGAAGGACATCTCATGTCATTGGATGTTCAACCCACTTTGTTGGACAAAATCAAAGAAGCCCAAAAGATAGACAAGGAAATTGAAGAGATCAAGGAAAAGATTAGCAAAGGAAAAGCCAAAGGATTCCATGAAGACGAACAGGGTACTTTATGGTATGGAAAACATATCTGTGTTCCACAAGATCCGGAGCTTCGGAAACTGATTTTACAAGAAGCACATAACTCACCATATTCCATTCATCCGGGTAACACCAAAATGTACATGGATATGAAAGAAAGATTTTGGTGGAATAATCTCAAGAAGAACATCGCTGAACATATTGCTTTGTGTGATGTATGCAGTAGAGTGAAAGCGGAACATCAGAAACCAGCAGGATTGCTACAACCACTACATATTCCTGATTGGAAGTGGGACAAGATTGGCATGGAGTTCATCATTGGATTGCCAAGGACCAGGTCAGGATATGATTTTATTTGGGTAGTAGTGGATCGCCTAACTAAAGTGGTTCATTTCATACCCGTGAAGACAACCTATACAAGTGCTAAGTTAGCCAAGATCTATATGAGTAGGATTGTATGTCTGCATGGCGTACCCAAGAGTATTGTATCTGATAGGGGAACTCAATTCACTTCTCTTTTTTGGAGGCAACTACATGAGTCATTGGGAACGAGGTTGGAATTCAGCACTGCTTTTCATCCTCAGACTGATGGACAAACAGAAAGGACCAACCAGATACTTGAAGATATGTTGAGGGCATGTGCCCTAGACTATGGAGCCAGTTGGGATGAAAGTCTGCCTTACGCAGAATTCTCTTACAATAACAGCTATCAAGCCAGTATTGAGATGGCACCGTTTGAATTTCTCTATGGTAGAAAGTGTACCACCCCATTGTTATGGAATGGCGTAGGAGAAAGAAATTTGTTCAGACCAGAACTAATCAAAGAGGCTGAAGAGAAATTCAAACTAGTTAAGGACAGATTGAAGATAGCACAGTCCCGACAGAAGAGCTACGCAGATCCTAAGCGTAGAGAAGTCACCTATGAAGTGGGTGATAGATCTTATCTTAGAGTATCACCACTTTGTGGAGTGAAGAGATTTGGAGTCAAAGGAAAGTTGGCCCCAAGGTATGTTGGACCATTCAAGATTTTGAGTTGTAAAGGAGAAGTAGCTTATGAAATTGAATTGCCAGAATCATTGTCGGGCGTTCACAATGTGTTTCATGTGAGTCAGCTAAAGAAATGCCATCTAGAAATGGAAGAGACTTCTTTGAAGGATACTATACCTTTGGAGGAGGTTCAATTGGAGAGTGACCTCACTTATGAGGAAAAACCTATCAAGATTCTTGAGACTGCAGAAAGAGTTACTCGGACTAAGACCATCAAATTCTGCAAAGTTCAATGGAACCATCATTCCGAAGAAGAAGCAACATGGGAAAGAGAAGATGATCTTCGGAAAGACCACCCTTACCTATTTGCTAGCCAATCTAAATCTCGAGGGTGAGATTCACCTTAAGGGGGTTAGATTTGTAACATCCCTAAAATCATGTCTTCAAAGATTGCATATCATCCATGCATGCATAATCATTTAGGGATCTTTTTCAAAGTCATTTCAAAGAAACAGAAACTTTGGGTGCTATTATTTCATGTGGACAAGATTTGATCCAATGCTACTCTCTAGTGGGAGAGTATATGTTTTAAAAATCATTGTTGTGTGTTCATAGGATTGTTTGGTGAGTTTCAAAGCTTGAACAAAATTTCCAAAAACAAAATATGGTTTTTAAACCATTTATATATCTTCATTAAATCTTGTGCTAAGGCACTATTTATTTTGAATTTTTCAAAAGGACCAAGCAAGTCTAATGAGACAGCATGGTTTTATACCCAAAAGTATACTGGTTTCACTTTATAAAAGTCCAGAAAGATTTGGAATTCAAATGCTTTTGAATTTATTTGAAAAGGATTCCTGAAAATCAACTTGGAAAAAGAAAAGGAATTAGAAATCAGAACTGGGCCTGGCGCCACTTATTCAGCCCAACAGTCAAGGCAGCCCACCCGGGCCACTCCTCTCTCTGCCTTTCCCTACCCGCGCAGAACCCACTGTTGGGGATATGCTATATGGGTATCCTAATAGCATGTCTCTTATCCGACTAACCCGGGTGGCCCATAGTCGGTAGCATGGCCTATGCCGGATAAAGGAAGGCTATGGTGGATTCACCAGCGTACCCGGAGGCTTGGAGTGCAAGATACACAAGACTAGTGATAGACGGTGTAGGACTCTGTAACCTGTCTGGCTAGGACATTTCCCTGTAACCCTAGGACCTGGCGACTATATAAATTGGGCCTATGGGAGCCTTTAGGGCACGATCATAGATAACTTCATACAACCTCGCACAGAGAACCTATCTCTGTAACTCGGCATATTGCCCTTATAGTGATTTATAGCAGGAGTAGGATTCCACCACCGTTGTGGGATCTGAACCTGGGTAAGCTGTGTTACCTCGTACCCGTCAACCGTCTGCCTTACTCCACGTCTCTAAACACGCACTGTGAGGACCCCTCCATGGCGTACTCGTCGGCAATACCACGACAGTTGGCGCCCACCGTGGGGCAAGAGGCGCTTCAAGATCTTCACGGGAATCGGCGAAACCGTAGCCGTCGGTCGTGTTCTCTTCTCCGGCAATGTTCCGATCGTCCCTCCTGACGAGTTCTGAATCCCGGCGAAGACGAACCCTACGCGGTGTTCGATCGTTCCTATCGGAGACATCCACCTCTTCATCGGCGAAACCGACTCGGGCACTAGTTCCCTGGGAGTCGGAGGAGCTTCAAGACCCGCACGGACCGCCTATGGGATAGATACGTTCGTGGAAGGATCGATGTCGGATCTCTCTTCGGAGTTTGCCGACAAAGATCAGAAAGCATCAAGGCCCGCACGGACCGCCTACAGGCAGGATACGTTCGCGGAAGGATCGATGTCGGATCTCTCTTCGGAGCTTGCCGACAAAGATCGGAAAAATTTAAGACCCACCCAAACCGGCCCTGTGCAGGATATAAAGGTGGAAGATCACTGCAAGTCCGCCGGCTTCGTCCGTGCGTCTGGACAGCAGAGATCCAAGTTCGTCGGCATGGTTACCATCTTCGATCTGGTGCGATGCATTCAGAGAGAAGGTGAAAACCCCCGCGACTACCTGGCCAGGTGGCTCCGCATACGAGCCGATCTAGCCCACTACCCCGATAATAACGCTTTGTATCACTTCGTGGAAGGACTGTACCGCGGCACACTTCTCCGGCATTCTTTAAGACGGCAGCAGGCAACAGGATGCCTTACCCTCGAAGAGATGGTGAGCACCATCAACAGCTACGCGGCAGCTGACGCGGCAGCCTAGATGGAGCTTGCGCTCAGAGATGGAGAACCTCCGGTCCAGCAGACGCCGCCACCACCTCCCGCCGTCATCGTCGCAGCAGCACCACCACCTCCAGTCATCATCGAGCCCGTTGCACCTCCACCGCCCGTCATCGAGGAAGTCCTGGCACCCTCCGACTCTGTCATTGACGCGCTTCATGCTGATTTCAGTGCAGATTTAGAGGAGATAGACTTCAGTCCAGAAGAGCTAGACTCCGCTATGCAGGAGATGGAGGAGGAGTACTCGCGCGACGAGCAAGCTAACAACACCGTCAGGTCTCGAGGGGTGTTCGTCACCATTGGGACGGCGATGGATGAAGATCAACCCGGGAAAGCTCCGCCTACGATGCTGGAAAAGGGGAAGGGGCCACTTATTGCTGCTGACGATGATCGCGCAAAGGTCATGCCTCCTCCGCCTAACCTAGTGCAGCAGCCACAGGAACTCGGCACCGGCCCGAGCAACAACAACAACACCGCAAACTTGCCGCCTCCAGCATCCACGTCGGCAGCAGCCCATGTCACTCCAGCTAATAGAGCGATGTACGGCAACCTCCTTGTCGAGCCACTAACCGTTGCTCATATCTGGAACGTGACTCAGCTTGACGAGAAGTGCCAGCAGCTGCTGGAGGAGGCACAAGCCATCGCGGAGCAAGGCGCTAAACTAGATCGAGACTTGGTCAACGCGCAGAAGTCCATAGAGAAAGCTAGAGCAATGGAGGCCGAGTACAAGACTCTGCTACAACAGCAGAAGGCTAAGAAAGCTCCGGCTCGCATCATCAACGATCCTGGTGTACGGCGCAACCTAGGATGGGCTCCCTCGAAGCCGGCACAGGCCAAGCCATACATTGACAGTGAAGGCAAGCAGGTGATGCCCACCCCACTCCTTAACCTCGCCGTCGCCAAGACCCTTCTGGAGTAGGACAGATCGCCTGAGGCAGTAGAACAGGTCTATGACCTAGTGTCCAAGGCGGTAAAGCAGCAGGAAAAGGCCACCTCTTAGAGTCTTGAGTCTGACCCAGCGCTCTACCGATCTAGCCAGTACAAACCGCCAAGGGACAGATCTCCTCAGGATGTCGGGTCACGGACGGGTTCATCAGAACGAAGACGGTGGGATGCGCGCAACAGGAAGGATGCTATCCCCATATCCTCTGACCACGGATAAAAAGCCTGACCTAGTCGCCCATCTCCACCACCCCGTTCCCCCCGACGTCAGGAAGACCACAAGGCTCACCATCGTACGGATATGCCCCCACCAAAGCAGTGCGGCATCGTCATCCGTGACAATGCGGCACAGACCCGTCATGATGAAGGGCGCCACCAAGGACACAAGAGCAGGTCACACCATGACCCTCCATGTCCGACAAGCAACCGTGACAGGCGTGAGGCGTCGCGGGACGGTAATAGCAAGAAGGCTAAACCACCGCCACCTCCGCCTCCGTCGCCACCAAGAAGTCACCATGGCGGAAGAGGCCCGCGTCGTTCACGCAGCCCATCCCCTGTTGACAACAAGAAGAAGAACCCAGAGCCAGCCACATGGTTGCAGGACTACGGCAACGCGGTGGACATTGCCGGAGGCAACCCCAACGTCGCCGTCAAGTACCTCCCGTTAATGTTGGCGGGCACGGCCTGTCAATGGATCGACGACTTGCCGGAGAAATCTATCTACAACTGGTTGGACATGCAAGAAGCATTCACCAAGAACTTTGAGGGTACATACAAGCATCCCTGCACTGTGGGCGATCTACAGCGGTGCATGCAAGAAAAAGACGAGACATCTCACGCCTACCTCTCCCGCTGGTTGGATATGAAGAATTCATGCGCAGGAGTGCACGCTCAGACCGCCATGGCTGCCTTCATCGATGGGTTAGAAAGGGGCACATTGCTCCGACATAAGCTGAAGCGCTTGCAGGACAATCATCAGCTTGACTTGAATCAGATGATTCAGTTAGCTAGTGAGTTTGCAGCTGCCGACGATGATGCTCGTGGCTCTTTGCCGGCAACAGCCGTTCCAACCCAAGCTCGGAGGAACAGCAGTACAAAGCGGAAAACCGCTCCAGAAGAAAAGCAATCTACCGACATGGTCGCTATGACTTTTGCAGGACGAGGAGAAGGCGGACAACGTGGCCGAGGAAGGGGAGCTGGCCGCGGGTAGCAACGAGGAAGTGAAACCACCTCGGTGCCGCTCCACGTTCCCCAAACCTACGAGGAGTACCGCGATATGCCGTGCCTCATACACCTCGACACCAACGGCAAGGCCACCCATACCAATCGACACTGCAAGTTCGTCAACGACCTCAAGGAAGACCCGGAGTCCGGCTACAAGCGAAGTCGGAAGAACAGACCGCGAGGCAAGGGCAAGGGGAAAAGAAGGAGGAGGAGTCCAAGGATTCAAGTGACATGGACGAGGACGTTGACCCCAAGAACGCCGCCAAGAGCGACGACAAGGGCAAGAACCCCTTTGCAAAGAAGGCCCCAGTCTACCACACTTTCCTTGGCACCCCCACCGCCCGACAACAGAAGACCTCTCTAAGGATCCTGATGGCCACTCTCCCCCCAGTTCCCCAGTACCTGCGCTGGTCGGAGGTTCCAATAACTTGGGACAGGACGGACCACCCAGACCTTGTGCCCACGGAGAACCAGTACACCATGGTCATCAACCCATTGATTGATGGCGTGGAGTTCACCAAGTCCATGGTGGATAGTGGAAGCAGCATCAACATCATGTACCTGGATACACTACAGAAGATGAACTTGACGGAGGCAAACCTAAGGCGGACCAACACCGTTTTCCACGGCGTAGTTCCTGGTCGGGAGGCTCGGTCCCTTGGGTGTATTACACTTCAGGTAGCCTTTGGCGATGTTAATAATTACCACCAAGCGCGCATGACTTTTGAGGTGGTCCCCTTCAAGAGTGTGTACCACGTCATATTCGGTCGCGACATATTCCACACATTCATGGCCAAGCCATGCTTCGTCTACAACAAGCTCAAGATACCCGGACCAAACAGTGTCATCACCGTATCCGGAAGCTTTACCAAGGCAAGGGACTGCGAGATCAATGAAGCAGCCGTTGCAGAAGCTGTCCTCTACAGCGAAGAATTCAAAGAGATCTAGAGCAAGGTCAATGACTCAGAGATGCCCGCGTCGAAGAAGCAGATCTCCGACTCCACTCCTGCGTTCAAGGCCGCCATCGAAACCAAGCCGGTGGAACTTGTGGTAGGCGATGCCTCCAAGACCGTCGCCATTGGGACGAACCTGGATCCCAAATAGGAAAGCGCGCTCGTCGAGTTCCTCCGTGAGAATAGGGACATCTTTGCCTGGCAACCTGCCGACATGAAAGGTGTAACTAGGGAACTTGCCGAGCACAGCTTAAACATAGATCCAAAATGTAAACCAGTGAGACAACCTCTACGACGCTTCGGAGATGAGAAGAGACGCACCATTGGCAAAGAGATAGCTAGGTTACTTAAGGCTGGGTTTATCCAAGAAGTCCTTCGCACCATTGGAACTAATGAATTAAGAATGTGCGTTGATTACACTGGCTTGAACAAAGCATGTCCCAAAGATCCGTTTGCTTTGCCTCGCATTGACCAAGTCATTGAATCGATGGCTGGCTCGGAACTTTTGTGTTTTCTCGATGCATACTCAGGATACCACCAGATCAAGATGAGGAAGTCGGACCAATTGGCCACTTCGTTAACTACCCCATACGTCACGTTTTTCTATGTTACGATGCCCTTTGGGCTGAAAAACGCAGGTGCTACTTACCAGCGGACAATGGAACGTTGCCTCCACGACCAAATTGGTCGGAACGTTCACGCCTATGTGGACGATATTGCGGTGATGTCTAAAAAGTCAAACGACTTAATCTCCGACTTAAAATAAACCTTTGATAATCTCCGGAAATACAACATGATGCTCAACCCTAAGAAGTGCGTCTTCAGGGTTCCAGCCGGCAAATTGTTGGACTTCATCGTTTCCCAACGCGGAATCGAGGTTAACCTGTAGAAAATCAAGGCCATATTAAACATAAACCATCCGACATGCCTAAAGGACATTCAATGACTAACAGGTTGTGTTGCAACAGTTAGTCGGTTCGTCAGCCGACTTGGAGAGAAGGCTTTGCCGCTGTACAAGTTGCTGAAGAAGGCGGAAAATTCACGTGGACAGACGAAGCAGATGCAGCATTGAAGCAGCTCAAGGAAATTCTTTCCTCAGTGCCCATCCTTGCAGCACCCGAGCCTGGTGAGCCCCTGTTAATTTACATGGCGGCAACCAACCGGGTTATCAGCATCGTCGTCGTCGTAGAGAAGAAGGAACCAGGCTATGAGCACGGAGTTCAACGACCAGTTTACTACGTAAGTGAGGTCTTGACGGAGTCCAAGCAGTGTTACCCGCACTACCAAAAGATAGCTTATGGAGTATTCCTCGCTTCTCGGAAGCTGAGGCATTACTTTCGGGAGCACCCAATCATAGTGGTGAGCAAGACTCCACTGTCCGACATTATCAACAACAGCGACGCTACAGGAAGGGTCGCGAAGTGGGGCATTGAGCTTGCCGCCTTCGAGATCACCTACAAGAGACGTGACGCTATCAAGTCACAAGCCTTGGCGGATTTTGTTGCAGATTGGACGGAGATGCCAGATGCTACTCCGTTGCCAGAGCCAGAGTACTGGGTGATGCACTTTGACAGATCAAAGTTGCTCAACGGCTCGAGGGCTGGTGTATTGCTACAGTCACCAACAGGAGAAAAGCTACACTACGTTCTGCAGATCCACTTCGAGGCTACAAACAACATGGCGGAGTACGAGGCACTCATTCACGGACTACGTGTAGTCAAGGATATTGGCATCAAGCGCATAGTTTGCTGTGGAGATTCCGACTTGGTTGCCCAGCAGGTGGCTGGCACCTGGAATGCGCGGAACCCTATGATAGCGGCATATCGGGACGAAGTGGGCGAGATAGCCAAGAGTTTCTTGGGCTACGAAGTCAAGTATGTGCCTAGGGAGCAAAATGAGGCGGCTGATCTGCTGTCTAAACTTGGATCAGGGCGCAAGCGAATTCCGCCAGGAGTTTTCCTAGAGCATCTACGCACACCATCTGTGAAGGGCACCGACATCGACAACCCGGATAGAGCTGACTCTTTCGTCAACATGGTGACAAAGATCCCTCCGGCTTGGACAAACCCCTTACTTCATGGTATATGGAGCAGAAGCCATCTTACCTTCTGACATCCTCCACGATGCACCAAGAGTTGCCGCCTACGACGAAGATGACGCTGAAGAATCCAGACGCCTAGATGTGGACCTTCTCGAGGAGGAGTGCATTTTGGCATGCCAAAGATCCGCCATCTACCTGCAGAAGCTACACAGCTACCATAGTCACCGCCTTCGGCATCGCTCGTTTAAAGAGGGCGATTTGGTGCTCCGACTTAAGTAGAAGAAGTCGCACAAATTATCCCCGACATGGGAAGGACTGTTCATCATAAGCAAGGCGCTTCTCAATGGGGCTTACTACCTTGTTGAAAATCATGAACTAAAGGATAGACCCAACAAGGATCATAAGCGTAAGCGACGTGACCCGGATGATGACTACCCAGAGCTTGATCGGCCATGGAACATAGCACAGCTACGTCCTTTTTACACTTAGCATTTTTTATCTAATTGTGTACCTTTTATATGATCAATGAAATAAAGCTCTTTGGTTCACTCATATTTCTGAGTCTTTTACCTCCTTTAGTGTTCATTTTTGGATCATGTAAAATCTTTATGCACAAGTATTGCGTTTGCACTTGTGAAAATTCCGCCTACGGGCGTTAGCTTAAGTTTTCTGGTCTACACGTTCTTTGTCGTTTTTATGTGGATTCTGGAGTAGTGACTTTCGGCACTTGTTGTCGGTGATTTTGTGCTCGGGTTATTGACGGTGGCATTGGGCATCATCACCTAAGCGCATGGTTCCGACAACGAGTCTTCCGACTCACGAAAAGTCAAGCATAAGAACCAGAGTAATGGATAAGCCAGCACTTGCTTAAAAAATATATACATGCTGGAAATTAGTTCTTAAGTAGCAGGACATAACAACAATTGTTTTCCGCTTTAAGTTACATCGCCAAGTTTTTCGCGCATACACCAAAGGTGAAACAGAAATTACAAAGGGTTTTTCATTCTTTGGGCGCAGGAGACTTGGAGGCAGCATCGTCACCAGCCGGAGAATCACCCTCAACATCGGAGTTGTGATGAGACTTGGAGGAATCTTGGTTGACGCTGTCGATGGTGTTCATGGGCACAAAAACGTCGACGTCCACCAACTCGGCAACTCTGGTGTCATAACCCGCGAGTGATGACAAGATGGCTTCGTGATCAATCTCCTTGCCGTCATCATCCACGTCAGGGATACTAGAGGTCACCGTGTCGATGTCGGCATCTTCGTAGTGTGCCTTCACCATTGACAGCGCCATCCTTACGCCAGCCCATGCACATGAATCTTTCCAGCTCGTGACACGCTCGGGGGCTTGGCGCAGAATCTCCGAGTACTTCGTCACGGAGTCCGAGGCCTTGATGTATATCTAGAGGGGCTTGGCAATCTCCTTGGCTTGGGTGATGGCGGTGTTGATGAAGTTGCCGGCAAGAACCATGCATTCCTTGTCCGAAGGAGGCGAGCGGGTTAAACCCATAGGAGCTGAAAATTCCGACAAGTAGCGCATGAGTTCAATAGACTCTAAGTATCCAGACTACAGAAATACAAGGCGGAGGAAACTTACTGAAGATGCTGGCCTTGTCCTGCCAGAGGATGTCCGCTAGGGATTCCTTCTCTTGTTGGAGGAGCTTAAACGCCTCGCTATGGCGATGGTTTTGCTCATCAGCAGCTTGCTTCTGATCTTTTAAGATCGCAAGCTCCTCCTTCAAGCGATTAATTTCCGCAGTGGCGGAATCCTGCAGGGCTTTCATGGAATCCTCATGCATCTTCAGCATCTCTTCTCTCTCCTTCTTAAGGATTTTGTTCTCGCTGTCCAGCTGCTGGATGTGCTTGGACTGCTCGACAATATCCTTGGCCTTGGCGACATGTTCTGCAAGTCGGAGAAAACAAAGTACACAGTGAGTACTCGGAGATTATGGGCACAAAAATAAGACGGAAATGCGCAAAAAGAAAACAGACTCTTGTTTTTGATGATATGTTCCTTCAAGATGGCAGTTTTATCCTTTTCGGCTTCAAGATCTGCGCGCATCTTCTGATACTTGTCATTGGCCATGCCCCTCCGAGCATTCTCGTTCTGTGGCAACAAGTATAAAGTTAAACCGTTGTTTGGTCTGCTTGGAGCATCTAGTCATAAACTTTCCACCTAGACGCTCGGGGGCTACAACGAGAGTTTTTAACTTAGCGATATGCTTAGCTTTTCTTTAAGCATCTAGTCGGAGCTAATTCAGTTCTCGATTAGAGGCTTGGGGGCTACAGTATAAAGTTTTTAACTCGGAATCTGCTTAGCTTTTCTTTGAGCATCTAGTCGGAACTAATTCAGTTACAACTAGAGGCTTGGGGGCTACAGTATTGAAAATTATGAACACTGCGTATGCTACTCTTAAAGCATGTAGTCAGAATAGTTTGTTCCATCTAAATGCTTGAGGGCTACAGTGAGAGTTTCTTCTAACTTAGTCACTCTTAGAGCATATAGATGCAAAACCTATGGTTTTCCGTCTACATCCTCGGGGGCTACAGTGGGATACTCATATGAAATGCAAAAGGCAAAGTAAAAAACTTACAAGTGCAATAATCTTGAGGTTTGTAGCACTCTCGGCTAGCAGCTTGCCGAATGAAATGCTATTTCCTCGCAAGATATCCGCTTGTCGGAGTAGCTCCTCAAGACCGCACGTCGGAGATGACGGTACTCCTCCAGGAACCAGAGTTGTGTTACTCGGCGTGAGCGCCGGGTAAACTATCTTCGGAAACTCAAAAGGTTTCTAGGGAGTAGGGCACCGCCTTCGGCAAAGGTACCAGCTCCCACCACCGCCTTGCCGCTACCGATGGCATCCTTAGCCGGAGCTTCAGCCATTTGTAGAGCAGCGCTCTCCTGCGTCGCTTGCTCGCCGACAACAGCGAGTTCGGTAGAGGCGCCAGAATCCACTTCCATGGCGGAAGGGCCTGGTGCCTCCGGGGCTTGAGAGCTTGTCGGAGCAGAGGAGGGCTTGACGGCAGGAGTAGCAGGGGCGATGGCGGGGGAGGAGTCGCGATGCAACATGTCCTTGATATTTCTAGAAGCCCCCAAAGTTTTGGAGGACTTCTTGAGGCTGGTCGTGGCTTTCTTCCTGAAACGTGCAAAGTGCATAAGTACAGGAACAAGACAAATAAATAGACAATGTCGGAGAATGAGACGCTTACACTAGGGGGGGCGCTTTGGCAAAAATCCCGGTGGCTTTTCTCTTTTCCGCCTCCAGGGCGGCGGTAGTCTTCTTGGAGGCTCCACCCTCCGTCTTCTTCTTCTTGCCTCCGTCGACAGCATCAGAGGTGGAGCTCTTCCGCTTTCGCGCCAACGGGACATCGTCGTCGGACACGACCGTGACTTCCTTCATCTTTGGATCGTAGATTTGGGCAGCCAGGTTGCCCTCATCTAGATCGCTAAGCTGTTAAGTGAGAAATCACCGTGTTAGATAAGATGGTATTGGCGAGACGGAAAAACTGGAGCAATATCGTACACGGAAAATAAATATCTACCTTTGGGCACTTGCCGTCTACGAACATGTCGTAGGTGATGGTGAAGCCACGCTTCTTATCCTTCACCTTGACGATGTCCTTCAGGCGGAGCTTGACGGAGTCGCTCGAGAAGTTATCCACGGAGATCCGGAGGGTATCCCTTCGATCACTGGTGTACTCGTGCATGAACTTCGCGCGGTGATGCAGAGGTTGGATTCGCCTGATGAACCAGCACATGGCTAGGTCCAAGCCGGTCAAACCCGTCTCTACGAACCATTCGATCCACCTTATTGCGCGAGAAGCGTCGAGGTCGGAGGGAAGGGAGGCATGGGATCTCCATGTAGAAACTTCAGCGGCGGCTCCATCCACGAAGTCCGGCTACGTCACTTCTCGGCCCGCCAAAGGAATGTCGGGGCCATAGAAGTACGTCCGCTGCCAGTTCTTGTAGGACTCGTGGCCGACGATGTCGGGGAACCGCCGGCCAGGTCGAATCTTGAAGCTTATGGTGCCACAGTTCCTAAGCTCCTCCCTACTATGTCCGGCTTCACGCTTGACGGTGAAGAAGTACATGAACAAGTCTAACCTAGGCCTTATCCCTAGGTAACCCTCACAAAGTGCCGCGAAGTTGCTAAGCACTAAGATGCTATTGGGGGAGAGGTTGTGGGGTTGGACCTTGTAGTGGTTCAAGATGTAGATAAAGAAGTGGGATATGGGCAAGGAAACGCCGCGTACCAGCTGAGCCTTGAGGTACACCTTTTCTCCGACTTGGGGAGAAGGTGTCACCTCGCCGGCCGGCGCCGCCCACCAGGCGAGCCCCTCCGTCGCGGGGAGGTAGACTTCGGCGACCATCTCCTGGATGTCACGGTCGGTGATGTCCGAGCCGCACCAGTCACCCTTATGCGAGTCTGGCTCTTCTTCGAGTGGTTCCAGCGCCGCCAGATTGTGGTCGCCTCCGGTGGTCTCGATCACCGCCGATGCAGGGATGACCAGGCCCTCTGGAGGCACGACGACGGAGCTCGCCGGCTTCGCCGCGGCTTCGCTTGACGCCGCCATCGATGGGGAGGAGCTGCTGCTGGCCATGGAGTGATGGAAGGATGCGACTGACGCAGATGGGAGCTAGGGTTTTTGAGGTTTCTCGCGGAGAGCTCGAGGAGGCGTGAGTCTGGAGGAAGAAGACGATGATGCGAGAGGAATGAGGTAAAAAGTGGAAAGTGTCCCACGGTTACTATTTATCATACTCTGCGTCAAGATTTGTGCAGCTAATCGAACGGTTGCCGCGTAGACGACGTGTTTGTGAACGTGCGTGGTAATTTCGCCACGTCTCCAACCGCCGACGCCAACGGTTCGTATCGCTCGCGCGGGAAAATCGGATATGATTGCATTCTCTGCATGTGTGAGTTACGAGGCATCGCTGACCTAAGCCTACGTCGTCATAACTGACACGGGTAGATGAGCCATCGCATCGAAGATTCCGGCATGGACGGATTTAATCTGACTACGGAAGAGTACGATGGAAGATTCAGCATTTTTCCGGCTTATAAATCGAAGACGGAGAAAACCTTGCAGGGTTCTTTGGGAGGACTACAAGATATTGCTTGACGATTTGCCGACATCCATCTAGACGGAGCATTCCACGTGAAGAGGCAAGACGGCGCAAGATCTCGGAGTTCTCCGGGGGCTACTGTTGGAGATATGCTATATGGGTATCCTAATAGCATGTCTCTTATCCGACTAACCCGGGTGGCCCATAGTCGGTAGCATGGCCTATGGCCTGCTGGGCAGCCCAGTTAGGTGGATCCAGAAGGGAGGCCCATGCCGGATAAAGGAAGGCTACGGTGGAGTCACCAGCGTACCCGGAGCCTTGGAGTGCAAGATACACAAGACTAGTGATAGACGGTGTAGGACTCTGTAACCTGTCCGGCTAGGACTTTTCCCTGTAACCCTAGGACCTGGCGACTATATAAGTCGGGCCTATGGGAGCCTTTAGGGCACTATCATAGATAACTTCATACAACCTCACACAGCGAACCTATCTCTGTAACTCGGCGTATTGCCCTTATAGTGATTTATAGCAGGAGTAGGATTCCGCCACCGTTGTGGGATCTGAACCTGGGTAAGCTGTGTTACCTCGTACCCGTCAACCGTCTCCCTTACCCCACGTCTCTAAACACGCAATGTGAGGACCCCTCCATGGCGTACTCGTCGGCAATACCACGACACCCACCCCCTCGCTGACCACTGGGCCCCGTAGCCACGTCATCTCATCGTCCCCAAATCACGCCTGCGACCAGCGCCGCCGCGGCCGTTTCCTCCCCGACGCAAATGCACTTAAATTCCATTGATGCAGTGTGTGATTATCGCCCCTGCTCTGGCTACTTAACCCCCACCCCTCTGCGACCATTTCCCCTCACTCAGCACCCCCACTCCGCCACCAGGCTGCGAGAATTCATCGTCGCAACCTCGCTACTCCGACGAGCCGCAGCGTCGATTCCGGCCAACCCCGACCACCCCTCTGCTCCTGGTTCACACGAGCAGGCTCCACTTCACCTTCCAAACCTCCCAGTACCACTAGCTCGCCTGCGCGTGCCCAGAGCGTCGGCAACACAACCGACTGAGCGCCACCGTCTTCGGCTTCAACTTCGACGACCTCTAGTGGTAATTTCCGACCGCCCCTTTCTCTCTCGTTGACACCCGCGTGACTAGCATCGCCTTGCGCAACTGACCCACCACTTCTTTTGCCTTAGCATGATCTGTACCCTCGCCAACGTCGACGAACAGAAGCATCTGTCGCCAGAAGGAACTATGGCGTGCAATACCCGACAACCTCGAGCGCCCCTTCGACGGCCAAGCACACCTTGAGCATCAGAATTGCACGGCGAACTCGGTGAGCTATCTCTCCCTCTCCCGCGCGACCTAAATCGCCGGCAACTTCTCTAACAGAGCCACCGCCGCCACTCGCCGCCGCTGGCGCCACCAGACTATGGTCTTTTGATAGGCAGCCGTTAGATCTAGATCTAATGCGTGAGATAGAATCACTTAACGAAGCGGTATGTTTAGATCTGGACCGTGCGCAGTAACTTTAATCCAACGGCTCTTATTGATCGATCCGTGTGAACTGGTAAGGGCCAATCAGAAGCTGCCGCGTGTCCTGTGTTTAGATTTAAAATCAGAATTTAGATCTATTAGTGATTCAAACTTGTAAAATTCATAACTTTTGATCCCCATGTTCAAATTTTGCAAACTTTATATCATTGGAATCAGGAGAGAAAATCCTATCTGTTTATGCAATGTGTTTAATGTTTTGCCTCTGTAAAAATGGTTGTTTTGCAGAGACATTTGTAGGCTTATTTTGAGTATAGAAATTATTTGAAAAATGTTTTAAAGATCAAATAAAGTTTATTTTGGGTATCTTGTACTTGTTTATGTTTTAGTACTGTTTACTTGTCTTGTTGGGTGTAGAAAAATCATCACATGGCATTTGCATGCATTCATATATTTTTGTTTGTATATTTTGTTATGTGATTTTGGTGCCATTATTTTATGTGTAGATTTTGGTGCAAATAGTGATTGTGATTGTGAAGATTGTTGCTACTCCCCAAACTACCAAGGCAAGTGGTGCTTAATGTTTTTATCCCTATATTTTCACCTATGCACTAGAAATATTTTGTATAGGACTTGCATGAATATTTTGATAAGTATCTATATGCTATGCTTGGGAAATCCTAGTAGTTGTAGAATTGTTAGAAATTTCTCTAAGTTAAGATGCTTACTATTGCCATGCTTAGCCTAGCTAGTAGCAAACAAGGGTGGTGAATATATTCATGCTATGTGAAATATTTCTAAGTCTTTGACTTGTGTTTTTACTTAATAAAACAACTAAGTGAATGAAACACCTGGGTGGAATGGAAAGAATGGTTTGTGTTGAGTGGTTACACAAGGCCCATTTCTATGCTATACCTTGTGTATCTCACTTGTGGAAAGCCACCCAGGAACAAAGGGATTTGAGATGCCAAATGTTAAGAAGCTTCTAGTGTAGCCACTTGGCATTATGGGCTCTGCCTGGATCATATAGGTTTCAATAACTTAGCCATTTGTACATTTGGTGGTAGTGGGATGATAGGTTTGGAACGCGTCCATTTGGTCTAAGGGAAGGCTTCTGAAAGGTCCTGTCTTGGTGAAAATCAAGTCTTGTGCGGAAAGTGCACAACCTCTGCAGATGGAAGAATTTAAGTACTTAGCCATGTCCCTGGTATTGGACAACTTGAGCAGCAAGACATGGAAGCTATCAAGAATCTCCTCATCCCATTTTCTAAGTTAAACCTTGTGGTTGAACAAGGGTGAAGGTTCACCAATGTCTATTGGTGATTCCTTGGGAAAGTTTTGTCAAAGAAAAACTTAGTGTTTTCAACTAATAGGTAAAACCTATTTTGAGCAAAGCAAGCCTAAGCTACACTTAGCCAAATGCATGTAGTATCTAGATGCCAATACTATTGTAGAGGTCCCAACCTTTAATAAGGTAGAGATCCATGTGTTTACAATGCTAGTCCCTGGATCAATAGCTAGCATCCACAGTTAAGATGTAATATCAAAAAACAAAGGTCATAATATAACTTTATAACCAGGACTAACATAATTTTAGTACATCTTACATAGCTCTTTTGGCTATTACTTTTCATTGCAGCAGAAAATCTATAAGCATGGGGTCCTTCATCTTCAAAGTGCCACATGCAAACATGTTGGTTATAGACTTGTAATCCTAATCAATCAACTTCACTATTATCAAACAAACCTGCAACATAACAAGTTATAGCCACAAGGGTCAATACATTTGAATTGTATTGGCAAGTTTCACTACTATGTAGAATATAAGTGGATCCTACCATTACATGCATATTTGGCTAAGTACGGTTTTAGGCTCATTTGCAGAAAGCAATAATTTATCCTATCTTTTCAAAACAGTTTTGATCTTTTGTCAAATCTTTCTGAACTCCTTGGTAAATCCCCAAGGGATTCAAGTCTTTGTCAAAATCTCTTGAGCTCCTTGGTACACCCTAAGTGCTTCAAGTTTTTATCAAAATCTCTTGAGCTCCTTGGTACACCCCAAGTGCTTCAAGTTTTTATCAAAATCTCTTGAGCTCCTTGGTACACCCCAAGTGCTTCAAGCCCTTTGTTGTCACTTTAAAGTTTTCCTTTTAGAAATTGGAATGTCGAGATTTCCCATAGCTTCAGGCTTTAGTTGCTCAGTATTGTCCATAACCGGGGACATGGATAAGTACTTAGAATTTGATCTTCTGCAGAAGTTGTACACTTTACCCACATGACACACTCTCATCTTGTTGCCACCAGTGGCCGCTGGATAAGTACTCACCAAGATGGAGTACCGGCAGATTGAGAATGTGACGAAGTCTTTCCATAGGGTCCTCCCAATCTATCTTGTCTACCAGGCACCAATGTAGGGTTCCAAGTTCCCTCATTTAGTTAACCTGAAGAGGCTAATGCATGGGTCTTCCCAATGTAGTTGACTAAGCCAGTGCCCATTTAGCATGTGGCTGTACACGGAAGCCACTGTTGGAGAAACATGTTCAATCTCTAAGTCCCTGGGTGGTTTTCATCTGGTGCACAACAAAAGGAGATTGCCATATAAACATGGTTCCTCTTGTTGCCACTTTGTCCAAAACTTGAGTAACCTTGTCCACCCAGGTGGTTCATTGAGTACTGGTTTTATTATATAAAACATAAGTCTTTTCTCAACTTCATAAAATCTCAACATGTATCTCTTCTCAAAATATGTAGCATGGCTAAGCATTTTACAACTACATTGTTTTCACTAAGGAATGTATAAGGGTATCCTATTAGGATTTAGCATAGCATATAGTATAGAAATCCTTTTCATGCATGTTTCAAAAATCCACTAAGTATAATGAAAATAGTAGGACATGGATGATAGTGTCACTTGCCTTTTGGTAGTGAATGTTGGTTCACTTCTTGATCTTGCTAATATCACACTCTTCTAACTTCACTACAAATCAATCAAGCAAACATAGATTCAACTAGCATTCCAACAATAATCAAACAAATCATCACACATAAAATAAGAGAAACTAAGTCATGCATGCAAGCATGCAAAAGATAGTTTTATTTGTAAAGGTGGTTTCTACTAGGCTCTAAACATTGCAAAGTCCCAAGTGGTCATTTTCCAAAGTTTCAAAGTCATTTGTAAAAGGGCTTTATCTACAAACCATTTTTAAATCAAATCATTATTTCATGTGGTGGAAAATGTTTTTAGCAAAGCAACACTTTTATGTTGTTCACCAAATAAGTTATTAATTCTCAAAAACTTGGTGTTTAAGGTCAGTAGGTTTGAATCAAAACATTTTCCATAGATTTTACCCAAAATTCATTTCCATAGCAAAATCAATATTTTTATTTGGTTAGAAATGAGTTAATTTAAGTGTTTACTCCTAAGCTTCACAAAATACATTTTTAAATCCATGGGTTGGTTCCTAGGGTCAGTAGGATCACAACAAACCAATTTGCAAAGAATTTATCCCAAAAATCATTTTGGAATAATTTTTATAACCTAAACAAGCATACAAATGTTTCTGCAAAAACAAACATTTTACCAGAAGCTTTTTACTAAACAAATTGCATGGTTGGCTAGGGCTTGTTCCACTGATTCCATTGATATAAAATTTGCAAAATTTGGACGTGTAGAACTAAAGTTATGGGTTTTTCAAATTTGCAAACAAATTTGATTCTAATTCTATTTTAAATCAAAAGCTGGGCCACGCGGCGCAATACTACTGGTCGGTACCGGTTCGCACGGATCGGCCTCTGTGAGGCGTTATATCTAAACAGATCGCATGGCTCAGGCGTGCTCATACCCTTTCGCTCAGGTTCTAATTTTAGCCATAGGATCAAGATCTAACGGTGTAAATCTGATTGACCAAACTCGAGCGGCGCTGACGGCGGCTGGCGGCGGCAGCGTGTCTGGCTACGGCGGAGTTGGTGCTAGAGGAAGAGAGATAGAGGTTGGCGAGGCTTACCAGACTCGTAGAGGCTTGCTGAAGCTCGAGGTGGTACTGGCTGGCGAAGGGGCGCACTGGAGTGGGAGTAATCGCTCGCCGGAGACGATGGCGGCGTCAGGCGGTTCTGGTGGTCGTCGGGGACGACGTTGCAGATCACCCTAAGACAAGCGGGTGGTACGGTTAGAAGCATGCTGTTCTGGAGAAGATGGGAGCATCATCGAGGAGTGCTGGGGCGAACGGAGGTTACCTGTGGAGGTCGCCGGAGTGTCAGTGAACGGTGGTGGCGCTCGGATGTTGTCGAAGCCGAGGCTCTAGGGTGAGCGCGGTTGAATAAAAGGCACAGGGAGGAGCGCCAGAGGCTGGGGAGTGTGTGAGCTTGGTCGATGAGGCAAGGGGCGGTGTCTACTGGCCGGAATTGCTCGGTGAGGCTCGACGGAGCAGCGGCGGTGCAAATCCGATTCAGGGCAGCCTGGTGGCTCTCGTGCAGCGGTGTTTGAGGAGGATACAGAGGCGATTAAAAGGGCTTAGACGTTGGAGAGATTAATGCCTTCATTAACGCGAATTGATCGCTGCAATTCAAGACAGAAACGGCGAGGAGTAATCGGCGCGAGTTTGAAGACGATGTACAGTGGTGTGGGGTCCTAGTGTCAGTGAGTGAGCGAGATAGAGGGCAGGGTCCACCGGTCAGTGAGGGTGCGGGTTCTTTCTCTGGTGCGAACCGTTTTCTTGCGGGGAGAGAGGGAGTGGGCTGGCTGGGCCTTGTTGGGCTGGCCGGCTGGGCTGATTCCTTTAGCATTTTTTTTGTACTGAAACTTTTCTCTTTTTCCATTTGATTTTCTGTTTTGAAATTCAATCAAACAATTCAAACATTCAAAACAATCAAACTTCCACCTCACTTTGCAATTGAGTTTGGTTCTGTTTAACAACACAAAACCAAGTCCTAAAAACAAAATAATATTTTTATTTTAGGGTCCATTAATAATTAAATGACTAGACCTTAATCATTTAATTCAAATGGGATTTGTTTTATTAAAATCTTTATTTTTGAAATCTAAATATAAAACCAAAAACACTTCAGTAGGTTTTATTTGAGAATATAAAATACTTGGAAAACTTATTTAAACAATTTAATAAGTTTTGAGGTTTAATCAAAATAGTAAAACCTTTATTTTTAATAAACTTGGATATTAATTCCTTATTATTTTATTTAAATAAACCTTTACTATTTTTATCAAATAGAAATATTTTATTTCAAGGCTTGGCCAAGTTTTAATTTGGCTTTATAAAATAATCCTTACTTATATTTCTACCTTTTCATTTGAAAACCAAATCTTTTTATTTAAAAGATCCAAAATAGTAATTCTAAATATTTTGACTTTACTGTTTATTTATCTTTTTAAATCCCTTTAGGATTTGTTTGATCAAATAGGTTTGAAGGTTTCCAATTGGAATCAAAAAGTTTCTTCTCACCCTGAAATTCAACAAAGTTTTATTTTATTCATTATTTTTCACATTACAAGATTTGGAAAATCTTGGGATGTGACAACTATACTAAGGTATCACTTGACAATACTATTCCAACGTATTGACCCAATGTGGCTGTAACTTGTGATGTTGCAGGTTATTCTGATGATGATTAGGGGTTATGAGTCTACACTCAACATGCTTGCCTGTGGCACATGAAGATGAAGACTTATTTATATTATTCTATATTTGAACTCTTGTATTAGGCCTGTGGCCATGGAGTTGTAAAAGACTATGTTTGTCTCTAGAATGATATGTAATAATGACCTTTGTATCTGTGTACTTCATCTTAAATTGTGGATGCTAGAATTGATCCAGGGACTAGCATTGCAATCACAGAGATCTTTACCTTTATAAAGGTGGGATCTTACATATCCTCAACTATTTTATGTTTCTTTCTCTTATGAGGACTACCACTACTTTCACCTTGTTGAGAATCCTGCTCAATTCTTTTAGGGTGTCCTTCAGGATATAAAGGATCTTGAGTAGCTATACCACTCCTAGTTCTAATTCCATAAGCATGTTTATCTCCTGAGGCATTAACTAGTATATCTTTTTGTACCTTAGCAAGTTGATCAATTTGGGTTTGAACCATTTGAAAGTGTTTACAAAGCATTTTAATATCATTAGTAGTTTTCCACAATATCTTTCAACTCATTAATAGCTCTAGCATTTTCCAATAAATGATTCCGAACTTGTTTATTAAAATTACCTTGTTTAACAATAAATGTATCAAGTTCCTCTAAGCATTGATCAGGAGACTTATCATAGGGAATATCACCTTCATCAAAGTGGACAGAGTGTACGTCAATAGTAGATGAGTGGGGAATTGGCTTACATAATTCTTCAATAGGAGGTAGATTCTTCACATCTTTAGCTCTAATACCTTTCTCCTTTAGACATTTCTTACCCTCCTTCATCACTTCATCATTTAATGCAATTACTCCCCTCTTCTTTGGTGTTGGTGTTGGAACTGGTTCAGGCACAACTGGTTCAGGAGTAATAGGCTCAGGTGTATTTAGCTTAGTTGAAGTCCAATCATCATAATTCTTGCTTATTTTAGCCATTAATTCTTCAGCATCTGTAGGAGTTCTTTTCCTGAAAACACAATAAGCAAAACTATCTAGGTATGTCCTAGAATCATCAGTTAGTCCATTATAAAAAATATCAAGAAGCTCATTTTTAGGTAATGGACATCCAGGATGTGCATGAATCAAGGCACAGAACCTTGTCCATGACTTAGGCAATTTCTCTTCTTCTCCCTGTTTAAAATTAAAAAGTCTCTGCAAAGCAGCATGTCTAGCACTGGGAGGAAAATATTTCTGAAAGAAAGAAGCAATCAAGCAATCAGGGCTATCAATGGAACCAGGAGGTAATCTATTAAACCAAGCCTTAGCTTATCCTTCTAGTGAAATAGGTAAGATCTTAGTAACAAAGTACTTGTGCATCTTAAAATCAACAGAGAATAAAGAACTCATAGTGGAAAGCTCATTCATATGAGCTATAACACTCTCATTTTCAGTCCCACAAAAAAGTTCTTTCTCAACAATGTCTAAATAGGATAAATCAAGAGAGAAATCATAATATTTATCTTTAATATCTATGGCAGAGGTGGCAAACTTAGGATCAAAGGATAGTTTAGGAATAATGGTACGTCTTTCAAGGATACTCTTAATAGCACTAGCACCATGCATGTTTCGGCACTCTTCAATAAATTCATCAGTAAACTCAATGTAACCATCATTAATATCATATCTCTCTCTAGACTCAGGTGAGCTAACGGGTGTAACAGTGTCTTCACTAGGAGTTTCAGTATTTCCTAGATTAGCCATAGTAGCATCTAGAAAAGGACCTAATGAACCACTCGCATCAAGCACAGTAGAAGTAAAATAATGAGTATTAGAAGCGGTTTTAGATTCAGCAGTAGCAACAGTGTGTGTAGCATGAGTATGTGGTGGTGGTGTAAGAAGTTTACTTGTAACATACGGTGAATCAAGAGCAGCAGAGGTGTTTAGGACTGTAACTCTCCTTGTAGTGGATGGTAAAATAGGAAACTTTCCATCACGAGACTTTCCCATGATAAAGGAGTAGTAGTGAACAATAGTAGATCCAAGTGAACTTACAAATAAAGCTATGCTCCCCGGCAACGGCGCCAGAAAATAGTCTTGATGACCCACAAGTATAGGGGATCGCAACAGTGTTCGAGGGTAGTATTACCCAATTTATTGATTCGACACAAGGGGAGCCAAAGAATACTTGCAAGCCTTAAAAACTGAGTTGTCAATTCAGCTGCACCTGGAAATAGTTCTTGCTCACAGAAGTTTATCAGTACCAACAGTTTTGTAGTAGCAAACAGCAAAGCAACAACAGTAGTAAAACAAGAGCAATAGTAATAGTAGCAACAAACAGTAGGATATGAGCACGGTAGGCATAGGGATGGATGGACGGGCGTTGCATGGATGAGTCTAAACATGTAACTTCAAGATCTAGGGAAATTTCAGATAAATAGGAATAAGCATCCAAGTACTAAACAATCATAGGCATGTGCTCCATATATAGTCATGCATGCTCACAATGAGAACTTGCACAACATCTTTTGTCCTGCCAGCCCGTTGCAGCGGGGCCTCAAGGGAACTACTGGAAATTAAGGTGCTCCTTTTAATAGAGCACCGGAGCAAAGCATTAACACTCCGTGAACACATGTGAACCTCACATCACAGCCATCCCCTCTGGTTGTCCCAATTTTTGTTACTTCGGGGCCTTTGGATCCGGACAATGATATGTGTACACAACTTGTAGATAAGATCACAAACAATACTATCATAATGATTCAATAATAAGTTCAGATCTGAGATCATGACACTGGGGCCCTAGTGATAAGCATTAAGCATAACAAGTTGCAACAAAGTCAAATAGCACTAATAGAGATACTAGGCACCATGCCCTAACAATCTTATTCGATTACATGATAGAACTCATCCAATCCCTACCATCCCCATAGCCTACAGCGAGGGATTACTCACTCATGGATGAGGGAAACATTGATGGTTGATGGAGAGGTTTTGGTGGTGATGATGGCGATGATCCTCCCCAAATTCCCCATCCCGGCAAGGTGACAGAACGGAGTTTCTGGTTCCGAATCGCGGTTTCTGGTGGTGGCGGCGCAACGGAACTCTTTCTAGAAAAACGTCGAACTCCCCTCGGTTTTTAGGTAAAGAGGCGTCTTATAGGCGAAGAGGGAGGCCGAGGGGGTGCCTGAGGCGGCCGCACCCCCCAGGCGCGGACTGGGCCCACCCGCATGGAAGGGGGTGTGGTCCCGCCAGGGCTCCCCTCCGTCTCGTACTCTGGCTCTGTGAGTCTTCTAGTGAAATAGGATTTTTGGCATATTTTTCGGGATTTTTCCTGATAGTTGATTTTCTGCACAAAAACTAGACACCAAGGTAATTCTGTTGAAAACAGTGTTAGTCCGTGTTAGTTGTATCCAAATCACACAAGTTTAGAGGAGAAACAATAGCAAAATTGTTCAGGAAAGTAGATACGTTTTGGACGTATCACACCTACAGTAGAAAAATACTCAAGATATAATCCACCATTCAAAAATCTAATTGGACAAGTGGAGGAGGCACATATTGAAGAGCAATCCCTCCAAAAATCAGCAGCTAAGGTGGGTTGAGCAAGGAGATCAAAAATCGCAAGCAAGAATCAGCAAGAACACAAGCTTTGAGAAATATTCCGGTGTTTTCTCGGCAGAGAGAGTGGAGTGGAATGTGGGAGAGTAAGTGGAGGGCCAAGGGTGGCCCACACCATGGCCAGGCGCGCCCTTGGTCTAGCCGTTCCACCAAGTGGTGTGCCTGCTTGGTGGGGCCCCTGGGTCACTCCCGGTAACTCTCTGCCCCTTTTTGGCATAAAATTTTAATATGAATTTTCTGGAATTTTTCGAGAAACTTTATTTTTGAGCAATTTTTAGGTATTGATAAATGATTTTCTCACAGAAAAAAGATTTTGGAAAGATGCAAAAGAAAATCTAAACTAAAACTACAGAAGTTCTAAGACACTTTAATATGCAAGCAACTAGCAATACAAAGATGAACAAGGTGAAGAGCAAAGATTGGAAATGAGAAAGTAAAAGTGAGCAAGGATAACCATGGTGAAAACATTGTTTTGTTCATTCAAAATCCCTTTGTTAACAAGGTTGACCAGGTCTTGTTACCAAAACAATTTTATATGAAACAAAACTTTGCATTTCACTAAATGATTATGTTACCTCAATATTGATAGCAATAGTCCCAATCATAATAGTTTCATAATTTTCTTGTGGTATGGGACAATATATTTCTCCAACTTTGATGCCCTCAATATTTTCAATTGAATTTAGGCCATAGCTCTTATCAATCGTCTTAGGGAATAGAAAGTATGCTCTTTTTCATTAATATTAAAAGTTACTTTTCCTTTATTACAATTAATGACAACGCCTATAGTATTAAGAAAAGGTCTCCCAAGAATAATAGACATATTATCATCTTTAGGCATTTCAAGCACAACAAAGTCAGTTAATATCAAACAATTATGAGCCACTTGAACAGGAACATCCTCACATATGCCAACAGGAATAGTAGTAGACATATCAGCCATTTGCAAAGATATATCAGTTGGTATTAATTTTTCCAGTTGAAGTCTCTTGTGGAGAGAAAAAAGCATAACACTAACTCCTGCTCCCAAATCACACAAAGTAGTTCTAACGTAATTATTTTTAATTGAGCAGGGAATAGTTGGAATCCCTGGATCCCCAAGTTTCTTAGGAACCTTACCATTTAAGGAATAATTAGCAATCAAAGTGGAAATTTCCTCATTAGGAATCTTACTTTTATTAGAGACAATATCCTTCATATACTTTGAATAAGGAGGCAATTTAATAGCATCAGTCAAAGTAATTTGCAAAAATAAAGGTTTCATACACTCACAAAACTTGTTATAGTGTTGTTCTTCCTTTGACTTGTGTTTCTTATCAGTAAAAGGCATTGGTTTTTGCACCCAAGGCTCTCTTTCACTACCATGTTTGTTAGCAACAAAATCTTCCTTAGTGTACTTAGTATTCTTAGTGTGCCTTTCATGTTCCTATTCAATTTCTTCCTTATTAGGAGCATCATTTTTATCATTACCACTTTCAGTTTCAACATCAGAGACAGATATACTATTAGGACTATAGCGGGTTCAGAAGATTCCACAACTATTTTATGTTTCTTTTTCTTTCTCTTAGAAGAAGTACCACTATTTTCAACTTGTTTAGAATCTTGCTTAATTATTTTAGGATGCCCCTCAAGATATAAAAGATCTTGGGTGGAAGCACCACTCCTAGTTCTAATTTCATAAGCATGTTTTTTCTCCAGAAGCATTAACTAGCAAATCTTTTTGTACTTTAGTAAGCTGATCAATTTGAGTTTGAACCATTTGGAAATGTTTAACAAGCATTTTAACATTATTGGAGATCCTTTCCACAATATCTTTCAACTCATTAATAGTTCTAGAGTTTTCCATTAAATGATTTTGCACTCTCTTATTAAAATTATCTTTCTTAACAATAAAAATATCAAATTCTTCTAAGTATTGATCAGGAGGTTTAGAATAAGGAATATCACCTTCATAAAAGTGCTGGAGAGAATGTACCTCAATAGTGGATGAGTGGGATATTGGCTTACATAATTCTTCTATAGGAGGTAAATTCTTCACTTGTTCATATTTAATATCCTTCTCTTTAAGACATTTCTTAGCTTCCTTCGTCACTTCATCATTTAGTTCAATAACTCCCCTCTTCTTTGGTGTTGGTGTTGGGGTTGGCTCAAGCACAGTTGGTTTAGGTGTAGTTGGCTTAGGTGTAGTTGACTCAGATGTATTCCAATCATCATAATTCTTGCTTATTCTAGCCATTAATTCCTCAGCTTCTTCGGGAGTTCTTTTCCTGAAAACACAATCAGCACAACTATCTAGGTATGTCCTAGATTCATCAGTTAGTCCATTATAGTATATATCAAGAAGCTCATTTTTAGGTATTCGACATACAGGCCGTGCATGAATTAAAGCACAAAACCTTTCCCATGATTCAGGCAATTTCTCCTCTTCTCCCTGTTTAAAATCAAAAAAGTTCCTGCAAAATGGCATGTCGAGCACTAGGAGGGAAATATTTCTGAAAGAAAGTATCAATCAAGCAATCAGGGCTATCAATAGATCCAGGAGGTAAATTATTAAACCAAGCTTTAGCTTCTCCTTTCAATGAAAAGGGAAAATTTTAGCAACAAAGTAGGTGCACATCTTAATATCATCAGAAAATAAGCCACTCATAGTAGAAAGCTCAGTCATATGTGCTACAACACTTTCATTTTCAGTCCCACAAAAAGGTTATTTCTAAACATGGTTATGTAAGATAAATCAAGAGAGAAATCATAATCCTTATCTTTAATGTTTATGGGAGATGTGGCAAACTTAGCATCAAGAAATAGTTTAGGTCTAATAGTACGCCTCTCAAGAAGACTTTTAATAGCACTTGCACCATGATTGTTTCGACATTCTTCAATAAATTCATCAGTCAATTCAATATAACCATCATTAATATCATAGCTAGGTCTCTCTCTAGACTCAGGTGAGCTAACAGGTGTAGTAGTATCTTCATTAGGAGTTTTAGTGTTTCCAATTATAGTTCTAGCAATTGTAGCATCTAGGGAAGGACCTAATGAACCACTCTGATCAAGCATAGTAGAAGTAACATCATGAGTATCAGAAGCAATGTTAGATTCAGTAGAAGTAGAAGTATGTGTAACATGTGTATATGGTGGTGGTGTAAAGAGCTTACTCATAACAGATGGTGAATCAAGAGCAGCAGAGGTGTTCAGAACTGTACCTCTTGTTATAGTGAATGGTAATATAGGAACTTTTCCATCACGAGTTTTACCCATGATGAATGGATAGTAGCAAACAATAATAATTCCAAGTGAACTTTATAAATAAAGCTATGCTCTCTGACAACGGCGCCAGAAAATAGTCTTGATAACCCACAAATATAGGGGATCGCAACAGTCTTCGAGGGAAGTAAAGCCCAATTTATTGATTCGACACAAGGGGATCCAAAGAGAATTTATAAGTCTTAACAACTGAGTTGTCAATTCAGCTGCACCTGAAAACTGTCTTGCTCGCAATAGTTTATCAGTAGCAACAATTTTGTAGTAGCAATAGCAAAGTAACAGCAGTAGTAGAATAAATACAGTAGTAATAATTGTAGTAAACAACAGGATTAAAGTGCGGTAGGCATAGGGATGGATGGACGGGCGTTGCATGGACAAGGCCATTCATGTAATATCAAGATAAAGGGAATTTGTAGATAAGTAAGGTAAACCATCCAAGTACTAAATAATCATACGCATGTGTTCCATATATAGTCATACATGCTCGCAATGAGAACTTGCACAACATTTTTTGTCCTGCCAGCCCGTTGTAGCGGGGCCTCAAGGGAATCTACTAGCAATTAAGGTACTCCTTTTAATAGAGTACCGGAGCAAAGCATTAACACTCCGTGAACACACGTGATCCTCATATCACAGCCATTCCCTCCAGTTATCCCAATTTCTATCACTTCGGGGCCTCAGGTTCCGGACAATAATATGTGTAAACAACTTGCAGGTAAGATCACAAACAATAATATCATGATGAATCAATAACATTTTCAGATCTGAGATCATGGCACTCATTCCCTAGTGACAAGCATTAAGCATAACAGGTTGCAACAATGTCAAAAAGCAATAACAATATATACTAGGAACCATGCCCTAATAATCTTATGCAATTACATGAGAGATCTCATCCAATCCCTACCATCCCCATAGCCTACTGCGGGGGATTACTCACTCATGGATGGGGGAACCATGGATGGTTGATGGAGAGGCGTTGGTGATGATGATGGCGATGATCTTCTCCAATTCCTCGTCCTTGCAAGGTGCCAGAACGGAGTTTCTAGTTCCAAATCGCGGTTTATGGTGGTGGCTGCGCAGCGGAACTCTCGCTGGAAAAACGTCGAACACCCCTTTATTTTTAGGTCAGATGGCTATTTGTAGGTGGAAGGAGAGTTAGAGGGGGAGACCTAGGCGGCCACACCACCCCCTGGCGCGGCATGGCCTAGCCCGTGCCACCAGGTGGTGTGGGCCCCACATGGCCCCACTCCGTCTCGTCTTTTGGCTCCATGAGTCTTCTGGTAAAATAGGAGTTTTGCGATATTTTCCGATATTTTTCCTGAAAGTTGATTTCCTACACAAAAACAAGACATCAAAGCAATTCTGCTGAAAACAGCGTCAGTCCGTGTTAGTTGTATCTAAATCACACAAATTAGAGGAGAAACAGTAGCAAAAGTATTCGGAAAAGTAGATACGTTTTGACGTATCACCAGACCCAAAAGCCTAGCTGGCCACCTACTACCCGACAAACCCTAACCCTAAAAATCTGCCCTACCCTAATCCCTCCACCCCGCCGCCGCTATGCACCCCACACACCACCCTTCCTCTGGCCGCACTCCCCGTGGTCGACCACCCACCCCTCGAGCATGGCCCCACCTCGCATACACGTCTGAGCACCCGTTCCCGCACCTTCCGTCTGCAATCCCAGCTCTCCATCGCGTCATCCTTCCTCTCCCGGGCTCCTCTCGCTTCCACCCCTGCAACGATCCCCGCTGAGCTCCCCGTCTTGCCTCCACTAGCAGCAGCGACCGCCGTGGGACCCGTCACCTCCCTAAATCGTCACCTTCCCATCGCCCGGCCGCAGCCTCACCGCCGCCACCCGCTGTCGAGCTTGGCCGGCGAGCCCTCCTTCCTCCACGCACGGCCGCGTCGTCGACCCTCCCTATCCTCTTTCATGGCGTCGTCCCTCGTAGCGAGTTCCTCCATGCGCAGGCCCGCCTCCCCAAGCTCCTCGTCACCCCGCCATCAGACCCCTACCGCTGTTCCCATGTGTCACCCTTCCTGGTCGCGTCGGCACCAGCCGCCGTCGCCCCTCTCTACGAGTACCGTAGGAGCTCGGATTGCGCGCTACCGGTCGCTTGTGCCGCCGCTCGGGGCCCTAATCTTCTTTGGCCACCGCCATATAGCGTCGCCAGCCTGTCTGTTGAGCGTCCTCAACCCGGAGATTGTCACCGTGATGTTTACCTCTGGTGTGGCCGCACCCCTGAGCACGACCCTGACCCCCTCTCTTCGGTGATCTCCGTTGGTTGCCGCTGTAGCGGGTTCCTCCCCAGCGCCGCTTCCTCGTCGTCTCCCTGTTGGCGCCTGACATCGTCCCGAGGCCTCGCTTTGATCCTCGTTGTTGTTCTGGTTGCTCAAGTCCTTCACGGCAGGCTCTGTTCGACTTCTAGCTAAGTCAAGACCAACCTGAGGCTAACACGAGATGATACCGAAGACCCGTTGCGAGGCTCTAGCACCGCATCGACAAGTTCTTCTTCTAACCCGATCGTGTACGTTGGCAAGATCTCCCAAAGAAGGAACATGGTGCCGCCCAAGGGACCGTACCGAACCCGAACCCCCTCGAAATGCCGAGCTCTTCCTCCCAAAAACCAAAGACCGAACCTTGGCGCTTCTCTTCCTCCTTGACATATTTTGCCCTGTTAATACAACATTTAAATTGCGGGTATCTAAACAACTAGAACTATATATTTAATTGTCGGCACCCCGATTTTGCTTAATATTGCATAATTGCATCGCATCTTTGCCATGTCATGCATCATACATGCATCATGCCTGATCTTCTGCCGTAGTATTAAATAGTGCATCTGATGTTTCTTCTAATGCTTTGCTTCTTCACGGATTAGGCCGATGAGTTGATGCGAGTGTCGACCCGATCTTCAGATGTATCTTCGACAATGTTTTCCATGCGAGCATTCTCCCTCTTTCTACCTATTTTACATTTGTAGTCTTTACTTCCTCCTATTGATCTATTGCTATCTGTGTTGCGATACTTTAGATTTCGTACCCGTTACATTCCTTGCAGCCTTATATTGCCATGGACACCTCCTATTACCTGTTGTTTGGTAGATAGTCGGCCTTGCGAGTCATAGTTGCTTGCGCAGGTGTTGCTTCGCGCAGTCAAAGTACCATAGTTATTGGAAGGTTGCCATATGCTTTATGTTGGAGATGATCATGACCTAAATTACAACTTGATATTAAAATGATGGGACTAGATATAACTAATGAAGAGGCACTAGTGGGCAATAGATGTTATTTGGTTTTTAACTGCTCATTGGTGTCCCATAGGACCCGAGTACTTGATACATGTTCCTTGACTATTCGTATTATCCGCTTGTGGAACCATGAATCCCCTTAGCGAGAGCTTGAATCATATCTTATTTCTTAGGGCAACAAAGTAGTTTGGGGCTTTATTACTCTCCTGTACTTATGACATGCTACTGCTTTATTTACTAGTGTTGCTCGTGGAGAGCGTTTACTACTGTACTGTTTTGGAATCCCGTGCCAAGTTTTTGTGGTATCGATAAGCCCAGTCACACTTTTGGGTTCCCAGTCATTTACAGCCGTCGTCACAAATCTCTGGGTCCGTCTCAGAGCCGGTCGACTTCATAGCGAGTAGCTTAGTGGGGTGGTCCCCTGAAATATTATATGAATCTTGTGATTGCTTTGTCATGATGCCTCGTTGGGTTTTCATTTAGTTTTTTCGAGGTTGATCGTGTGTGTGTTGCTATTTGTGCCCCCCTGCAGGTTAAATCTTTCTGAAAGTCATGTCTGTGGTTATGGATAACTTGGAGCACAGTATCTCGATCATAGACAACTACAACTAAAGTAGTGCTATAAATTTGACTTTAAAATGACTAGTAATCAGCTTCACTACAATGGAATGGCTAAATAAAAGTACCAACAACTGCTGGTTTTGAGATGCCCCTCATGCTATATGTATCTGACTAGTAAGTATTGTAACTACAATGAAATGGTTAACTAAATCGGCCCACTGCTTATTATATCAGGATGACTCGTGCTATCTATATCTGACTAGTAATTGCTGCAACTATAACAGAATGAATAAAATTGCCAACGGTGTGAGTTTCCTCGGTACGACTTCCTCGTTTGGTCTCGAGGGGGGAATACCAGAATGGGTATGTTTGGTGTTAGTATCAGGTTGGTTCCGAATAGGTCTTTCTTATCCCCCTCTGATAGTCGCTAGTTGTATCGAGTCTCTATAGGATGTTTAGTGCATGCCGCGCTACCGCTTCAGTCCACCATACCTATGTAGGCGAGAGCCGCTGAATTCTAAGTCTCGTCGTGTACTGGCCTCAGTATTGACCTCTCCCTTTTTCCTTTGCCCTTTGACGACACCCTTTTTTGTTGAGCAGGTTTGAGACCTGCAGCCACAAAATACCACACCAACAAGGTATCTAGAGGAGGAACTTGGAGAAGGGAAAATCCTTGCTGCTACACGAATCATCGGGACATCACATCATCCCCTTCATCATCAACCACTACATCTCCATAAACACCATCATTCCCCTCTCTCATTTATTAGATCTTGTTGTAATTCCAATACAATTGTGGGTTTGCACTTGATTTTATCTTTGCACTTTCAATCCATCCATATGAATATGATAATGTTGTTGATTGCCACCATGCGTGAGTAGTTTCCTTTGTTCTTTGAAAGATGGAGAAACCCTAGCATTATTATGAAATGAAATAAAGATGATTTATAACTTTGGTCTTTGATCTATTGATTTATGCTATTGTGTTAGTTCTCTCTCTCTAGATGGTATGTGAAGTCGACCACATAGCATCTGCCTTCAGGACTAGAGAGAGGTAACTACTCGTTGAACGTGCATGGGAGTATTGCCGGTGCTACTTTGTGACTACAAGCATTGACTTATAACCTACACGGTCAAAGGGGCATTAAGGAAATTTACTAAGCTCATAACAATATCCATGGGGAAACACTTAATTATGGTGGTTGAAAGAACATGTGGGCCCCATGTGTGGTTTTGGTAATTAATGACAATCTTTATGGACTAATGTGTGTATTAAGTTATACTTGTAGGAATTGTCCATTGTCATCGCTTGGAGCATGTGCTGGCTTCAAGGTCGATGAAATGAGAAGAAGATGTGATGTGCAAGCTCAAAATGCGCCACCTATAGAAGATCTCATGGTTTATGCTTGCCATCCTCGGTGATCATGGATCGGTGATGAGGAATCAAGAAAGGCGTTCCATCTTGAGAAGGGAAAGATCGTCTACATCAATCTCAAGTGGAATGCTCAAGGCAAAGGTATAATCTTGATAGGTTTTCCCTTTTGCCGGTCTCATATTGTTAGTGGAAGACCGGGTTTAGGATAGATAACCGTACTATCAAGAGGGGCTCTCGAATGAGTAACTCGATCACATCGTTCGGAGAGAGCTCAAACCTTTGCATATTTGCATCATCATATTTGGTTGTTATTTGGTCTTATCCATGTGAGGATATAGATCTTGTGGTAATCTCCATAACAAGCTCTTGTTCATCAAAATCGGATCTTCCGTTTGTATCTTGTTGCGATTTTGATCTTGGCGGCTTTTCGGTTTCTCACCAAGTGAGGTATCTCACATTATTATACATGATACATTCTCACTTGGTGATAACCAATATTTTCACCTTTCATAGGGTAGCCCATGTCGTCCTTTTTCCAACGCAATTGGAATCGGGTCGATCGGAGTTACCAATCAAAAGTTATAGAGGTTTGAATTTTCCTAGGTACCAAAATACGGTAGTACCGCATTTTAGTACCTAGCGCGGCAGTAGGTTTTGGCAAGTTGCCAAATGTCACTGCCGTCTTAGGTACCAAAATGCGGTAGTACCGCATTTTAGTACCTAGCACGGTAGAAGGTTTTTGACAAGTTTCCAAAAGCCACTGCCGGGCTAGGTACCAAAAAGCGGTAGTATCGCATTTTAGTACCTAGCGCGACAGAAGGCTTTTGACTTCGTAATTTGGATCTATCCTCCCTTGTTGGACTATGATGTTTCTTTGCATGATCTTGTAGAGGTTGTTGTCCTCTTAGAAACGAGCCCAATGTCATCGAAATCAGAGTCCGGATGCAAAAGTTATGGCTGTTTTCGTTATGTGATGACCGATAGTACCGGACCAGGATCCGGTAGTACCGGGGTCCGGTAGTACCGCATTTTGGTACCGGGGAGCGCAGAGAAAAATGCGTTTGGAGCCCCAGGAACCCTAGGAAATGTCCGGTAGTGCCGGGAAAGTCCGGTAGTACCGGGAAAAAGTCCGGTAGTACCGGGAATCGCGTTTTTGGGCTGCAACGGTTGGATTTTGGAGGGACCTATATAAGGGGACTTCTTCCCCAATGGTTCCTCAACCATTCTTGCAAGTTTTTCCCTCCATTGTTGACCTTCTTGAGCTTGCTTTCTCTCAATCCCTTCGATGATTCTTGCATATTCTTGAGGGATTTGAAAGACGAGATCTAGATCTACAATCCCACCAATCAATCTCTCCTCTAAGTGAGGGGAACATATTGGGATCTAGATCTTGGAGTCTTTTGTGGATTTCCTCCATTGTTCTTTCTCTCTTATTCCCCCATAAGCTTTTGTAGCTTTGGTGGAATTTGGGAGAGAAGGATTTGAACACCTTTGTGGTGTTCTTGCCATTTGCATTTGGTGCATCGGTTTGTGTTCTCCTCGGAGGATTTGGTTTGAGTTACTCATTAGAGCTTGTCCCTCTTGGGTTCTTGGAACCCTAGACGGTTTTGTGGCCTTGGTGGCATTGTGGCCTTGGTGGCGTTTGTTGGGAGCCTCCAATTAAGTTGTGGAGAAGTGCCCCAACCTTGTGAGAGGTTCCGGTTGCCACCGACAAGTGCACCGATAGTGGAAGTGTGGATCGATCCCGTTGGGGTGAGATTCACTGGAGAATAAGGGAGGCCTTTTGTGGCGTTGGTGGTTTGATACCACCCCCTCTCCAAACGAGACGTACTCCATGTTGGGAGGAACTCGGTAAAATATCGTTGTCCCCGTGTGCCTCGGTTATCTTTATACCCTAGCTCTTTACTTATGCACTTTACATTGTGATAGCCTTCGTGCTTGAAGTAATATATATCTTGCTATCACTTTGTTGCTTGTATTGCTTAGCATAAGTTGTTGGTGCATATAGGTGAACCTTAGTTGTTTTAGGTTGTGCTTAACAAAGTAAACACTAGTTTTATTCCGCCTTTGTTGAGCCATTCTAGGAAAAGTTTTAATCGCCTATTCACCCCCCTCTAGGCGACATCTGTTTCCTTTCAGTGGTCTATAGAAGTGATTTGCTCGCAGACATCATAGTGATTATTTAGAGATGACCTCATCACATGACTCGCAGAAGTGGCTTGCTCACGAGACTTGTTGGTGAACATATTATTATGGAACTCTCTCCACACATATCGCGACGAAAGACATAGATTATCCTAATCATAAATAATTCTTATATGCTAGTGATGCATCCTACATCCCCGAGAATATTTAAGCCTTATTGAGTTCCAACACCAATCTCAACGCACATGTTACTTGTTTACTCTACTTGCTTTCATTACTTTCTTGCACACAAACACAAAACCTTTTAAACACCCTTTACTCGAGATCAAAGGCAACTTACAAGTATCCTTTGATAGATAGTGACGAGGGGCATAAATACCTTAACCAAAATAGCTTGTTTTGGGTTAGATACTCTTATTTCGAAACTAGCTACAATTGATATGTGCACTTGCATTCATAGGTCACACGGTATGATCTCGTCACGATAACCCGCGTCGTCTACAGTCCACGTTCACAAATGCCCCGAGCTTACGTCGCCACGTCGGTTCTGGACGGCCCCATGTCCGTGACAAACCGCGACCGACATGGTTTTACTACGCCACTTCATCTCTGGTCGGCCCCATGTCTGCGAGGAACCGCAGTCGGCATGGGATTATGGTGCCATGTCATCTCCAGTTGGACCCAATTGCCGCGATATCTCGCATCTGTCCATATCGTACGTCTCCATGTCTTAATTTAGAGCTCTAGCCTTATGCTTTGTCATGGCGATCGGTGCTGTAGTTGGTAGAAAAATGATATATTAATGCTAAAAAGTTAGCTTTTAATGCAACTAAGAGAGTCATAGTGACTCCTGTGTGTACATATTTTTATTTTTTTCACTATGGACACTTATTAGAAAACGACTATGTTATGGTAGGTTTTAGTTTTGTTAATGGGCAGTATATTGTTTTGCTTATGTTATGGGTGTACTACTTCTCGCTTTTTATCATTAACCATGTCCACTTTTTATTGTGGCACACAATCTGTGTCATATCAAGTCAATGAATGTACCATGCCATCTTTTTCAGGTTTCTGGGCAATTAAAAATCATCAAGTGAACATGTAGTAGTATTAGTAGAAATAATGTAGGCATT
The DNA here is from genome assembly GCA_916181665.1 of Avena sativa. Classification (NCBI taxonomy): domain Eukaryota; kingdom Viridiplantae; phylum Streptophyta; class Magnoliopsida; order Poales; family Poaceae; genus Avena; species Avena sativa. Next base: position 80,518,696 of record OV702284.1, read on the forward strand.
ACCAGTAAGTTTTCTTGTACGGTCGTTAGCCTTCCATGTGTACATGTAAGTTATTCATCTAGATAGTGACCCCTTTGGCCAGCGGTTCATGCAATCATTTGATTCACATGCTAATATGGATTTTATCAACTTTAGTCTCGGATGGCGGTTTAACTTATGTTCATTCTCGAGGAAAATAATGAGTTTATACTTGAGTTGCATGTAGAGATGTACATCATCATACGTAGTTCATATGTGTCATTTTATGTTACTCCATTGCTACTCTACCGTCCGGCGCTGCCCCCGCTGCTCCCCTTCCGCAAAGAGCACGAAAATTTTGCTGCCTCCCGCAGCAAGGAGCTCGCCACGTAGTGCAAGCGCTCACCACCGCCGCTGATGTCGCCTCTGCTACAAACGCTTTCTTTTTTTTTGCTACAAAGGCCGGCCTACGCTGCTACAGGAGATGGCAAAATCTGCTACAAGCCGTCCGCCATGGACGCCCCACTGCTGCAAGTCGTTGGCCACCTGCTGCCGGTGGTTCCGGGGCGTCGGCCACCTGCTGTCGGCGGTTCTGGGCGTTGCTACCTTGGGCGTCAGAGTTTTCTACCTTGGGCGGCGGGTTTTGCTACCCTGGGCGTGGCCAGAATTGCTACCTTGTGCGGCGGAGCGGTTCTAGGCGTTGGTACCTTGCAACCTTGGGCGTCGGAGTTTGCTACCTTGGGCGCCGGGTTTTGCTACTCTGGGTGGCCAGAAGTGCTACCTTGGGCGGCGGAGCGATTCTGGGCGTTGCTACCTTGGGCGTCGGAGTTTGCTACCTTGGGCGCCGGAGTTTGCTACCCTGGGCGGCCAGAATTGCTACCTTGGGCAGCCGAGTGGTTATGGACGTTGCTACCTGGGCGTCAGAGTTTGCTACCTTGGGGACTGGGTTTTGCTACCTGGGCGTCAGAGTTTGCTACCTTGGGCATTGGGTTTTGCTACCTTGGGCGACGATACAGCTGATTCGATGATGCTGCGAAGGTTGGGCGTGTGCTATGAATCTCCCTTCAAAGTTGTATCCTAAAGGCAGATCGTTCTCGCCGACGGTGATCGTATCGTGTAGCACTCTTTTTTGCCCCAGAGCTGTGAGGGGAGAAGCCTTATCGTAGACGAAGGGGATTTGCGAGACTGGTCAAAGCGAGGCTCCTGTGCGTGAGTAAATTCGGGAGACACGTGTCGTTCCCTCGACCCGGAGGATCGGAAGCCCGGATTCCCGGGGGACGCCTAGCACGACCCTTTCACTATGTCCAATTCAAAAATCATTGGCGGAGACGTGAAAAAAGGCGGAAGGGGCAAAAACTTGAACAAGGGCCGTCCCATGTTGGCCGCACAGCGAACACTGGGCACACATTCCGCTCTTTCTTCCTTTTCCGGCCTGCCCTTTCCACCTCCCCACACCGCAAAACTCTCCCACCTATTCTCTCTCTCTCTCTCTCTCTCTCTCTCTCTCCGGCCACCTGCTAGAGTGCTAGTGGCATGGGCTAGGGAGCCCTATGCCTCGCGTGCATGTCCGCGCGGGCGCCGACATAGGCATGGAACCGGCCGCCTCGGCTGTGCCAGAGTGGGGGGCAGAAGGAGCCCCACAGGGCGAGCGCGCGGAGGTTGCGGGTCCAGTCCTCGGCGAAGACGCCGCACAGGGTCCGGGCTGTCCTCGTAGAGGAGACGGCCGTAGGGAGAGGAAGGAGGAGGAGGTACCACTGCGGCTGCTGCTCCGGAGGGCGAGGCGGCGGGCGGGGCCGGGCACGCCTGCGCCGTCGTGGAAGCTGGATGCGTCACCGGGTTCGCCGGACCGGGAAGGAGAGGTCGCAATGGCTGATGCTGTTCCAGCCCCGAGGAGGAGCTCCGCGTCCGCTTCGGCTTCGGCGCGGCAGCTGGGCGCCAGCCTGTGGGAGATCCACGACGTGACGCGGGAGGGCCGGCGCAGCGGGGGGCGGAGGCGCCGGAGCGGGAACGGACCTTCCGGTGTCGGCGTCGATGTGGATAAGGTGAGCATTTCCATTTTGGTTGTTAGTTCTATTACAGTGTCAGTTTGTCATATAAAGATGCCACAAACTGCGATTAGTTGGTTAGTACCATATGTATTCCTCGATTTCTTCACAAAAAACATGCGGATGGATCAGCTCTCAGAAATTAAACATGTATGTTGACCTTGTTTGGAATTCAGCTTAAACTTTGTGTGCTACCCGGTATTGTTCAGCTTTAACACACAGAAATTACATCCATTCCAAGCATGCCCATAGTGTAATCCAAACCAAACCGTCGCAACCGTTAATTTTCTTTGATCTTCTTATTCGATTCAGTTTACTTGTTGTTCTGCACATTGTTCGTCATTAATCGGAAACAGATAATAAATTTATGTCGGTAAAGTTTCGTGCTATTCCTTGAGTTGATTTTCTTTGGTACCACTGTCTTTGACCACCCACCAATTCAGCATTCGCTAGGTGGCTAGCGCGGACCTTTCTAGTCTGTTGAGGACCTTGAGGTGTTAGTACAACTTTGCCCTACCATTGCTTATGAACTGTGAAAATTAATTGCTGGTAGGAACTTAAATCGAGCAAACTGGGCCAGAGTAGTGCAAATAAAAGATAGGTGGACCTTTCTAGTCTGTTGAGGACCTTAAGGTGCTACTAGAGAGTACAATTTTGCCCTACCATTGCTTCAGAATAGAGAAAATTAATTGGTTCTCAGAACTTAAAATTGAGCAACTATGCAGGAGTATATGCTTGTGCAGATAAAGATAGTGTATTTTGCGCTTGTGTTGCTTGACACATGAGCTATGAAAGTTTTTCTCGAGAATGATGCCACATCAGCTTGTCATCAGTCTGGGAGATTGGAGATGTGATGCGGGAGGGCCAGCACACAGTGTGGCGAGGTGCCACATGGTAGGGGACTCACTGGCCACAACCATGCTGTGGGTCATGTGAGGGTTTATGGTTTGGTTGTACTTTGATGTGCCACAGAAATTGGATGAAAATCCCTTAGGTGGCAGCAATAAAAGCAGCCTTGTTTCAACATGATTGGGCTTGTTTTTGCATCAAGCAGAGCAAATAGATAAAATGCTGAAATGTAGTCTCTCCAAAGGTTCTGAACCATTTTGTTCATGTGTTGTTCTGCACCTCCTTTTTGACTAAAGGTACTGATTTTGTGGCGATATGTTTGTTATTCATCTTTCAATTAATTTCGTTGATGTACAACTATGTTTGACATACCAATCTAGGATTATCTAGGTGGCTAGTGTGGACCTATCTGGTCTGTTGAGGTATCAATACAGTTTTTCCCTACCATTCGCTGAGAGTTGAGAAAATTAATTGCTTATGCGAACATAAAGTTGAACAGATTTGGCAAGAGTCAAACTTTTGTCATACAATGCAGTGATGTGTAAGTAACGTAACTGCATTCTAAAGTTTCAACCAAAAGTCTAGAATGTTACGTTCTATAATTTTCCTTGCTATGAGAACTAAAAAATAACTTAGCAAGACTCACATTTCTGGTTCTGTGGAAAGGGAAAGTTTTGCAATAAACCAACTCAACTAATATATCAGGTTCCCTCAGTCATCTGAAATGCTTTATGGGCAGCACAAATTGCATGTCATGACTGGTGGCTCTTGCTTAGTTAATAGCATCATTGGTTTAACCTGTGTTTAACAATTTAGCTGACATGTTCTCTGTTATGTTTGACGAGCAATTGATGAATCATGTTTTCTGTCTTTGATGTTGATTACAGAAGGTTTGATATACTAATTTTATTTGAGTTTAGAGTTTTATTAAGTTGACTAACGGGGGAAGGATCCCTCCCTTGGCTATAAGTTGTTAGGTAGATGAGACCTCTCCAGCGTGTTTTTTAACACGGGGTAGCACCCCGTTGGTCAACGAACGCTTCTGCCACTCGAGCACCGGTGGGCTGGCTCGGCACCCCTAGTTTTATTACCTGTTTGAAGTTCTTAAATTGGTTTACAGTTTTCACTATAGAGCTTTTATACAGGGCTTAACACATTAAGTCCGGGTATTTAACCTACTTGTCGAATGTTTTTTGTTTACATGTTGCAGGACTTCGTTTATTTTGCTAGTTTTAGGTTTTCAAACCACTATGATATTTATGAACTATTTAAGTTGTTTTCGCCTCTCTTATTTTGAACGATGGTGTTAAGTCAAGGGTTTTAGTTCATTGCATTCATATTAGTCATCTTTATCATTATGGGAGTATTTTATAGAGTTGCTGCAAACTAGATGTTCAACTCATCGAGCCAGCCAGAGTAACATTTTTTATTAACTTTGGACAATATCGCTTCTTATTCAGTTAGCACTAACACTCAGATTATGAGTTCACAACAAAAGAAAAACTCTACATTAAATGTACATGCAGCTTATTATCAATTAATCTGTTGTTTGGTTTCCCTTGCCCAACTGGGCCTATTGTAGTTGGCATTGGCGCATTTGCCTATATCTGCAATCCAGCACGAAGGCTTATTCGGTCAGGACTCAGGAGTTATGTACACATCATGCTCAAACCTTCTTGTAGTGAGATGTAACCTGCTAGTGCCCTATTTGTGTATCTTGGTCTCTGACATTTTGACCATATTTAAAAGCAACTGGCTTCTTGGCATGCAATTAAGTTCCCTGACGATGGAATAGCTGGTAAACTACTTGCCATTATCACTTTGGTTGGTGGAGTGTTGCACTGATTCAAATTGCCAAATAAACTCATAGCTGGAAGCCTTGACTTACCATACTAGTAGTAGTAGGATCTACTCCCCCCGTTTCAAAATATAAGATGTTTTAGTTTTGTGAAGCAAATGTATCTAGACTTCTTTTAGTATGTAGGTTCACTCAGGTTTGGAGTGAATCTACACACTAAAAGAAGTCTAGATACATTTGTTCACAAATCTAAAACATCTTATATTTTGAAACGGAGGGAGTAGAAGGCTGCGTGATTGTGTCAGGTAAGCAGATGCAAGAAGTTTTGAGTATAGCAAAGCTAGTGGAGGTTCTTTTCAGGAACCAAATACTCTTAGGCTATTTGTCACACTAAGGACTAAACAGGTAAAATCCCAGAAGATATAATTACTATGCAACTACCCAGGTTTACGTTTTCAGATGGATCTCACAATGAGATGAGTAGCTAAAAGTAAAAGATGTCAAATTAACTGGGTATCTTCACGAGATCAATCCTGCTTTCCTGCCCTGAATTGACATGATCCACTGTACACACTATGAACCCAACTAACCCAACTCTAAAGCTTTCTTGATACTCAAGTAATCCACATTACCTATTATTCTATACATGCTCGAACTCGAAATTACATGTCTGAATTTAGCAGTTTTTGCTTTTATGCTAACAATGTCATTGAACCTCAATCTTGCTAGGGCACATCATTATTCTACATTATTCTGTGCTGAATGTTCTCTCCCCTTGATGTCAGAAACACAGAATCATGTGCATATGTTAAGAAGATGCATCTGAACATTGAAGAAATCCTACCTGCCAGATGGCAAGTCATTTCTTGATTCCTTAGTCGTCTGCAGTGGTGGGGCTTTTAATGGAACCTTGACAAGACTAACTGCTGCAGCCGTTAGCTAGCATTTTCCCTAAAGGAATGTCCTTTATAGCCCCTATATTATCGTCGTTCCTCAAGAGAGGTTGATCATATGAGCCCAGGCCACCACATGGAGTCGCCGGGAGGTGGCTCTTCCACTGGCCGTGTGCTGAATTAACTGTTATTTTATCTAGAGTAATTTAGATTTGTTTTCAAAGATATCGTTTGCTAATTACTTTCTTCCTTACCATTCAGCCTCAGAGTTCAAGTGGCTTTGATAGGAATTCATCTAAGAATCTACATAAGTTGTATCAAGAAAGGAGTCATGCAGTACAACCCTTTTCACCTGCAAGTTATACCAGCTCAACCAGGGTGTGTATATTCTCCCATGTTACCCTTTTCGTTGCTTCAATGTCCTTTTCTTGTGGGCATGGTGCTATGTGGTACTGTATACTACTAGGCTTTGTTCTCCTGATTCCTCTGTTTTTTCGTTATACGTGAATCTAGTTAGAAACATGTTTAGAGTGCAAGAATGCCTTTTAGCATGCTTTTTTAGATGCATGCTTTATGAAGATATTATTGAAAATTTGAGCACAATATGTGCTGTCATTGAAAAGAAATCATGATAGCCTGAAAGTAGTAGAACACTAGACAGTATTTTAGTTTGTTTTCTGCTCTCCTGGCTATTTATTACTCCCTCCATCCGGAAATAAGTGACTCGGATTTGTCTAGATTCGCTTGTATCTAGACGCGTGTTAGTGTGTAGATACATCCGAATCTAGACAAATCCAAGTCACTTATTTCCGGACGGAGGGACTATTTGTTTAGACAAACAAAAGCATGATTTTTCTTTAGCATGGACAAGGAAGAATGAAGTTATATCGGGGTAGATTGCCTGCTTCATGAATTAGTTCTTTTTAGATAATTGCAATTTTTTCCTCATTCATTGATGCAATTCAATATGTTGGGTTTGTAGCTATGTCTTCAATTTGCAAGAATTACAGGACCAAGCACATCCCTCAAAAAGACATGATTCTTTAACTCTCCATTTATACAGGGTTCAAATATAGACCAGGCTATCAACCAAGCTCGTGCTTTGGATGTCAAGAGTAGATCAAGGGTAGCAGGTTATAACCTTAATACATCAACAGAACTATTGAAGGTTCTAAATAGAATTTGGAGCCTGGAAGAACAGCAAACTGCTAATATGTCAGTGGTTAAGGGTTTAAAGTTAGAATTACAGCAGGCACACACACATATTAAAGAACTTAAGCAAGAGAGACGAGGATACCGCCATGAAGTTGCTTCGCTAATGAGGCAGCTCTCCGAGGACAAACTTGTTCGGAAGAATAAGAATCGAGAGAAGATTGAAGGAGCCCTTTGTTCCCTGCAAGATGTAGAGGGTGAGAGACATCTTTGTTGGCATTCCGAGGATCTCCACAGGAAGTCTGGCAGGGAGTTATCTGAGATAAAATCAGCATTCCTGAAGGCAATTAAGGACCTCGAGAAGGAGAAGAAAACAAATAGCCTCTTAGAAGACCTTTGCGATCAGTTTGCATTGGGAATTCGGAACTATGAAGATGAAGTCAGCCTGCTAAAACAAAGGCATGTAAATTATGAACACAAGTTTGATAAGTCAGTGCTTCATATTTCGGAAGCGTGGCTCGATGAAAGAATGCAAATGCAGAATATTGATGTCCAGCAAGACTTGCTGCAGAAAGCTACAGTAACAGAGAGGCTGAGCAGTGAAATTGAGGCTTTCCTTCTTGCTAAAAAATCAGCTAGCTCTAAGAATAATGATGTCAAATGCATGAAATATACCAGGCGAGATTCTAGCTTACGTAGGCAATCCCTTGAGTCTGTCCATTTGAATGGCACCACAAGTGCTCCTCAGGTAGCTGAAGAAGAAGATGATGATGATGATTCTGTTGCTAGTGACTTGCATTGCTTTGAGCTGAACATGCATGGAAATGGCAACCGGAATCATCGCCATACCGGACCTCACAGAAGCGGCACAGGTAGCACGGGTGAACCAAATAGAACATTAGGATACTCGTACAGCTCAGCCGGTGAAAGTTCCCATATATCGTGTGTGCCAATCTATGCACAGAAAGACAAGGCAAGGTCTAGTAACAGCAACCCACAGTATGTCAACAGAACTCTAGAAATTAACTCCCACGGCAGCACTGGAATTGCTCCAGCAGAAGTCAGTTACACCAATATATCTCGAGGATCTCACATCGATGCTTTAAATCATAATTTGGAGGGTCGACTTGCTGATTGTCTGGGCCAGGAATCCCTTGATCATTACTCCCGAACAAGTCTGTTTTGTGAAGGCACTAACTCGGGGGATCTGTGTAATCCCCACAGTCCATCACGGCAACGGAACTACCAATCCATGCCTTCGGGCTGCGAGATATTTGAATGCTCGCCGGAACTGCCAGTAGGGGTGAAAGAGAATACCCTGAAGGCAAAACTACTTCAAGCACGACTGGAAGGGCGGCATGCCCGATTGAGGACAACAGGAGGTTCCTTATCCAGCAGGAGAAAATGAGAGTGGCACCATTCGTCTGCGGTTTCTGGGATCTGATCCTCACACAGTAAATCAATCAAAGGTGTAATACATATGGCTTATGCAGCTGACATTTCCTTCATTGTTGGTAGATCCAGTGATCATGTACATTGCAAGCTGCGTGGTACGCCTATCCTATGTAAACTGAACTTCTATGTAAATTAGCATGTTAGTTGAGGAGGCCCAGAATTCGACTTTTAGAAGTTTTTTTTTTGTCTAAGGCACTTACATGCTGATATAACCTTTTCTAAGTGTTTGCACGGCAAGTCGTATGATTATTTGGTATGTCACCCCTTCATGCTTCCGGAGAGTGAAGAGTAGTTGTATGATGACCAGCATGAAAACATGCCAGTAGTGAAATATATCTACTGGTACTGGGTGCATTGTTCATGTGAGGGGCAACTCGGGTTCACTGCAGCTGAAGTTACGAGTTAGACTGGAGACTATAAATATACTCCCTCTGCTCTAAAAAGGATGTAAAATATATTATACACTAAAATGCGTCTACATAAGAATCCAAGTCACTGGAGAAAATATGTAAAATACATTATACACACGTACACATATTTTCAAATAAAATACGCGGGTTCCTGCTTCCTTTGACGATGTACTATGATATTCTTTGATAATCTTGGTCAAAGTACACGAATTTTTAAATAAAAAATCATGACCAAGCTTAAAGGGGAAAAAAACAATCCTAAATCCAAGTTCCGACATAATATAACATCTAACTATAAAAGCACATGCTTTCCACGCCGACGCGCCTTTCCCCAATTCCGCCCCTCGACTAACCCGTTATTACTATATAACCACATTCTTTCCTTCTTCCACCTTCCTCCTTCCCCTCTCCTCCCTCGGCTTCTCGTGGGAGCCTCCGCCGGCTAGGGTTACGGCCCCACCCTTCCCGCGCCCCCTCCCCTTTCCAGAGGCGGCGGAGCGCATGGCCGGCCGCGACGCGTCCACGGCGGCGGCGGGGGAGGCGGAGATGGACCCGGACTTCGCGCCCGGGGACGGGGGGCCCAGCTTCGAATTCGCGTTTAATTCGGTCAACTTCTCCGACAGGGTGCTGCGGATAGAGGTCGTTGCCAGCGAAGACGCGCCTGGGTTCCATGAAGACGCTGGCGGAGGATCCCTCGCCGATTGGGCGCGCCAACGCAAGCGCCGTCGCGAGGAGCTCCGTAAGGAGAGAGGTACTCGTATGATTCTGGTGTAAATTTTGAATTTCCCCACGCGATTAGATTATGGATTAATATTTAATGTGATTTGTGGCTTATTTCGTAATTTATTGGTCAATTTTTATTCCTCTAGTTAGCCGACCTTTTTCTTCGAGTTTTAGTATTATGGCAAGGGAGCAGCGATAGAAGACAATACATACAGTGGCACTGAAATGTTTCCTTGGATGAATCAGTATGAAATTTGTTCAGTAGACGCATAGAAATTTATTCTCTACACGTCCAAATGGAATGCAGCAAATCTGTAGACACGTATTTGTTTGACAGAAAATGTAGGATTGGGATGAGATTGGTTGTTGGCTGATACATAGCCCAAGGATGACATCTCCATAATCCTTGGGGTGTGACTGTGCGAAGTGAGGCGTTTCAGTGCTGCGCTCATGAAATGTAGACCATATGGGTATTGTCACCCAATAACATGATTGGCATTTTTTTCGATGCGTTTTGTTATGCTCAGTGGCTTATCTTCCTTATATAGTTATCTCACATAATTTAGGGACTGTGCTTCAGCTTAATTGATGTATCTACATGCTATGTGTCAATGTTCTTCCCTTTATAGCTAGTTAAATTTTCACCTGCAGAGTTTGCAACACACATGTCAGACCAGACAAATTGCAATGAAGTTGAAGCAGAAGAATGTGATGCATATGAAGAAAACCAAGAGGAACCTGTAGCAATGATAGAAGAATCTCCACCTAGCGTTGGTCCGGATGGTATGGCAGCTGAAAGTTGTAAGTGTGATAGTGTCCTTTTAGAATGGTTTTTAGTTAGGCTATCATGAAATCTTTATTAGTACCAAAATATGGATTTCCATATTGAATTAATTTTCTTTTGAGAGTTAGGTTAGATTGAGTGAGTGACGTCACAGGAAATTTAGAGGCGTTTTTTCTTGCCTGATTGCTACATCAAATCTGCCAATTGCTTACCTAGAAAACCAACCCTTATACAACTGAATGTATTATCAGAAAATTTACAACAAATAGGAAGACCAGAGTATTATCTTCAAATGTGTATGTGGATGTAGAAATTGTTTCATCACCTCATAATGAAAATGATGATATAATCAGGCATGATCCTTCAAATATTTCGACAGAAGAAGGGGCTCTCCAGAACTCTCTGCAATCCTGTTCTTGTTATACATCTAACGTCAACATGACTGCTTTCGTTTTTGTTGACCTCTATCTCATTTTAGTTTTTTTATTGAAAAACTTAAGGTCAATATTACCGTGCTTGATATCACTTACTTTCAAGTATTACAAATGTCCTGTACCACTACCAGTATTCGATACTGGCACAAACCATAGATTCAGTAGTTAGCCCATGGTTGCCTGTTTCTCCATGTGTAATATACTGTTTGGATTCCAATCCTAGCAAGATAACCACCAACTCTGAGTTAAACCCTTGTTTCCTTGTTGGTGGCTTGAACTTGGTCTTCTACTGGATACTTGAGCGGCATGAAATACTAATTAATTACATAACATTTTAATACTTGGTGTGGTCTTTGTTACTCGAATGTTTATGTGAGGTCATGATCAGATCCTTGGTGTAAAATCTTAGTGACTCTGTTCTCTACCTTTGGCTCCTGTTTTTGTGTTTCTCTCTCTGATCTTGGTATTGTCGCAGGTGATGAAGGACAAAATATTGACTCTTCTTGGACCGTAGTGAGCACACCAGTTTTACGAGTGAATACTATTTATATCAGTTCAGCTATTCTTGCTGCAAAAAGTCAGTTCTTTTTCAAGGTAATTCTGATAACCTTCTAAGCTGTGCTGATTCTGTAACCAGTTTACTTAGTTTTCTAATAGCTTTGTGCTTCTTAGCTTTTCTCAAATGGCATGAAAGAATCAGATCAGAGGCATGCAACACTTAGGATTAATGATTCAGGTAATATGATAGCTAAAGTGAACTCGTTCTTTCGCTTCTTATAGTTGATCCAGATAAGGCACCGCGCTTATATTATTAGTTTTTTTAGTGTAAATAAAAAAAGCATCATTAACTATGGTAAAGAAAGGATCCTGTTTCCAAGTTTTCGACGCACTTTGTTTTGCTTTATAATGAAATCATGAAAGAAACTTGGAAACATGGTCCGTTTTTATTGAACTATTTCGTTGAACCTTATGGGTGCTTGTTTTCGTTCTACTTTGATCAGAGGAAAGTGCCCTTATGGAGCTTTTAAGCTTTATGTACAGTGGGAAGTTGTCAGCGACTGAGCCCACTCTTCTGCTCGATATCTTGATGGCCGCTGACAAATTTGAGGTTGTTTCTTGCATGAGGCACTGCAGCCAGTTGCTAACAAGCTTGCCGATGACCCCAGAATCTGCACTACTCTATCTAGATCTCCCATGCTCCATTTCAATGGCAACTGCAGTTCAGCCTCTGACAGATGCAGCCAAGGAATTTCTTGCCAATAAATACAGGGATTTGACTAAGTGAGTGATTTCCATCAGATTGAGCTTACTTATTCCTCTCTTTTTTCATGGAAAGTGTAGACAAAGTCACTATCAAGGGCACTCAAGGTACGGCTTGTCTGATTTCAGGTTCCAAGATGAAGTGATGAATATCCCTCTTGCCGGGGTCGAAGCCATCTTGTCAAGTAATGAACTACAGGTGGCATCTGAAGATGCCATCTACGACTTCCTGCTCAGGTGGGCACGTGCCCAATATCCCAAATCGGAGGAAAGACGTGAGATCTTGAGTTCTCGTTTACTTCCTCTAGTGCGCTTCAGTCATATGACCTGCAGAAAGCTGCGGAAGGTCCTGACATGCACTGATATAGACCATGAGCAAGCAACTAAATGTGTGACGGAGGCCCTTCTGTACAAAGCCGACGCGCCTCACCGTCAACGTGCTCTTGCAGCAGATACAATGACGTGCCAGAAGTTTGCAGAGCGAGCTTACAAGTACAGACCTCTGAAAGTGGTCGAGTTTGACCGACCCTACCCGCAGTGTATAGCATACCTGGATCTAAAGCGCGACGAGTGCTCTCGTCTCTTCCCGTCAGGGCGGATATACTCGCAGGCGTTCCATCTCGCAGGCCAGGGCTTCTTCCTCTCAGCACACTGTAACATGGAGCAGCAGAGCACGTTCTACTGCTTTGGCCTCTTCCTTGGAATGCAAGAGAAGGGTTCGATGAGTGTGACAGTAGACTACGAGTTTGCTGCAAGGACAAGACCGTCGGGGGAGTTTGTGAGCAAGTACAAGGGGAACTACACCTTCACCGGTGGCAAGGCGGTTGGATACAGGAACCTCTTTGCGATCCCGTGGTCGACGTTCATGGCCGACGACAGCCTCTTCTTCATCGACGGCATGCTGCATCTGAGAGCAGAGTTGACGATAAAGCAGCCCTCGTGATGATGCATCGGGCCGGCCGCCTGATGCTGTGCCTCTGCTGAAGTGCCAGTTTTCCAATCGTGGGTATTAGTGCCTGAAATGTCATGTGCTGCAGATATCCTCTTTGTTTTCTGAATGCGCTTAATACTATTGTTGATAGACAGTTTGGTAATGACAAAGTTGAAAAGGGCTGCAAGCCCCCTTTTCCCTTCACTTGGAAGGCTATATGTTTCCGTGTCCAGAACTCCAGATACTGAAAAGAGTTATACCAGCTGGAGACGTAGGAGATGCAACTGAAATGCCGAACGTGATCGCTGACGCCTGACGGTGCTAGACTCTGGCCAGCCAGAACCTGTGTTGTTTCCTTCTCTCCTCATTTTCAGTTTGCGTCGGGCTAGTGATACAAGTGTTTCGACCCTTGTTCAGTCATTTGAGTCTAGCTAGTACACTTATCGTCTTGGGTGATATATATATAGTAGTGCTTAAACAGTAAAACTTAAAACTCGCCCAACATTAAATTGGTGCCATTCTAGCCCCAGTTCACCTGAACTTTAATAAATCATCTTGGATGTGGATGAGCTTAGGATGTACTTACATGTTCATGGATCTGGGCCACCAGATGCCCCTTCATTCCCAACCGAGCCAAAACTATGTATGCAGGCACAAGCTGACAAACCTAGCACGCGGAATGAACCCTCTTTTTTCTTTTCAGAAACAGAAGAATCAGTCGCTGTACTATACACACGCGAGGACTCCAGCTCTACGAGACAAGGACCGCGCAGCGCCCCGCGCACCGCGCCGAGGGTGCGTCGCTGGCTAGCTCGGCGGTCGACGTCCGTCGGCAGGGCAGGGCAGGGCAGGGGGACGACGACGGCCAACGCCCCAACCGCGCCCCCCCCCCCCCCCCCCCCCCCCCCTAATAGCGAGACGCCATCCTCCCCCTTCACCTGCGCAGAAACGGTCTGTTTTCCGTGCTGTGTTTTCTATCTTTGCTGCGATGGGTGGGCAGCCCGCTGCACGTCGCTGTCCCCTGGATCCGATCCTTCCCTTGTCCGCTGCTTCTTTTGCTTGCTCGCGGCCTGCTGCTAGCTAGCTTGATTCCCGGTGTTTAAAAAAACATATACTCCACTAATAGATGCGTTGTGGATGATTGATTGTTGCCTCTGGGCTTGCCTCTGAAGGAGACGTCACGATACAGGCTTGGATTTTCAACATGGTGACCTCGGACTCGGATGGTGGTACCTCGATGGTCTGCGGTTGATTGGGCGACGGATCAGCTTCCTGATCTGCTCCCCCGCGAGAATTTCAATGGTTGGACTTCTTGGAGAAGTCATCTACGTACTCCTTTGAACATGCACATGTTTAATGCTGTGGAGCCCAGTGAAGCTTCATAACCCAACATTTGACAAAATATACTCTTTCGAAATGATTCTACTCCTATCTTATAATCTGCTAGTACTCCGTACTACTTTTCTTTTCTTTTCTCTAGAAGCATGTTTTTTAGTACTCCATTCGATCCATATTAATTGTCATTGGATTGGATGTATCTAACACTAAAACATGTTTAGATATACGTCTATTTTTACGATAATTAATATGGATCGGAGAAAGTATAGCTCCTTAAACCGCCTGGCCGATCAAAGCATCACCAACTTCATGCGGAAAGATATACCAAGAAAACAAAACCAGCCGCGTAGATAACTTGAGCTAGACGCATGAGAGAGAACATGGAGCCACAGCTAGCCACGCAATGCATGTTCTTGTCTTGCCAGGAAGTGGACAAAAAAGATCGAGGCTTTTTGTTCCGTCTCTGACTGCCCCAAACCATGGCGAGACAACGCCGCACTAGAATCATGCAGCGATGCACGAGCAGAATGTGATCAATCGTTCCGACTGACGAGCATCGACAATGCATACATGCCTAAACTCGAAGTCTATTGTAGTACTCCGTACTATACTAGTACTACCTCTATCCCAGTTTATAAGTTACGCGTATATCTAGGTCGTCCGCATGAGTTATATAATATGAATTATATAATATAAAAATTATATCATTAGAAAATATAACATTTGAAGTTTCTAATAGTATAGTTTTTATCTTATGTACCTCATGCTAAGTTGGTTAATTTATCGATCTAGAAATACGCGTAGGTCTTATAAACCGAGACGGAGGGAGTACTAATATTACCGGTACCATCGACTGTTTTTCAAGATCAATTAATTGTTAACAGGTTTGGGTGCTGCTATTTTTTTTCTTTCGAAACATTTCAGCTGGGTGTTGTTTAGTTGCACTGGTACTAGCACGTACCAAGTGCACACTGAAAAATTGTCGGTCGTTCCATGGACGTGACTTTGGTTAAGTCGCTAGGCATGCATGCGCCCATCAATTATAATTAATTACTCTTCACTTTCGACTAAAGTATGTTTAATTGTAGATAATATGTCACGTCGTGCTATGCACCGTACAGAACCAAAATTGATTGTTGAACGCCTTGAACTTTTTATTTTGACGTAGCCTTGAACTTTTTATTTTGTGCAACCACACATATTTCATTAATTGAAGATCAAATTACAATAAAAACTAAAAGACAAACCGAGATAAAATAATTATCTTAAAAAATTTATAAATAAAAGAGTAAATTTCAGTTTTAACCCTCTAGTTTTTCTTTTTTGACACTAATTACCCCATTTAGGAAACTTTCATCCTAATTAGCCCATTTAGCAAACCTTGTGCCAGGTTTTACCCCCTCTAAAATCTGGTGGGCGTTTTGACAGTCGCCATCAGATACAACGGTGGGGACACCCTACCGAAGATGGTGACCTGCTAGCGACAGCAACGGCGAAGAAATAGGCATATGTGCTGAAGCTTGGTCGATACGAAGGAAGATGCATCGCGGAGGAGAAGAAGCAATAGGTGGAAGCAGAAGAAGGGGCTGCGCTGCCGAGGACGTCCTTCTACTGATCGATGGTATTGGTAAGACCCTTCCTTGTGTTGTAGTGTATAAGTGGATTGTACTAGCCCTTTTCATCAGTTCGGACTTTTGGTTGCGTTGGCTAGTACATGAAGCTTGACATGGTATCAGAGCCTAAGGTCTCGAGTTTGAGTCCTGGCTTTCGCAATTTATCCTAAAATTGCTGTTGACTCCTCTATGTCCACGTATAGGCCTCTTGAGTCATACGTGAGTTTCACGCGCCGTCGCTCTCTTCCGGTTGCACGTGCTGACTTCTCTCCGTCACACGTGAGAGGGGGTGTTGTAGTGTATAAGTGGATTGTACTAGCCCCTTTCATCAGTTCGGACTTTTTATTGCGTTGGCTAGTGCATGAAGCTTGACACCTTGTACCTGCCATTTGCTGGGCATTTCTTCATCCTGTTACCTAGCACACGTTGCAAATGGACACAAAATGTAAATGTGAAATTTTGTGTTGTTGTAGGTTGCTGGTAGCTCCTCTACTGTTCGGTTTGCCGTCCAATGTGTTGAGGAATGTTATGGCTAGTACGTGGAAGCACTAAAAAGCAATTGTTGGAGTGTGAATGAATAGATAAAAACAATTGATAAGGAGCTGCACAAGTTCAAGATGGAGCTTAGTATAAGGTGAAAAGAATAAGATTTCCTTACCTTTTGCCCAGATTATCTTTGCAGCTGCCGTCACTGCTGCTATGTATTACGCCAACAGTTGATCGACGGTAACATGATGTTGGATGTTAGGTTCTTTTGTGGTCTTTTCGTTGCACAGATCCATTGTTAGTTTAGCCAGATTGGCTGTATCAGGCTCGACATCCGCCGAGGTGGGACAACAAAAATTAACGCCGACAGAAAACCACAAAAAAAATTGCCACCAGAAAACTGCCTACATGGCAAACATCTTTAGCTAGGGACCGGGACTCATCTGCCAAAACACTCACAAGATTTTAGAGGGGGTAAAAGTTGGCACAAGGTTTTCTAAATGGGGTAATTAGGGTGAAAGTTTGTTAAATGGGGTAATTTTTGTCAAAAAAGTGAAATTAGGGGGTAAAAATTGGAATTTACTCTAAATAAAACCATGAGAGGTTGATAAATACAAATCGATCCCTAAGTTTTTCTGCAACCAGCGAAGTCAACGGCAACAGCCCAACTCCAGCCCTGCCGAGACGAACGCCGGAAGAAACATCAAGCCTCCACCATTGCCATTATCCAAGAAAGCACCATCGCTAACGAGGCTTCATGAGTTGATGAACAGGCCCGCTGGACGCAGCGAGACACATGTTGATGTGACATGTTGACCGGGGGACGTCCTCATGCCGTCTTGGACCAAGATCCACCGCTTTCTATCTACGAAGTCGGAGAAGAATGGCAGATCCACCACCTCAGATCAACATCCTCACTCCAGATAAACCATCTCTCCCTAGCTGCCAGCATCATCGCGGATAACGACGAACGTCAGCAATACACCGAGAAACAGATCTCGTCAGATTTGAAGAACAGTGACAAGACCAAGTTGTCGATCTTAAGGACCAAACAACACACATTACCATCACCTCTGAGGCTATCGTCGGTGTGAGAGTAGAGTTGAGAAAGATTTATTTGCCCAGGTGCCGCTCCCACCACTCCAATGATGCACCACAACAAAACAACTTTAACCCTAACTACTATACGGAGGAACGAGGTCCCCCTCCCCCTTGCTGCCAGAGCAGGAAGCGGAGGATAGGAACCAGCGCTCTTGCTGGCTGAGACGGGGGAGGGAGTTGGGGTCACACATTAGGTTCAGAGATCTTGAGGTTGTAAGGTGGCGGTCATCGGATTACGTGAAGGAGGTATTCGAATCACTGGATCAGTGTGAGAGATCTTTCAGGTTCAACATCATCGCTTTTGGGTTCTGGCTTGAAATCCATCGGATTCCTCTTCACCGTAAGTCTCCTTTATGAAATGAAGAGATAAGGTAAATCTGATATCGTTTTTCCAAAAAAAAAAAGGTAAAACTGACACGATCCATACGATGTGCATATATATGGATATAATTGTAATGCATGGAGTACACATGGTAAAATGATCAAAAGAGGGACCGTCACCAAAACCATCCGTGTCAAACTTCAAAGACCATATTATAATTCATGTCATTTTAATTTTTTAGATGTTTGTTTCCTTCCAACACAATATAGTCCGCGTGGAGGACTCTCGACCCCCGCCTTCCCCGACCCCCTCGCCGCCCTCCTCCAGGCGACTAAGGGGAAAACCCTAGATCGCTGTCGCCACCCCCATCTCCTCCTCTTCCCCCTCGCCACTCCTAGAGGTTGTCTCCAACGAAGCCTGGCTGCCGATGAAGGGAGGGGCGAGGTCCCTGTTCTGTCACCTTAAGGCCCTTCCATGGCACACGAGCGGAGGCGATGGTGCTGTGTGGGGGTCGGCAGCGACGAGCCGCTAGCTGTGGATGTACATCCTTCATCGTCGGCGGCCTTTTATCCGGGAAGATCGAAGGCGGTTGGTGTGACAGCGGCCTCCTACTCCTGTGTTTTGGCCATGGTTGTGGCATGTGGGTTGGAGGTGAGGCGAGGGGGATGTCCGGTGAGATCCAGGCTCCGATGTGGAGCCGACAATGGCGGTGTCTTCCGATGTCATTACCTTGATGAATTCCTCGTTGCTGTGAATCTCGTCTCATGCCTAAGGATCCGGGGAAACTCTAGATTTAGGTACTCCTGGATCGGACGATGACGACACTTTGGTGTGGTTAACCCTCTTGAGGGCATTGTTTTGAAGCTCAAGATGCCTAAATGGGGCCAGCCAGTGGAACAGTGTACAATCTAGCGCGTCGGTGGCGGTGGGTCTTGGCGGCGTGGTGCAGCGGGGTCTCGGCGACGTGGTGCAGCGGGGTCTCGGCGACACGCGGGATGATGGCCTCGCGTAGGGCGGGGGCTCCGTTTGGTAGCATTGGCGAAGTTTATGCTAATCTTAACCATGAAGATTGTTCGGTGGTTCGACGGCAGTGACGGTTTCTTTGGCGTGTACATGAGGTATTCGTTAAGAGTCTGCCAAACCGGATGTACGCTCTTGTTTTGTCTAGAGGGTGTATCGGGGTATGCGATTGTTTCTGGTTCCTAGCTAGTGGAGGGATTTGTTTGTTTTCTGGGCGTAAGGCCATGTTGATATGATTTTCACCTATTGTCTGGTCTATAGGCGTTGTGTGGTGACTTTGGGTTTTTTTATGTATGTTCTTTGTCCGTCCGTATTGAATAAATCAATAAAGCAAGCCATATGCATATTCTTGATGCAGAGCCTGGGAGTCCATCCTCATGGTGGGCGGCGATACATGGGCGATTAGATTTTCCCTCCCAGCAGCCACCAACCGCCACCATCTCCGCTTGTTGTCGTCGCTCTGCCAGCTAGTCCACGGCGAAGATGGCAGCTTGGCCTCCCTCCTTCCTCTTTAAATCATATCCCTTCTATTTTAGCTTCATTCCTGTATGTCGCAAAGGCAGGTTGTGACGGCTCTGATCTGAATTTCATAGCGGCCTTGTCCTAGTGGTCCACATGGAGTCGTCTACCAGGAGTAAAACATGGCGGGCGAGGTCCTAGATGCAACCCTTTGCATTCGTCGTTCTACGAGTCCATGGGACGGTGATGCACCGTCCATCATGGGTTATTTCCATGGTGATGTGGCTGGCTTCCGCGAACCCTGGACTCTTCCAAGCCATTGTCCTCGAAACCGACCCGACGCATCCTCAACCGTGGCACCACTGCTATTGATGGATGCGAGTCTTGGCAAGAACAAGGACGACCTTCACCCTCAAGACACACCACTTGACCTGGTATAATTGGGCATGTCGATTACAACAAATCAATGGCAAGGTATCAGCGGAGGTGGGGAATATCAAGACATTGTTTGAAGATTTTGTTAGTCACGACGGTGACCCGACATCTCTCTTTGCAAGTCATCTTCGGTTTCGTATGCGGGGATGGATGGGTGCTTGCAACGAATGTTTGCATAGTGACATGGTTGTTTGCGTGTTGCACACATCAAGCCCATAAGAATGACTGAGCGTGAGCCCGTCGATCGGTACTTTGCAACAGTGTTCCTTACTACTACGGCAAGTTCTGATCGCTTTGGCGGGACTACTATTTCTTTTTTATTTATATCCTTTTTAGGCCGTCTGCATACTTGATATCTTGACTTGCTATGGACATGAGGTTGTTGCATATGCTGAGTAAAATTGATATATTATGGTATTAATATAATTTTTTATCGAAAAAAAATCACAGTATAGTCCACGTATCGCAGACAGAACAACTTTTCATTTTTGCCACGGTTGTGACTCAGCTTGATTGTGCCATCCACATCGGCATATCTGATTTTGTGTACGTTCAGCCCGTGGCGTCCCCGTTGGACAGTTTGGCGTGTGAAACAAGCCCTGACTCGCAAAGGCGTTGAACCACGGCTACGGCCACGGAGACGGAGCTCGGGAGCTACGATCGGTCGTCGTCGGCTCGTCGTGAAAAGCGGAATTCGAAGACGCCACGGCCGCAAGCAAAGCAAATGCGGGCACCCATCGATCGGAATAACTGGTCAGAGATCAGATCGACCAGAAAGCGATCACAAGGCGAGAAAGAGAAATAAAACTGATTAGAGAAAACTGCCAGTCGATCAGTCCTCAGTGTGAGTGAAAGGAATATGCCTCTGACCCTTTTCTCCTCGCTGAAGCTTCTTCAAATTCCCGACTGGTTAATGATCAAGCAATATGCTTCGGACTCTTTCTTTTTTGAGACAACAACTGATGGAATTTTAACATTGACGAAATTAATTATAAGCGACTCTATAAATAAAGAAAAATGCAATATGGTCTCAGAATATTGCAAGAAGGATCTCACACCGTACTTCCAAAACGCAATCAAGCTCATCGTCCTCGTCGTCACCAACCAAGTACAGGAACCGGATCTAGAAGTGGCACATCTTCAGACACCATCGTATCACCGCGCCGCCGTCGTCACATTGGGCTTTGAACACCGTAGGAGTGCCCACCCCGAGGGGTGAGAGCTAAGAACCTTTTCCAGACCATCGGGCAGGCATGATATGGGGAAGAACAAGCAGTACCTCCAACCGAAGATCCCCGAGCAGTAGAGCCAAACCACCAGCAGAATGCTCCACCATCTGGCAGATTTAGGCGTCGACACGTCGAGCCGCCTCCTTCCCTCGCCACCAAGGCTTGCTAGAAGAAGCTTCAAGATGCGATAGCCGCACACCACCAGAAGAACACAAACAACACTAAAAGTAAAGACGGTGGTGCCATCCCCTTCCTCTCCCTCACCACCACGACCGGCTGAGGGGAAGACAACATCATCAGCACCCCTCCGACTTCTGAACAGACCCCACAAACTCCAAGGCAGGGTCAACAGTCGACCGATCCCGGAGAAACCACCCTCCCAAGATCCGTAGATCTGAGAGGACACCGGGCCAGCAGCTCGCCGACACTGCCACAAGTGGCCTCGCCGAGATGGGGATCGAGCTCTAGCGCCCTTATTCCGACGCGACACCGCCTCCACCATCCCGACAACGTCCCTCGAAGCCCTAGCAAAAAATAAGCCGAGCCGCTACCCGGCGCAGCAGGAGAAGATCCCCCCTGCCGCCACGCCACTCGGGCTTCTCCTGGCGGCACCACCGGCGGCGGCGGCGGGAGGAGGGAATGGTAGGGGCTAGGGTTTTCGAGTTGTACGTGTAGAGGGACACCGGATCATATGCTTTGGACTCTGATGGCCAGTTATAGGCCACAACTTTTAATCTCCTTTTGAAGCTTCCGACAGAAAGAAAAATACTTATAGATAATCAGATGACAAATCAATTGCAACCCTGAATTAACAAAATACAGCGGTGTTGTTGGCTCCACTCCGACGGGCGCGCCTGACTATATGTAGGCTCTACACGACCGTTGCAGAGTGCGCGGCGCCGACGTGTAATCGCGGCCAGCCACGTTCGGCGACGGCGACGGGCTTTGCAATAATTCATATGGTTTATCTATACATGATTGTACAAATCAGATGCTATACATACTTTATATGATTGGTGATTCGAGAGCTACGTCTTAACCACGACGATCAAGCGCTTGATTAGCTAGCCGAAAATACTTGCAAGGCTACAAATTAGCAGATGCTACATGCATCAATGCATGCATACATCGGGCCCGATGGAGAGACGGAGACAGCGGGTCTCGCGCGGCCCCACACCTCCTCTGTCTTTCTCCACCAGTTCATGCGAATATGACGTGCCATCCCCCACCTCCTCCTCCTCTCTCTCAAACTTCTTTTTTGATTGATTCATCACCGACATCAATCAGGTTCGAACACGGCTCTCGTATAGTATGTACAAACACATGCTTTGCAGTTCGAGGTACGAAGCTCACCTAATACTCAGGAGATTTCCTTCGGCATTTAGATTTTGCATTCCCTTCTTCCTAAATTAATGACGCATGCTTGTCTAGATACACATGTTTTAGTGCGTGGATACATGTAAATCTAAACAAATCCGTGTCAATTCATTTGGACGGACGGAGTTTATCCCTTTTGCTAATTTTGTGTGCTGCAAGGTCCCTTCCGACAAGAGTAAGTTGAGATTGTAGTGAAGCTATGTTTATCAAGGTAACATGTATTTCTATAAGTGTTCGGAACGAGTCCAATCGGGTGGAACAGGTCTAATCTCACTTAAGATCGTGTTCCTGAGCTATCCAATCCTTAGAGCAAAAAACTCCACTTGCAATATTTTCTTATATGCTTGCAACATCATTTCCCTCACAACATGTCAAAACACGCAAAAGATTAGTAACATTTTAAACATACTCATGCAACAAACTCTTTGTATGCATGCAACAAGTCCTTGTCTGTCGCATCAAACAACGCTTGCAACACACGATGACAACATTTTGCAACACAAATGTGGCGTATGTATGGTTGCAACAAAACAAACAAGTGGTTGAAGAGTATAAACTCGTATGCAACAACGGGAAACTATAACCATGAACCTTCATTTGGGGGCACTGACCTTGCTGCCCTAGGCTCAAATGGAGTCTCATCGGCACTGGATCCCGGTGACCACGATCCCATTCCTTTCAAACTATTTTTCATGAGATCGGTACTACGAAGAAGCTCTGTTTTTTTTGTATTCAAGCGAAAACTACCATGAGGTCTATCCATTGCTACCTCTAGATACCAGAAAGGAGCAATGACGTGGTGCCGCTAGAGGAGCCATGGAGAGCAGCCGAGAAGCGCCAGGAAATGAGCAACAGAGAGCGGCGGGGCAGATGAGCCAATTGAGGAAGATACAGTGGAGGAGGGCACTGCAGCAAGATGATAGACCCATTTCCGAAAAAAAAGCAAGACTGATAGACCCATCGCAGGTTGAAGGGAACCGTCTTCCTAATATGTACCATGACCCAGATTATATAGTTCAGTACACTCATACAAACTTCCTAAAATGACTTAAATATATACACAAAAGAAATTAAGAAGAAATTGTCCTACCACGTCACCACCATCCGATCCGAGCCCATGCAGGCACGGGGGACAGTGGGCGCGTGCCAGCGTGCCACCGCTTGCCGGCCCCACCAGTCAGATCCTCCTTCACCGACGCCCGCTCGAGTTTATAGCTACCGGCTACCTCGCCACTAGTACTCCCGCCCGCTCCATTGCCACTTGCCTCCCTCCCTTGCTTCACAGACCAAACCCAACCTTTAATTCTCCATAAGCTGCTGCTATAAGTATCACCAACTAGCCGGCCGGGCACCAAACCATCACTTCACTCGCACCATCAAAGCTTCTCGCGGACACAGCGCGGTCGATCTCCACCTGCTCGCCACCAAGAACCGCGCGGTGATCCGTCGATGGCCGACAAACCGCCCATCGCTCCGCCGGCGCCGGCGTTGGCCTCCAAGCCCAAGCCCAAACCTGCTGCCGTCGCGTCTGCAGCTCCTGCGCCGGCTAGGACGGCCGGGGCGCCGCTCAAGAAGCCGTCCCTGCAGGCGCCACCGGCGATGAAGAAGCCACCCCTCGTGCACCCGCAGAACGGGCAGGCGCTTCCACTGAAGCCTCCTCCGGCGCACCAGTACCGGCAGCAGCAGCAGGGCGGCGGGGCCCCGCGGAAGCGGCAGTACCGGCACCACCGCGGCTCATCATGTTCCTGCCGCCGGGTGTGCTGCATCGCCACGGGCCTCGTCCTGCTCGCGTGCTGCCTCGCGTTCGCGGCTGCGTGCCTGGCGTACCTCTACTATCACCCGCGGCCGCCGTCGTTCCACCTCCAGCCCGTGTCCACGACGCGGTTCCGCGTGGGCAACTCCTCGGCGGTGTCCGCCATGGACGTGACCGTGGGCGTGAAGGTGGTTTCCTGGAACCCCAACGACAAGATCGTCTTCGAGTACGGCGGCGGCGAGGGCCGCGCCGCCCTGGGCGACAGCGACGGCGACGTTGCGCTGGGCTGGGCGGCCGTGGGCGGGTTCGAGCAGGCGCCCCGGAGCGTGGCCGCGGTCGGTTTCGTGGCGGCGGCGAAGGGGGTGGTGGTGGACGAGGCCGTGGCGGGGCGCGTCCGCGAGCGGTACCGTCGGCGGCAGCTGGCGTTCAAGGTGGTCGTGGACACCCACGTCGGCGTGCGGGTGGGGGCGCTGCGCACTGGCATGGTGCCCGTCAGGTTGTCTTGCGACAGTGGGATCATGGCGCCGCGAGGTGGGCCCGCCGGGACCCCAATGAGCAAGTGCCAGGTGTACCTATTTAGAATGAGATGGTAAGTCTGGTCTTCACTTGGAGTAGTATTAACTTGCTCTTAATACTTCCATGTACTAGTTGCAGTAAGTTTATGAATTCTACTTCCATGTGAAATTGTATTATAGTAGAGTATAAGACATATAGATTTCTTGTAGTGTGCACCCCACTGAAAAATTCCTTGCTTCCTGAGCAGATGATTCGAGCTGATCCATGCCCCATGAGCCATGAACCAACCACCCAACACACAAGCAAATATTCCATGGGGTCAAATGGGGGACTTGGGAGTTTAGGACACAGGCCAAAATATTAATATTCGTACGAGCGTGAGATGTCATTGTCGTGTAGTGTAGGGAGGCCTCCCTTTAGCTAGCTCTCATTTTTGTGGCACACAAGACGCCACGGGCTACAGTCTGCTGCTCTAGCTCTAGTACGTATATCGCACAGTACTGGATCATGCTGCAGACCCGTGGCTTGTAGAACAGATACGCGGCATCTGCCTTGCTTGCTTGGCGGCTTGGCGCCGACGAACGAGTAGCGAGTGAGCGGGACGGCTTTCTCCAAGCAAAAGCAAAGCCCTACCCTGCAGCAGGATTCGCTCTGTCCCTAGCTACCACACGCACCATATTACTACTATTAGGTACTCCCTCCGTTTCAAAATATAAGAGGTCGTTTGGTATCCATCATTTGGACATGAAATCCTAGAATTTATTTTGCAATTCCATTCCTATGTTGTTTGGTTGGCACGGAATTGGACTGTCATTTCATTTGGCAAATCCATTGAAATATCCTCATGTGTAAACCTGATTCCTATCTTAGACCTATCATTTCCAAATTTTGGTGGCAGCCAAACATGTGGGTGTTTTTGGAATCACAATATAAATGAAATGAATCCATGTATTCATTTTATTTCTACTAAATGAAATGGATACCTGGATGCCAAACGACCTCTAAGATGTTTTAGATTTGTGAAACAAATGTATTTAGACCACTTTTAGTATATAGGTTTATTAAAGTTTGGAGTGAATCTACACACTAAGACAAGTCTAGATACATTTTCTTCATAAATCTAAAACATCTTATATTTTGAAACGGAGGGAGCAGTAGCTTGCGCGGCCATGAGAAAATTCCCTAGCTAGTGCTCGATCTGAATGAAAATGTTCAGATGTTGTGCACAAATAGAGTATATGTTGGCGCGTCGCTGTCCAGCTTGTCCGGCACACGCCGCGGCCTACTTACTTTTGACAAGTTGCTCGCATCGCATGAATAGGGAAGACAAGAAAATCTGCCAATTCGGAGGACGAATTTGGGAAAGCCAGTAGATAGATTGGGACATTGGATCCTAGATGAGAGGAACATGATTAGCAACAACTGTACGCGCGCGAGGACCAGTATACTGTCCCAAACTAGACGCGCGCGCCCACCTAAAGTTTATTACAGGTAGAGTGATCGGCACCCCACCATCAGGACATTGTCAAATCCCTGGCATTTCTGATGAGTTTGGGTTCTAAAACATGCAGTAATTTTTTATGATTCAAGAGCTCAAAGAAACTGACCATTTTCTTTTTCATGATTCAAATTTTCTTCAGGTTTAGCTTGACCTGAAGGCATGCACATCCGGCCAGCACGTATCGTACGCGACTTCCCTGTTACTACTACAGTATACTACTTGCTTAGGATCAAGCATAGTAAGTGGTGTTCAACGCTGCGGAATCTAACCTGTTTGCGTTTTCGGCCGACGATCCAGATGATGACTTGGTGGTGATTGGTTTGCCTGTATTATGTAAGCTCCTGAAAACTCCTTCTGGACATGGAAAGAGTTAACGAAACAAGCTTGTAACTGTACAGTACTCCCAGCTCCCGATTCTTTTTTCTTGTACGTACTTATACATATTACTACATACATACCTATATGGCAGGAATGGAACGATTGTTGCTGTGTGTGTCTATGCTTCATACTTGTTACTCTAGTAGCACCTTATATTACTGTACTTAAAAAACCACGAGCTTGCTAGACCTTCTTCGGTGATTGGAGTGATAGTGTGGTGAATGATCGGACTGTTTGGATTGACAGATCAACCGTTTTTAGATGTGTTTGCAGAAAAAAAAACATTTCTCTTAGCCACATCAGCTGTCGATACTGGAACGACCGGATTGATTTTTTATAAGTATTTGCACTTCACAAAAATTTGATTCGACTGGAGCTTCTTTAAGGAAACCCAGAATAAAACTTAAAACATATTCAGCTTGGGCCTCAAAATCGAAACCTAATGGGCCACATCCGATGTTAGTCTTCAAAGCCCATGTCCCAAATCCCCATATTTCCCTTCTCTGCAAACAAGGACGTCACACTGATTCTCTCCATGTGTTACCCATTCAACATCCCCAACGACCATGGAGCTAAATAGGAGCTCATGCTCCCAGATGCTCCGATAGTTCTTCAGAGAGGCCACTTGAGCCACAAGTTGCTGGCCCATCTGTTCTTCTCCGTTGGCCAATTTTGTTTCTTAATAGGAAAATGATTGCCTTCCCCCGGACGATCATCTCGTCCGGGTTGGGCCGCTCTCCATTGTACGCGTCATATATGACGGGACCCACCACTATCGTTGTCGATGTTCCTTATCTCTTTCTTTTCTAATCCTTTTTCCCCATTTTCTTTTCTCTCCCGATGAACTCCATGAGCAAGCTCAAGCTGCTGTCCACCTCCATGCCCGACCGCGTTCTCTCACCAACGTCTCCACCTCCACCAACACCTGCTCCTCTCTTTCACCGCACGGTGGACGGGGGCAGATGCGCCCGTGCCTAGCCTTTTTTGATTCTTCTCCGGTGAGTCTGCCGGCGCCCGACATCCTGTGCCTGCTCGCCGGCGCCCGCCACCCGGAGCCTCCAAGGTCCATGCAGGTCCACACCTCCCCGCAGCTGCAAGCCCTCACTGCCTTCCTTCGCTACAGGGGGAGGCTGACATTGCTACAGTAGACGGCCAAATCTGCTACAAGCTTGGACGCCATGGCCGCCGCTCCTGCAAGTCCTCAAGGCCGCCTACAAAACCTAGCCTCTGATTTTGTTACATTGATATTTTTTTTGCTATCTCTGTTTTTTTGTTTTGCTACAATACCATAATTTTTTTGCTACAAGTTCTCCGACGAGGTCTTCCGGCTAAATTCTCCGGCGATGTCTCCGATGAAGTAGGATTTTTGCTATATTAGAAGAACTTTTTTGCTACGACCGTATTATGGTTTTGCTATAACAGTGTCAACGTTTTGCTACAAGGTCTCCGACGAAGTTGGTTTTGCTACATTAGCATAATTA
The DNA here is from genome assembly GCA_916181665.1 of Avena sativa. Classification (NCBI taxonomy): domain Eukaryota; kingdom Viridiplantae; phylum Streptophyta; class Magnoliopsida; order Poales; family Poaceae; genus Avena; species Avena sativa. Next base: position 80,546,397 of record OV702284.1, read on the forward strand.
TTTTTGCTGCATGGTCTTCGGCGAGTCGTTCTATTTCTGGAACGAACCATATTTTTTGCTTCGGAAGCAAAAGCGGGGACATATGTAGCAAAAATAGGCAATTTTGCAGCAAAAGCGGGATTGGAGGGCTTTTTTTAGGACACGTGGCGCGAGGAGAAGCAGGACGATGGGAAAATCCCATCGTCCGGGGGACGCAGAGCATTGTCCTTCTTAAAAAGCATTTCGTTCATCCTTCTCAAAGGGTTTCGTTCCACTATATTAATAGCAAGCACGCGGTATAATTGTAGGGGGCATCAGCACAATCAAACCCAAACAAAAACAGAGAGAAAGAATACAGAAACTAACAACGCAAGATCGACGAAACGATGATGACCTGCAGCTGTTGCGACCTCCGGATAATTCCCACCATGCTAATAACACTCCAAAGTACCATTACCAAGAAACATTTCAATATGGCTACAACGACGATGACACTGATGACCGGACTGGTCCTATAATTTCCCCTGATACATGAAGAGGAGTGAGGAAGGGGTACATCCCACACCCTTCAGGAGGGAATGATGGAGCCTGCAAGCGTCACCGTGACGGTGCCAGCCAGGCTAACATGGATTTCTTTCGAGCCCCAGAAAACCACATCCCCACACGATCTGTTGTGCTCCACCAAACTCGCTGCCCACCAACATGCACCACCACAATATTGCGGTCACCATCGTTATCTCACCATGGCCAACATTGCGAGACTTCGGACCAGGAAGAGAACATCCAGGAACAAGGAGCGGCAGTACAACAACCATGCGAGAGGGACCAGACTCCACCGCAATTGGCAATAAATGACCAGACACAACACCAGGAGCAAACCAGGCCCACCTAGGCCTGGTCGAGCCCAAATCAGGCCCGTGAAGCTCATGTAGCCACACTGCTAAAGGTGTGCCGCCAACGCCGACCCCCCCAACAAGAGGTGCTCCTCTGTCCACCGGAGACAGCGCAATCAAGCCTAGGCTAGGACCGCCCTAACCCACATGGGGCCCAAAGGGCCTAGATCTAGGTTGGGGGTGCTGTTGTGCCTGCCATTGCGCCACCTTGTAGCCAAGTAGGTGTGTCATCACCTCACCACCACTTGAAACCGACACCGACCCAGCATACGCCCCGCCAAGTCGCTCGCCCTCGAGCCACGCCTCATGCGCACTGGTAGTAAAGAAACCACAACCACCAGCCCCGCATCGAACCCACATCATCCTCGCACTAGCAATGCCCATTTGTGCCCGTCGATAGCGATGGGAGGGGTGGAGGATGGAGAGGCTCACAGCAGAGAAGAGTGCGCGGGGGTCACCCTGCACTACTAGAGAAAAGGCGATAGGAGATAGCACTCTACAAGGCACATATGAAACATATGTGTCTCGAAGAAATATACACGACGCACATACAAGTCATGCGCCTTGTATCTTTTGTTCTTCGAGACACATTCCTGGACCGATGGGTCTTGTATAGATTTTGTACATACCATATTGGGCTGGCCCCCTTATACGAGACCCATATGGTCCATATGCACCCTGTATAGTTTTGATGTTCGAGACGCATCTGGCCTGTATGCGCCGTGTGCATAGTGTGTGGGCCCAGGGCACACAGGTGCCTAGGATTTCGAGATGCACCTGGCGCATCCTGCATAGATGCTTCTTGAATGTCCCGGCACCACCTTTTTGGCACATGAAGCCACCTTTAGGTACCTACCGCCTCCCATTTTAGTCCACTTTCTTCACCTCCACAAGGGAGATCTGGTCGCCCCCTTGTCCTCCCCACCTCATTTCCTCCATTGTTTCACCATCGAAGCTTTCTAAACCTCCATTGGTTGACACAAATATGTAAGTGAAATATCCTGCACTTCTAGATCTATAAGATCTCACTTGACTTCTCCTCCAGCTCTCCTACTCCTAGTCGTCGTTGGAGGAAGCGTGAAGGTGTTGTTGCATGTATACACGTTCTTGGCAACACTGACTATGATTGTGTTGTGCTTCCTTTCTTTTATGCAGGGATTTTATTTGGGTTGCCAATGTTTTGCCAGAATGTCGATTTATTTCCATTTCGGTGAATTTCTAGCACTCAGCGGATGTCCCCTTTTAGGATAGGTCATGCCGATTTTTTCCGGCGATCGACGTCCATGCTCTAATTCTCTTGCTCTTTACACCGCACATGTGACCATGGTCCGACCAATAATGAGCACATCCCTCTTTGATATGTGGATGAAATGCGTGAGAGCAGACATGACCCGGAATAACATGGAGATAAGATGTCCGTGTTGTGACTGCAAACTGAGGTATTTGATAAGGCATGATTGCGGAGTGTTGGAGTCGTACCTGATATGGCGTGGTTTAATGGATGGTTAATCTCGGTGGATGCGTGATGACGAAGATGATGAGGACATCAATAGGGCTCCGCCAGGGAATGAGGATGTCAATAATGGTGCGGCATCAAATGGTGAAGACGAAGATCAAGATGCCGGGGCAGATCATGAAGATCAAGATGCCAGGCATGAACATGAAGATCAAGGTGTTGGGCATGAAGATCAAGATGTCAGGCATGAACATGAAGAACAAGATGTTATGCATGAACATGAAGAACAAGATGTCGGGTATGATTCAGGTTGGGTGCAGGACCCTCATGTCCAAGAGCTGCTTCTCAAGGAGACGAGTAACGCCAGATCCGCTGCTAGAGAGAAAGCCAAGCTGGAGAAAATGGAGAATGTTGGGGGATGAACCCAGGTAGGGTCAAGCTAAGGTAAAAGAGCAAAGCCCTCAAGGACCTAGGTCGGGTAAAAGAACGACCCGACCGAGTTATTTAAAGGCCGGCCGGATAAGGCCGGGCTTGGTACGACTCACGCAAGTAAGACCTGACTCGGCTGACATACGGGTTATGTTGGCGTACCGTTATTACACTTCGTATATGTAGGTTAGGGATTGGCCGAGTCATACAAGGCGGGGCCGGGTCACGAGGAAGCTTGCTCTAGAAGGCGAGGTCGAACCCTGAAGTCAACACTACGCAATGTCTCTTCCTCAGGAATCTGTACAGTGCCAAGCGCTACGGACAAGAGCCAAAGGGATAGAGGAGCAGGAGAAGGTCATGGAGGTGACAGTCCTCGAGCCCGAGGATCACATGTCCTGGGCTGGGTTATTTCCACCGATAGAAGCGAGACACGGAAAGGCTCCCGCCGAGTTACTATATTGGGAAAAGCATATTCCATGAATATGCCGTCCACATTAGCCCTAGATGTAACCTGGCCACCCCTTTATAAGGTGAGCCAGGGCCTCCTGAGAGGGGGATCGATTCATTTTCCACTTAGCACTAGCTGTAGCTTCTTCTTCTTCTTACTCTCGCTCATACAACTCGAGGAGCAAGTGTAGCATTAGTGGTATTGAGTAAAGATCTAGTTCTTGTGTTCTGTATGTAGAAATCACTGCATCTTCCCTCCCTGGATCCTACTATCGCACATTGTCCCCCAACTTAAGCCTACCCATGGCATCTGTCGTGCCACCACCACGACATTTGGCGCCCACCATGGGGCCATCAACGGTGCCAGCTGGAGTCAAGATCTGGACAGGAAACTTCATCAACACCGGCGAACGCATCGTCTCTGGCTTAGTCCAGAGATTCGACCTCTGGGACTATGTCAGCGACAATGCAGGCAACTTCGGAGCAAGGCCACCCCCACACAATGATATCTTCATCAACCTTGGTGCCCACAAGTTCTACATCAGCGTCGACACATCACGCGTCTACCCGCAGCGAGTCATCCTTGCGAGAGAGCCTCCCCTCAGTGTTGCTAGCGTTCAGCGTACCACTCTCCCCACAGGCATCATCGAGGTGATGATGACTGCGCCCGCACCAGCAGCAGGCGCAGGATCCAGGACAATCAAGAACCCGGTAGCAGCAGACCCGACGACAGCAAAGCCGACAGCAACAAAGCAGGCAGCGGCAGATCCGGCAGCAGCAGAGGCACCCGAGGTTCGTGATGTAACCCCCAAAGCAGCCAGAGCTAGATGGCCGCCTTTAGAAAGACCAGAGAATATCTTGCAGGCATCTATAGATAACCTAACGATGTCTGTAGCTCCCATTGTGAACCCGACAAATGCATAGGCCGAGTTAGAGGAAACTCGGTTAAAAATGTTAGAAGAGGCTAAGAAGGTATTTGTGCTGCATGAGTCCTTTAACCGGACCTTGCGTGAATATGTAGGGCAAACAAGTTAGACACTAGCCCAACTCGGCTAGATGGTGTAATAATGAAGGGAAAAAACCTCCTTAGTGATATTAATAAGGAGCATGAGTCTCAGCAAGGTGATTTGGCTAACCTAGGGCTGCCGAGGTATAGTACCCCGACAAAGAACCTCATGGCGGCAAATGTCGTAGATTTAGAGTTGGAGGGCTTAACCGACGAAGCCCAACAAAAGCAATAGGAAAGAGTGATTGAGCTGGTATGCATAGCGAACCGGCAAAATGAGGAAATACTCTGGAATAACCCGGCAAAGCCTGGGGGATCACATTTGGTTCATTCAGCTGGAGCTGCCCGACACTATTAGCTGCCGCGGCATCTTCACCCGGAGGTGGATAAAGAAAAGATAAAGCAGTAACCTCAGGAAGAAGGGACAAACAGATGGTCCCATATGATCCGGTTGTGGCTTGTCAAGAAAATGAGAGCCGAGGCAATGGTAGCCGAGCTAACAGTAGGGAGAGAAACCTCGATCACGACAACAGAGGTCAGGGAAATCACGGGCGATGAAACCTTGATGAAAATAACCCGGCGGGAGGGAAGCATTACCCCCCCCCCCCGCAAGATCACCAACCGAGGCATGAACCTCGGCAAGGGAGGGACGCAGGACAGGTTCCGCATAACCCGGTGCAAAACAGATACAATGATGGTTATTCGGAGATGGAGAATGCCGGATTTGCTAGGCACAATCACCATGTGGTGGAAGAAATAGCAGCATATAGAGACTTGCAGCTGAATGATGTGAGGTTGAAGCTCGACAGATTATACATATCTGAGCTATTGGAGGAGCAAGGTCCTCCAGGTCCGGCATGTTTCGGACCCCGAATCATGAGGGAACCACCCGTTCCAAACTTCCAATTGCCTAGAGGCACGAAAACATATAACGGAAGTACAAAGCCACAAGATTGGTTAATAGATTATGCCACTACAGTGAAAATTGCTGAGGGCAACTTAAGATGGGAAGTAAGATATGTTCCCCAGATGTTGGAAGGGCCGGCTAGGGTATGGCTGAATAACCTACCAGCAGGAAGCATCAATTGCTGGTTGGACTTTGAGGAAATGTTTGTCAGCAACTTCACCAGCACGTATAAGAGTCCGAATGGACCTCAATAGCTTGCAATGTGCAAGCAAAGACCGAATGAGACTGACATAGAATTCTTGACTCGGTGGTGTAACCTCAGAAACTCATGTGAAGGGGTAATTAAGTTACAGGCGATTGCTTGGTTTGCACAAGGTTGCAGGTATGTGAGTGTGTTATGGCAAAGTCTGCAAAGAGACATGCCAACTACGTTGGTCGAGACAATCAGAATAGCCGATTCATATGCTCCGGGTGATCCGACTCATCCCGAGCTTATGTCGGCGGAACAACATGAGCAGCATGAGCACTACGCAAGTGACAGTGCTGGATCATCCAGGAGAAGTGAGTTCTAGGTAGAAGAAGAGAGGATAGGTCGGATTACAGATACAATTCGAGTCAGGTAGCAGTAGTGACTCAAGATCAGCCGAATGCAGGGAGCAACCAACGCCAGAAGAACAACTCTCGGCAGTGGACACCGAGGAATGATGATAAAAAGCAGTGGACTCCGGAGCAAAAGAAGCAGTGGCAAGAGAGACCGAAGTATACGTTTGAGTCGATGATGGATCAGCCATGCAAGTTTCACACACCAAACCCGGCAAAACTGGCTAACCACACAACTCGTTAATGTGCATTGATGAATAATGCAATGGGAAACACAGGACCACCTCAGTCACATCAGCAACAGCCACACCAGCCACACTAGCCACAACATCCACATCTTACAGGGGGAAATGCTCAACAATTGATGCTGCCTCCACCACCTCCGAGATACGAGAACAATGATTGAAGGGATGCAGTTCACCATGTCGCTAATCAAGGCCAAGATAATAAAGGAAACCCTAGCAACAATGGGTGCAATGAATATAGAGAGCACCATCAGTCATACTGTGTGTTCACCACGGAGCAGCAGGATAAACAGAGTGTCCAGTGCCGACATATGGAAGTGAATGCGGTTATTCCAGTAGTTCTGAGGTATATAGACTGGTCGGATCAAGAAATAACCTGGAGTATCAGGGATCATACCAAGATCATGCCAAACCCCGGGTCATATGCTTTAGTGCTTGACTCGACATTTGTCGGGCCGAGCATCAATGTGAAGTTGTCAAAAGTTTTGATAGATAATGGCAGCAGTATCAACATCATGTACAATGACACAATGCACAAGCTCGGCATTTCACGGAATATGCTTCAGTCGACCAGAACTACTTTCCACGACATTTGTGCTGGGGTTGTCCTGTGAGCCAATCGGAAAAGTCCGGGTAGATGTGTTATTCGGCACAAGGGAGAATTGTAGGGCTGAGAACTTAGAGTCTGAGGTAGTGGATCTGGAAAACTGTTACCATGCGTTACTCAGACGGCCAACCTTGTCAAAGTTCATGACAAGTTGTCACATTAGATACTTGAATATGAATATGCCCAGACTACAAGGAATAATCACTGTTACAAGAGACTACAGAAGATCGATGGAATGTGCCTTGGCCGGGTCAAATCTGGCCGAATCTTTGGTAATTGCAAGAGAGATAAGGAGAATTCAGGAGGTTACAGCTTTAGCTCAGTCGGCACATCTCAATATTCCGGCACTTGCTAACCCCCATGGAAGTGTGTCCTTCTAGCCGACTAAGGAGACAAAGAAAATCTAGATTGATGATCAGTTTCCAGAGCGCACCGTTACAATTGGTGCTGGCCTGAATGATAAATAGGAAAGAGAGCTCACCAGCTTCCTCCGTGAGAATTGGGATATCTTTGCGTGGTCCACTCAATACCTGCAAGGTGTACCGAGGGAGTTAGCTGAGCACTCTTTGCATGTAAGGCCAGGAGCAAGGCCGGTGAAGAAACCTCTCTGCCGCTTCGCCGAAGACAGGAGAAAAATAATTGTTAATGAGATAGCTCGCCTCCTCGTAGACGGGTTTATTATGGAGGTTCTTCATCCGAATTGGTTATCTAATCCGGTGTTGGTTGAGAAGAAGAGGGATGATCCGAATGTAGCTGTAGTTTGGCAAATGTGCATCGATTACACAAACCTGAATAAGGCGTGTCCTAAAGATCCTTTTCCTTTGCGTAGGATAGACCAGGTTATTGGTTTGACCGCAGGATGTGAACTCTTATCATTTGTAGACGCGTATTATGGTTTCCACCAGATACCGTTAAACCCGGCTGATCAAATAAAGATTGTGTTTATCACGCCGTATGGGGCTTATTGCTATCGTACCAAGCCGTTTGGCTTACGCAATGTAGGGGCCACATATCAGAGGTGTATGCAAAAGTGCTTGCACGATCAAATTAGCAAAAATGTCCAAGTATATGTTGATGATGTGGTGATAAAAACCAAAGATGTCCATATGCTCCTAGACGATATCTGGCAAACATTCGCGAATTTGAGGAGATTACGAATGAAGCTTAACCCAAAAAATTGTACCTTTGGTGTACCAGCCGGCAAATTACTCGGTTTCCTTGTATCTAGCCGAGGTATAGAGGCAAATCCGACTAAGATTCGGGCAGTGGAAAGAATGGAACTGCCGAAGTGTCTTAATGATGTGCAAAAATTTACCGGATGCTTGGCGTCCTTAAGTCGGTTCGTAAGCAAGCTAGGGTAAAAGGCATTGCCCTTATATCAATTGATGAAAAAATCAGATAAATTTATTTGGACTCCTCAGGCCGATAATGCCTTTCATGAATTAAAGAAAATGTTAGCCTCTGCACCAGTCTTATCCTCACCATTGTCAAAAGAGCCGATGGTGCTCTACATAGCAGCGACTAACTGAGTCGTAAGTGCAATAATAGTGGTTGAGTATGACGAGGAAGGTAAGTCGGTACAGAGGACGGTCTATTACCTAAGTGAGGTACTATCTGCCTCGAAGCAAAATTATCCACACTACCAAAAAATGGCCTATGGTGTATACATGTCGACTAAAAAGCTGAAACATTATTTTGAAGAACACCCTATCAAGGTGATCTGCGAGGCAACAATAGCCGAGATAATGAGCAATAAAGATGCAAGCAACCGAATAGAAAAATGGGCAATTGAGTTATCCACCTAGGTATCGCAATTTGATAGACGAGATGCGATCAAATCTCAGGCAGTGGCCGACTTTTTTGTCGATTGGGCCGAAATGCAATATGAACCCCCATTGCCTAATCTAAATTATTGTACGATGCATTTTGATGAATCTAAACTGAGAAATGGGTTAGGAGCCGGGATAGTGCTAACCTCACCCAAGAAAGACCAACTGAAGTATGTGCTACAAATACACTTTGCTGCATCAAACAATGTAGCCGAATATGAAGCACTTGTTCACGGCCTAAAAATGGCAAAATAAATTTTCATACGTCAGATTTTATATTTCGGTGTTTCGGACCTAGTAGTCCAACAAGTATCAGGTCACTGGGATGCACTAGATTCAAACATGGACTTATATAGATTCCATGTGCAAAAGATTAGTGGCTATTTTGATGGATGTGAATTTCATCATATACCTCGGGCAGAAAACGATGCCACAGATACCTTGTCAAAACTTGGTTCGATCAGGCAATCGATCCCACATGGTATCTCTTTATAGCACCTGGGAAAACCATCAATCATACCTTCCCCAGAGTCTGAGTCAATCCATATCTCAGCAGATCAAAGATCCGAGATAGTCCCGATGGAGATAGATAAGAGGAACGGGCCAAGTAACCCGATGACTGACTCGGCAAACCCGGGGACTGAATTGCAAGACTCGGAGACCGGTCAGAGTAATTCGGTAGAAATTATGTAGGGAGAAGCAATGGAAATTGATGAGACAGTTACCCCGATGCATGAGGTACCAGAATGGGAACGACCAATACTTCTATTCCTCAAAGATGAGATCTTGCCGGATGACGAATTCCTTGCTAGGAAAATTGTGAGAAGGGCAAAAGCCTACACAATAATAAACAAAGAATTGTATAAGAGAAGCGTAACAAGTGTGCTACAAAGGTGTGTTACCCCGGCAGAAGGGCAAGAAATCCTTTTAGATATATATCAAGGAGAATGCAGACATCATGCTTCATCCAGAGCCCTAGTGGCCAAAGCATTCCGGCATGGGTTTTATTGGCCCAGTGCATTAAAAGAGGCACTATAATTGATGAAGAAATGCAATGGTTGCCAGAGATATGCCAAAAAAAATCACATGCCTTCGTCCGAATTAAAAACAATACCCATCACTTGGCCATTCTCGTATGGTGCCTGGACATGGTCGGACCATTTAAGCCGGCTCGGGGTGGCATGACCCATATCTTGGTCATGATGGACAAATTCACAAAATGGATAAAGGTAAAGCCTATAAGAAAATGTAATGGGTCACAGCTGTGAAATTCCTTAAGGATAACATCTTGAGGTATGGATACCCGCACAGTGTCATTACAGACAACTGTACAAATTTCGCCGAGGCAGCTTTTGCTCTCTTCTGCCGGGATAAGCACATAAGACTCGATGTGGCATCGGTAGCACATCCTGTGTCGAATGGACAAGTGGAAAGATCAAATGGACTTGTATTGTCCGGGATAAAACCCTGGCTCATAGAACCACTGCAAAGGTCGGCATAGTGTTGGATTGAGGAACTCCTGGCCGTATTATGGAGCCTGAGAACCACTCTGAATAAATCAACAGGCTACACACCATTCTTTCTTTTATATGGGGCAGAAGCTGTGTTACCAGCCGAAATAGTGCATGATTCGCCTAGAGTCACCCAATACACAAGCGCCGAAGTAAATGAAATATCTCGGCAAGACGATGTTAATTTATTAGAAGAGGCAAAAGAATTGGCATTGTCCGGATCATCCATATATCAACAAGATCTCAGACGCTATCATAGGAAGAAAGTGAATCCCCGAGTCTTTCGGGAGGGAGATCTAGTGCTTCGGCTCATGCAACGCACAGTCGGCATGCATAAATTGTCACCCCCATGGGAGGGCCCATTCATTTTGAGCAAAGCACTGCATAATGATGCATACTATCTCATAGATGCTCAAGCACCTGAGAAGAATAAGGCGGACAAGTCATGAGATGAGTCAAAAAGTCCATGGAATGTAGCTTTACTCCGTCCCTTGTACACTTAGAGGAAGTGTATTGTATCCCGTACTATCATATGTCGGAAATGAATTAATCAATGAAACTTCGACACCTCGAACTATGACTCGGGGAATGCTTTATCTTATCTGTTCTAATCTTAGACATCCTTCGTATGTCGGCTGGCTTATATGCCCAATTCTTAAGTCGAGTTAGTAATGTGGTGGCAGCAAAGGCTGATTCTTCAACTTACTATTGTACGAAAAGGGGCTTCATGGTAAGCAAGATAAGAGCCAGCGAAAACCAAGCACACAAAAAACTACTAAGGAATGGATTTTACGCGAGCCGACTCATGTTTTAACGTTTTATAACCTCTATGCTTTCCGTATTTTGTTGTTCTATGCGCTCATTTTAAACTATAGTTTATAATTCCTAGGAATAGGTAATTCGGTCTATTCATCTCGGACCCATAAGTTGAACACCGCAAATCATAGACGCGGGCCGAATAATTGACTTAGAATAATAAACAACATGAAATTAAGAACAACATCTAAAAAATTCTGAGTTATACAAACCACATAGTACCAAAAGAACCAAATTGTCGTATACACCATAAACCTGGCATACCGGGGACTTAATGAATACAAAGTTTTTTAAGTTCAGGCAGTGGTCGCTGACGGGTCATCAGTAGGCGGAGGAACGGTTGCCTCAGGAGTAGGGGTCTCAGAAGTGGGTGCCTTGGCCGCCACAGGAGGAACTTCAGCCATGACCGAAGCAGTAACTTTGGGAGCAGGGGTCTCTGGGGTTAACTGGGCCTCAGCAGAAGTTACCTCGGCTTCAACTGAAGTAGCCGCGACATCTTGAACATCAGACGTTTTGCGCAAAACCTCGCCCTGAGCTTGAGAATCCTCGGTCCCCTTAGAGGAAGACCGGGCCTCAACCTCATTCTCTGAGTCATCTCCCGGTTCATCCGAACTAACAGACTCTTCTTCAGAATCTTCTTCATCCCCAGAGTCTTCCTCGGATTCATCATCTTGTGCTTCCTCAACATTCTCTTCGGCTTCACTTGGAAGGAAGCTCGGCCCCTCTTTCCATTCGTGAATGTTGTCATACTCGATGAGTTGGTAGGCACGAGCTTGGAAACGAGAAATGTGATCCGGATTGCTGATCCAAGGGGAGCCGGCGTGCAAATTCATCAAGATATCGAGAGAGAGAGATATTCTCGTACCATGATAAGACAACTGTGAGCACCATATCAGCCCCAAATCGCCTTGCAGATTCCCTCCAAAGATTCAGCTGAGCCTGATAGTCCATCAGTTTATCCGCAAGAACTTCGACCTTAGTAATTTTCGGCTCGTTCAGCCAGAGTACATGAAATACCTGGATCGCCGTGTCCACCAAGTCTTTGCCGAATGTCTTCATGGGCTTAAGGGCAGCGGCGACACTGATCAAATAATCCTCCATGGTGTATTCTTGATCCAGATCGTTGGGGACACCTCGACGAGCTCGAGCAGCCACCACGGCTTTGTTGCTCACAGGTACAGCCTCCGGGAAATAATCTATGGACGAGACAAAACATAAATCAATACAAGCGGTCATCAAATATAGTTCGGCCATGGGCCACTAGATAAAAAGAGAGAACTTACGAATGATATATTGCCACATCTGGTGAAGATCGGCAACCCAGCCGACTCTTTTCTTCCCAAACCGAGCAATGTCATATGTGAGGGTCTTGTTTGTTGACTCGGCTGCGTCTAGGAGCTCTTTATTTTTATGAAGCTAGAGAGTTAGCCGATTCTTCTCGTCGGAGAATTCTTGGTCAATCTTCTCCAGGTCAGATTTTTATGCATGTTTCAAGGAGTTAACCTCGGCACGAAGCCGAGCTATCTCGTCATCCTTCTCTTTCAGCTGTGCCGAGTGAGTTCCTACTTGTTCTAGAAAATACAACATCATATCAGTTACGAGTACGCACTCTTGATACGATGCTGCAAGGCTTTGTAATTTGGCTGAGCCGAGTGAAAAATATTAAGATACTTTGCAATAATTCAGATGAGGAAAGAAATGAGTGGAAAGAGCATGGACGACTCACCTTCAAGATCGGCAACCTTCTTCTTGAGCACAGTATTTTGAGTGCCGACTTTGGCTGAACAAAGACAAATCAAAAATTGACTCAAAAACAAAAACCCGGACAAAAATTTCAAAATACATAGCAAGTAGCTCACCAGTTTTCTTCAAAATAGGCACCAGTCTATCATACTTGGTCTACATCTTCCTATGAGCAAAGAGCAGTTTCTAGAACTCGGCAGTACGCCGATTATGAGCAACCTAAGATCACAGAGCGTTATATAGGGAAAATATTCAAAACTACAATAGCAAAATCTGAATCAAATAAGAACTTGACTCGGATCTAGGTGACTGGATATTCGAAGCTAAACCTTAAAGATCCAAGCCAAGTAGAACTTGACTCAGATATAGGTGGCTGGATATTCAAAGCTAAACCTCAAAGATCCAAGCCAAGTAGAACTTGACTCGGATCTAGCTGGCTGGATATTTGAAGCTAAACCTAAAAGATCCAAGCCAAGTAAAACTTGACTCAGATCTAGGTGGCTCGATATTCGAAGCTAAACCTAAAAGATCCAAGCCAAGTAGAACTTGACTTGGATGTAGGTGGCTGGATATTCGAAGCTAAACCTAAAAGATTCAAGCCAAGTAGAACTTGACTCGGATCTAGGTGGCTAGATATTCGAAGCTAAACCTCACAGGTCCAAGCCAAGTAGAACTTGACTCGGATCTAGGTGGATGGATATTCGAAGTTAAATCTGAAAGATCCAAACCAAGTAGAACTTGACTCGGATCTGGGTGGCTAGACATTCAAAGCTAAACCAAAATGATCCAAGACAAGTAAAACTTGATTCGGATCTAGGTGGCTGGATATTCGAAGCTGAACCTAAAAGATCCAAGCCAAGTAAAACTTGACTCGGATCTAGGTGGATGGATATTTAAAACTAAATTTAAAAAGATCCGAATCAACTAGAAACTTGACTTGGATCTAGGTGGCTGGATATTTGAAACTAAACCTAAAAGATCTAAATCAAGTAAAACTCGACTCGGATCTAGGTGGCTGGATATTCGACGCCAACACCTCAAACATCCAAATCAAGTAAAGTTGTCTAAAGTAATACTATTTTTTATACGCACAAATGACTAAACTTTATCAGTAGAAGCTTCCGACCGAATGGCAAATCATTCGGTCGAAAGCTCGGGGACTAGTGGGCATGCGGTACATTATATGAAAAGAATAAAGCATAGACCAAGGTATTTACCTCATTCATACTATCACTCTCAAGAATAACTTTGGCGGCCAAATGCAAGCGATCATTGACATCAGAGAGGTGGAAAGGCTTATTAATCGGATTGCCCTCGACCCAATCAACGGCATTCCAATTATTGGCATATTCCACCAAGGACCCAAGACTTCCGCCGCTCTCCGTGTGTGTTAGAACTTTGCCTTTGGCTTCTCACGCTTGTTGGGCAACAACCTCGGCCGCCGGGCTCTTATGAAGCACAATCTGTGTGCCGGCGGCAGAGGCAGGACCGGGTTTAAAGATAGTAACACCCTTGCGAAGCATATCGGCTACACTAGGTTGAGAGGAGCTCGGTGTAACTTTCTGCTGAGCTGGCTTGGGCTTGGCGACTCCGTCCTTCATGGCCTTGGCGGAAACCTCGGCGATAGATTGCGATTTAGCGGGCTGAGCTGAGCTTGGGGCAGCAATCTCCTGAACTAATGCAGCAGCACCTTGAGCAGGAGCCGAGGAAGTAGGAACCTTGGCAGGAATTGGTTCAACGGAAGTGTCCTTGGTAACATCGGTGGAAGCTGCCAGATCAATCGACTGATTCGACATAGCAATGTCGGCACCACCACAATTTGCAACCTCGACCTCCTCCCGCTGAGGTGGACTGTTAGTCGGCACAGGAGGAGGATCATTGCGAACTGGGTTCGGGACCTGGAAATCACCTTGGGGTGGTGGCGAGGGTGGCCGAGTAACCTGAGAGGTCATACTCGTACCACTCGAATTAGCAAAGAATGGAGCACTTCCGAGATAAGAAGAGAACAAAGTCAGAAACAGAAAGAGAGAAACAAGAAATGCAAATCTAGTCCGAGTAAGATGGCTTACGCAGAAACCCCGGGCATGACTTTCCACTTCGGAGGCTTCTGGGCGGATCTCTTAACCCGTTTCTTGGGAGCTGCATCAGAAGGATCCTTCGAAGCATCACGCTTCTTCGACAGAAGGGGTCTTCTGGTGAGGGGGTCCACCTCATGCACCTGACCGGCCGGATTAGCTGAGGAAATATGAGCCGGATATGCGTAAGAGACGGGCACCGCATCTACTACCTCAAGAACTTGGACGTCATCCAAGTCATCATCCTCGGTCAGTATGGGAGCCTTACCCCGAGTTCGGACAGGAGCCGAGTCAGGTTTCAGAATGAATTCTTCCGAACCAGGCTCGCTAACGTCCGAGTTATTTCAATCCTCGCTCCAGGGAAGAGCGAGGACATCATCACCCTCCACGGCTTGCTCGTCAAATTTCTGAAGAGGAAATTGCAAAGTGAGGTGGTGAAGTTAGTAACGGAACAAAATATGACTGGAGTAAAATAAAATAAGATTCGGCACCGAATTACCTTGGGAGGGGGATTATCACGAGTGAAGGGCTTCATGCCCCACTTCCAACCCTCGGCCATGTTCATCTGGAATATAGCCTGGACACGCTTTAGAATTTTCCCATCGTCAAGTTCGACGGTGGAAACTCTACTCGGATCAAGGGGACCACTCATATAGCATAATTTGTGAGAACGCCCCTGGAAAGGACAAATCCGGGAGCTGATAAAGGAGGCCATGAGATCATCGCCGCATAATTCGGCTCGAGTCAACTCCTTGAGCTAGAGCTCGAATGCCTTGGCAAGAGCGTTGCTTCTCTTCGGGGGTCGAAGTCCTAGTTCTTCTTGGTGGGCACACCGACTGAGAAAGTCGCCAGCCGAATCCTATCGACCTCATCACTATTCTTCATGTAGAAGAAGGACCTGAGCCACTTCTTACATGACTCGAGACCCTTAACTCGGGGGAAGAGGGACTTATTTCTAGGAGTAATGGAGGCGGCGCCGCACTGAGTCAACGATTTCTCAAAAGGACACAGGCTTTTGTTCGGCACAATGTTAGCTCGGATCTGAAAAATTTAGACCAAATGGCTATGGAGGGCCACAGGCCGAAGTAACCCTCAGAAGCCAAGATAAAAGCAAAAATGGGCGCAACAGAATTAGCTGGGAGATGATGCAGCTGAAGGCCGAAGAACTCGAAGAATTCCTTGGCAAAATCACTAAGGGGCAGACCGAACCCTATAGAGAAATGGTACATAAATACTACATATTCTCCAGGATTTACGATGGGCCAGGTAAACGGCAATTTACCTCGGCGGGGATGCGGAGTGTCTTGCGAAGACACTCAATCTCCCGCCGAGTGATGGTGGACCATTGCCAGGAGCCACGCTTCGGTGCAGAGACCGCGTCTTCGTCCTCGACGACGGCGATGCTATGCGAGCTCGACATGGGTTCGCCGGAAGAATCGACGGAGGAATAAGTACTGGCAGCAGGGAAAGGCCTAGATGTCCACAGCCCTGTCACGGCGACGAAGAACGTGGAAGCAACAGTGAGGAAGGATCGGAGCTAAGGCTCAGGGCGAGCGCACGGCACGGCGGTGCGAAACCAAAAAACGGTGGCGCGGTCGCGTGGAGCAAGGCTCAGCAACGGCGACGCAAGGGGGAAGAAGAAGGGGAGGGGAGTGGGGAAAGTGAGCAAGGGTTTTCTCACTCCCCTATTTATAACCACAAACCGCTAGAAGTAGTGG
Organism: Avena sativa; assembly: GCA_916181665.1. Lineage (NCBI taxonomy): Eukaryota > Viridiplantae > Streptophyta > Magnoliopsida > Poales > Poaceae > Avena > Avena sativa. The sequence continues at coordinate 80,562,658 of OV702284.1, forward strand.
GATCATGGGTGCGCAGCAGTTGTTGCGTACACGCGTGTATCGTGCGCTGGCGGTCGCGGAATGGAGCAACACGGCGGGTCACACAACACATGAGGAGATCCGACCGCCATAACCATTGTGGCGATCGGAGGGACGCTACGCTGGTGTGACCGCCCGCAGTAATTAATGTTCCCATGTTAGTGGACACTGTAGCGATACAAAAAACGAGGAAAAAGTGCAATGATTGAGACACGTAGGATGAAACTTACAAGAGAAGCTAAGGAAGTGACCCGGATAAAGAAAATTGACCCAGAGAAATGGGTCATACCTTTGAATGGATCAAGACAGGTCGAAAAGAATGACAATATATAAACTAAGGAGCACTTCAGAGAAAGAGCCGAATAAAGTATAAGTCGGTATATGCTTGGGAACCGAGTGTCTAGAACCTGCTGTAGCCTTGCCGACTAATGTCGCCAAGACCACACCAGCTTCGGCGACTAGTGTTGGGGGGATGACCCCAGGTAGGGTCAAGCTAAGGTAAAAGGGAAAAGCCCTCAAGGACCTGGGCCGGGTCAAAGAACGACCCAGCCAAGTTATTTAAAGGCCTACCGGATAAGGCCGAGCTTGGTCCAACTCAAGCAAGTAAGACCTGACTCGGCTGATGTACGGGTTATGTCGGTGTACCGTTATTACACTTTGTATATGCAGGTTAGGGATTGTCCAAGTCATACAAGGCAAGGCCGGGTCACGAGGAAGCTTGATTGAGAGGGAGAAGTCGAACCTTGAAGTCAACACTGCACACTGTCTCTTCCTCAGGAATCTGTACAGTGCCAAGTGCTACGGACAAGAGCCAAAGGGACAGAGGAGAAGGAGAAGGTCACGGAGGTGACTGTCCCCGAGACCGAGGATCACATGTCCTAGGCTCTGGGTTATTGCCACCGATAGAAGGAAGACACAGAAAGGCTCCCGCCAATTTACTATATTGGGACAAGCATATTCCATGAATATTCCGTCCATGTCAGCCCTAGATGTAACCTGGACACCCCTTTATAAGGTGAGCCAGGGCCTCCTGAGAGGGGGATCGATTCATTTTCCACTTAGCACTAGTTGTAGCTTCTTCTTCTTCCTCTCGCTCATACAACTCGAGGAGCAAGTGTAGCATCAGTGGTATTGAGTAAAGATCTAGTTCTTGTGTTCCGTGTGTAGAAATCACTACATATTCCCTCCCTAGATCCCACTAGCGCACATTGGCCCCCAACTTAAGCCTACCCATGGAATCTGTCGTGCCACCACCACGACAGAGAAATATGTGGTTCTTGCATTGTATGAAGGATGCAACAACGGTGATAACCGCCTGAATGTAACGCTCAGGGCTCTGGAGATGAAGACGAAACACAAAATGTCCGACTAATGCTTCAACAACAACATGGAATTTTGGCACGATCGTCTTCCCAAGAGGGTAAACACATGTCCTACTAGTATCGATGAGGCCAAGAAAGTCATGTGCCCTCTCAATCTACCGCACGTGAAATACCACGTATGCATAAATGATTGCATCATCTACCGGGGCGAGGATGCGGAAAAAACCACGTGTCTGGTGTGCATCACCTCTCGATACAAGAGAGGGAATAAGATCCTCGAAAAGTGGCATGGTACTGATGACTGCAAGTGCACAAATTGTTTGTAGCTAGTTTCAAAGTTAAGATATCGATCCCACATGGAGCCCAAAGGGAAGTGTTTTATGAATGAAGTCTCTGTCACACTCAAAGTTGTCATAGGTCTTCGAGTGAATTGATTGCAAGTGTTGAAATAAGAATAAGATTTGGATTAAACTGAATGTATTTAAATAAAACTAGAATGTAAACTTTAGAAATAAAAAGCATAAAAGTAAAGAACGATTCGATTGTTTGTTGTTTTCCGTAGATGATGAAGTAGGCGGGGGGAGATATAGTTCATGGTGATAGTGACTGTGCCAAGTGGATGAGTGATAAGTGTAACAATTATAATCTTATAAGTATGTGTGTAGGTGAGCAACCCATAATTATCCGGAACTCCTCTTGGTAGATTTCATCCCAACTTCAATAATCCTACTAGTCTGTTACCAAAACCATGGTCAGTCACTAGGCGATTAATATCCTTCAGGTTGCTTAGCAATTAAGCTCCTTGGATCGGACTAATGCAATAGGCATAGTGACTCCTCGTGCTCCTCGAGTTTAACTAGTTTTCCATTGATATCCCTGTGTCACTCGGGGGTCGTCGGTCTGCTAGCAAACAAGATCTTATCTATGTAGAACAAAGTATCATGTTTTCTGGGCCCTTAATTGGACAACAAGCATTAGGCATCCCACATATAGTCAAGCACACATAATATAGTAATTAAAATCAATCACAAACTAATGGAAAATATATAGGCACATCACATCTCACCAATCACTTACATCTCCCATGCCCAAAGGAACTTACTCACACATGAGAGAACAAAACATCATCGATATAATTAAATAAATGGAGTTCTTCTCGATATTACCATGGAGATCCACAATAAGAATAGAAAATCAATCCAACACAATTCTAGATGGGAAGAAACAATCACAAACCCTAATCTTGCAAGGTGAAGATCTCTCTCTCAAGTACAAGTAATGGTATGTGGGCACGGTGGCTAGGAGGTCAAAGATCACGGAGCGAGATGAAGAACGTCTTCCCCTTCTTCTTCAGATATCTTCTTTCTCCCTTCTGGATGGAACAACGGCTGCTGTGTTCTGTTTTCGCAACTGGCCTCTTCATGAAAGTTGTTCCTTTTGACAGGGCGAAGGCGGTGGCAACTATACGACCGGAAAAATATTCCCGCCGTATAGTTGGTCGTTAAACCTTCTGGTCGCCTTCCTCGATTGCTTCCAAAAATAGACTTGCTTGTTTTTGCCTGAATATTGTATTTTTCTTGTTAAAATGCGGTGACCCAGCATTCCACTACATGATGTAGTACACTATAGTCATTGACATAACATCAATTAAATACCGTTCACTAGTATTACATCCCTCAGAGTGGTACAACAGAAACACAGCAGGTCCAAGACATGACTATAGGTTACAACTCAACTCTTTACACAAGATCCAGAGAACACTCTAGGATAAAGAGAGAGAAAGAAACTTCTTACAAAGAAGAATCAAATATAAACAACTCAAAAACTATCATACTATTAAGGCTAGTATCTTAACTAATGGTCTGGCATTGTTGCTATCACAATATACTACAGAAATAGGTTCTATGGCTAGATATTATATTCCTATCTAATTAGTAACTTCGTCTTCACTTGAGTTGGTGTATATGTTGACTTTCTTGACTTCATTGAAGAGATTTAGCTTTTGATGATGATTCCCGGAGCATGACTTGATGTAGACGTCGTCTTAATGGCTTCAGAATCTAGCAAGGGTTAAGAAGATACGTTGAGTACGAGCGTACTCAGCAAGTTCACTAGAAAATGAGTGTTTGATGCACTATATCTATAGCCACAGACCATAGGTCATAGGCAATGCAAGTTTTCATAAACATTTCTTCAAAGGTTGCTTTTATTCTGAAAAGCTATGTCCAATCCAAGCCAATCACTGCCCTCCAAGTTTTCATAAACATCCGAGTTATATGCTCGTTCACACTTCCTTGGTGTGAGGCCCAGACTAAGATCCAAGCCAATCACTGCCCTCTCTGTGACCCCATATGTTTGCACGATCCTTCGGCGCCGGCTCACCTCCGTTAAGCCCCCTTTCGGGCAGGATAAAACCCTGATGAGTTCCTGAAGACTCTATGACCTGGTGATGCCTTGGCAAGTACCATATTAAATGGACTATACCACTATACACCATTCATAGATAATCTAGACACCAAAAGTGTGGGGCGTAAGGGTGCCCACCCATATGTTGGATCCGCACAAGGAATCACAATGTCACGTTAAGGTCGTCTTGCCTCCATACGAAGGGAAAATGATACAGCTGACTTCTCCGTCCCATTCCAAATCTCATGGTTAACGCGTAATATACGACACAAGAATCACTGGCAACATTGGTTGTTAAGTCCTAGATAATATGTTCCTTTACCACCGGCACTTTCATAGTAAGTTATTACCTCATGGTAAATAATCTATAATCATATTATTATGAAAATAGTGTTTTCTGATTTTTTTCAAATGCAGGTGAGGACAACACTGGATTTGCAAAATACTTTACAAAAAATAATCAAAGGACACGAGCAAGTGTGAACTTGCCTTTTGTGATTGCAAGATTATGCACTCATGGTCTTCGAGACAATATAAGATCCAATATCTAAAATCAGCATCATTGGTCCGGTAAGGACTAATGTTTAAAGAAGCAATATTCTTTTATGCAAAAGTAATGTAATGCAAGTTGATAAACTCAAATCCCGGGGATAACGTTGATCTAGGGTTTGGAAACTAGAAATGGTTTATTCAGAATGTGTTGTCCTTTTAGATAAGTTTCATACTTGTGCTTCTTATTAAGGCTTGTGAGTGTGTGTGAAACAACATGTGAGTATAATAAATAGTATACAACAATAATATACTCAATTGTGGAATGCTACTCAAAGACTGCTTGTATAAGAATTGCCTTATCTTTAAATCTTACTTCACAGGTATTGGCATTTATAAGGAACTTAAGTATTAACAATCCTAATATACAAGAAAATTATAAAGTAATATGATTATTATTAGTTGTCATATGTTGACTGAAGTGGCAAAACGAATAACTTTTGAAGAAAAGATTTCTTTATTAAAGTTTAAACAATTCTGATGGTTTTTAGAATATGGTTGATAGAATGTGATTAATATTGTTTTATGCTTGCTTGAATAGTCAAGACTTGAGATGCTTTATAACTTAATTATAACAGACCAAAGTTAACTATAAAACACATAACAAGGTTTTAGCATTATATTTAAAGTCTTGTGGACTAAAGTTAACTATAAGAACATGGATGGATTTAAGGTATAATGCTTATGGTATTGTACTTTCTCATCTCATAATATTTCCTTTAAGTTGTTTAAGCATGGCATTACTTCTATTTGGGTAGTGGTTTCTTGATTTTATAATGGAATAGAATCATTTATGTTTTTGTGAATGAATGGTTATAATTTGTAATTAGGGAAATAACATTACTTTAATTGCTAATGGATTCACTATAGTATTTTGGGAATGTTTATAAACTTGTGGTTGAAGTAAGGAAAAAGGTTTTATTTAATCCCAAATTATTCTTGAAGATTTTATACTTTATATAAATCTTTTTAGAAAATAAACTAAACATAAGTTGTATGATAATTCAATAAAATTGTATTTAAAATATGTTAAACCATTTTGACTTTAAAATATCAATATTTAGGACTAATACTATTTATTAGACTCAATTGACTAATTTTAGAAATATTAACAAATTTTATTTACCCTTATATGAATTATTGATTAAGGAATTTGGATTTCAATTCAAGTTATTAGGGTATTATATTTTTATTTACTTTAAAAGTGAAATGTTATATTTTTAATATGTAAATATTATTTTTGTGATCTTTTTGGTATATTAAACTTTGTTTGTTCCCTTTGCATGCGGCAGAATCCACATAGATTTCTCTTAAACAAACCAGCAAAGTCAGATTACAACCATCGGACAAAATGAAGAAATAAAGGCATAAGATAGACGAACATACACCCAATTTGTTCTGAGCAGACCTACTAGTTCATAATTCAGACCAATTAGTCGACAAATACTATTACATTTTGTTCTGAGCATTTCCACACACAACTTAGAATCCACAAACATGGTTCGGCATGGGATCCTACTAGTTCAGACTTTAGACCACTTGGTCAACAAATACTATTACAATTAACAATAGTAAGATAAATCTAAACAAACCTTGTTTTCACACATATCCATTATCTTCCTAACCTTATCCTGATTCCCTTCATTCTGCCACTCAAGTGTTTTAATCGTCAGCGCCATTTTTTTGGCATCTTCCTTGCACTTGGTCAGTTCTTTGTCTACCTTAATCCTCAGAAACCTATCCATATTGGTAGTTGTGACATCATGGACTTTCTTCTCGTGCAGTTCAATCCTTGATGCAGTCAGGTCTTTCTCTGCTTTAGCCTTCAGGTCCAACATCACATCCTTCTCCTTCACGACTTTGCTAAACTTGTCTTGCAACCTACGGATATCATGGCGAAGCATTGGTGTGTCATCAAGGCCCATTAACCTCATATCAGCACTCTCAAGAAGTGAGCTAACTAAGGCTTCTTTCAACTTCGTATTCTTCTCCCATAGTTTATCTAGCGATTTCTGCATAGATAGTGACCACTTCGAATCTACCCATTTGAAAACGTTGTAACTTTTGGTTGGCCATGCTTCACCCTGCCCTTGACACCCTAAAAACCTCCTTCCCGCGTTGCGTCCCTCGAATGCTACAAATTTAGCAGCCACAAGCTCATGTTTTTTACAATGGGGAGGACTCTCTCCCTTCGCTAAACCATGATAATCGGAGTCATACAATGTCTCGGCGGCCTAACACACCAGACGTACATTAGTAATCAGAGTAAATCTAGCTCAAAATATAGAAATCCCCATAAAATGTAAGGTATGAGACGACTCACATCGCTTTCATCGTATTTGTGATCTTCACACGTTTTCTCGCCATATCCCCGTGAATCCATGATGAAAAGGAGGTGGAGGAGAAGGGTGGCAGTAGGAGAGATCGCTGGTGGCGTGTCGCCTACTAGTGGCTAAGGGAGTATAGTTGAGTGGAGTGAGGAAAATAGCATCGAGGGGAAGGAAGATAATTAAAGAACGCCATCCCTACCAATAAAATCCAACGGTTGTTATAACACGAACACATCTAATGTCTTCTACACAGGGCACACGGAAAGCGTGACACTGGCAGGTGGAAGCACACATGATTATTAAGGAATATTATAGAACCGTGACTACCATACTTTCACACTGGAGTAGTATTGATTACGTCTTACATTTGAGCACAACATAAGTTCTACAACTCCTTGTCGGTCTTCTCGATGCGAATGCAGAAATTGATCTGCTTTGCCAGTCCAGCACCGACAAGGTACTTGGATGGCACACAAAGGACCAACCTCAGGTCCGTAAACTCCACCTCGTCCGACGTTGCGCAGCTCGGCGCCATGGCTGTCACATGCATTGCATCGAACGACATCGGCTGTGCATACGACCACATCCTCACCGTGTACATCTGCCAGGCGCACAAGACCGACTTGAGGCATACCGTAGACACGATGGTGGGCCCAATGATGGTTCCTGGAACGCTAGCGGTGATGGTGGGCCTAGCGAAGGTTCCCGGAATGCCATCAGTGAAGGTTCCTGTAAAAAGATCCGGTGGCGTGCCGACTCATGGAACGCCACCTGCCCTTGGAGAAGAATGGCGTAGCCATAAGAGAGCCTAATCACTTCGATCAGCTGATCCTTTGCAAGGTGGACCATGAGCTTTGCCAGCAGGCCGGTGTAGTTCCAGCCACGCTCCGTGCAGCCGTACACGCGGTGCCGGGATGCGAGCTCATGCCCTGGGAGCACGTAGTAGGGGTTACGGCGAAAGCATCCAGGGTGGGTGTAACATCCCAATTTTTTCCTATTTTTGGAATGTTAAAAAATCAATAAGTTGATTGAATTGTTTTATCTTATTGAAATTTCGAATGAACATAAACTTTTAATGTTTTTTTTGAAATTTCACTAAGTCACACTAAAAGAACTAGAATACAATGACCATCCAATTGGTTGGGAAGTTTGTAAAGATCCAAAGCTTTTAGTTTCCATTGCATCATGCAAATCTTTAATAAAAAAACCCTAGTTGATTCTCCCTGAACAACCATCCAATGAATTATATGCATAATGGCATAAGGATAAATTTTATTTGATCAAAAACATTTATATGATGCTCATGGTGTGTATTTTTAATTTACAAAAATTTAGAAATAAAATTTCACTCCATTTGTAATTAATATGAAAAATTTATAAAAGAAATACAAAACGAAAATAGAAAAACAAAAGAAACAAAAAATATAAACTACCTAACCCTACTCGGCCAAACCACCAGGCCCAGCCACTTAGGCCACCCTATCTACCGCATCCACGCGAGGAGCGAGCAGGGCGCAACGCATAAAGAATCAGTAGCGGCAGCCCAACTTAAACCCAACTAGCAGCACACCCCAATCCAATCCTCTCTATCATCCGCTGACATGCGTGGCCCGCCTGGCCTTTGTCCTCCCCACGCTGGTGGAGACCGAATCAAGCACGGGACGAACTCCTGATCGAAACCGATCGATTCAGCCGATTTTGTTGACCCCCTGTCCAACTATTCTTGCCAATTTTATACCCATGTTTTCCTCTTCGAAAGGCCCTAAAACCCCTAGCAAATCGCGCCTCCAATCTCGTGCAATTTCTCGCTGAATATCCGATCCACGTCGCCGCCATTATCGAGCTCCGAAGCTCGAGGGTGAGCCCGATTCCGTCGCCCCTTCTACCTCTTCTTCACCTTTTTGACATCCCCATCGTAGACCGCATCTCTCTAGCCCCTTAACCCCCTCGCAAGAGTACCAGAATATGCACACGAGCTCGCCGGAGGACCTCTAGTGCCCGATACCATCAGCCGCTAGTAACCGATGTTACGGGAAACGAAACACGACTCCCAAGACTCTAGAAGAACCTCTAAAGACGTCCGCATCTTTTCATCCACTTCGCCACCTCGGGAAGCCGCCGGAGCACGGGCTGACACTGCCGCCAGAGCTGACCGCTGCCGCTCACTGCCGTTCACCACAGTGAGAGCACGTTGGACTTGCCTCGTCCGTTCGATCTGATCTAGGCGGTCCAGATTAGATAGTCCCACAAAGAAGTATCAGCGAATCAGGTACTGCCACATGTTAAATTTGTTAGCTGCTGTATTAGATAAGTCAAGACCAGTCAGCAGTCAAACGTACAGTTAGCATGATCAATTAGATAATTTAAAATTATTTTAAATAGGCATGTATTAGTGAAATCTTGTAAAAATCATAATAAAAGATCTACTTGGCCAAAAATTGCAAATAATATACCTATGGATTCACAAAATTGTGTAGAATATTAATATGAGGTCAGATCTAATCTTTACCGTATATGTTTTCTGTAATAATGTAAATAGTTTTAATGGACTTTTAGAGTATTAAATCCATAGTAAATTGTTTATTGGTTAGAAAAATATGAATAATATGTTTCTAGATTCAAAATTTCGTGTATATTTATAATATGGTTTTATTATAATTTTAGACAATGCAAATTATTTAAGTGATTTAAACTCTATTAAACACTAAATAAATCAGGGTAGCGCTAGAGAAGAAAAAAATTCCCACGTGCCTAAATAAACGGCTGATGCAGCGAGCAACGCTATCAAGTTAACATGGAGGCACGAGACATGGAAAAAATCCATCATGTACACGTTTCTTCTAATATGAGGATGACACGTGGGGCCTAACTGTGAGATTACCGGTAAATACATCTAAGAGAGGCTGGCATGTGGGACCCATAAGCGAGACCTTATGAAGGTGCTGCATTGAGCAATGTAGTTCGAAACTGGAAGGTGCGAGAGAGGAAAAAGTCCAACATGTAGTTGTTTCTTCTAATGAGATGCTGACATGTGGTACCAAGATATGTGAGCAAACGGCAGATTGACCGAGCAACGCTATCAAGCTAACACGGAGGCACGACCGAGGAACAGGGTAGCGCTAGAGAAGAAAAAGTTCAATCAAATACACACGATTCTTCTAATGTGAGGCTGGCATATGGGACCCACCATCCTGAATAACGATATCTAACAACACTATCAAGTTCGGAACATGGTAGTAGGAGCGAAGGATTTTTTTTATCATACACACGATTCTTCTAATGAGAGGCTGACATGTGGGACACAGCATCATGATTAATGGCAGATAGACCGAGCAATGTTATCGAGTTCATATCAGAGAGGCACGAGCAAAGGAAAAAAATCCATCATGCACATGTTTCTTCTAGTGTGGGGATGACCTCTGGGACACAGTAGCCTGATTAAACGGCCGATGCATCGAGCGACGCTATCAAGTTTGGAACAGGGAAGGAAAAAAAATTCCATCATACACACGATTTCTCTAATGTGAGGCAGACATGCGGGACCTAGAAGCCTGACTAAACACAAGAGGCATCGAACAACATTAGCAAGTTTAAATCAGGGAGGCATGACCGAAAAGTTTGGTCTGCTAGAGTCACTAACGTCAGCATCTCGCAAGGAAGCGGAAATCTTACTTCTGCCACGCGCTCGTCGAGCTTCATCCACGTTTTTAGCGGTTTCGTCGTAGTAGAGGGGCGCGAAGCCGAAAAAAATGTTTTGCATCGGACATGGTCGAGCCGAGATTTTTGTCGTGGAAGATGCGCCTTCTACGATGACCAACGGGCCCAGTCGTTGCGGAAGGAAACATTTCTTGTAGTGGGTGCATCCATGATTGCACACACATCCGGTACCCCGACAACCTCTGAGTCCTCGCTCCAGGAAAGCAGCGGAAGCAGAAAATGCTTGCTCCAGAAAAAGCCACCGGGAACATGTATCTCGCTAAGCCGAGACCATGGGGAATATTCTAGAGGGGGATATAGATCCTTCGCGAGGAGGTGTGAGAGTGTAGGAGGAGGAGGTTCTCCTTATATAGGGGAGGGGGCTGACCAAGGGGCATGGCCGCCGGCCATGGTGGGTGCCCCCACCTCTCCCTCATTCATGTGGGTGGAAGATCCACTCACATAAACACACCTCCACTCAAAGTTCCACTCACATCCATTAAATTTGCACCAAATTTAATGCAATCTCTCATTTAATAAAACTCTTTTATTTATTTTATTCATAATTTTGTTAATTACATTAATTAAAAAACATTCACATAAAACCCCTTGCAACATTTCAATTTCACATGAACAACCAATTTCAGCAATTTCACCTGAAACAATTCCGGTTTCCATTAAAATAATTCCAGCACTTTGATATTCTTTCTCTGGCATCTTATTTGCTCCAAATATTGGAGATGTGCCCAAGAGGCAGTAATAAAAGTGGTTATTATTATATCTTTTTGCTTATGATAAATGTTTACGTTCATGGTATAATCGTATTAACCGAAAACATTAATACTTGTGTGATTTGTAAACTTAATAGGGAGACACACTTAAGGATTCGATGTTTTTTAGTAGATATGGAATGTGGGTGAAGAGACCGAATGTTGCTCAGAGTCTCGGATTGGATACAGGACATTACGAGGATATCCGGAATGGTCCGGAGAATAAGATTCATATAAGGAAAGACCAATTCTGAGTTCGGGAATGGTTTCAGTGTTTTTCACCGGAATGTTCTAGAAGGGTCTAGAAGGTCCACCGATCCGAAGTGGGAAGGGTACATGGATGTGTCATGACAAAGTGGAATGGTTGCATCATGTCCTAGGTCACTAGGCTGGGCAATTGGAAGAGAGAAATCAAACTCTAGTTTGAATGTCAAACGCCAGTTTGAAAAAGTCAAACGCCAACATTGATTGCCTAGTAGAGGGAGGGAAGGAATCCGACATAAGGGAGGATTCCTCCCTCTCCTTGCCGCCAGCCACACAAGGTGGAGTTGGGGGAGGATTCCCCTCCCCTTGCCACCTCTCCCTCTCATAAATAGAGGGGAGAGGACACCCCCTTGCCCCACAACTCAAACCCTAGTTTTTGCGCCACCACCTCTCAAGCCGCCGCCTAGGGATCCCTCCCAAGTCATCGACTAGGGCAAAGCCCTAGCCCTAGCCGCTGGCCACCACCCCCCTTGGCCCTCTAAACCCTAGATCGCCAAGGCCTCTCTTCTAATCCACCATACCTGCTCCGTCTTAGGCAAAGCCCTGCGGGATTTCCCCTCTAAACTCCAACACTACACCGTCGTGCTTCCAGAATCGCGATGAGTGATCTACAACCTCTAATGCCTGCTAGAACAAGGGAGAGGAAGGTCTTCATCGAGTATCGAACGTGTAACCGACTACGGGAGAGCTGCCGGAACGCGGCGCCAAAAGGATCGTCTACGCGATCTTGAGATCGGCAAGTGAACGACTACATCACCCACAAAAATCCGATCTCGTTAACCGCTTTGGAATCTTCGAGGGTGAGTACTCTATCGACTCATTGCTTCAATCTAGTAGATAGATCTTGGCTTGTATGTGTTCATGTGGTAGAATTTTTTTGTTTTCCATGCTACGAACCCCTACAGTGGTATCAGAGCCGTGTCTATAAGTAGATTTGTTGCACGAGTAGAACACGATGGTCATTATGGGCGGTGGTGCTTTTATTATCAATTGATTCTTGTGTACTTTGCATCTTGCAGGATGGTGGAATGAAGCGGCCCGGGCTAACCTTACATGACATCGTTCATGAGACTTGCTCCACGCTCGACATCCAACTTGTATTGCATAAGTGGCTTTGCGAGTGTCTATTTCTCCCATCATAGTGGAGACTCCATTTACAACGGGCACTTGATAGTTATTGCATCAACGTTGTGGTTCTTGTTCGTAAGTTAGAACGGTACTTATTGGAAAGCCCCAAACCACGTAAAACATGCAAAGAAAATTAGAGGCATCTGACTTTGTTTAGCAGGGGTGTGTTGTGATGTGATATGACCATGATTTTGATTATATATGATGTATGCAATGATCCTTATTGTAAGTCGGCAACCGACAGGAGTCTTATGGTTGTTATTTATTTTCATTAACACCTACATGTCTATTATTCAAAATAGTTGTAATAGTTGATGTTGGTGACGACAACCATGAAGCGGTGCCATTGACCTAGATGCCACGCCGGTGATGATGGAGATCATGTCCGTGCTTGAAGATGGAGATCGTAAGCACAAGAAGAAAGGCCATATCATATCACATATTATGAATTGCATGTGATGTCAATCCTTTTATGCATCTTGTATTGCTTAGATCGCGACGGTAGAATTATAAGATGACCCCTCTCACAGAATATCAATTAAATAAAGTGTTCGTCCTTAGTAAGCAACGTTTCCAAGACTCGTTGTTTCAAAGCACCACATGATGATCGGGTGTGATAGATTCTACGTGTGCGTACAACGGGATCAAGCCAGATTTTATCATGCGGAAACTAAGGTTAATATTGACGAGCCTAGCATGTACAAACATGGTCACGGAACACGGAATACCAGAAGGTAAAGCATGAGCCATATAGTAGATACGATGAACATGTTGAATGTTCGCGTTTGAAGCTACATCTTTTATCATGATGATCGGACTTGATGTAGTCGATTTGGTTCGTGTGATCACTAAAAAAATGTGAGGTATATTGTTTTGAGTGGGAGTTCACCTAGATTAATTTAAGCATCAATTAGAACTCAATTTTTCATAAACTTAGTCTAAATTATTGCAAATATGTTGTAGATCATGGCAGCCTCTACCATCAATTTTAATGCGTTCCTAGAGAAAGAAAAGTTGAAAAACAATGGAAGCAACTTCGCGGATTGGTTCCGCAATTTGAGGATTATCCTCAATGCTAGTCAGTTGACCTATGTGCTAGATGCACCGCTGGGTGACCCACCTGCAGATGATGCTACCGATGAGGTAAGAATGTTTTCCTTGCTCAGAAAAATCAGTACTCCACAATTCAGTGTGCTATCTTGTATAGTTTGGAATCGGAGCTTTAGAAAAGGTTTGAGAACTTTGACCCACATGATATTATCCGTGAACTCAAAATGATATTTGAGGCTCATGTGGTGGTTAAGAGTTATGAGGCTTCTAAAAATTTCTTTAACTGCAAGATGGAAGAGGGCAGCTCTGTCAGTGAGCATTAATACGTCGGAAACGTATCTATAATTTTTGATGCTCCATGCTTGTTTTGTATCTACTTTGCTTTGCTTTGTCTATACTTTGAGGTGTTTTTATATCTTTTCTGGAACTAACCTATTAACAAGTTTCCACAGTGCCAGTTGCCTGTTTTCTTCTGTTTTTGGTTCCAGAAAGGCAAAAAATCAATATTCTCGGAATTGGAGGGGAAAAAAATCCAAAGTCATTATTTTACCGGAGCAACACGGAACCAAGAAGCAGAGCCAGAGGGGGTCCATAGGGTGGCCACACCCACTAGGCGCGGCCAAGCCTTGGAGGCGCCCATAGGGGGTGTGGGCCCCCTGGACCCCCACCGACCTTGATTCCTGTGCCTATAAGAAGCCTCCGACCCAAAAACCCTAGGGAATCGAGAAGAATCCACGAAAACCTCTGTAGCGCCGCCGCCACCGAAAGGGAGATCCGGGGGACAGAAAGTCTCTGTTCCGGCACCCTGCCGGGACAGGGAAGTGCCCCGGAGCAATCTCCATCAATCTCCATCGCCATCTTCATCACCGTTGCTGATTCCCATGATGAGGAGGGAGTAGTTCTTCCTCGAGGCTAAGGGCTCTACCAGTAGCTATGTGTTCATATCTCTCTATGCATGGTCATATTGTGATCATGAGCTTTGTAATCAAGTAGATCTACCTTGCTACTCAAGTGCTTTAATAGATCTCTGCTCTCCCCGTGTGTGTGAAAGTGACAGCGTGCATGCCATGGTGGCACTTAGGTTTGAGTCTACATAAATACTCTTGGTGCTTTAATAGATCTATGATTTTCCCCATGTGTGTGAAAGTGACAACGTGCATACCGTGTGTGGCACTTTGGCTAGATTGAATATTTGTTATGAGTTATATTTGGAGTTGGATGTCTCTATGAAATTGTGGTCTTTGTTGGAACCATCTAGTGCTCAAGGTGACATTGTGGGGTTATCTAGATTGGGGAAGGTGGACTTTGAGGAATGCTGTTATAGCCCTACCGATGATTAGAGTGTCCAACCGGAGAGTAGTTAAGGGTAGTATCATGAAGAGAGGATATTTATATGAGAGAATGTTCACTAGTGAAAGTATGGTCCCTAGGCCTTGTTTCTAAACATTGAAACACCGTTTGCTACTAGATTTGTTGCATGTTTACTTGCTTCCATCTTTGTTCCGTTTGCCGGGGAGGTTTTGGGCTTTTACCTTTCCTCCACGCCATCAGCTCTTTTATGGCACCGTTACCCCACGTCAACAACAAGTCAGAAGCTCTTTTATAGCACCGTTACCACTTGTATTTCACTATCTCTTTGAACTAGTGCACCTATACACCTGACACGTGTATTGGTTGTGTTGGGGACATAAGAGACTTCTTGTATCTTGATTGCAGGGTTGCTTGAGAGGGAATACCTTTGACCACTTCCTCCCTGAGTTCGATAAACCTTGGGTGATCCACTTAAGGGAAACTTGCTGATGTTCTACAAACCTTTGCACTTGGAGGCCCAACAAATGTCTACAAGAATAGAAGTGCGTAGACATCAAGATCTTTTCTGGCGCTGTTGCCGGGGAAGTAAGGTAAAAGGTACTCACATCCTCCGGTGTGAGTGCTCGAAGTTATTTCCTTTAGATTCTGCAGTTTTGTCTTTTTGTTTCTTGTTTTCACTAGTTAGGCTAAATGGAAAACAACAAAAAAATTAGAGAGCTCTATAGTATTTATCTTGAGTTAGGACATGAAGTGTTTGAAGAGAAAATTAAAAAACCTATGGAACTTCATTTGCATGCTAATAGCAATGTTATTAGTATGAATTTTTTGAACACCATTGTTACTAATGGTATGGAAACGTCTAAGCTTGGGGAAGCTAGTTTTTATGAAAAAAATCTTTTTAGTTCTTCAGCTTTAGGGAAGAAAATTTGCTCTTATGATACTTTATCTCCCATATGTGGTAATTCTAATGATACTTGTGATATTTTAAATCCACATACTGAAAGTGTCCCTTTTAAAATACCTATTGAAATTGTTGAACGTGTTATGAATATCTGCTATTTTGGAGATGGAACTGTCCATCCTAGTGATCATTTACTCTTTATACATGAATTATGCGAGTTGTTCAAGTGTGCAGGTATTTCAATAGACCAAGTTAAGAGGAATCTATTCCCTTTCTCACTTAGGGACAAAGCAAGGGAGTGGTATGAGCTACTAGAGGATCGTCATCATTTGGAGTGGAATGAACTTGAATCTCTCTTTTATTCTAAATTTTATCCTCCTCATGAAATTCATAAAGATATGAATTATATTTATAATTTTCATCCTCATGAGGGAGAAAGTATTGCCCAAGCTTGGGGGAGATTGAAGTCACTAATGCTCAAATGTCCCATTCATGAGCTCCCCAGTAATGTTGTTATCAATAATTTTTATGCAAGGTTTTCAGGACATTACAAGGACTATCTAGATACCTGTTCAGAGGGATCCTTCACAAGTAAGAAGGTCAAAGCTAAGTGGGATCGTCTTGAAACAATTCAAAGCAATACTGAAGATTGGGATAATGACAAAGGCAAAGAACCAGGTATAAACTATGAGTATGATTGCATTAAGTCTTTCGCTAAAACTACTGATTTTCAAGAGCTTAGTGCTAAATATGGTCTTGATCCTCAAATTCTTGTTAGATAGTATAGAGCCTTTGCTTCCCATATTAATGCTCCTAAAGACAAATGGGACATGTATCATGAACCTTTTAAAGACACTTGCATGGAAAATGAAAATGTTATTAATGATTGCAATAAACATGCTCAAACTTATGAAAGTACTATTTCTTATAAGCATGTTAATTTTTGTGGTATGCATAGAACTTGTGAGAAGAATAAAATAGAATAAGAATATTGTATCACCCACTGGAATGAAAAAACCAGAACATGGTATAAGGCTCTAAATGATCTTGGTAAAAAAATTTGTGCCCTCTACTCTTTTATTTGTGAACTCTGCTGTGAAGTGGGTCATTTCAATTTTCAATGCTCAGGACATATGAGTACTTCAAGATTGTATTGTGATAACGCGATCACTGATAATCAACATGATGAACTTACATTGTTTTTGGGGTGTGAACAGTTATCAAGAAAAACTTCTTTGGTAGACATGAGTGCTTTTGGTATGAATTGCGTCCTGCATGGGTGTCATCTTTATTGTGTTGATAATTGCCACGCAAATACTTACATACAAAATCTTATAAAATATGATATTTTACCAAAATATGACAGGACTGATATGAGTTTTGATCTTATTAATGAAAAGGAGGAATCCTCCAAAGTTTATTCTATTGTCTCTAAAAATAAACCAGGGTATGTGGAGAAGCTTCCTTTCAAGACTCTCCCTCCTAAAGAGGAGGAGAAGAAGAAGAGGAGTAAAAGGAGAGAGGAAATAGTATCTTCCTCTAAGCATGTTGCTCCTATCATAGTTTTTGCCGATG
Organism: Avena sativa; assembly: GCA_916181665.1. Taxonomy (NCBI): domain Eukaryota; kingdom Viridiplantae; phylum Streptophyta; class Magnoliopsida; order Poales; family Poaceae; genus Avena; species Avena sativa. The sequence goes on from OV702284.1 coordinate 80,579,978, forward strand.
AGTCTGAACTAGATGATGTTCCTATGCCTGTTACCTATAGTAGTGATCATGATTGGTAAAAGCACACCACTTTTGATATTGAAAATATCTTTGGTACCAATTCTGAAATGATGATATTAATAGTTGGTGTGCTATTAGTGCTATCCATGTTCCTTCAAATGATGATATGTTTACAAATGAACACACTTGGGAAGATAGCTATTCTATTGCTTATGATGATACTATACCTCCAATTTATGATAATTACAATGATGAGTATGATATTTTCAGTCCACCTACTATTGAGGAGAAAATTTATTGTGATTACAATATGCCTCCTATATTTGATGATTATGGTGATGAGAATAATAATGATAGATATTTTGTTGAATGTGCTCCCAATACAATTAATAAGAATGGCTACTCTTATGTGGAGAGTAATAATAATTTTATGCATGTGGATCATGATAAGAATGTTTTACGTGATAATTATATTGTTAATTTTGTTCATGATGTTACTGAAATTTATTATGAGAGAGGGAAACATGGTTTTATGTATCTCAACAATATTAAGTTTCCCCTCTTTATGTTGAAAATCTTGAAGTTGCACTTGTTTTGTTTTCCTATGCTTGTTGTTTTGTGCTTTCATGACTTGTTTCATTACAAGATTATTTTGCATAGGAAGTGGGTTAGACTTAAATGTGTTTTGAATTTGCTTCTTGATGCTCTCTTTTACTTCAATTGATATTTCTTATGTGAGCATCTTCTCAAACTATCAAGCCTAAATTAAAGGCGGTAAAGAAAAGTACTTGTTGGGAGATAACCCAAGAGTTTTCTTGAATCTTGGAAGTTATTAATTCAGTAATGACCTCTTTTTATCCTTTTTGTTTGCGTTTTTGTGCCAAGAATGACCTCTAATGAGAGGGAAGTAAGATTTGGAGAGTTGCTGTCCCGAAACAGATTTCTGTCCTCCACCATAAAAATTCGCGACGATTCTCTGTAACTCGGATTGAGCTCAGAATTTACGAATAAATCCCCCAGTATGTTATCTAACTTTCGTTAGTTTAACACTTTTTTATTTGAGCAACATAAAATGTTAGAAAAAAATAAGTTTCTACCTGCTGGTCTGTTTTGACAGATTTCTGCCATTATTTGCATTTGCTTCTTATTGATTCCTTTTTGGGTTCTTTTTGGGAAATGAGCTTTTTGAAGGAGTTACTACAGTAGATTGTGTTTTTAGTGAAAAGTTTTGATGTTCCAAAGTTTAGCCCAAAGGTCTATTATATTTTGAATACACTAATGTTGCTAATGAAGATTGTGTGAAGTTTTGTATGAAGGAAAATTTTCAGGTGTAGAGAGAGAATGATGTAATGAGATGAATAATGGATAAAAGCTCAAACTTGGGGATGCCACCCCGGTGTCACCCCAAGAAATATCCAAGAGGTACAAGCGTCAAAGCTTGGGGATGCCCAAGGCATCCCCTTCTTCATCAATAAAAAGCTCAGGTCTTTCTACACACTTCGTTTTTATTGTTTCATGCACTGTTGTTTTGTTCTTGGAGCGTCTTAGTTTTCGTTCTTGGTTTTAGTTTGCTTTGCTTAGTTTAATTGAGTAAGTTGGTTGGTTACACCACACTTCTTTTGTAGAGATACACACTCTGTTTTCATTGCCTAGAACACTCTAGTTTTCATTCTTATTGTTTTGTGAGTGTTCACTTTTGCTAGCATTGCGTTCAGCCTTAGTTTTCTTGTGCTTTCAGCTTATAAATTTTTAGTTCTTCGTTGTAGATTTGTGAAACAAGCTCACTGATCTTTGTTGATTATTATCTTTGTGAGTTGTTTCAAATAAGTTGTTTGGTGTTGGAAAGAGTAGGAAGCTTCATGCTTAAGTGGTACAAAATGGAGCTTGTTTTGACCGTGACTTAGACTTTATCATGTCATGCTAGGTGTTGCTTTGACCTTATGCTTAGTGATTATTTCTGTAGCATGACTTGTTACAAACAATTAGGATTGCTTAATGTGCCTTAAAAGAATCATGCGTTGTTTTAGCATACAAAAGCATAGTATTGCGATATTCTCCTTGGATGCTTTGTTTGGGTTGACTTGGCCCATGCTCACACCATGTTATGACTATGACAAGTCAACATAGCCTCTATGATCATTTAGTCCTTGACTTGTAGTACCACTCTATGCTTTGATTAGTAATGTTTTGTTGCTATGCATGATTATGGCCATTATTGCTCTCTTTTGGTTGCTCCCAGTATTTTGCTAGCCTCCACTTGTATGTGTAAGTTCTACTCATGCTTCCAACTCCGAAGAAACCAAGTTATTCCAAAGTGTCCACTATAAATTCCTATGCATGGTGTGTTACACCATTCCAAGTATATTGTTGTTTTCAGCTATCTTCCAATTAAAAACTATTTTATTATGTGAAAACTAGTGATTAAAGCCCTCACAAACTTGATGGCACACTTTATTATTTGCCCCTAATAAACTTGAACCATTGTGACAACTTTGTTGTATATGATTGCACTTATAAGTTGGAATTAGCAGAACCGTGCTGTCACGGGGAATGTTTTCAACATTGCACTTGTACTTTGTAGTCAGTTGATATCATGCTCTTTTGTCTATGGATGTCACCGGTGTGAAATAAAGAGGGAACTTGTAAGTCCATGGAGTTTGTATTCCGTGTTAGAGAAACGCCTGGGCCGCTAGCCTAAGCCATGCCTAATCATGGTGGAAACTTGCAGCATCACCATAGTGAGCTATCTATGAAGCATCCTCAAGAAAAAGCTATGCATATGGTAAATAAAAAGATTGCTGAGATGCTCATTGTCTGCTTGCTTTGTCATTTTGGTTATGGGAAAGCTCCTGTACCATGTGCGGCGGGTACCCTGTTGGCGGTTCTCAATGATATGCAAATACTTACAACGACAAGAACTTACCTGGGCCCAAAGTTGAGTATGCATGAGGTGTGGCCCTCGTATTCAAGGGACTTGAGATTGCCAACTTATACTTCGTCAAGCATATACTCCATCTTTGCCACTTTAACCTTAACCACTTCAAGATGCTTATGGTAGGGGCAATGAGGGATGAAAGCTAACAAGTACCATAATTTTTAGAAGCTCTTTTTGAAACTTGTAATCCCTGCTTCCTTTACAAAAAGGTCTTTCTTCTACCACTATTGAGTCTCCACCTTCTACCTTTAGGCACCATTAAGAGAGCATAGTTTTCATTCTGTGTGCAGTGTTCCAAAGCTTATTGATTGATGCATATTGTGATATTACTTTTTCTTGTGCTATTTGTTTCTAGTCACCCTTGTGAACTTTGAAGGTGTCCTATGCATCTATATTGCTACTCTATGAGGGACAAGATGATTGCCACTATGCTATGTTTTTTGTATGTGAAACAAACAAACGTTTTTCAATGCATGTTATTCATGATCTTTGTTTGTAGCCTTTCATGTTGCATGCATAGTTACTATGTCCTATTGTTAGAACTCCATCTTTCATGCACATGTTTAGAGTTCTTTGATCCCAACTTTCAATGCTTGCAAATGGTTTGATCTTGGTTTTGACGGTGCATGTCACCTCAAAAATTATTCTTTTTATCCCTTACCTACTCGAGGACGAGCAGGAGTTAAGCTTGGGGATGCTTGATACGTCGGAAACGTATCTATAATTTTTGATGCTCCATGCTTGTTTTGTATCTACTTTGCTTTGCTTTGTCTATACTTTGAGGTGTTTTTATATCTTTTCTGGAACTAACCTATTAAAAAGTTGCCACAGTGCCAATTGCCTGTGTTTCTTCTGTTTTTGGTTCCAGAAAGGCAGAAAATCAATATTCTCGGAATTGGACGGGTTCAAAATCCAAAGTCATTATTTCCCCGGAGCAACACGGAACCACGAAGCAGAGCCGGAGGGGGTCCATAGGGTGGCCGCACCCCCTAGGCGCGGGCAAGCCTTGGAGGCGCCAACAGGGGGTGTGGGCCCCCTGGACCCCCACCGACCTTGATTCCTGCGCCTATAAGAAGCCTCTGACCCAAAAACCCTAGGGAATCCAGAAGAAATCCACGGAAACCTCTGTAGCGCCGCTGCCACCGAAAGGGAGATTCTAGGGACAGGAAGTCTCTGTTCCGGCACCCTACCGGGACGGGGAAGTGCCCCCGGAGCCATCTCCTTCGATCTCCATCGCCATCTTCATCACCATTGCTGATTCCCATGATGAGGAGGGAGTAGTTCTTCCTCGAGGCTAAGGGCTCTACTCGTAGCTATGTGTTCATCTCTCTCTCTCTATGCATGGTCATATTGTGATCATGAGCTTTGTAATCAAGTAGATGTACCTTGATACTCAAGTGCTTTAATAGATCTCTGCTCTCCCCATGTGTGTGAAAGTGACAGCGTGCATGCCATGGTGGCACTTAGGTTTGAGTCTACATAAATACTCTTTGTGCTTTAATAGATCTATGATTTTCCCCACGTGTGTGAAAGTGACATCGTGCATACCGTGTGTGGCACTTTGGCTAGATTGAATATTTGTTATGAGTTATATTTGGAGTTGGATGTCTCTATGAAATTGTGGTGTTTGTTGGAACCATCTAGTGCTCAAGGTGACAGTGTGGGGTTATCTAGATTGGGGAAGGCGGACTTTGAGGAGTGTTGTTATAGCCCTACCGATGATTAGAGTGTCCAACCGAAGAGTAGTTAAGAGTAGTATCATGAAGAGAGGATATTTATATGAGAGAGTGTTCACTAGTGAAAGTATGATCCCTAGGCCTTGTTTCTAAACATTGAAACACCGTTTTCTACTAGATCTATTGCATGTTTACTTGCTTCCATCTTTGTTCCGTTTGCCGGGAAGGTTTTGGGCTTTTACCTTTCCTCCACGCCATCAGCTCTTTTCTGGCACTGTTACCCCATGTCAACAACAAGTCAGAAGCTCTTTGCACCGTTACCACTTGTATTTCACTATCTCCTCGCCGAACTAGTGCACCTATACACTTGACAAGTGTATTGGGTGTGTTTGGGACACAAGAGACTTCTTGTACCTTGATTGCAGGGTTGCTTGAGAGGGAATAGCTTTGACCACTTCCTCCTTGAGTTCAATAAACCTTGGGTGATCCACTTAAGGGAAACTTGCTGCTGTTCTACAAATCTCTGCACTTGGAGGCCCAACAACTGTCTACAAGAATAGAAGTGCGTATACATCAAGCATATGCTTAAGATGTCTAGCCACGCCAATTAGCTCCAGAGCCTGGGTATAGTGATTCCTACTGCTTTGGGGATTCATCGTGTCCTCCAATCACTGCCACCAAGTTACAAGAACTTTGTGATGCAATACAACATGCAACGCATGTAAGTCGTTACCAGAACTCTTCTCTCTTTTGAAGTCTGCAGAACTGGAGATCGAGAAAGCGCGCCAAGTGTTGATGGTCAATAAGACCACCAATTTCAAGAAGCAAGGCAAGCCTAAGAAAACGTGAAACTTCAAGAAGGGCGATAAGAAAGCTACCGCACCTGTGAAGAAGACCAAGTCTGGGCCTAAGCCTGATACTGAGTGCTTTTACTACATGGGAGAAGGTCACTAGAAGCGGAATTGCCCCAAGTACTTGGAGGATCTGAAGAACGGCAACATCAAGAAGAAAGGTATATCCGATATACATGTTATTGATGTGTATATTACTAGTAGTCGTAGTAGTGCATGGGTATTTGATACTGATTCGGTTGCTCATATTTGTAACTCGAAACACGTGCTACAGAATAAACGGAGACTAGCGAAGAACGAGGTGACAATGCGCGTTGGAAATGGATCAAAGGTTGATGTGATCGCGGTCGGCACGCTACTTCTTCATCTACCATCGGGATTCGTTTTATACGTAAATAATTGTTATTTGGTGCCTGCGTTGAGCATGAACATTATATCGGATCATGTTTGTTGCGAGACGGTTACTTGTTTAAATCTAAGAATAATGGTTGTTAGATTTTTTTTGAGGGTAAAACAGTAGGGTAAAGAACCCCACTGCAATTTTTATAAATCATAAAGAGTTACAAAGAAGTATATACAAGTTTCAGGCCACCTCAAAAGAGGGATAACATTCTAAGCAGCTATCTCCTGTCTAAATTATTCCTAATCCAATCTTTGAGGCCCTGATAATTCTTTTTCTTAATTCTATACAGGACCCATCTTAATTCCTGGGCGACAATAGCCCTCCATTCCTCAAGCGAAGCATGCTTGTTGTTGAAGATTTCATTGTTTCTGCACATCCATATGCCCCAAGCTCCTAAGATAATAATTTCCATTGCAAAAGGGACTTTAAGATATTTTTTAATACTGGCTAAAGCTTCAAAAAGATTTTGATCAGCCACTTGGACATGGGAAATTTCAGCCCAACAAGCTTTTGCAAAAGGACAGTCCCAAAATAAGTGTAGAATGGTTTCCTCACTGATGCAGCCATGAAACACACATTCATATGAAGCCAGAGTAAAACATTTACTTTTCAAAAGGTTCCGTGTGTTTAGCCTATCAAGGAGCAAGAGCCAGAAGAAGAATTTATGCTTTTGTTGACAGGAGGATTTCCACAACCAGGAAAAATGTGGCTGTATAGGCTGGTAACCAGATAAAGCATAATAAGCCTTTTGGACTGAAAAAATATTACTGCCCCAAATGTAACTCCAGTTGTCAGTTTCCCCCTGCATGCCAACACTGAGTATTTGCTCAAGGGTTTGATATTCCTGGTAAGCTTGCTGTGACAGAGGGAGAAAAAAATGATCTTGAATATTAGCTGTCTACAGAAACTCATTGATAGAGATGTGTGGGTTTTTTTGCATAAGAAAGGAGATGAGGAAGCTTATGCTACAGACATCCATCATTCCACATATCAGACCAGAGAAGGGTGGATTTTCCATCACCCACCGAGCACTTTGCAATTCCTTTAAATATGTCAACCAATTTCAGATGAGCTTTCCACCAAAAGGATCCCTCCAGACTTCTTCCAGGTAGTTTACCATTACAATAATAAGTGTTCCAGATAAGGTGAACCCATGGGATATCCTTGTGATTGTAAAATTTATCCAAATTCTTCAAAAGAAGTGCGGAGTTTTGAACATTAAGGTCAAGCACCCCCAATCCCCCATGGTTCTTTGGTCTACAAACTTTATTTCATGCAACAAGAGCTTGACCCCTAGCTTGAACATCAGATGTTTTCTTTCTCCACAAGCATTGTCTCATATACTTAATCAGCTAATCTTTAATAGTGACAGGAAGATCAAAACAACTCATATAATATATGGGAAGGGAAGATAAAACAGATTTAACTAACTGTAATTTCCCCGCATAATTAAGAAAATCAGCAATCCCACACAATCTTCTCTCAACTCTCTGAACAATAGGAAGGAAATGTTCCACTGCAGGCTTATTAATGCTTAAAGGCAGTCCAAGGTAGGTGAATGGCAATGAGCCAGGGAGGCATGATAGTGTCTTGGCAAAGTGCTCAAGCCTCACAGTGTCCATGTTAATTGGCCTCATACTAGATTTAGAATAATTAACTTTGAGTCGAGTGGAGAGAGCAAAAGTATGAAGAAGAGCCTTGAGGCACAATAATTGCTCTGAGTCAGCCTTAAGGATTAATAAAGTGTCATCTGCATACTGCACAACAGGGAAATCAGGACAGAACACACCTTCAATGGGAAGGGAGAGTAGACCAATATTCATTGCTTTATTGAGGATGCTTTGAAGAAGATCGGCAGCCAATACAAACAGGAGAGGAGATAAAGGATCTCCTTGTCTTACACCTCTTCTGCAATAAAATTTCTTTCCAGGCACTCCATTTAACATAACAGAGGAGGAAGCCGAACCAAAGATTAACTGAATCCAAGAAATCCATTTATCACCAAAACCTTTGGCTTTGAGGATATTGATAATTGCTGAATGCTCAATTCTATCAAAAGCCTTTTCAAAGTCAAGCTTAAGAATTAAAATTTCTTCTTTGGATTTGTGGCATTGGTCAAGGAATTCAAATGCCCAACCTAAACAGTCTTGAATAGACCTTTGTTTGAGGAAACCATACTGATTCTTGTGGACAAGTTTAAGGATGAACTTCTGCAATCTATTAGCCAGAATTTTGGTTATAATCTTGAGGACACTGTTTAGCAGAGAAATAGGCCTAAAATCAGCAGGTGTCAGAGGAGCTTCAATTTTTGGAATGAGGGTGATAAAAGAGGCATTAATGCTTTCCAAGGAAGTCTGCCCCTCATAAAAATCCACAAGGAGTTGCTTCACATCATCCTTAATAGTAGGCCAACATTGTTTCATGAATTCATTGTTACAACCATCTGAGCCAGGGGATTTATCATTTGGAAGTTCTTTAATTACATCTTCAATCTCCTCATCAGAGAAAGGTTTTTCCAAAGCATCCTTTTCCTCTTGCCTTAAGCATTCCCCTGCCAAGTCATTAAGATTGAAGTACATTTCAGGCTTATCAGATGTACCCAATCTATCTTTAAAGGATTTCCATAGAAGATCTGCTTTACCATCATGATCATGAATCTCATCATTAGAATCATCTTTGAGCATGGAAATGAAGTTATGCCTGAAACTTATGGTAGCTTTGGAGTGAAAGAATTTTGTGTTTTCATCACCCAGCTTAACCCATTTAATTTTCCCCCTTTGCTTCCAATAAGTATTTTGATCTTGTAACAGAGAAATTATAAGATTCTTCAGGAGATCTCTGAGATTCCATTCTAGGATAGTAAGAGTTCTCATTTCCTCCATAGCATCCAGTAGATCAATGGTGGCATTAACATTGCAGTTTTGTGATTTCAGGCAGGGCAGATTTTTTGCCCAGAGCTTCAGCCCCCTTCTTACATTTTTGAATTTAGCATTAATTTTTTTGGCAGAATCCTGAAAGCCAACAGGAATGTTCCAGGCATTTTTGAACCATAGCTTTAAATTCCTTATGATGCATCCACTGATTTTCAAATCTGAACACCTGGGCTTTGGGTATCATTGTGGCAATGGAGATGACACAAGGAAAATGATCAGAGGTAGGCTTTGTAAGAGGAGCAAAAAAAGTTGAAGGAAAGCTCTGAGTCCAGGAAGCAGAAGTAAAGAACCAGTCCAGCCTTTCCAAAAGGGGTTCTTTTTGCATGTTACTCCAGGTGAACTTTCTACCTTTAAGGGGTAATTCTATGAGACCCAAATTATTAATGGCTTCATTGAAAAGAAGCATACCATTCACATCCCCACCCTGTCTATTTCTATCAGAAGGCTTTCTACAGAAGTTGAAGTCACCCACAATGAGCCGATCCATATCATCAGGCATATCAATATTTCCAAACCAATCTAAAAAGTCTACCTTTTTTTCAGGTAAGCATGGCCCATAAATATTGGTGAGGATCCAGATTTCATTGGACAAGAGAGATGTCAAGGTGATGGAGATGGAGAACTCATTGTGAAAGGAAAGATGCCCAGAGAACAGAGAACTATTCCAAATGGTGATCAAACCCCCAGAGGCTCCCCTGGAGGCAAGAAATTCAAAATTGGTAAATTTGGGGGGGGGGGCAGAATTTTTTTATGTAAGAGATGTCAAAATCTTCTCTCTTAGTTTCTTGGAGGCAAATAATATCACAGCCAGACTCATCAATTTTATTTCTGAGAGCAACCCATTTTTTTCGGAGTTAATTCCCCTGATATTCTAGTTCAAAATCTTCCAAATTCTTTTGTTATCCATTAAGAAACCAGATGTATGTAGAATGATGGGGTGATATAAGTAATGTAACCACCCAATTGAGAAAACAACAGCCACATAGACAAAAGGTAATCCATATCATAACACCACTGACAGATTCAACAATAAGTACCAAACACATGAAAAGACCAGTAGAGCAGGCCTCAAAACAGGGAGTCAACAAGACTCCAGCAAAAGACTTAGTTTGATACATTAAAACACTTAAGTGGGGGGTTTCTTCTTGGCTTGCTGACCACAGGTACCAGCAGCGCCAGCTTTCTTCTTTCCTCCAATGCTCAAGCTTGATGATCCAGTTCCTTTGATGATGCCTTTTTGAGGAGCCTTTACTGCCACTTCAGTGGCTTTCCCTTTCTTGAGCAACCTCTTCTCTAGGTCACCATCCTTTACCTTGCAGAAAGAGGCAGCAAGATTTTTAACCACTTTAGGATTCAAGAATGGTGGAACAACATTGCAAGCCAGACAATCAGCAATTAAGCAATTTAAGTGGATTTTAAAACCCCCATTCAGTTCAACAATTCTAGGGCTTCTTCTCACCTTAGTGTCAACAAGAGGCTCCTTGCCCTTTCTCTTTCTGGAAAGGGTGGAGGGAGAGCAGGAAGATTGTTTAGCTTCAATGCCCAGACAAGGAGGAGCCATCTGCGAAATTCTCTCATTAGGGATGATGAAAGAAATGGAGTTCTCTTCAGCAATAGGCTCTTTAATAATTTCCCATAAAGGAGAAGTAAGGAAGCTCTTGACCCAACTAAACTTCTCAGGGGTAGAAAGCATGAGAATAATAAAATTAAACAAACTTACAGGGATATCACACATGAGAGAGCCTTTTGAGGAAGAGTCCTTCTGAATATGAGGAGCAAAATAACTTTCCCAGAGCTCCAGGCCTTGTTGGGAAAAACCCTGTTTTGCAGCATGCACATCAGGTATGGACACAAAAGTTCTCACCATTCCCACATGGAGATGTGCTTCATTAGGAGAAAGGAGATGCTGATCCTCCAACATCCAATCCTCATTTTCAGCAGCCACACCACTTAAATCCATGGGGCTCACCACCCTCCCATCATCATCTGAGTTTACCTCATCATCATCAACCAAATAGTTCTGTAAAATGTTCTAAAGGCCCTCACCAATACCAACACCTTGAGGTCCAGCAACCACATCCTGACCCTCAGCAACCATAGGCTCAGCATTTGCAGACTCATCATCATCTGACTCCCAGTCTTGGACAAGGATGGCACCTGTAACCCCACTGCTAACATCCTGTGGGGGAAGATTATGGTTGTCCACTGGCATGTCTTCACCAGGAGCAATAACAAGGCCTTGAACAGGAGCAGCAGCAGCTTCCCAGGGGCCCCAACCTTCATTATTGTCTCCTTCAGGAGCAGGATCCTGTACAGGGGCCAACCACTGACCCCAACCACCCCCAGGAGCAGGGGGGAGGAGGAGGAGGGGGGATCTGGGGCCCAAAGACAGGTGCAGGATGTGGGTCCACATTGTCATCTGGAAGTGGGTCCTCATCAGGTGGGCCCCCCCAAGCAGGTCACTTTGTAGCACTTCAACAGAAAAAGTCCAGGATTCAGACTCCACCAAGTCGCCAATAGTAAACCTTACACTCTTGGGGATATCAACCAGATCAGTAACACGAATCTTCACAAGAATCCTTCCTTTTTGGTCCGGGTCCCTCTCCCATAAAAGAACCTTCCCAATATCAGCAAAAACCGCATTCAGATCCTCAGTATGCCAGTGGTCCAATGGAGGACCAACGAGCATCACCATTGTTGAATTGAGCCCTCCTCTAATTTTCCCCCTCATTATGCTTAACAAAAGAAACATGCACATCTTGAAACGGAATGGGGCTAGCCGCAATGAGCCTGTCCCGATCACTGACATGGTGAAATTGCACATAAGCAGACCCAAAGGGACATGCCTGGACATCTCGAAAGTGAACACGAACCTCATTGTTGAGGAAATCAACCAGGACATCACGAATATTCAAGAAGGAGACTGGACCAGGGGGGGAGGGGATTAATGGTAGCAATAGCATACTGTTCATGAGTCCTCGACCTCCGCGGCACCACCTCCCTTTTGACACGATTCCGACCAGCCACTTGCATAACTTGGAAGCCATTCGGCAAGAAAGGAGCAGGATCAATCAGGATGTTCGCCATTTCGACACTCTTCACCGGTGACGAGCAAGGGGGGAAAGGGGTTTCTGCAGACGGGGGAGTTGAGGAGACAGGGGAAATGGCAGTTGTTTTTTGCAAAGAAATGGTGAACTCGTGAAAACTGTTGTGAACGATGGGCCGAGAATGGGTATTCTTCTGGGCCTTGAACCACCCCTTGTAAGAATTGTCGGGCCATATGCATTTTGGGAAGGAAGGGAATTTCAGAAAAGGAATGAGACCAGGTAGTTTAAAAGCCGCGCGGTTAGCGCCTCCTGATGACCCGACCGGCGTTACTAATGGTTTAACACCGCCATCAGCGAGCACCTGCGCATAGGATCTGTCATGGATGCTTGATTTGAAATCACACTTATTATGTTCAGCAGGCACATGCGATGAAACCGCAACATGATTCGGAAATTTGAGCCGATGGAAAACAGAAACACCTTTATTGCTAGGCTTCAACGAAGGAGATTTTTTGGAATTATCCTTTTTGTACGTGACAACTTTCCAATCTCCTGCATATTCTTTATAAAACTCCTTTTCTTCATAAATCCAATTTGGGCCCCCATTACCCCAAAGGTTGACGTGAATCACAAACGACTTGCATGAAAACTTTGAAATATTGTAGATTTCAAAACCCATAGCCCGTGAAGCAACCGAGAAACGAAAAGTTCTATCTTGCAGAAATTTCACTTGGAATTTAGAAGCCTGACCACCAAAACAAGCTTGGAGTGCAAGACTAACCGCATCGAAATCCAACTTAAAATTTTCTCTTCCAAAAGAACAAACCATATAAAAAGGTCTCTTTCTGAAACCACCAAGGAAATTAACTTGATGCCTGAATTTATCAAAAATCTTTTTCTCAAAATCCTGCCCTAATGAAAAATCCAGGGAAGGTCGACTCAAAGATTCATCCTTGATAGAACACTCCAAAGGAAGGTTCTCAGTGAAATCCAGCGTTTTTGGCACAATCTTCTCAATATTGAGGGAAAATTTCTTAACCAAAGGGCTGGGCAAAATCTGTGTGCCAACTACAACCCTCTTCACCTGAAGATCAATAGAAATACTCGAGGCCAGAACCTCACCTTGAATCAAGTATCTAGCATCAATCACCACCTCATTGTGGTTGAGGAGAACCAGCCTTTTTGAACTAGGAAAAAGCATCAAAAAACCTTTAGAAGGCTCAAGATCATCAGCCGGCAAAGAGGAGCAAAGGGCATGCCATTTAAAACCAGTGTCCTCATCTGTTCCAGAGATGGTAGGAGATCTACCAAGAAAACCAGATGAAGGATCCAGAGAATCATTAACACGAGAGAGATGAGAGGGGAACCTCAAAACAGATCCAACAGAGATCTTCTCCCCATTTTCCAAACATCTGCCCTCAAGGGGAGAGCCTTTGGCATTGAGCAAAACCAGCCAAGAATCAGCCGAGAGAGCGAGAGAGCCCTCGAGAAACTTACCACCCGTGGTCACACCAGAGTAGGTGATCTTCCAACAACCCCCTGAGGAATCCAGCAGAGCTTTTTGCCGGTGAGACGCCGGCAAAAGCCGGAGGCCCACCAACGGTCACCTCAGAGGAGCCTCATGCCTCGGAAATCATGCGGGTTGCCGCTTTCTTGTTCTTGAGAGGAGTGGGGATGTCTCCTTAAAAAATGGTCTGGTTGTTAGATTTATATGAGTAATATCTTTTATGGTCTTGCTCCTTTGATAGACGATATATTCTTATTGAATCTCGATAGTAGTGATACACATGTTCATAATATAGATGCTAAACATTTGAAATTGAATGATAATTCTACATACATGTGGCACTGTCATCTTGGTCACATTGGAGTGAAGCGTATGAATAAACTCCATTCCGATGGACTTCTTAAATCACTTGATTTTGAATCACTTGAAAGATGCGAAGCATGTGTGATGGGAAAAATGACTAAGACTCCATTTTCTGGTATGATGGAGCGAGCTACGGACTTATTGGAAATCATACGTACCGATGTGTGTGGTCCAATGAGTGTAGCATCGCGCGGTGGTTATCGTTATGTTCTTACCTTCACGGATGACTTGAGTAGATATGGGTATATCTATTTCATGAAACATAAGTCCGAAACTTTCGAGAAGTTTAAGGAGTTTCAAAGTGAGGTAGAGAATCAACGTAACAAGAAGATTAAATTTCTACGTTCTGATCGTGGAGGTGAATATCTAAGTTACGAGTTTGGCGAGCATTTGAAGAAATGCGGAATACTTTCACAATTGACACCGCCGGGAACACCACAGCGTAATGGTGTGTCCGAACGTCGTAATCGAACTCTCTTAGATATGGTTCGTTCTATGATGTCACTTACAGATTTACCGCTATCGTTTTGGGGTTATGCATTAGAAACAGCCGCATTCACTTTAAATAGGACACCATCTAAATCCGTTGAAACGACACCGTATGAATTATGGTTTGGGAAGAAACCTAAATTGTCATTCCTTAAAATTTGGGGATGCGAAGCCTATGTAAAGAAGTTTCAGCCGGACAAGCTTGAACCCAAAGCGGAAAAATGCGTCTTCATAGGATACACGAAGGAAACTATTGAGTATACCTTCTATCATAGATCCGAAGGCAAAATCTTCGTTGCCAAGAATGGATCCTTTCTATAGAAGGAGTTTCTCTCGAAAGAAGTGACTGGAAGGAAAGTAGAACTTGTCAAGATTGTCAAACCTTCTCTCGGATTTTAGAGTAGCGCAGAACCGGAAGAAGTTTCTGTGGCGCCTACACCAATAGGAGAGGAAGATAATGATAAATATCATGAAACTTCCAAAGAAGTTACTACGGAACCTCGCAGGTCGACGAGGACTCGTACCACTCCCGATTGGTATGGTCCCATTATGAGTGTCATGTTGGTGGACGACACCGATGACCCTGCGACATATGAGGAAGCGATGGTGAGCCCAGATTCCAATAAATGGCAAGAAGCCATGAAATCCGAGATTTGATCCATGTATGAAAAGCAAGTGTGGACTTTGGTGGACTTATGGGATGGCCACAAGGCTGTCGAGAAAAAATGGATTTTCAAGAAGAAAACAGATGCTGATTGTAATGTAACCATCTATAAAGCTTGACTTGTCACGAAAGGGTTCCGACAAATTCAAGGAGTTGACTATGATGAGACTTTCTCAACAGTGGCGAAGCTAATGTCTATGAGGATTTTGTTAGCAATCGCTGCTGTCAACACCCGGATTTTTAATCCCAGATGCCTGTTATGCCATACATCGCAATCCCAGGATTACCATTTTTGCGAGACATAACAGATTGGATATCATAGTACATCATCCATTACAAACCATACATAAGGTCTTACAACAAATAAAGGATCTCCTGATCCAGTCTTAATACAATAATAGCAGCGGAATAACGTAATAATAACGGTAGCGTAGGCGAGGCTCCGTCTTCATGGTCACAGGTAATGCTGACGATGGGAGATGATCCTAGTTTTCGTAACCTTCCTGCGGTCCGTCCTCCTGATATTCCTCTTCATAGTCTGGCCACGGGAATAGCCAGGGACAAAGCCATGAGTACTCTTTAAGTACTCGCAAACTAATACTAACAAGTGAAGTGGTTTTGAGTAGGAATACTAAGCTCTAGGTTGTTTTGCCAAAAAGCCATATTTACCTTAACTGAGTTCAGAAGCAAAGAAAACTAGTTGAAAGTTTCATAACACCTAAGTGGGAACTTGAGTTTTCATATCACAACTCTGTTGTGGTCAAGTCAAAGTCATGATTCAAAACACAAGTCATTTTGATCATCAAAATCATCATCAAAATCATTAGTTTTATAAAGGGATAAGGCTCATGCCTCAACATTTTCATCATCAAAATCATCTGGTGTTGAAGAACACATGTCAAAACATTTCAGTAGAATGACTCATCATTCTAAGGTTTTCATAACCATTTCACCAAGTACTCCCATCTAAAGTGATCAAGTTTTATGCTTATCACTAGCATCTACAAGTGGGGGTAAGCACTAATGAGGGGTGGTAAACAAGTGTGAATGATCTAAGTTCAATCTCATGCCTCGGGATGACATCAAGATTTATCTAACCTAGGTCAAGTTTTATGCTCTTTATGCTACCTTTAAACATCTTTCTAGAATCTACAAGTCACTAAGTAAACTCCAATAGAAAGCTTTGATAAAGAAATAAAATAACTAAGCTTGCAAATAAAACTAGTATTGGGTATCAAGTGGTGTAAGCTTGCAAGTAAAACTTGCATGGTTTAGTTTAGCTTGCTAGGATAGTATCTTGCTAAGTTAACTTGTATAGTGATGCTTGCATAATTGCAAGTATAAGCTTGCTAGGATAGCTTGCCTTGTGTAGAGCAGTGGTTGAAGTTCTCCTCGGCTTCTTCTTCGTAGTAGTCTCCTTCCTCCTCGTATCCGTGGTTGGTACTAGCGTCTATAAATAAATACGAGGTACACAATCACCAAACAATTCTTAACTACTCTATTTAGCACACAAAGGTTCACACTAGATGATCTAGCATCATCACTAATATCACAAATATTAAAGCACTTGTCTTATTTATTTTATTTAGAAAAGTAATTTCTACTCATTGAAAAACTACTTAAGATTTAGTATTCTCCATTAAAATATGAGATCATGTTGACACATGTCATGACCACATATTTCAGTACTTGGGAATATGATTTAAAGTGGTGTCACAATCTAATAAGGTTTAACCCTTTTATTTTAATTAAATAAAGTGACTAGAATTGCCTATGAGGATTCTTTTATTGCTTGCCCATTATTTCTGCAAGTACACCTAGATATTTTTATATATTTAGAAAGGTCTTGTCAAATGTGATTTTTGTGAGTTGGAATCAACTCAAAAGCTTTTGTGGTTGAATTTTGAAAAATGTTTGAATGCAGAAAAGCTTCTGCCTTGTTATTCTTACTACAGGTGATCTACAAATCCAAATGATTTAAATCCAACAGGCTTGGATTAAGAATTTCAGTACCTTTCCAGTAAAATTAGTTTCATGCAATTTGGTTCAGTGAATATCCCTGGATTGATTTTTGAATCTTGGTATAGAACTAAGTTTGAAACTAAATTGATAAAACCTAAATTTGAATTACTGGGTCACGCGGGAGGTTAACTGGGTCGGCCCACGGCACATAGCGCGCGCGGGGGTGGGTTTAAGTGAATGTACCCACCATTCAGTGAGACAGGGGTGCGAAGGGGAACGAGGTGATTTGGGCCGTAGGATCAACATCTAATCTAACGGCTGGGGCTTGTCGTCTCCGTTGGGCAGTGCTGGGGAGACTGAACCCTAGCACGGCCAGTGGGGGTCGTGTGATCCTCACCGGGGCTCAGGATAGGGTCAGCTATGGGGGCGAACGAGGAAGTCGACGACGGCGATCCTCCTGGTACCGGCAGCTCCTCCTGGGGCGGTTCCAATTGACGGCTCCTCTTCTCCTGCTCCGTGGCAAACTCCGGCAAAATTCCGGTGACCTGCTTCTCTCCTTGCTCTAGGGATGAGGTGGGGTGGTTCTGAGAGAGAGGGGAGTGTGTTGGTAGGCTGAAATCGAATGGGGGTGGCCTCTATTTATAGTGCATCGAGGGGACCGAAGGGTGCGGGTGGAGCTCGTCGTGGTCGTCATCACAGTGAGCTAATGGCATGGGCGACGGTAGAGGATAGTGCTCTGCCTCCTGGCGAAGCTCAACGGCATGGTCGCGAGGCGTGGGGCGGTGCGAATTGGTCGGAACGTTGCGGTGCTCTGGGCGGGTCCGACGAGCATTTTAATGGCGCACGGGCTCTCCTGGTCGCGCGGTGACGAACAGGCATGTCCTGGCGGTTCCTGGGGTGGTGGTGATCACGCACGCAAGCGGCAAAGGCGGCGCGCGGTATGTGCTCGTGTGTCGAGTGTGGCGCTCTGGCGCGCTCTCGGCATGGCACAGAGGCATAGGGCGCGACGGTTCTAGGGTGGTCTAGGGGCTCGCAGTGCTTTGGTGTTGTCCCAGACAAGGTTGGCGAGGCTAGAGCTGCTCATAGCTTGCTATCGACAATGGGGTGGCCATTTGGGGCTCGGCATGCTCACCATTGATGACAATGTCAAGCTTACAGTGAGCTAGAGCTTGTTAAATGAACTAGATGATCTACTAAGAGTGTGCTGTGAGCTAGAGGGGAGACAAGTTAGGCACAAACACTACTCACTATAGTGTTTGTTGTTTGTTTGATTTGTGTTTACAAGGTGTTTGATGAAATGGCCGAAAGAGATTTGAATTTGAATTTTTGATTCAAACTTGGTGGGTGTACTAGTCACATACTAGGTAGTTTCTGGTTAGTTGGTTTTGTCAAGGTGCACTGGTTTGGTTGGTTTTTGAGAATTGGTGATCTTCCCACATGACATAGACTCAATTTTGAATTGCCATTTGAATCAAGTTGCTAAATGTTTCTAGGAGTTTGAAAGGTGGGCTTGGGTTCACTTTTACTTGGTCTAGCAAGGGGTGAAAAGAAATGGAATTGTTTCTGTTTGAAATCTTGGACTAGAAACACTCAAAGTGGTCGAGTGAGCAAGATTGGCAAAAGTGACCATTAGCTCATTTTGTTTGTTTTTGAATTTCTCTTGATTTGTTTCTGCTTGGATTTGATTTAGATGATGTTGTTTTCATCTTTAAACCATTCCTTGCTATTCACATCAATCACACAAGTCCATTCATGCATTCATACAATCATCACATACTCACATGCATTCATAATGATTTTAATTAACAAAAGTTTTTGTTAACCCTAATTTTGATGATTGGAACTTGATAATCTTTATCAATAATTTTGGGATGTTGCAAACCTTCCCTCCTTCAACAAAATCTTGTCCCGAGATTTGAGAAAAAGAAAACTAAGATTTAAAGAGATCGGGAAACTCCGTCTTGATGTAATCTTCTTGCTCCTAGGTAGCTTCTTCTTCAGGGTGGTTGCTCCACTGGATCTTGAGAAACTTGATGCTTCGGGTCCTAAAAGGTTCCTCCAAGATACGGATGGGTACTTCGGGATACGTCAGGTCATCGTTGATCTCTATGGTTCGGTGATCAATGTTCTTGAAAACTCCAGTCTTCTCCGGGACTTCTAGGCATTTGCGATGTAACGATATATGGAACACATTATGCACTGCTGACATGTCTTCTGGCAGTTCCAGTTGATATGATACTTCTCCTCGATGATTCAAAATCTTGAAGGTTCCGATATATCTAGGGGCTAACTTTCCTTGAGATGGAAACGTTGCATTCCTTTCAAAGGCGAGGTCAAAAAATCTCCGATATTGAAAGCGAGGTCTTGACGTCTCCTATCGGCATAACTCTTCTATCTGGATTGGGCGGTCTTGAGATGCTCATGGATCTTGTGAACTTTCTCTTATGCTTCTCATAGGATGTCGGGTCCGAAAATCTAACTCTCTCCTACTTCCGACCAATTCAAAGGGGTACGACACTTCCTTCCATACATGAATTCAAATGGGCCCATTGTAAACTGCCTTGATAACTGTTGTTGTATGAAAATTCTGCAAAAGGCAGACAATCTTCCCATTTAGATCCATACTCTATCACACAATCTCTCAACATATCTTCGAGTATTTGATTTACTCACTCCGTTTGTCCATCAGTCTGAGGGTGATAAGCAATGCTGAAATCCAGTCGGGTTCCTAATCCTTCTTGGACTTTCTTCCAAAATCTCAAGGTGAACCGAGTTCCTCGATCCGACACGATGTTCTTGGGGACTCCATGCAAACTGATGATTCTAGCAATATACAACTCTGCTAGCTTCAAACTCTGGTAAGTGGTCTTGACAGGTAAGAAATGGGCTACTTTGGATAGTCTATCAACTATGACCCAATAGAGTTATTTCCGCTACTAGATGTAGGCAATCCGGTGATAAAGTCCATTCCAACTGAATCCCATTTCCATTCCGGAATCTGCAATGGTTGCAATAGTCCTGCAGGTCTCTAATGTCCCGCCTTAACTCTTTGAAAAATATCACACTTGGCTATGTAGCTTCCGATTTCTCTCTTCATCTTATGCCACCAAAATTGCTCCTTCAAATCCTGATACATCTTTGTTCCTCCGGGGTGGATAGAATAAAGAGTATCATGGACCTCTTTCAAAATAGCTTGCTTCAACTCGGAATCTGCTGGTACACAGATACGTCCTTTGTACCACAAAACTACTTCTGCATCTTCGTTGAATCCGGGTACTTTGCCTGTACCGATACAACGCTTGATTCCGTCGATACTAGCATTTCCTTTCTATGCCTCCTTGATCTGACTGATCAAAGTGGGTTAAAGTTCTATGCTAGCCAAAAATTCTTCACTTACTAATTCCATTCTAAAATCTTCCATCTCCTTGTGCAAACTTGGTTGCTCCTTCAGAATGATGGAGTTCGAGCGGCACGACAATCTACTAAGGGCATATGCTACCACATTGGCTTTACCAGGGTGATAGTGGATGTCCAGATCATAGTCCTTGATTAGCTCTATCCATCTTCTTTGCCTCATATTCAGCTCCTTCTGAGTGAAAATGTACTTCAGGCTTTTGTGATCCGAATAAATCTCACAACGGTTTCCCATAAGGTAATGCCGCCATATCTTCATGGCTATAACTACGGCTGCTAGTTCAAGGTCATGGGTAGGATAATTTTGTTCATGCTGCTTTAGTTGTCGGGATAGATAAGATATAACTTTGCCTTCTTGCATCAACACTCATCCGATACCGATCTTGGATGCATCACAATACACATCAAAAGGCTTCGTGAGATCCAGCATAATCAAGATTGGGGCTGAAATCAATCTCTTCCTGAGTTCTTGAAAACTCGCTTCACATTTGTCCATCCGTTCAAACTTCTTATCCTTCTTCAACAATTGGGTCATGGGTCTTGCTATACTCAAGAATCCCTCTACGAACTTGTGGTAATATCCCGCTAAATCGAGAAATGCATGAACTTGGGTTTGAGTGGTTGGGGCTTGCCAATCTTCAACATATTTTACCTTTGCCGGGTCAAAGGCAATTCCTCCGACTGATATGATATGTCCGAGGAATCCTACCTCCTGCAACCAGAATTCACATTTGCTAAACTTGGCATACAACTGATGCTCCCTAAGGGTTCCAAGGATGGTCCTTAGGTGTAGCTCATGTTATTCTTCTGATTTGGAATAGATCAGAATGTCATCAATGAACACAATGACAAACTTATCCAGGAAGTCCATAAAAATATTATTCATGAGGTTCATGAAATAAGAAGGGGAATTGGTTAATCCAAAAGACATGACGGTGTACTCATACAGTCCATATCTGGTGGTAAAAGCAGTCTTGGGGATATCCTCTATGCGAATCTTGAGTTGATGATAGCCAGTTCTAAGATCAATCTTAGAAAACACTTTGGCACCGGTCAACTAGTCAAACAGGTCTTCTATCTTTGGCAGTGGGTACTTGTTCTTGATGGTGACATCATTCAACTTTCGATAATCCGTACACAAACGATTACCTCCATCTTTCTTGTCCACAAACAAGACAGGTGATCTCCATGGCGATGCACTTGGTTGAATCAGTCCTATCTCCAGCATGGCATCTAGTTGCTTCTTTATCTCCACTAGTTCATACGGGTTCATACTATAGGGTCTCTGGGCTATGGGTCTGGTTCCAGGGAGGGCATACCGGGAAAAACATCTGGAAATACATCGGGGTATTCACAGACTATTCTGACTTGGTCAATGGTTAGTTGGGCTAGACTTTTTTTGCACTTGAATTGCCGGGGCAAGGTTTCAGATACATGCTCTACTGATATTCCGGATGTACTGGTCATGGTTTCTTGGCATAGTCTATTAATCCTTTTATGTTTCAACATCCAATCCATTCCGAGTACTAATTCCAAACCTTTAGTTCCGGGTACTATTAGATTAGCATAAAAGTCTATGCCATGGATTTAGATAGGTACGTCCTTGCAAATTTGTCTAGCTTTGGTGGTTTAACCATGTATTTGAACTATCATAACATGCTTCAATTTTGTTGGTTGAATCTTACTAGTGCATGCAAATTCTTCAGTAACAAATGAGTGCGATGCTCCAGAATCAAACAACACTCTTGCAAGTACTGAGTTAACAGAAAACATACCCAGCACGACATCTGGCGCTTCTTGGGCTTCTTCAGCATGCATGAGAAACAGACGGCTGTTGCGGTTGAGCGAATTCCCTGGGGAAATCTTCTTCTAGGCTGAACGCGACACTGCTGCTGAGCTGGGGCATTTGCATTGGGGGATGCTACAGTCTTCTTGGGGAACTCATTGGAATAGTGACCTTGGTTCCACATTCCTAACAAGTCACCTGAGACTTGTCCTTTGCTGCAACAGGCACAACATTGCTTCTAGTTCTTGGGGCAGTGTTGGTGTTGGTGGTGACATTGTTGTTGTTGAACTTGGGTGGTGCATGGTTGAAATTGTTGGAGTTGCCGGGGTTGTTGTGGTTTCCTCTGGGCCTTGGGTTTCCACGGTTGGGATAGGTTGGACGGTTCATCGGGGGTCTATTGGTTCTTGGGGCAAATCCTAGCGATAGGTTGGGGCGATACTTTGGGGTATGGTGGGTTCCTGGTTGGTGCATCATTCTACGCTTGCGGTTCTCATTGGCTTGGTTGATCTCGCCTTCTATATGAATGGCAGAATCCACTAAGTCTTCAATGTCAGCGAATGGGATATTGGCTAACACTATTTGCATCTCATCATGCAGACCGTTCAGGAATCTCTCCTTCTTCTTAGCTTCCTTGTCAATCTCATCCGGTGCATACCTAGCCAATGAAAAAAAATTGTCACGGTACTCAACTACTATCATCCTCCCTTGCTTCAGTTCTCTGAATTCGTCTCTCATCCTCTTGATCAAACCCGGTGGCACATGGGTTCTGCTGAACTTGATTTTGAA
Source organism: Avena sativa (assembly GCA_916181665.1). Lineage (NCBI taxonomy): Eukaryota > Viridiplantae > Streptophyta > Magnoliopsida > Poales > Poaceae > Avena > Avena sativa. Next base: position 80,602,794 of record OV702284.1, read on the forward strand.
TTCTTCCAAGTCATCAGTTGACCTCCAGTCATGGTGCGAACGCTGTTCCACCATGCTCTTGCATCTCCTGCCAGATAGTGGGTGTCAAATAATACTTTCTCATTAGCCTCCACTCCTACGACTTCCAAGTTGTTCTCCATGGTTTGCAGCCAATCATCGGCATCTAGGGGCTCTTCAGACTTAGTGAAGATGGGTGGATTGGTGTTCTGAAAGTTCTTGATCTTTGATCCATGGTTGTCCTGATTTCCATGGCCTTGGTTGTTGTTGGCCATCTGAGCTATGTGTTGAAGGGTGGCTAAGTTGGCTTGACGTTCGGCCCTTTCAGCTTCCTGGTCAGAAACCAACATTTGCAGGATTTGCAACATTGGGTCCGAGGATGAACTGCTTCCTTCGCGAGGCATCTGAAGATTGAGATAGATCATGAGAAAAGAGGCAAATTTCTAAGGTTCAGGGGTTTTTGTTTTGGGAAAAGTTTTTGAAGTTTGCCTCAGATTTTTTTAGCAACTTGCTTTTCATTCATTCATAGCACACGATACAAACACACACCACAACAAGGAAAAACAGATGGTTTTAAGAACCATTCTATGAACTATGATATAGTGGGACCGGATACAACTCACTAACACTAGTGCTCAAGTGCTACTACTCCTCGGAATCGGTGTCCTCGTCATCCTCATCATCATCAATGAAGGCGAAGTCATCCTCATCGGTGAAGAAGTCCATGGCCTGATCCTCCAGTAAGTCATCATCATCATCACTGAGGTAAGAGTAGGGGTCTCCACGAAGGTCTTCCCCTGCATTCTCCCTCTCCTCAAGCTGCATGTCTCTCTCGTGGATAGTCTCCTCCAAATTTGTGATCCTGTGGCGAAGACGAGCAATGATGCGCTCCTTCTTGTCAAGCTGATGGTGACGAGACTGGCGATCCTTTACATGCATGTGATACGTCGAAAACGTATCTATAATTTTTGATGTTCCATGCTTGTTAGTATCTACTTTGCTTTGGTTTGTCTACACTTTGAGGTGCTTTTTACATGTTTTCTGGTACTAACCTATTAACAAGTTTCCACAGTGCCAGTTGCCTGTTTTCTGCTGTTTTTGGTTCCAGAAAAGCTAGTAAAGAAATATTCTAGGAATTGGACGGGAAAAACGTCAAAGTCAATTACTTTCCATGGGGAACAAGAATCCAGAAGACGAGACGGAGACGCAAGCCAGGGCGGCCAGACCCCCCTAGGCGTGGGTGGGCCCTACCCCGCGCCTGGGAGGGGTGTGGGGCCCATGGTCGCCTCCTCGGCCTCCCCCTTTGCCTATAAGAATCCCCCGATGCAGAAACCCTCAGCACCGGATCAAATCTCCATGAAACTGTCTGTAGCTGCCGCCACCATCGTCCCTAGATCGGGGGATCTGAAGTTCTTCCCAGCATTGATACGTCGGAAACGTATCTATAATTTTTGATGCTCCATGCTTGTTTTGTATCATTTGTCTTATGTTTTGTCTACACTTTGAGGTATTTTTATATCTTTTCTGGAACTAACCTATTAACAAGTTTCCATAGTGCCAGTTGCCTGTTTTCTTCTTTTTTTGGTTCCAGAAAGGAAGAAAATAATTATTCTCGGAATTGGATGGGACAAAAGTCAAAGTTATTATTTTTCCCGGAGCAACATGGAACCACGAAGCATAGCCAGAGGGGGGCAACATGGTGGCTAACCCCCTAGGTGCGGGCAAGCCCTGGGGGCGCCCATAGGGGGTGTAGGCCCCCTGGACCCCCACCGACCTTACCTCCTGCACCTATAAGAGACCCCCGATGAGAAAACCCTAGAGAATCCATCAGAAAGCCACGAAAACCTCCGTAGAACCGCCGCCACCAAAGGGGAGATTCGGGGGATAGAAAGTCTCTGTTCCGGCACCCTGCCGGGACGGGGAAGTGCCCCCGGAGCCATCTCCATTGATCTCCATCGCCATCTTCATCATCGTTGCTGATTCCCATGATGAGGAGGGAGTAGTTCTTCCTCAGGGCTAAGGGCTCTACTGGTAGCTATGTGTTCGTCTCTCTCTCTCTCTCTCTATATATATATATATATATACATGATCTTGTTGTGGTCATGAGCTTTGTAATCAAGTAGATCTACCTTGCTACTCAAGTGCTTTAATAGATCTCTGCTCTCCCCATGTGTGTGAAAGTGACAGCATGCACATCATGGTGTCACTTAGGATTGAGTCTACATAAATACTCTTTTTCTTTAATAGATTTATGCTTTTCCCCACGTGTGTGAAAGTGACAGCGTGCATACCGTGTGTGGCAGTTTGGCTAGATTGAATATTTGTTATGAGTTATATTTGGAGTTGGATGTATCTATGAAATTGTGGTGTTTGTTGGAACCATCTAGCGCTCAAGGTGACAGTGTGGGGTTATCTAGATTGGGAAAGACCCTATCATGGATTAGAGTGTCTAACCGGAGAGTAGTTAAGAGTAGTATCATGAAGAGAGGATATTTATATGAGAGAGTGTTCACTAGTGAAAGTATGATCCCTAGGCCTTGTTTCTAAGCATTGAAACACCTTTTGCTACTAGATCTGTTGCATGTTTGCTTGCTTCCTTCTTGTTGCCTTTAGTCTTTGCCTCATCGCCAAGCTCTTTTCTAGCACCGTTACCACTTGTATTTCACTATCTCTTCGCCGAACTAGTGCACCTATATTGGGTGTGTTGGGGACACAAGAGACTTCTTGTATCTTGATTGCAGGGTTGCTTGAGAGGGAATACCTTTGACCACTTCCTCCCTGAGTTCGATAAACCTTGGGTAATCCACTTAAGTGAAACTTGTTGCTGTTCTACAAACCTCTGCAGTTGGAGGCCCAACAATTGTCTACAAGAATAGGAGTGCGTAGACATCAAGCTCTTTTCTGGCGCTGTGGCCGGGGAGGTAAGGTAAAAGGTACTCACATCCTCTGGTGTGAGTGTGTAAGATCCCTCCTTTGTAAAGGAAAAGGATCTCTGTGATTGCAATGCTAGTCCCTGGATCATTGCTAGCATCCACAGTTTAAGATGAAGTACACAGATACAAAGGTCATTTATTACATTCATTCCAGAGATAAAACATAGTCTTTTACAACTCAGGGCCAAAGGCCTAATACAAGAGTTTGTGGAATAAGTAAATAAACATAACTCTTCATCTTCATGTGCCACAGGCAAGCATGTTGAGTGTAGACTCATGACTCCTACTCATCATCGGAGTAACCTGCAACATCACAAGTTACAGCCACAGTGGGTCAATACTTTGGAATAGTATTGGCAAGTGATACCTTAGTAAATTTTTAGTGGACTATATTACTATATGCATTTTGGCTAAGTGTAGCTTGGCTTGCTTTGCTTGAAAATAGGTTTTCCCTATTAGTTGAAATCTCTAAGTTTTTCTTTATCAAAAACTTCCCAAGAAACCACCAATAGACATTGGGGTCCTTCACCCTTGTTCACCCACAAGTTTTACTTAGAAGTTGGAGTGATGAGATTCTTGTAGCTTCCATGTCTTGATGCTCAAGTTGTCCATTGCCATGGACTTGGCTAAGTACTTAGATTTTCCATCTGCAGAGGTTGTGCACTTTCCCCACCAGACTTGGTTTCCCAAGACAGGACCTTTCAGAAGCCTTTCCTTAGTCAAATGGACGCGCTCCAACCTATCATTCCCACTACCACCAACTGTCCAAATGACTAAGTTCTAGCAACCTATATGATCATGGTAGAGCCCATATTGCCAAGTGGTTGCACTGTAAGCTTTCTCAACACTTGGCCTCCAAATCCCTTTGTGCCTGGGTGGCATACCACAAGTGAGATACACAAGCCAAATCCATGGCCTTGTGTGACCACTCAACCAAAAACCACCATTCAAGTCCCATTCCACCCAGGAAGTTCATTGACTTAGTTGTTTTATTAAGAAAAACATAAGTCCTCAGACTTAGAAATTTTCCATAGTGTGAATATATATTCCACCCATGTTTTCTATTAGCTAGGCTAAGCTTGATAGTAATAGGAATCTTAACTTAGGAAGATTTCCACTAAGGTTTCATCTACTAGTTTTCCTATAGCAAGGTTTATACTTAGAAAAATTCATGCAAGTTTTACTTAGAGAAAATCACTAATGCATAGTGAAAGTAATGGGACAAAAAGTATGAAGCATCACTTGCCTTGGTAATGGGGAGAGTAGCACTCTTCACAATCACAGTCACTAGCAAATACTACACAAAAATTTGTAGCATACAATTACACACAATTTATATGCAATCAAAAATATGAATGCATGCATGCAAGAAATTATGAAGTGATGATTTTGAAAACTCTACCAAGCAAGTGCATGATACAGAAACATAAAAAGTCCCAAAGTTTGCTAACTAAACTTATTTAGCCCTAAAACAATTTGCTAAACAAAAACTATACTCAAAATGGACCTACACATGTTTCTGCATACAAAGTCATTTTAACAGATACTATTTGCTAAACACATTGCAGATTCAGAAAGGCCTTGATTCATTGATTCCAACGGTATAAAGTTTGCAAAATTCTAACGTGGGAAACTCAAGTTATAGCCCTTTGAAAATTTGATCTAAATCTGATTTGAATTTCTATTTTTGAATCAACCCTAGACACGCGTCACGATATTACTGGGGTGTACCGGTTCGCACCGGATCACCCTTCCGCGCCGCAGGATCTAAATAAATCGCACGGTCCTGAACGCGTACCTCTTCGCTGATAAGTGATTCTATCCTGTCGCTTGGATCTAGATCTAACGGTGCTCGAGCACGCGACCATGTCCTGGAGGCGCGCGGCGTCAGCGAGCGGCGGAGCGCTCTGTCTACGGCGGCGCTAGCGTTTCAGGTCGTGCGCGAGAGGGAGAAGGGTCATACCTGAACCGCAGGAGGCTGCTGATGCTCAAGGTAGCGTTGGTTTGCGAAGGGGCGCGCTGATACGACGAGGATTTCTTGTCGGAGTAGAGGTAGACGTCGGCACGGTCAGTCGTCGACGTTGGCGAGGTTCCTCGTCACGCTAAGCCAAGATAAAGGCACCGTTAGATGCGCACATCGACGTAGGTTCTAGGTGTACAAGTCAGAGGGCAAGGGGCGGTGGTTACTTACGGAGGGAAGTCGCCGGAGTTCGTGCAGAGAACGGTGGCGGCCGTCGTCGATGTTGGTGGAGCTACGGGTCATGCGAGGTCAAAAGGAAAGTGTCATGGGGTGCGCAAGGACTCACTGAACCTGTTTGCATGAACGAGAGACAGAGGGGAGCACGGAACTCACCGGAATTCGCCGGCGCAGTCGTCGGAATAGCAGCGTCCGTCGTGCGAGTTGTGGGCAGCCTGGTGGCGTGGATGTGAAATTGTTTGGGGGGAAATGGTCGCGAGGATGGGGGGATCTTATGGCCCGAGGCTCGACAAGAAACGCTCGCTGTATCAATGCCAATTAAGCTCGTGAAATCAGTGCAGCAACAGGCAGCGGCGGAGGTCGTGCGCGGAATCAGGGGAAGACGAAGGTGACGTGGAGGAGGCCCGCCTGTCAGCGAAGTGCGCGAAGTGGAGGTGGGGTCCTGTCGTCAGCGGCTGGGTGGGTGTGCTCGTGCGTGCGGAAGGAAAAGAAATGCCCCGGGTGGGCTAGTTGGGCCTGTTCCGTTGCTGGGATAGATTGGTGGCGCCTGGCCTTTTTCATTTTTTTGATTGTTTTCTTTTTCTGATTCGATTTTCTGAATAGATTTTCAAATGACTTCAAGTTCAATTTGAATTCAAATTTTCCTGGGATTTTTGTAGTGAGCAGTAGTCTCAAATATAGTCATAAGATCATGTGATTGCTTTGCCAAGGCTTGGTCAAGCTTGGAGATCAAAAGTATCAGAGACTTGGCACTTGGTTTGCAAAATTTGAAAAATGGTTTTTGAACCTATTTCCAATTTGAAAACTTGGTTTAAATTCTACACTTAAACCTATCTTCATAGAAGGCAACAAACTGGGTTTATAAACAATCAAACTTTCAAATGGGGTAGCCATTTGATTTAAATCTGTTCACATAAAATCATAGCACCATGTGCTTCTGTTTTTCTGAAATGAGTTTGAAATTTTACCTCAAATCTATATGCATGCATGAATGATATGCAAACTTTGAAATTATGATTTTAGGGATGTTACAAATCTAACCCCCTTAAGGTGAATCTCGCCCTCGAGATTCGGATTGGCTAGCAAATAGGTGAGGGTGGTCTTTCCGAAGATCATCTTCTCTCTCCCATGTTGCTTCCTCTTCGGTATGATGGTTACATTGCACTTTGCAAAACTTGATAGTCTTCGTTCTCGTGACTCTTTCTGCAGTGTCAAGAATCTTGATAGGCTTTTCCTCATAGGTGAGATCACTTTCTAGTTGAACTTCTTCCAAAGGTATGGTATCCTTCAAAGAAGATTCTTCCATTTCCGGGTGACATTTCTTAAGCTGACTCACATGAAATACATTATGGACTGCTGATAGAGATGCTGGCAGTTCAATCTCATAAGCCACTTCTCCTTTGCGACTCAGAATCTTGAATGGCCCAACATATCTTGGTGCCAACTTTCCTTTGACTCCGAATCTTTTCACTCCACGGAGTGGTGATACTCTAAGATAGGCTCTATCACCAACTTCGTAGATGACTTCTCTACGCTTAGGATCTGCGTAGCTTTTCTGTCGAGACTGTGCTATCTTCAACCTGTCCTTAACCAATTTGACTTTCTCTTTGGCTTCTTTGATAAGATCTGGCCCGAATAAACTTCTTTCTCCCACACCATTCCATAGCAATGGGATGGTACATTTTCTTCCGTAGAGAAACTAAAACGGTGCCATCTCAATGCTGGCTTGATAGCTGTTGTTGTAAGAAAATTCTGCGTAAGGCAGACTTTCATCCCAACTTGCTCCATAATCTAGGGCACATGCCCTCAACATGTCTTCCAGAATTTGATTAGTCCTTTCTGTTTGACCATCGGTTTGAGGATGAAAAGCAGTACTGAATTCCAACCTCGTTCCCAATGACTCATGTAGCTGTCTCCAAAAATGGGAAGTGAATTGGGTTCCCCTATCGGACACAATACTCTTAGGCACACCGTGAAGGCATACAATTCTACTCATGTAGATTTTGGCTAACTTGGCACTGGTATAAGTTGTCTTTACGGGTATGAAATGTGCCACTTTGGTTAGGCGATCCACTACTACCCATATGGAGTCATATCCCGATCTGGTCCTTGGTAATCCGGTGATGAAATCCATACCAATCTTGTCCCACTTCCAATCAGGAATAGGTAGTGGTTGAAGTAAACCCGCTGGTTTCTGATGCTCTGCTTTTACTCTACTACACACATCACACAAAGCAATATGCTCGGCAATGTCCCTCTTGAGATTGTTCCACCAAAATCTTTCTTTCATGTCCATGTACATTTTGGTGTTACCCGGGTGAATGGAATACGGAGAGTTGTGCACTTCCTGCAATATCAGTTTCCGTAACTCCGGATCTTGTGGAACACAAATACGTTTCCCATGCCATAATGTACCTTGTTCGTCTTCATGGAAATTTTTAGCTCTCCCTTGGCTAATATTTTCCTTAATCCTTTCAATTTCCTTATCAGTCTTCTGAGCTTCTCGGATCTTGTCCAATAAAGTGGGTTGAACATCCAAAGACATAAGATGTCCTTCAGGCACAATCTCCAATCTGAGTTCTTTGAATTGAGCACACAAATCATCTAGCAATTCTCCTTTGGTAAGGCCATTCACAAATACCTTACGACTTAGAGCATCTGCTACAACGTTTGCTTTACCGGGGTGGTATTGCAAACTCAAGTCATAATCCTTGATAAGCTCTAACCATCTTATTTGTCTCATATTAATTTCCTTCTGGGTGAAGATATACTTCAAACTCTTGTGATCGGTGAACACTTCACAACGCTTTCCCAAAAGGTAATGTCTCCATGTTTTGAGTGCATGGACGACAGAGGCTAACTCTAAATCATGAGTAGGATAGTTTACTTCATGAGTTTTGAGTTGTCTCGAGGCATAGGCCACAACTTTACCGTCTTGCATAAGTACGACACCCAAACCTTGATGAGACGCATCACAGTATACTTGGAAATCCTTTTCCAAATCTGGCAGACATAGAACTGGTGCTGTTACCAATCTCTTCTTCAACTCTTGAAAGTTGACTTCACAACCTTCAGACCAAGAAAATTTCTTGTCTTTCTTTAACAATTCAGTCATGGGCTTAGCAACTTTTGAGAAATTCTCAATGAATCTTCTGTAGTAACCTGCTAAGCCAAGGAAACAGCGTACTTCTTTCACGTTCTTGGGAGATTCCCATTCTATCACAGCTGAAACTTTAGCAGGATCAACTGCCACACCATCCTTTGTCATAACATGACCAAGAAAACCAACTTCCTCTAACCAAAACTCACACTTGCTGAATTTGGCATAAAGTTTATGCTCTCTTAACTTTTTAAGTATCAAACGCAAGTGTCCTTCATGCTCTTCCTTGCTCTTGGAGTAGACTAAGATGTCATCGATGAAAACGACAACAAATTTTTCAAGAAATTCCATGAACACTTTGTTCATCATATTCATGAAGTATGCTGGAGCATTGGTTAAGCCAAAAGGCATCACGGTATACTCATACAATCCATACCTTGTGGTGAATGCTGTTTTAGGTATGTCTTGCTCTCTTATCTTGAGTTGAAAATAACCTGACCGGAGATCAATCTTCGAGAATACACATGCTCCTTCAAGATAATCAAATAAGTCGTTGATTCTAGGCAAAGGATATTTGTTCTTGATAGTTACCTTGTTGAGTGAGCGGTAATCTATGCATAACCTTTGGCTTCTATCTTTCTTCTCCACGAACAATACTGGGGCTCCCCAAGATGAAGAACTTGGTTGGATAAATCCTTTCTACAACTATTCTCCTAGTTGTTTCTTGAGCTCTTTTAGTTCATCAACTGACATTTTGTATGGTCTCTTGGCTATTGGTCCCGAACCTGGTACCAAATCTATCAGAAATTCCACATCTCTATCTGGTGGCATTCCTGGTAACTCTTCCGGAAACACATCTGGATACTCACATACAATTGGCACACTGTCCATGCTAACCCCCTTAAGAGAATTCAGCTTACTTCCTTTGGATTCAAAGTTTGACCTGAATTTTATTCTTTTTCCTTCTGGGGTTGTGAGTGCAACAGTACGATTAGCACAATCTAGTACTCCTTCATACTTAGCCATCCAATCCATTCCCAATATTACGTCTAGTCCTTGGGAATCTAGGATTATCAGGCTCACTGGAAACTTATGCTTTCCAAACTCTATGACAAGATCCCGGCATCCAAGACTTACTATCATATTTCCACCCGGAGAACTAACTTTTATTGGACACCCAATGTTTTCAGATGCAAACCCATTTCTATCAACAAATGCTTTTGATATGAATGAATGAGATACACCAGTGTCAAAGAGTACAAATGCTGGAATGGAATTGAGTCTGAACTTACCAGCAACAGCATCAGGCTCCTCATAGACCTCCTCCACATTGATGTGGTTAACCTGTCCTTTCTGAAAAGGATTGGGCTTGTTAGGTCCTTCAACTTTCTTCTCAGGGCACTCATTAGCATAATGCCCCAGCTTCTTGCATTTGAAGCACTCAACCTGACTGATGTCCTTTTTTGCAGGCTGACTTCCACTTCCACTACCATATCCACTATGGTGGCTCTTTTGTCCACTCTTGTGGTTCTTGTACTTGTCATTGTCATGACTGCGGTGATGCTTGTTGTCATGACGGTTGTGGTTGTGGTGCTTGTTGAATTTCCCATGCTTATGGGATCCTGAGCTTCCACTGTCATCATAGTGAGATCGTTTGTGAGACGATCCCGAGCTGTGTTTGTCGGAGTGTTTCCTCTTCCTACTCTCGACTTGCTTCATTTTATTCTCCAAAATAGCAGCCTTGTCACATAGAGACTGATAAGTTGGAACATATGCCACAGACAACTGTAAGTTTAGCTCATCATTCAAGCCTTCTAGAAACTTTTCCTTTCTTTTGGCATCTCTGTCAACCTCATCCGGTGCATAACGCGCCAGATTGTTGAACTCTTCTATATATTCAGCCACGCTGCGGTGGCACTGCTTCAGGTTGTGAAACTCCTTCTTTTTCAGACTCATCATTCCTGATGAGATATAAGCAGTGCGAAAACCATCTTCAAAGATAGCCCAAGTCACCTCATCTAAAGGAGTGGTGATTTGTAAGTTGTCCCACCATGTGGCGGCTGGTCCTTCCAACAGATGCGCTGCGAACCTGACTTTCTCAGCATCCGTGCAGCCCACGGTCACTAAGTCCTTGTTCACGGAACGTAGCCAATCATTGGCCACCATGGGATCAGTCGTCCCCGAAAACTTTGCTGGCCTCAAACGCAGAAATCTGGTGAGCATATCAAAACCCGGAGGGTTGTTGTTGTTGTTGTTGTTGTTGTTGTTGTTGTTGTTGTTGTTGTTGTTGTTGTTGTTGTTGTTGTTGTTGTTGTTGTTGTTGTTGTTGTTGTTGTTGTTGTTGTTGTTGTTGTTGTTGTTGTTGTTGTTGTTGTTGTTTATGTTGTTGTTGTTGTTGTTGTTGTTGTTGTTGTTGTTGTTGTTGTTGTTGTTGTTGTTGTTGTTGTTGTTGTTGTTGTTGTTGTTGTTGTTGTTGTTGTTGTTGTTGTTGTTGTTGTTGTTGTTGTTGTTGTTGTTGTTGTTGTTGTTGTTGTTGTTGTTGTTGTTGTTGTTGTTGTTGTTGTTGTTGTTGTTGTTGTTGTTGTTGTTGTTGTTGTTGTTGTTGTTGTTGTTGTTGTTGTTGGGGTTGTTGTTGTTATTCTGGTTTTGGATGAATGTTGTCATCATCTGCATAAGCTGTGTTTGCACATTCATCATTTGTTGCATTTCCGGGGTGATGTTGTTGGGGTTGGGGTTTGCGCGACGGGGAGGCATCTGTGGTTTGTTCAAATAGAGATAAGAATGAGATACCCTTAGATGATTTATGCACATTACATCACAAGCAAACACAAAGCAGGCAACACAAGATAAAAGTTCAACAACCAGATAACAAGTTCTCGAAATAAAACACACAAGTGGCAAGCCATCCACATGTCGGATGGTCCAATAATAAGTTCACAAATAACAAGTATGATAATAAAAGATAAACGAGTAGTCAAGTCTACTCATCAACATCAATATCCTCCTCGACAAAGGTAAGACCTGTGTTCTCCATCGCGGTCTTGTTCTCCTCAATCGTAGTGGTCAAGGACTCGATCTTGGTCTTGAGAACCCTCTTCTGGGAGCGAAGCCTCTCGATCACCATCTGCTGCTGCTCTAGCTCGAAATCCTTGGACTTCAGTTCTTCAGTCATGTCCCGGATCTTCTTGTTCCTATCCTGGACGCGTTTCTCCTGACTCTTGAACTTACGGTCCTGGGTCTCGAACTTTGCCTCCATTTCCTTGACTATCTCGTCCTGCTGTGCGAAAAGCTTGTCCTTCTCGCGAAGCTGCACCTGGAGCTCGTCATTGCTGAGCATGATGTTGGTCCTGTCCGTGTCCACGTGCCTGATGAGAGACTCTAAGTCCTGGAGATAGAGACGTATCGGCTCTGCTGCGTCCCTCGAGTCGTCCTCAAAGTCGATGGACTCTCCATCATCATCACGTCTTCCGAAGACGTGGAAGTGGGTGCCCCTAACCTGTCGGGAGTGACGGCCTAACAAACATCCTATCAGGTCCTGCATGACGACCTCCATGCCCCTCTCCCTGTCATCGTGCATAAGCTTGAAGACGATGGCCTCTGTAGTAGGCTCTTCCTGGCGTCCGGGCTGGTTCACCTTGAAGCCCCAGAGGTCCTTCCTCTCGAACTTGGTGAGTGGGTGCACCATAATGGTGGGAAGAGGGAGATTGAGCAAAGTGGTAAGCTCAACGATACGAGGACCAAAACGGGTACCCTGGAACTCCTCAACAGTGTTGATGGTAATAGGCATCTATTTATAAGATAGAAAAATTAGGACAACACAATTTAAGATAAATCAAGACAAACATTTCATACATATCCATGGAACACAAAATCACACAAGTCATGCATACATGATTCTATTACATCAATCAAGGTCCAAACTTATTTAAGGTATCATTTTGGAAAATAAGGTGATAGGTGGTGGTCCAACTAACGAAATGCGTTTACAATCCAATCTCACTGGATCTGTTGGCTAACACAATGTTCCTAGAGGCAATCCACCTATCTTGTTCACATGATTCCATCACTAAGTCTATAATATCTCCTCTTAAGGTTTGGTTGGTGGGTTCCAACTCTTGGGTAAGTTCCTTCTCTTTTTCTAAGTCTTTTTGGAGGTTGAGCATTCTGCACTTGACTCTAGCACTTAGTTCTTTGATAGTCCTCCAAGCTGCTTCTCTGGCTGACTCAAAGAATGTGGTGTGCATTACAGTGTTGGTGTACATGCAGAAACCTCTTTCTTTGTGGTTGTCTTCCTTGTTTTTTTACAAGTGAAGTTGCACCCACCAATACTCCACTCCTTCATCCATCACTGGAAAGCCTTTGTAAACAGCTGCACCATGTGCTTCCATTGCCACCATGAGGTCCTTGAGAATTTTGGGAAACTCAGTTTCACACTCCAAGGTCATGGTCATGAGTGGTCCTTTCTTCACGGCTTCGTTGATGGAGTTCATCTACAAATAGAGATGAGAATGAGAAGATTAGAAAAGTTTACGAGAAGAATAGACAAGTGTAGAAGTAGTTGAAAATTTTCCTTAGTGGTTTTCCAATCCTAGGGTCATAATCCTACAGGCAACACAGTGCTCTGATACCATCTGTAAGATCCCTCCTTTGTAAAGGAAAAGGATCCCTGTGATTGCAATGCTAGTCCCTGGATCATTGCTAGCATCCACAGTTTAAGATGAAGTACACAGATACAAAGGTCATTTATTACATTCATTCCAGAGATAAAACATAGTCACAACTCAGGGCCAAAGGCCTAATACAAGAGTTTGTGAAATAAGTAAATAAACATAAGTCTTCATCTTCATGTGCCATAGGCAAGCATGTTGAGTGTAGACTCATGACTCCTACTCATCATCGGAGTAACCTGCAACATCACAAGTTACAGCCACAGTGGGTCAATACTTTGGAATAGTATTGGCAAGTGATACCTTAGTAAATTTTTAGTGGACTATATTACTATATGCATTTTGGCTAAGTGTAGCTTGGCTTGCTTTGCTTGAAAATAGGTTTTCCCTATTAGTTGAAATCTCTAAGTTTTTCTTTATCAAAAACTTCCCAAGAAACCACCAATAGACATTGGGGTCCTTCACCCTTGTTCACCCACAAGTTTTACTTAGAAGTTGGAGTGATGAGATTCTTGTAGCTTCCATGTCTTGATGCTCAAGTTGTCCATTGCCATGGACTTGGCTAAGTACTTAGATTTTCCATCTGCAGAGGTTGTGCACTTTCCCCACCAGACTTGGTTTCCCAAGACAGGACCTTTCAGAAGCCTTTCCTTAGTCAAATGGATGCGCTCCAACCTATCATTCCCACTACCACCAACTGTCCAAATGACTAAGTTCTAGCAACCTATATGATCATGGTAGAGCCCATATTGCCAAGTGGTTGCACTGTAAGCTTTCTCAACACTTGGCCTCCAAATCCCTTTGTGCCTGGGTGGCATACCACAAGTGAGATACACAAGCCAAATCCATGGCCTTGTGTGACCACTCAACCAAAAACCACCATTCAAGTCCCATTCCACCCAGGAAGTTCATTGACTTAGTTGTTTTATTAAGAAAAACATAAGTCCTCAGACTTAGAAATTTTCCATAGTGTGAATATATATTCCACCCATGTTTTCTATTAGCTAGGCTAAGCTTGATAGTAATAGGAATCTTAACTTAGGAAGATTTCCACTAAGGTTTCATCTACTAGTTTTCCTATAGCAAGGTTTATACTTAGAAAAATTCATGCAAGTTTTACTTAGAGAAAATCACTAATGCATAGTGAAAGTAATGGGACAAAAAGTATGAAGCATGACTTGCCTTGGTAATGGGGAGAGTAGCACTCTTCACAATCACAGTCACTAGCAAAATCTACACAAAAATTTGTAGCATACAATTACACACAATTTATATGCAATCAAAAATACGAATGCATGCATGCAAGAAATTACTAAGTGATGATTTTGAAAACTCTACCAAGCAAGTGCATGATACAGAAACATAACAAGTCCCAAAGTTTGCTAACTAAACTTATTAAGCCCTAAAACAATTTGCTAAACAAAAACTATACTCAAAATGGACCTACACATGTTTCTGCATACAAATTCATTTTAACAGATACTATTTGCTAAACACATTGCAGATTCAGAAAGGCCTTGATTCACTGATTCCAACGGTATAAAGTTTGCAAAATTCTAACGTGGGAAACTCAAGTTATAGCCCTTTGAAAATTTGATCTAAATCTGATTTGAATTTCTATTTTTGAATCAACCCTAGCCACGCGTCATGATATTACTGGCGCGTACCGGTTCGCACCGGATCACCCTTCCGTGCCGCAGGATCTAAATAAATTGCACGGTCCTGAACGCGTACCTCTTCGCTGATAAGTGATTCTATCATGTCGCTTGGATCTAGATCTAACGGTGCTCGAGCACGCGACCATGTCCTGGCGGCCCGCGGTGTTAGCGAGCGGCGGAGCGCTCTGTCTACGGCGGCGCTAGCGTTTCAGGTCGTGCGCGAGAGGGAGAAGGGTCATACCTGAACCGCAAAAGGCTGCTGATGCTCAAGGTAGCGTTGGTTTGCGAAGGGGCGCGCTGATACGACGAGGATTTCTCGTCGGAGTAGAGGCAGACGTCGGCACGGTCAGTCGTCGACGTTGGCGAGGTTCCTTGTCGCGCTAAGCCAAGATAAAGGCACCATTAGATGCGCACATCGACATATGTTCTAGGTGTACAAGTCAGAGGGCAAGGGGCGGTGGTTACTTACGGAGGGAAGTCGCCGGAGTTCGTGCAGAGAACGGTGGCGGCCGTCTTCGATGTTGGTGGAGCTACGGGTCATGCGAGGTCAAAAGGAAAGTGTCAGGGGGTGCGCAAGGACTCACTGAACCTGTTTGCATGAACGAGAGACAGAGGGGAGCACGGAACTCACCGGAATTCGCCGGCGCAATCGTCGGAACAGCAGCGGCGTCGTGCGAGTTGTGGGCAGCCTGGTGGCGTGGATGTGAAATTGTTTGGGGGGAAATGGTCGCGAGGATGGGGGGGTCTTATAGCCCGAGGCTCGACAAGAAACGCTCGCTGTATCAATGCCAATTAAGCTCGCGAAATCAGTGCAGCAACGGGCAGCGGCGGAGGTCGTGCGCGGAATCAGGGGAAGACGAAGCTGACGTGGAGGAGGCCCGCCTGTCAGCGAAGTGCGCGAAGTGGAGGTGGGGTCCTGTCGTCAGCGGCTGGGTGGGTGTGCTCGTGCGTGCGAAAGGAAAAGAAATGCCCCGGGTGGGCTAGTTGGGCCTGTTCCGTTGCTGGGCTAGATTGGTGGCGCCTGGCCTTTTTCATTTGTTTGATTGTTTTCTTTTTCTGATTCGATTTTCTGAATAGATTTTCAAATGACTTCAAGTTCAATTTGAATTCAAATTTTCCTGGGATTTTTGTAGTGAGCAGTAGTCTCAAATATAGTCATAAGATCATGTGATTGCTTTGCCAAGGCTTGGTCAAGCTTGGAGATCAAAAGTATCAGAGACTTGGCACTTGGTTTGCAAAATTTGAAAAATGGTTTTTGAACCTATTTCCAATTTGAAAACTTGGTTTAAATTCTACACTTAAACCTATCTTCATAGAAGGCAACAAACTGGGTTTATAAACAATCAAACTTTCAAATGGGGTAGCCATTTGATTTAAATCTGTTCACATAAAATCATAGCACCATGTGCTTCTGTTTTTCTGAAATGAGTTTGAATTTTTACCTCAAATCTATATGCATGCATGAATGATATGCAAACTTTGAAATTATGATTTTAGGGATGTTACAGAGTGCTCAAAGTTATTTCCTTTAGATTCTGCAATTTTGTCTTTTTGTTTCTTGTTTTCACTAGTAAAGCTTAATGGAAAACAACAACAAAATTAGAGAGCTTTATAGTATTTATCTTGAGCTAGGACATGAAGTATTTGAAGAGAAAATTAAAAAACCTATGGAACTTTATTTGCATGCTAATAGCAATGTTATTAGTATGAATTCTTTGGACACCATTATTGCTAATGCTATGGAAAAGTCTAAGCTTGGGGAAGCTAGTTTTGATGAAAATGATCTTTTTAGTCCCCCAGCTTTGGAAGATAGCTATTCTATTGCTTATGATGATACCAAACCTCCAATCTATGATCACTACAGTGATGATTATGATATTTTCAGTCCACCTACTATTGAGGAGAAAATTTATTGTGATTACAATATGCCTCCTATTTTTGATGACTATGGTGATGAGAATAATAATGATAGCTATTTTGTTGAATTTGCTCCCACTATAATTAATAAGAATTACTATGAAGATAGGTTTAAGTGTAATTCTTATGCTTGTTGCTTTGTTCTTTCATGCCTTGTTTCTTTACAAGATTCCTATGCATAGAAAATGGGTTAGACTTAAATGTTCTTTGAATTTTCTTCTTGATGCTCTCTTTTAAATCAATTCATATTTCTTATGTGAGCATCTTCTCAAACTATCATGCCTAACTTAAAGGCGTTAAATAAAAGTACTTGTTGGGAGATAACCCAAGAGTTTTCTTTAGTCTTGGAAGTTATTACTTCATTAATGACCTCTTCTTATCCTTTTTGTTTGCTTTTTTTGCCAAGAATGACCTCTAATGAGAGGGAAGTAAGATTTGGGGAGTTGCTGTCCCAAAATAGATTTCTGTCATCCACCATAAAAATTCGTGAGGAGTCTATGCAAGTCGGATTAAGCTGAAAATTTACGAATAAATCCCGCAGTATGTTAGCTAACTTTCATTAGTTCAACACTTTTTTATTTGAGAAATAGAAGATGTTCGAAAAAATCGGTTTCTACCTTCTGGTCTGTTTTGACAGATTTCTGCCATTATTTGCATTTGCTTCTTATTGATTCCTTTTTGAGTCCTTTTTAGTTGAATTGAGCTTTTTGAAGGAGTTGCTACATTAGCTTGTGTTTTTAGTGAAAATCCTTGCTATTCCAAAGCTTTGCCAGATGTCTAATATCTTTTGAATACACTAATGTTGCTAATGAAGATTGTGTGAAGTTTTGTATGAAGGAAAAATTTCAGGTGTAGAGAGAGAATGATGTAATGAGATGAAGAATGGACAAAATCTCAAGCTTGGGGATGCCACCCCGTGTCACCCCAAGAAATATTCAAGAGGTACAAGCGTCAAAGTTTGGGGATGCCCAAGGCATCCCCTTCTTCATCAATAAAAAGCTCAGGTCTTTCTAGACACTTCGTTTTTATTGTTTCATGCATTGTTGTGTTGTTCTTGGAGCGTCTTAGTTTTCATTTTTAGTTTTTGTTTTCTTAGTTTGCTTGAATAAAGTTGGTTGATCACAACACACCTTTTTGGAGAGACACACAATCTGTTTCCATTGCCTAGAACACTCTAGTTTTCACTCTTATTGTTTTGTGAGTGTTCACTTTTGCTAGCACTGCGTTCAACCTTAGTTTTCTTGTGCTTTCAGCTTAGAACTTTTTAGTTCTTATTTTTTGATTTGTGAGACAAGCTCACTGGTCTTTATTGATTATTATCTTTGTGAGTTGTTTCAAATAAGTTGCTTGGTGTTGGAAAAGAGTAGAAACTTCTTGCTTGTAAGTGCAAGAGGAGCTTGCATTGACTGTGACTTAGACTTTAGCATGACATGCTAGTTGTTGTTTTGACCTTATGCTTAGTGATTATTGCTGTAGCATGACTTGTTCCAAACAATTAGGATTGCTTAATGTGCCTTCAAGGAATCATGCGTTGTTTTAGCATACAAAAGCATAGTATTGTGGTATTCTCCTTTGATGCTTTGTTTGGGTTGACTGGCACATGCTCACACCATGTTATGACTATGACAAGTCACCATAGACTCTATGATCATTTAGTCCACTCTATGCTTTGATTAGTAATTCTTTGTTGCTCTGCATGATTATGGCCATTATGTTCTCTTAGTTGGTTGCTCCCAGTCTTTTGCTAGCCTCCACTTGTATGAGTAAGTTCTACTCATTCCTCCAACTCCCAAGAAACCAAGTTATTCCAAAGTGTCCACTATAAACTCCTATGCATGGTGTGTTACACCATTCCAAGTATAATCTTGTTTTCAACTATCTTCCAATTAATAACTATTTCGTTATGTGAAAACTTAGTGATTAAAGCCCTCAAGAACTTGATGGCACACTTTATTCTTTGCCCCTAATAAACTTGAACCATTGTGACAACTTTGTTGTATATGCTTGCACTTATACGTTGGAATTAGCAGAACCGTGTTGTCACAGGGAATGCTTTCAACATTACACTTGTACTTTGTACTCAGTTGATATCATGCGCTTTTGTCTATGGATGTCACCGGTGTGAAATAAAGAGGGAACTTTTAAGTCCATGGAGTTTGTATTCTGTGTTAGAGAAACGCCTGGGCCGCTAGCCTAAGCCATGCCTAATCATGGTGGAAACTTGCAGCATCACCATAGTGAGCTATCTATGAAGCATCCTCAATAAAAATCTATGCATATGGTAAATAAAAAGATTGCTGAGATGCTCATTGTGTGCTTTCCTTGTCATTTTGGTTATGGGAAATCTCCTGTACCATGTGCGAGGGGTACCCCGTTGGCGGTTCTCAATGATATGCAAATACTTATAATGACAAGAACTTACCTGGGCCTGAAATTGAGTATGCATGAGGTGTGGACCTCGTATTCAAGGGACTTGAGATTGCCAACTTATACTTGTCAAGCATATACTCCATCTTTGACACTTTAACCTTAATCACTTCAAGATGCTTATGATAGGGGCAATGAGGGCTGAAAGCTAACAAGTACCATAATTTTTGGAAGATCTTTTTGAAACTTGTAATCCCTGCTTCCTTTACAAAAAGGCCTTTCTTCCACCATTATTGAGTCTCCACCTTCTACCTTTAGGCACCATTAAGAGAGCATAGTTGTCATTCTATGTGCAGTGTTCCAAAAGTTATTCATTGATGCATATTGTGATATTACTTGTTCTTGTGCTATTTGTTTCTAGTCATCCTTGTGAACTTTGAAGGTGTTCTATGTATCTATATTGCTACTCTATGAGGGATAAGCTGATTGCCACTATGCTATGTTTTTTTATGTGAAACAAACAAACGTTTTTCAATGCATGTTATTCATGATCTTTGTTTGTAGCCTTTCATGCATAGTTATTATGTCCTATTGTTAGAATTCCATCTTTCATGCACATGTTTAGAGTTCTTTGATCCCAGCTTTCAATGCTTGCAAATGGTTTAATCTTGATTTTGATGGTGCATGTCACCTCAAAAATTATTATTTTTATCACTTACCTACTCGAGGACGAGCAGGAGTTAAGCTTGGGGATGCTTGATACGTCGGAAACGTATCTATAATTTTTGATGCTCCATGCTTATTTTGTATCATTTGTCTTATGTTTTGTCTACACTTTGAGATATTTTTATATCTTTTCTAGAACTAACCTATTAACAAGTTGCCATAGTGCCAGTTGCCTATTTTCTTTTGTTTTTGGTTCCAGAAAGGCTGAAAATCAATATTATCGGAATTGGACGGGACAAAAGCCAAAGTTATTATTTTTCCCGGAGCAACACGGAACCACGAAGCAGAGCCGGAGGGGGGCCACGGGGTGGCCAAAGCTCCCTAGGCGCGGGCAAGCCCTGGGGGCGCCCACAGGAGGTGTGGGCCCCTAGGACCCCCACCGACCTTACCTCCTACTTCTATAAGAGCCCCCCGATGAGAAAACCCTAGAGAATCCATCAGAAAGCCACGAAAACCTTCGTAGCGCCGCCGCCACCGAAGGGGAGATTCGGGGGACAGAAAGTCTCTGTTCCGGCACCCTGCCGGGACGGGGAAGTGCCCCCGGAGCCATCTCCATTGATCTCCATCACCATCTTCATCACCGTTGCTGATTCCCATGATGAGGAGTGAGTAGTTCTTCCTCGGGGCTAAGGGCTCTACCGGTAGCTATGTGTTCATCTCTCTCTCTATGCATGATCTTGTTGTGGTCATGAGCGTTGTAATCAAGTAGATCTACCTTGCTACTCAAGTGCTTTAATAGATCTCTGCTCTCCTCATGTGTGTGAAAGTGACAGCGTGCACACCATGGTGGCACTTAGGTTTGAGTCTACATAAATACTCTTTGTGCTTTAATAGATCTATGCTTTTCCCCACGTGTGTGAAACTGACAGCGTGCATACCGTGTGTGGCACTTTGGCTAGATTGAATATTTTTTATGAGTTATATTTGGAGTTGGATGTCTCTATGAAATTGTGGTGTTTGTTGGAACCATCTAGCGCTCAAGGTGACAGTGTGGGGTTATCTAGATTGGGGAAGACCCTACCATGGATTAGAGTGTCCAACCGGAGAGTAGTTAAGAGTAGTATCATGAAGAGAGGATATTTATATGAGAGAGTGTTCACTAGTGAAAGTATGATCCCTAGGCCTTGTTTCTAAGCATTGAAATACCGTTTGCTACTAGATATGTTGCATGTTTGCTTGCTTCCTTCTTGTTGCCTTTAGTCTTTGCCTCACCGTCAATCTCTTTTCTGGCACCGTTACCACTTGTATTTCACTATCTCTTCGCCGAACTAGTGCACCTATATTGGATGTGTTGGGGACACATGAGACTTCTTGTATCTTGATTGCAGGGTTGCTTGAGAGGGAATACCTTTGACCACTTCCTCCCTAAGTTCGATAAACCTTGGGTAATCCACTTAAGGGAAACTTGCTTCTGTTCTACAAACCTCTGCACTTGGAGGCCCAACAATTGTCTACAAGAATAGAAGTGCGTAGACATCAGGCACCCTGCCGGAGGGAGATCATCCCGTAGGCCTTCTCTCCGGTATGATGCGTGAGTAGTTCCACCTTGGACTATGGGTCCATGTAGTAGCTAGATGGTTGCATCTCCTCCTTCATGATTTCATGTATAGATATTGTGAGCTCCATTCATGATCAAGATCTAATCTATTTGTAATCATGCATGTTGTGTTTGCGGGGATCCGATGGATATTGAGATTATTATGTTGGTTTGATTAATGGTTTTGTTTTTATGATTCTATCATGTCTGTGTTGTTTGTGATCTTGCATGCTCTCTGTTGTTAGTAGCTATCTTGGCCAAGTAGTTGTGACTCCAAGTGGGGGTATTTATGCTCGATAGTGGTTCATGCCTCTAGTTTCCAAGGGAAGTGACAATAATCTCTTCGGTCGTATATGTGTTGTTGCTACTAGGGAGAAAACAACGGTCTCTTGTTCATGGAACATGTGGACTGTTTACCTTACACACTTTGCTTAAAGCAGTTGTTTGTTGCTTGCAACTTAATACTGGAGGGGGTTCGGATGATAACCTAAAGGTGGACTTCTAGTCATAGATGCAGTTGGATGGCGGTCTATGTATCTTGTTGTATTGCGCAATCGAATCTCATAGGATCTTTCTGACTAGTAATTTCATTGTTATGCCTTGCTCATTTTCCTGTCAATTGCCCTGCTGTAATTTATTTACCCTTCATGCCATGTTGTTTATCTAAGGAGAGCACCTCTAGTGAACTATGGACCCTGGTCCAATCTTTACCATTGATACATCTTCCACTGTTACTTGTTTACTTGCTGCAAACCATTACCTTCCACACCATACGTTTAATCCTTTATTACAGCAAATCGGTGAGCTTGACAACCTCACTGATTCGTTGGGGCAAAGTCTTGAGTTTGTGTTGTGCAGGTCTCTGCGTTGGTAGCAACACCTGTGTGATGTTTCCTTCCTCCTACTGGTTCGATAACCTTGGTTTCTTACTGAGGAAAAACTTGCTGTTGTGCTGCTTGACACCTTGCTCTTGGGGTTTCTCGATGAAGCGCTCCCACTTAGACTGGCGCTGCATCAGCATGGCGATGGTCTGGTCCTTCTTGACAGTGATGGCATAGTTGTGGTTGGCGTAGGAGCGGGCATTGTCCAACTCGTTCTGCCGGTCATACATCATGAAGCTAAGGTGGTCCACTTGATTCTTTAGCTCAGGGTGATATGGTGCCTCCAGTACGGCTGTTCCATAACATCATGCCTTGGGTAGAACTCAAAGCGGGTACCCTTGATCTGATTGATACTCTGCCCACGCAGACAGGCGAGAGCTTCTTGCATGGCCCTGGCATGTCCATCGAGCCAGTTGTTCTCTATAATGGTGAACTGAATTCCCTCTGAGGGACTTGCAACAATCAACCATTGCAATTCCTCTCCTTCCTGATCATTGAGCTGAGCTCCGAAGAACTCGGGGTGCGGGCACTCCAGAAGTTCCGAAAGCTGGTCCAAGTCACGCTAAAAAATAAGATCTCCTCCATTTCCCAACTGACAGAACTTTCTATACTTCACGTCCATCTATAAGAATATAGGATGAGTAAGTTAGTAGAGTGATCAAGTGTGTCAAATTTTATGTAATTTTGCAAGAATTTTTGAGGAACATGAATTTTCATGAAAGAATCTAAGTGATAAGAATGAGAATAAGTTTTCATAAATACTCACTTCCTTGGTTTTGAAACTAATTTTTTGATTCAAACGTCCATTCTAAACTAGGGTCTCCTATGGTCAGGATGGCTCTGATACCAACTTGTCAACACCCGGATTTTTAATCCCAGATGCCTGTTATGCCATACATCGCAATCCCAAGATTACCATTTTTGCGAGACATAACAGATTGGATATCACAGTACATCATCCATTACAAACCATACATAAGGTCTTACAACAAATAAAGGATCTCCTGATCCAGTCTTAATACAATCATAGCAGCAGAATAACGTAAAGATAACGGTAGCATAGGGGAGGCTCCGTATTCATGGTCACAGGAAATGCTAACGATGGGAGATGATCCTAATTGTCGTAACCATCCTGTGGTCTGTCCTCCTGATAGTCCTCTTCATAGTCTGTCCACGGGAATAGCCAGGGACAAAGCCATGAGTACTCTTTAAGTACTCGCAAACTAATACTAACACGTGAAGGGGTTTTGAGTAGGAATACTAAGCTCTAGGTTGTTTTGCCCAAAAGCCAGATTTACCTTAACTGAGTTTAGAAGCAAGGAAAGCTAGTTGAAAGTTTCATAACACCTAAGTGGGAACTTGAGTTTTCATATCACAACTCTGTTGTGGTCAAGTCAAAGTCATGATTCAAAACACAAGTCATTTTGAAAACATCTGCCGACGGAACAGTATGGACACTCCAACTGTCCATTAACCGCGGACGCGGCTATTTGAATAGTTTGACACTCTGCAGAGGTGGTACACTTTCACCACAATATTCGATACATCCGTCAGGAACAATCCTGAATTCACCATACTCAGTATGCGGATAATCAATCCTAATCTTTCAATTACACGCCCTAGTATAGGCACCTCTCCTATGAGTTTGGCCTCCCAACCATGACCAACTGTCATCTTGGGAACTACACAGGTGGACAATCTTCACAAAGTAGCCTCAGCTCAAACCTTGGCTGCAAGGGAACCAATACTAAGGTGTATAAACTTCCAGTCAAGCCCTACCCAAATTTTAGGTATTGTGGTTGTACGGGGAAAATTGGAATGGTATTGCATCCAGACAACCATTAGTTTTATAAAGGGCTAAGGCTCATGCCTCAACATTTTCATCATCAAAATCATCTGGTGTTGAAGAACACATGTCAAAACATTTCAGTAGAATGACTCATCATTCTAAGGTTTTCATAACCATTTTCACCAAGTACTCCCATCTAAAGTGATCAAGTTTTATGCTTAGCACTAGCATCTACAAGTGGGGGTAAGCACTAATGAGGGGTGGTAAACAAGTGTGAATGATCTAAGTTCAATCTCATGCCTCAGGATGACATCAAGATTTATCTAACCTAGGTCAAGTTTTATGCTCTTTATGCTACCTTTAAACATCTTTCTAAAATCTATAAGTCACTAAGTAAACTCCAATAGAAATCTTTGATAAAGAAATAATATAAATAAGCTTGCAAATAAAACTAGGATTGGGTATCAAGTGGTGTAAGCTTGCAAGTAAAACTTGCATGGTTTAGTTTAGCTTGCTAGGATAGTAGCTTGCTAAGTGAACTTGTATAGTGATGCTTGCATAATTGCAAGTATAAGCTTGCTAGGATTGCTTGCCTTGTGCAGAGCAGTGGTTGAAGTTCTCCTCGGCTTCTTCTTCGTAGTAGTTCCTTCCTCCTCGTATCCTTGGTCGGTACTAGCGTCTATAAATAAATACAAGGTACACAATCACCAAACAATTCTTAACTACTATATTTAGCACACAAAGGTTCACACTAGATGATCTAGCATCATCACTATTATCACAAAGATTAAAGCACTTGTCTTATTTATTTTATTTAGAAAAGTAATTTCTACTCATTGAAAAACTACTTACGATTTAATATTCTCCAACTAAAATATGGGATCATGTTGACACATGTCATCACCACATATTTCAGTACTTGGGAATGTGATTTAAAGTGGTGCCACAATTTAATAAGGTTTAACCCTTTTATTTTGATTAAATTAAGTGACTAGAATTACCTATGAGGCATTCTTTTATTGCTTGACCATTATTTCTGCAAGTACACCTAGATATTTTTATATATTAAGAAAGGTCTTGTCAAATGTGATTTTTGCGAGTTGGAATCAACTCAAAAGGTTTTGTAGTTGAATTTTGAAAAATGTTTGAATGCAGAAAAGCTTCTGCCTTGTTATTTTTACTATCGGTGATCTACAAATCCAAATGATTTAAATCCAACAAGCTTGGATTAAGAATTTCAGTACCTTTCCAGCAAAATTAGTTTCATGCAATTTCAGTGAATCTATCTGGATTGATTTTTGAATCTAGGTACATAACTAAGTTTGAAACTAAATTAATAAAACCTAAATTTTAATTACTGGGTCGTGTGGGAGGTTTACTGGGACGACCCATGGCGCACATCGTGCGCGAGTGGGTTTAAGTGAATATCCCCACCAGTCAGTGAGGCAGGGGGTGCGAAGGGGTACGGGGTGATTTGGGTCGTAGGATCAACATCTAATCTAATGGCTGGGGCTTGTCGTCTTCGTCAGACTGAACCCTAGCGCGGCCAGTGGGGGTCATGTGAGGCTCACCGGGGCTCAGGTGAGGGTCGGCGATGGGGGCGAACGACAAAGTCGATGACGACGATCCTCCTGGTACCGGCAGCTCCTCCTGGGGTGGCTCCAATCGACGGCTCCTCTTCTCCTGCTCTGCGGCAGACTCCAGCGAAATTCCGGCGACCTGCTGCTCGCCTTGCTCCAGGGATGAGGTGGGGTGGTTCTGAGAGAGAGGGGAGTGTGTTGGTGTGCTGAAATCAAATAGGGGTGGCCTCTATTTATAGTGCAGCGAGGGGACCGAAGGGCGCGGGTGGAATCGTCGTCGTCGTCATAATGAGCTAACAGCATGGGCGACGGTAGGGGACGGTGCTCTGCCTCCTGGTGAAGCTCAACATCATGGTCGCGAGGCATGGGGCGGTGCGAATTGGTCAGAATGTTGCGGTGCTCTAGGCAGGTCTGACGGGAATTTTAATGGCGCACGGGCTCTCCTGGGAGCGCGGCGAAGAACGGGCATGTCCTGGCAGTTCCTGGGGCGATGGTGATCATGCACGCAAGCGGCAAAGGCGGCCCACGGTATGTTCTCGCGTGTCGAGTGCAGCGCTCTCGCGCGCTCTCGGCATGGCACAGAGGCATAGGACGCGTCGGTTCTAGGGTGGTCCAGGGGCTGGCAGTGCTTTGGCGTTGGACAGGGGGTGGAGATGGACGGTGGTCTGTGTCCCAGACAAGGTTGGCGAGGCTAGAGCTGCTCATAGCTTCCTGTCGACAATGGGGTTTCCACTTCGGGCTCGGCATGCTCACCATTGATGACAATGTCAAGCTTACAGTGATCTAGAGCTTGTTAAATGAACTAGATGATCTACTAAGAGTGTGCTGTGAGCTAGAGGGGAGACAAGTTAGGCACAAACACTGCTCACTATAGTGTTTAATGTTTTGTTTGATTTGTGTTTACAAGGTGTTTGATGAAATGGCCGAAAGAGATTTGAATTTGAATTTTTGGTTCAAACTTGGTGGTTGTACTAGTCACATACTAGGTAGTTTCTGGTTAGTTGGGTTTGTCAAGGTGCACTGGTTTGGTTGGTTTTTGAGAATTGGCGATCTTCCCATATGACATAGATTAAATTTTGAATTGCCATTTGAATCAAGTTGCTAAATTTTTCTGGGAGTTTGAAAGGTGGTCTTGGGTTCACTTTTACTTAGTCTAGCAAGGGGTGAAAAGAAATGGAAGTGTTTCTGTTTGAAATCTTGGACTAGAAACACTCAAAGTGGTCTAGTGAGCAAGATTGGCAAAAGTGACCATTAGCTCATTTTGTTTGTTTTTGAATTTCTCTTGATTTGTTTCTGCTTGGATTTGATTTAGATGATTTTGTTTTCATCTTTAAACCATTCCTTTCTATTCACATCAATCACACAAGTCCATTCATGAATTCATACAATCATCACATACTCACATGCATTCATAATGATTTTAATTAACAAAAGTTTTTGTTAACCCTAATTTTGATGATTGGAACTTGATAATCTTGATCAATAATTTTGGGATGTTACATCTACATATAATGATTATTAGATATGGAAGATGGATGTCAAAACGGCGTTCCTCAATGGAGACATTGATGAAGAGTTGTATATGGTACAACCCAAAGGTTTTGTCGATCCTAAAGATGCTAACAAGGTATGCAAACTTCAATGATCCATTTATGGATTGAAGCAAGCATCCCAAAGTTGGAATCAATGTTTTGATAAGGTGATCAAAAGTTTTGGTTTTATACAAACTTATGGAGAAGCTTGTATTTACAAGAAAGTGAGTGGGAGCTCTCTAGCATTCCTAGTACTATATGTGGATGACATGTTGATTGGGAATGATGTAGAACTTCTTAAAAGTGTCAAAGATTATTTGAATAATAGTTTTTCAATGAAGGATCTTGGCGAAGCTGCTTACATACTAGGCATAAAGATTTATAGAGATAGATCAAGACGCCTAATATCGCTTTCACAGAGTACATATTTGGACAAAGTTCTAAAGAGATTTGGAATGGAAGATAACAAGAAAGGGTTCTTGCCCAGGTTGCCCAATATGACCTTGAGTAAAACTCAAAGTCCTGCTACGGAAGAAGATAGAGAGAGGATAAGTAATACTCCCTATGCCTCAGCCATAGGATCTATCATGTATTCCATGCTATGTACTAGACCCAACGTTGCATATGCTGTTAGTTTGACTAGCAGATATCAAAGTGATCCAGGAGTGGATCATTGGACAACAGTCAAAAACATCCTTGAGTACTTTAAAAGAACTAAGGATATGGTTCTTTCTTATGGAGGTGATGAATAACTAGTTGTTCATGGTTACACCGATGCTAGTTGGAACACCAATATGGATGATTCTAAATCTCAATCTAGATACATATTTACATTGAATGGTGTAGCAATGAGCTGGAGGAGTGCAAAGCAAAGTGTTGTGGCAAGATCTTCAACTGAATTGGAATACATGGCTGCTTCAGAGGCTACAATAAGCAATATGGATGAAGGAGTTCATTATGGACCTTGGTGTGGTTCCCGGTGCGCTGGACCCAATGGCTATCTACTGTGATAACATGGGTGTCATAGCCAATGCGTAGGAGCCAAGGTCACACAAGAAGCTAAAGCATATCAAGCTGCATTTTCACGCTATTCGAGAGCATGTCCAAGATGGTGACATAAATATTTGCAAAGTACACACATATCTGAATGTGGCGGATCCGTTGACTAAACCTCTCCCGAGGGCAAAACATGACCAGCACCAAACCACCATGGGTGTTAGGTATATTACCATGTAATCTAGATTATTGACTCTAGTGCAAGTGGGAGACTATTGGAGATATGCCCAAGAGTCAATAATAAAAGTAGTTATTATTATATCTTTGTGTTTATGATAAATGTTTACATTCATTTTATAATTGTATTAACCGTAAACATTAATACTTGTGTAATTTGTAAACTTGTTAGAGTCCCTAGTAAAGCCTCTTTATAATACTACCTTGTTGGTTAATAGATGATCATGGTTTCCTGATCATGAACATTGAGATGTTATTGACAACAAGATCATATCATTAGGAGAACGATGTGATGGACATACTCCTATAGATAAGCGTAGCATAAAGATCAAGACATTTCAATAGTTCATTTTCTATAAGATTTCAGATACATAGTAACCTAAATCCTTCGACCATGAGATCATGTTAATCACCGTCACCGGATGGATGCTTTGATGACATCAAACACCACTTCATAACTAGGTAGTTATAAAGGTGTCATTGAGTGTTCGGAAAGTATGTGTTGAGGCACATGGATCAAGAGTGGGATTTGTCCATCCATATGACGGATAGATATACTCTGGGCCTTCTTGGTGGAATGTCATCCAATTAGCTTGCAAGCATGTGACTAGCTCACAAGGGATCACATATCACTGGAACGAGTGAAGAGTACTTATTAGTAACAAGATTGAACTAGGTATGTAGAGATACCGACGATCAAACCTCGGATAAGTAAAGTATCGTGAGACAAAGGGAAATTGGTATCGTATGTAAATGGTTCATTCGATCACGAAGTAATCGTAGAAATATGTGGGAGCCATATGAATTTCCAGATTCATCTATTGGTTATTTATCAAAGAATAGTCTCGTGCATGCCTGCATAATTCTTGAACCATAGGGAGACGCACTTAAGGATTCAATTTTGTTTAGTAGATATGGAATGTGTATGAAGAGACCGAATGTTGTTCAGAGTCTCGGATTGGATACAGGACATCACGAGGAGATCGGGAATGGTCCAAAGAATAAGATTCATATAAGGAAAGACCAACTCCAGAGTTCAGGAATGGTTTCAGTGTTTTTCACCGGAATATTCTAGAAGGGTCTAGAAGGTCCACCGATCTGGAGTCGGAAGGGTACATGGATGTCTCATGACAAAGTGGAATGGTTGCATCATGTCCTAGGTCACTAGGCTGGGCAATTGGAAGATATAAATCAAACTCTAGTTTGAAAGTCAAACACCGGTTTGAAAAGGTCAAATGCCAACATTGATTGCTTAGTGGAGGGAGGGAAGGAATCCTACCTAAGGGAGGATTCCTCCCTTTCCTTGCCGCCCGCCACACAAGGTGTAGTTGGGGGAGGATTCCCCTCCCCTTGCCGCCTCTCCCTCTCATAAATATAGGGGAGAGGACACCCCCTTGCCCCACAACTCAAACCCTAGTTTTGGCGCCACCACCTCTCAAGCCGCCGCCTAGGGATCTCCTCCCAAGTCGCCGACTAGGGAAAAGCCCTAGCCCTAGTCGCCGGCCACCACCCCCCTTGGGCCTCTAAACCCTAGATCACCAAGTCCTCTCTTATACTCCACCATAACTACTCCGACTTAGGCGCAGCCCTGTGGGATTTCACCTATAAACTCCGACACCACACCGTCGTGCTGCCAGAATCGCGAGGAAAGATCTACAACCTCCGCTGCCTACTTGAACAAGGGAGAGGAAGGTCTTCATCGAGTACCGAACGTGTGACCGACTGCGGGAGAGCTGCCGAAACACGGTGCCGGAAGGATTGTCTATGCGAGCTTGAGATCGGCAAGTGAACGACAACATCACCCACAAGAATCCGATCTCGTTAAGTAATACGTCGGAAACGTATCTATCATTTTTTATGTTCCATGCTTGTTTAGTATCTACTTTGCTTTGCTTTGTCTACACTTTGAGGTGTTTTATATGTTTTCTGGTACTAACCTATTAACAAGATTCCACATTGCAAGTTGTATATTTTCTTCTGTTTTTGGTTCCAAAAAGGCAGAATATCAATATTCTCGGAATTGGACGGGACAAAAGCCAAAGTTAATATTTTACCGTGGGGAACACGGATCCAGAATAAGAGACGGAGGGGATCCACCAGGGGGCCACCCCCTGGCTGCGCGTCTAGGGTTAGCCCGCGCTTGGGGGGTGTGACCACCCTGGCCGCCCGTGCCTCGCCTCTTCTCCTATAAAGACCCCCCGATGCCAAAACCCTAAGTACCCGATCAATATTCCAAGAAACAATCTGTAGCCGCCGCCACCATCGTCCCTAGACCGGGGGAATCAGAAGCTCTTCCTGGCACCCTGTCGGAGGGGAGATCATCCTGGAGGCCTTCTTATTCATCATGCCGGCCTCCGGTATGAAGTGTGAGTAGTTCCACCTTGGACTATGGGTCCATGTAGTAGCTAGATGGTTGTATCTCCTCCTTTGTGCTACCATGTTTAGATCTTGTGAGCTCCATTCATGATCAAGATCACTATTTGTAATCATGCATGTTGTGTTTGCGGGGATCCGATGGATATTGAGATTACTATGTCAGATTGATTAATGGTTTTGTCTTATTGATTCTATCATGTTTGTGTTGTTTTTGATCTTGCATGCTCTCCGTTTCTAGTAGCTATCTTGGCCAAGTAGATGCTAGTGACTCCAAGAGGGGGTATTTATGTTTGATACTGGGTTCATGCCTCTATTTAATCTAAGGGAAGTGACGGAAATCTCTAAGGTTGTAGATGTGTTGTTTCCACTAGGGAGAAAATAACGGTCTCTTGTTCATGGAACAAGTGGATTGTTTACCTTACACACTTTGCTTAAAGCAGTTATCTGTTGCTTGCAACTTAATACTGGAGGGGGTTTAGATGATAACCTGAAGGTGGATTTCTAGTCATAGATGCAGTTGGATGGTGCTCTATGTATCTTGTTGTATTGCCCAATCGAATCTCATAGGTTCATGAATGTCTAGGATTGCATTGTTTTGCCTTGCTCGGTCCTGTCAATTGCCCTGCTATAATTTGTTTACCCAGCATGCCATGTTTGTTTATCTTAAGGAGAACACCTCTAGTGAACTATGGACCCCGGACCAATCGTTACCATTGATACATCTTCCACTGTTAATGTTTACTTTCTGCAAACCACTATTACCTTCCACACCATACAGTTAATCCTTTGTTACAGCAACCGGTGAGATTGACAACCTCACTGTTCATTGGGGCAAAGTCTTGAGTTTGTGTTGTGCAGGTCTCCAAGTTTCTAGCAACACCTTTGAGTTGTTTCCTTCCTCCTACTGGTTTGATAACCTCAGTTTATTACTGAGGGAAGACTTGCTGCTGTGCTCATCACACCTTGCTCTTGGGGTTTCCCAATGAAGCGCCACCATGCGCCATCATTAACCGCTTTGGAATCTTCGATGGTGAGTACTCTATCGACTCGTTGCTACAATCTAGTAGATAGATCTTGGCTTGTGTGTGTTCATGCGGAAGAATTTTTTGTTTTCCATGCTACGAACCCCTACACCAAATGGTGTCGGTATCCCTTAAGTGTATCACCCTATGGTTCGTGAATAATTCATACATGATCAAGACCTCTCTCCGATCAATAATCAACAGTGGGACCTAGAGATCCGTATTGATTCCTACACATTCGACTTCTTGTGATTGTGTGAACCTTTAACATAAATCCCTTTGTCTTGATATATTTTACATGTTCGAGATTCGATCATCAGTATCCCTATACCTAGTTTGATCTCGTTACCGACATGTACTATTTTCTCGTTCCCGTGATATAACATTGGATTTCTATTTTCGTGCCCTTGGTTTGTTAGTTGTACTCAGTTTTCCCCAGCCGCTTAACTTGTCCTCACTTTTCCCGTTGCCATGTTAAGAAACCCTCGTGAGTGCTCGCAGGCGCTCAGACGGAGGGATGCCGTCAGGTCAAAGGCCTGACTGTTACATGCTTACTGGTGGGACCACGTTGGGGCGGGTCAGGCGTTAAGCGTTACATTACGAGGCCTCGAATGTTACATGTCTGACCGGTGGGGCCGTTTTGGTGCGGGTCCTACCGTGGCCGATACGTGCTGACGGGTGGGGGCGAGGATACACATCGGACCCGCCATCCTTCTCTCGCTGCCTTGTGGGCCGCTTTTTCCTAATTGGGTGGCCGGTGCAGAAAATGACAAATGGGGCCGTTTCGTGGGGCCATCGAAGCCAATGAACGATGGGACTGTCATGTGGGATGGGGCCTTGAAGCCAATGACTGATGGGTCCGTGATGTGGAGCTGGAGGGGGGATTTGCATATTCGCCACGTTTTACGTTGCAACTTGCATATTTGCCATTTTTGTGGGTCGCTGACTTGTGGTGGTCATGTGGCAAATATCCAAATTTCAAAGAAAATGTTCGTTCCATGGGGGCATCGAAGCCAATGAATGATGGGTCCGTCATGTGGGGTGGGGCCTCGAAGCCAATGACTAATGGGGTCGTGATGTGGAGTTGGAGGGGGGATTTGCATATTCTCCACGTTTTACGTTGCAACTTGCATATTTGCCATTTTGTGTGTCGCGGACATGTGGTGGTCATGTTGCAAATATGCAAATTTCAAAGAAAAGGTTCGTTCTGTGGGGCCATCGAAGCCAATGAATGATGGGGCCGTCAAAGTCAATGACCGATGGGACCGTGATGTGGGGCTGGAGGGGGGATTTGCATATTTTCCATGTTTTAGATTCCAATTTGCATATTTGCCATTTTGTGTGTTGCTGACACGTGGTGGTCATGTTGCAAATATGCAAATTTCAAAGGAAAGTTTCGTTCTGTGGGGCCATCGAAGCCAATGAATGATGGGTCCGTCATGTGGGGCGGTCGAAGCCAATGACCGATGGGGCCATGCTGTGGGGCTGGAGGGGGGATTTGCAAATTTGCCACGTTTTAGATTGCAACTTGCATATTTGCCATTTTGTGTGTCGCAGACATGTGGTGGTCATGTTGCAAATATGAAATTTTTAAAGAAAAGGTTCATTCTGTGGGGCCATCGAAGCCAATGAACAATGGGGCCGTCATGTGGGGCGGTCGAAGCCAATGACCGATGGGGCCGTGATGTGGGGCTGGAGGGGAGATTTGCATATTTTCCATGTAAGATCCCTCCCTTTTAAAGGTAAGGATCCCTGTTATTGCAATGCTAGTCCCTGGATCAATGCTAGCATCCACAGTTTAAGATGAAGTACACAGAAACAAAGGTCATTATTACATATCATTCCAGAGGCAAACATAGTCTTTTACAACTCCATGGCCATAGGCCTAATACAAGAGTTCAACCATAAAAATATAAATAAGTCTTCATCTTCATGTGCCACAGGCAAGCATGTTGAGTGTAGACTCATAACCTCTAATCATCATCAGAATAACCTGCAACATCACAAGTTACAGCCATAGTGGGTCAATACATTGGAATAGTATTGGCAAGTGACACCTTAGTAGAATATTAACATCTAGTTACTACATGAATTTGGCTAAGTGTAGCTTAGGCTTGCTTTGCTCAAAATAGGTTTTACCTATTATTTGAAAACACTAAGTTTTTCTTTGATCAAACTTTCCCAAGGAACCACCAATAAAAATTGGTGAACCTTCACCCTTGTTCAACCACAAGTTTTAACTTAGAAAATTGGGATGAGGAGATTCTTGATAGCTTCCATGTCTTGATGCTCAAGTTGTCCAATACCAGGGACATGGCTAAGTACTTAGATTCTTCCATCTACGGAGGTTGTGCACTTTCCCCACAAGACTTGATTTTCACCAAGACAGGACCTTTCAGAAGCCTTCCCTTAGACCAAATGGACGCGTTCCAACCTATCATCCCACTACCACCAACTGTCCAAATGGCTAAATTATTGCAACCTATGTGATCCAGGCAGATCCCATATTGCCATGTGGCTGCACTAGAAGCTTCTTAACATTTTGGCATCTCAAATCCCTTTGTTCCTGGGTGGCTTTCCACAAGTGTGATACACAAGGTAAACCATAGAAATGGGCCTTGTGTAACCAATCAACACAAACCATTCTTTCCATTCCACCTAGGTGTTTCATTCACTTAGTTGTTTTATTAAGCAAAACATAAGTCAAAGACTTAGAAATATTTCTCATAGCATGATTTTATAATCCACCCTTAGTTTCTACTAGATAGGCTAAGCATGGTAATAGCAAGTATCCAAACTTAGAGGAAATTCTAACATTTCTACGACTACTAGGATTCCCCAAGCATAGCATATAGATACTTAGCAAAATAATCATGCAAGTCCTATACAAAATATTTCTAATGCTTAGGTAAAAATATTGGGATAAAAACATGAAGCACCACTTGCCTTGGTATTTTGGGGTATCAACAATCTTCACAACCACAATCACTATTAGCACCAAAATCTACACATAAAATAATGGCACCAAATTCACATATCAAAAATATACAAGCAAAAATATATGAATGCATGCAAATGCCATGTGATGATTTTCTACACCAAACAAGACAAGTATACAGTACTGAATCATAAACAAGACCAAGACACACTAAATAAACTTTATTTGATCTTTAAATCATTTTTCAAAATCATTTCAATACTCAAATTAAGCCTATAAATGTTTCTGCAAAAATAACCAATTTTACAGAAGCAAAACATTAAACACATTGCATAAATGGGTAGCATTCTTTCTCCTAATTCCAATGATATGAAATTTGTAAAATTTGAACATGTGGATCAAAAGTTATGAATTTTACAAGTTTGAATCACTAATAGATCTAATCTAGATTTTTAAAACAAAGAACAGGCCACGCGGCGTGTTTTGATTGGCCCGTATCGGGTATGGCTGTTCGTCGACGTTGCCGACGTTGTAGATCATGCCAGAGACAAGCAAGTGGTGCGTTAGATGCGCACTAGTCTGGAGAATACGTGAGCAACAAAAAGAGAGGCGGGGGCGGTCAGGAACTACCAGAAGATGTCGCCGGAGTCGAGACAGACGGTGGTGCTTTCTCGTCGTTGAGGTTGCCGATGGTAGAGAGTGCGCGTGGGTGAGTGTGGGCTACTGGCAGGTGCAGAGGGTGATGGGGAACTCACTTGCAGTGTCTGGAAGGAAAGGGGCAGTGGTTGGCCGAAATTTGAGCTGGAGCTCGTCGGAGCAGTGGGTGGTTCTGGGCTGATTCCGAGCAGCCTAGGGGCAGAGAGAGGGTGGCGACTAGGGAAAAGGAGGGGAGGGCGCGGGCGATTGAGTACGCAAGGTCGGGGAAGAGAATTACTGGCGCAATCAATCCAATTGATGCGAGGTTTAATCACCGGAAACAGCCGACGTGATTTGGGGGAAGAAGGAGTCGCGGGGTGGAGACGATGACTGGCGAGTGGGGCCTAGCGTTCAGTGAGAGAGAGTTACGGAGTGGGGGCCAGTCGTCAACGACAGCGTGGGTTAGCCCTGAAGCGCGAAACGTTTTCTGCGGGGGAGAAGCTGTTGGGCTAAATGGGCTAGTTGGGCTGGGTTGGGTTAGATTAGTTAGTTTGCTTTATTTTTTTCCTTTCTCTTTTTATTTTTCTGATTGAATTTCTAGTTTGAATTCAAATGCTCAAATCAAATATGTTTCAAATGAAATTTTTTCCAAACATTTGTGTATTGATTCTTGCATCCTGGGGTGTGTAAAACATCTATTCACACTCAAATTCAAATTGGGTTTGAAAATGAAATTTAAACCATGCCTTAATTAAATGTTTATAATTAGTATATGAATGGTTTCTAATTCATAATTTGTTTTTGTAACCTTGACCAATCCTTAGAAACATCACTCAAGCTCATGCTCAAATCCTTAATGATTAAAATAAGTATTTTTCTTATTAGAAGGTAGCAATATGGCCATTGCCTTGCTTACATAAAATAATAAGCATTCAAATGCTTCTGTTTATGTAATAACTTTGAAAATGATCCTAATATGATCATGAATGCATGGATGATATGCAAAGCTTTGAAAACATGATTTTAGGGATGTTACAAATCTAACCCCCTTAAGGTGAATCTTTCCCTCGAGATTCGGATTGGCTAGCAAATACGTGAGGGTGGTCTTTCCGAAGATCATCTTCTCTTTCCCATGTTGCTTCTTCTTCAGAATGATGGTTCCATTGAACTTTGCAGAATTTAATAGTCTTAGTCCGAGTAACTCTTTTTGCAGTTTCAATAATATTGATGGGTTTTTCCTCATAAGTGAGATCACTTTCCAATTGGACCTCCTCCAAAGGTATAGTATCCTTGAAAGATGTCTCTTCCATCTCTGGATGGCATTTCTTTAGCTGACTCACATGAAACACATTGTGGACTGCTGACAACGATTTTGGCAATTCAATTTCATAAGCTACTTCTCCTTTATGACTCAGAATCTTGAATGGTCCAACATATCTTGGGGCCAATTTTCCTTTGACTCCAAATCTCTTCACTCCATGAAGTGGTGACACTCTAAGGTAAGCTCTGTCACCCACCTCATAGGTGACTTCCCAACAATAGTATCTGCGCAGCTCTTTTGTCGGGATTGTGCTATCTTCAATCTGTCCTTTACTAGCTTGACTTTCTCTTCAGCCTCTTTGATTAGTTCTGGTCCGAACAAATTTCTTTCTCCTACACCATTCCATAGCAATGGGGTAGTACACTTTCTCCCATAGAGAAACTCAAATGGTGCCATCTCAATGCTAGCTTGATAGCTGTTATTGTAAGAGAACTCTACGTAAGGTAGACTTTCATCCCAACTAGTTCCATAGTCTAGGGCACATGCCCTCAACATATCTTCTAGAATATGGTTGGTCCTTTCTGTCTGTCCATCAGTCTGAGGATGAAAAGCAGTGCTGAATTCCGATCTCGTTCCCAATGACTCATGTAGTTGTCTCCAAAAATGAGAAGTGAATTGAGTTCCCCTATCAGACACAATACTCTTGGGTACTCCATGCAGACATACGATCCTACTCATGTAGATTTTGGCTAACTTAGCACTTGTGTAGGTTTTCTTCACGGGTATGAAATGAGCCACTTTAGTGAGGCGATCCACTACTACCCAAATAGAATCATATCCTGACCTGGTCCTTGGCAATCCAGTGATGAAATCCATGCCAATCTTATCCCACTTCCAATCATGAATAGGTAGTGGTTGTAGCAATCCTGTTGGTTTCTGATGTTCCGCTTTCACTCTACTACAGACATCACACAAAGCAATATGTTCGGCGATGTCCTTCTTGAGATTATTCCACCAAAATCTTTCCTTCATATCCATGTACATTTTGGTGTTACCCGGATGAATGGAATATGGTGAGTTGTGTGCTTCTTGTAAAATAAGTTTCTGAAGCTCCGGATCTTGCGGAACGCAGATATGTTTTCCATACCATAAAGTACCTTGTTCGTATTCATGGAATCCTTTGGCTTTTCCCTTGCCAATCTTTTCCTTAATCTCTTCAATTTCCTTGTCTGTCTTTTGGGCTTCTTTGATTTTGTCCAACAAGGTGGGTTGAACATCCAATGACATGAGATGTCCTTCAGGCACAATCTCCAATTTGAGGTCTCTAAATTGGGCACACATATCATCTGGCAACTCTCCCTTAGTAAGGTCATTCACAAAAACCTTACGGCTTAGAGCATCTGCTACAACATTTGCTTTACCGGGGTGGTATTGCAAACTCAAGTCATAGTCCTTGATGAGTTCTAGCCATCTTCTTTGTCTCATGTTGATTTCTTTCTGGGTGAAGATATACTTCAAACTTTTGTGATCTGTGAACACTTCACATCGTTTTCCCAAAACATAGTGTCTCCATGTTTTGAGTGCATGGACAACAGAGGCTAACTCCAAATCATGAGTAGGGTAATTTACCTCATGAGTTTTGAGTTGTCCCGAGGCATAAGCCACAACTTTCCCTTCTTGCATTAGTACTGCACCTAATCCATGATGAGATGCATCACAATACACTTAGAAATCTTTCTCCAAATCTGGAAGACATAGGACTGGTGTTGTCACTAGTCTCTTCTTCAACTCTTGGAAACTGAGTTCACATCCTTCAGTCCAGGCAAATTTCTTGTCTTTCTTTAGTAACACCGTCATTGGCTTAGCTACCTTGGACAAATTCTCAATGAATCTTCTGTAGTATCCTGCCAAGCCAAGGAAACTACGAACTTCCTTCACTGACTTAGGAGATTCCCATTTAGTTACAGCTGACACTTTTGCGGGATCAACTGCTACACCATCCCCTTACACAACGTGTCCAAGAAATCCAACTTCATTCAACCAGAATTCACACTTGCTGAATTTTGCATACAACTTATGCTCTCTAAGCTTATCAAGTATCAAACGTAGATGTCCTTCATGCTCCTATTTGTTCTTGGAATAGATCAAAATGTCATTGATGAAAATGACAACAAACTTGTCAAGGAACTCCATGAACACTTTGTTCATCATATTCATGAAATAAGTTGGTGCATTGGTCAAACCAAATGGCATCACGGTGTACTCATACAATCCATACCTAGTGGTGAAAGCTGTCTTAGGTATGTATTGTTCTCTTATCTTAAGCTGGAAATAACCTGACCGGAGATCAATCTTTTAGAACACACACGCTCCTTCTAACTGATCAAACAAATCATTAATTCGGGGTAAAGGATATTTATTCCTGATAGTCACCTCATTGAGTGAACGATAGTCTATGCATAACCTTTGACTTCTATCTTTCTTTTCCACAAACAAGACTGGTGCTCCCCAAGATGAAGAACTTGGTTGAATAAATCCTTTCTGCAACTGTTCTCCAAGTTGTTTCTTGAGTTCTTTCAACTCATCAACTGACATATTGTAAGGTCTCTTTGCTATTGGTCCTGATCCTGGCAGCAAGTCAATCAGAAATTCCACATCTCTATCTGGTGGCATTCCCGGCAATTCTTCCGGAAACACATCCGGATATTCACTCACAATTGG
Source organism: Avena sativa (assembly GCA_916181665.1). NCBI lineage: Eukaryota > Viridiplantae > Streptophyta > Magnoliopsida > Poales > Poaceae > Avena > Avena sativa. Next base: position 80,641,862 of record OV702284.1, read on the forward strand.
CACACTATCTATGCTAACCCCCTTAAGAGAATGTAGCTTACTCCCTTTTGATTCAAAGTTAGTCTTGAATCTAATCCTTTTGTTATCCGGGGTTGTGAGTGCGACAGTACGATTGGCAGTACTCCCTTGTGCTTAGTCGTCCAGTTCATTCCCAAAATGACATCCAATCCTTGGGAATTTAGGATTATCAGATTAACGGGAAATTTATACTTCCCAAACTCTATGACTAGGTCATGGCATCCTGAGTTCACTATCATTTCTCCACTAGGAGAACTTACTTTTATAGGACACCCAATAGTTTCAACTGGAAGTTCATTTCTTTCAACAAATGCTCTTGATATGAATGAATGCGATGCGCTAGTATCAAAAAGAACAAGTGATGGAACAGAATTGAGTTTGAACTTACCAGCCACAACATCAGGTTCCTCATAGATCTCTTCCACATTGATGTGGTTCACTTGTCCCTTCTGGAAAGGGTTGGGCTTGTTGGGTCCTTCAACTTTCTTTTCTGAGCATTCATTTGCATAATGCCCCATCTTCTTACACTTGAAGCATTCAACCTGCTGAGATCCTTCTTGACAGGCTGGCTTTCACTACCACTTCCACTTCCATTATGGTGGCTCTTGTATCCACCCTTGTGGTTCTTGTGCTTGTCATTGTCATGACTACGGTGATGCTTGTTGTCATGATGGCGGTTGTGGTTGTGGTGGCTGTTGTACTTTCCATGCTTGTGGGATCCAGAACTCCCACTATCATCATAATGGGAACACTTGTGAGACGATCCCGAGCTGTGCTTGTCAGAGCTGTGCTTCCTCTTTCTGCTTTCAACCTGCTTCATCTTGTTCTCCAAGATGGTAGCCTTGTCACAAAGGGACTGGTAGGTGGGGACATAGGCCACAGATAATTGCAGATTTAGTTCATCGTTCAGTCCTTCGAGGAACTTCTCTTTCCTCTTGGCATCAATATCAACTTCATCCAGTGCATAACGCGCCAGATTGTTGAACTCCTCAATATATTCAGCCACGCTGCGATGGCGCTGCTTCAGATTATGGAACTCCTTCTTCTTCTTCAAACTCATCACCCCGGATAAGATGTGAGCTGTACGGAAACCATCTTCAAAGATAGCCCATGTCACATCCTCAATGGGAGTGGTGATCTGGAAGTTATCCCACCAAGTAGCTGCTGGTCCTTCCAACAAGTGTGCTGCAAACCTGACTTTCTCCTCGTCGGTACAGCCGATAGTCACCAAATCCTTGTTCACTGCACGTAGCCAATCATTGGCCACCATGGGATCAGTAGTTCCCGAGAACTTTGTAGGCCTCAGTCTTAAGAATCTGGTGAGCATGTCAAATCCTGGTGGATTGTTCTCATTGTTGTTGTTGTTATTGTTGTTTTTGTTGTTGTTGTTGTTGTTGTTGTTGTTGTTGTTGTTGTTGTTGTTGTTGTTGTTGTTGTTGTTGTTGTTGTTGTTGTTGTTGTTGTTGTTGTTGTTGTTGTTGTTGTTGTTGTTGTTGTTGTTGTTGTTGTTGTTGTTGTTGTTGTTGTTGTTGTTGTTGTTGTTGTTGTTGTTGTTGTTGTTGTTGTTGTTGTTGTTGTTGTTGTTGTTGTTGTTGTTGTTGTTGTTGTTATTCTGATTCTGCATGAAAGTGGTCATCATTTGCATCAGCTGTGCCTGTGCTGTCATCAGCTGCTGCATCTCGGGGGTGACATTGTTGTTGTTCGGGTTGGGGTTGGCACGTCGAGGAGGCATCTGTGGTTTTCAATGAGGATAAGAATGAGATACCCATAGATGCTTAACATGCACAATACATCACATAGACAATCACCAAACAAGCATAAAAATAACATAAAGTTCAACGACATAAACAACAAGTTTGAAAAGCAAACACACCAATAGCAAGCCATCCACATGTTGGATGGTCATTGCGACTCAATAATCATAAGCATGGTAAAAGATAGATAAATGAGTAGTCATTACTACTCCTCTGCATCAACCTCCTCATCAACAAGTGTAAGACCTGCATTCTCCATAGCGGTCTTGTATTCCTCGACATTGGTAGTCAATGCCTCTATCTTGGACTTAAGAGCCCTCTTCTGTGAATGAATTCTCTCAATCACACCCTGCTGATGCTCGAGCTGGAAGTCCTTCGCCTCTAGTTCTGCAGTCATCTCTCGAATCCTCTTGTTCCTATCTTGGACTCTTTTCTCTTGGCTTTTGAACTTTCTGTCATGGCTCTCGAACTTAGCCTCCATTTCCTTGACTATCTCGTCTTACTCCGCAAAGAGCTTGTCCTTCTCACGAAGCTGCACCTGGAGCTCGTCATTTCTAAGCATGACGTTGGTCCTATCAGTATCTAGGTGCCTAAGTAGAACTTCTAGGTCCTGAAGGTACAGACAAATTAGCTCTGCCGTCTCTCTAGCTTCATCCTCGAACTCAATAGCCTCACCATCCTCGTCGCGTCTTCTGAAGGCATGAAAGTTAGTACCTCTAATCTCTCGAGAGTGCCTCCCTAATAGACGCCCAAGTAAATCCTGCATGACTACCTCTAGGCCTCTCTCCCTGTCATCATGCATAAGCTTGAAGATGATAGCCTCCGTGGCAGGCTCAGTCTGGCGTCCTGGCTGAGTAACCTTGAATCCCCAAAGGTCCTTCCTCTCAAACTTGGTGAGGGGAAGCATCATGATGCTAGGGAGAGGAAGATTGAGCACACTAGTGAGCTCAATAAGACGAGTGCCAAAAATAGTTCCCTTGAACTCTTCAGCCGTGCTGATAGTAACATTAGGCATCTATTTTATAAGATAGAAAAAGTTAGAATCAACATCAATAGAGAAAATCACAAGACAAAGCATCACAGGCATATCATTCAAAATCAAACACACAAGTCATGGCATAGATAAATCCATTACAAGCATCCAAGGTTCAACATAACTTAGACAACATTTTTGGAAAATAAAAAAGATAAGTGTGGTGGTCCAACTAACGAAGTTCATTACAACTCTCACTCACTAGACAAAATGGCTATCAAAGCATCCTTAGTAGCCATCTGTCTATCTTGTTCACAAGATTCCCAAATCAAGTCTATGATGTCTTCCCTTAGTTGTTGTTTGGTAGTTTCCAACTCTTGGGTATGTTTGTTTTCTTCCTTAAGGTCATTTTGGGTGTTAAGCATTCTGCACTTGAGTGTATCACCAAGCTCTTTGATGGCCTTCCAAGCTGCATCCCTTGTAGAGTCAAAGAATGTGGTGTGCACTACTGAGTTGGTGACCATGCAGAATCCTTATTATTTGTGGTTGCCTTCCTTGTTTTTGTACAAGTGAAGTTGCACCCACCAATACTCCTATCCTTCATCCATCACAGGGAAACCTTTGTACACAGCTGCACCATGTATCCCCATGGTAACCATAAGGTTCTTGAGGGCTTTTGGAAATTCAGTCTAACACTCCAAAGTCATGGTCATGAGTGGTCCCTTCCTTACGGCTTCGTTGATGGAGTTCATCTACAAATAGAGAAGAGAAAGAATATTAGGAAAGTTTACGAGAAGAAAAGACAAGTGTAGAAAATTTTCAAAGTGTTGAAATTTTCCTTAGTGGTTTCTAATCCAATCCTAGGGCTATAATCCTACAGGCAACACAGTGCTCTGATACCATCTATAAGATCCCTCCCTTTTAAAGGTAAGGAACCCTATGATTGCAATGCTAGTCCCTGGATTATAGCTAGCATCCACAGTTTAAGATGAAGTACACAGAAACAAAGGTCATTATTACATATCATTCCAGAGACAAACATAGTCTTTTACAACTCCATGGCCATAGGCCTAATACAAGAGTTCAACCATAACAATATAAATAAGTCTTCATCTTCATGTGCCACAGGCAAGCATGTTGAGTGTAGACTCATAACCCCTAATCATCATCAGAATAACCTGCAACATCACAAGTTACAGCCACAGTGGGTCAATACATTGGAATAGTATTGGCAAGTGATACCTTAGTAGAATATTAACATCTAGTTACTACATGAATTTGGCTAAGTGTAGCTTAGGCGTGCTTTGCTCAAAATAGGTTTTACCTATTAGTTGAAAACACTAAGTTTTTCTTTGATCAAACTTTCCCAGGGAACCACCAATGGAAATTGGTGAACCTTCACCCTTGTTCAACCACAAGTTTTAACTTAGAAAATTGGGATGAGGAGATTCTTGATAGCTTCCATGTCTTGATTCTCAAGTTGTCCAATACCAGGGACATGGCTAAGTACTTAGATTCTTCCATCTACGGAGGTTGTGCACTTTCCCCACAAGACTTGATTTTCACCAAGACAGGACCTTTCAGAAGCCTTCCCTTAGACCAAATGGACGCGTTCCAACCTATCATCCCACTACCACCAACTTTCCAAATGGCTAAGTTATTGCAACCTATGTGATCCAGGTAGATCCCATATTGCCATGTGGCTGCACTACAAGCTTCTTAATATTTTGGCATCTCAAATCCCTTTGTTCATGGGTGGCTTTCCACAAGTGTGATACATAAGGTAAACCATAGAAATGGGCCTTGTGTAACCACTCAACACAAACCATTCTTTCCATTCCACCCAGGTGTTTCATTCACTTAGTTGTTTTATTAAGCAAAACATAAGTCATAGACTTAGAAATATTTCTCATAGCATGATTTTATAATCCACCGTTGGTTGCTACTAGCTAGGCTAAGCATGGTAATAGCAAGTATCCAAACTTAGAGTAAATTCTAACATTTCTACAACTACTAGGATTCCCCAAGCATAGCATATAGATAATTAGCAAAATAATCATGCAAGTCCTATACAAAATATTTCTAATGCTTGGGTAAAAATATTGGGATAAAAACATGAAGCACCACTTGCCTTGGTATTTTGGGGAGTAGCAACAATCGTCACAACCAAAATCACTATTAGCACCAAAATCTACACATAAAATAATGGCACCAAATTCACATATCAAAAATATACAAGCAAAAATATATGAATGCATGCAAATGCCATGTGATGATTTTCTACACCAAACAAGACAAGTATACAGTACTGAATCATAAACAAGACCAAGACACACTAAATAAACTTTATTTGATCTTTAAATCATTTTTCAAAATCATTTCTATACTCAAATTAAGCCTATAAATGTTTCTGCAAAATAACCAATTTTACAGAAGAAAAACATTAAACACATTGCATCAATGGGTAGAATTCTTTCTCCTGATTCCAATGATATAAAATTTGTAAAATTTGAACGTGTGGATCAAAAGTTATGAATTTTACAAGTTTGAATCACTAATAGATCTAATCCAGATTTTTAAAACAAAGAACAGGCCACACGGTGTGTTTTGATTGGCCCGTACCGGTTCGTCCGGATCGATCAACGTGGGCCATTGGATTTCAAGAAGATCGTGCGGCACAGATATAGCATACCCCTTCGCGTAAGTGATTCTATCGCAGCCGATGGATCCAGATCTAACGGCCATTAATCAAACGACCACTAACTGGCGGCGCGCGACGATGGTGAGCGGCGGCGCGCTCGTTCTACGGCGTTGCAGCGGCTACTGGAAGCGAGGATGAGATTGGAGAGGCTCACCAGACTCGCAGAGGCGTGCTGAAGCTCAACGTGGCAGTGGCTTATCAAGGGGCGCACGGACACAGTGGGGATTCCTCGTCGGAGTGGAGCCTGTCGTCGGGTACGTCTGTTCGTCGACGTTGCCGACGTTGTAGATCATGCCAGAGACAAGCAAGTGGTGCATTATATGTGCACTAGTCTGACGAATACGTGAGCAACAAAAAAGAGAGGCGGGGGTGGTCAGGAACTACCAGAAGATGTCGCCGGAGTCGAGACAGACGGTGGTGCTTGCTCGTCGTTGAGGTTGCCGACGATAGAGAGCGCGCGCGGGTGAGTGTGGGCTACTAGTAGGTGCAAAGGGTGATGGGGAACTCACTCGCGGTGTCTGGAAGGCAAGGGGCGACGGTGGTTGGACGGTATTTGAGCTGGAGCTCGTCGGAGCAGTGGGTGGTTCTGGGCTGATTCCGAGCAGCCTAGGGGCAGAGAGAGGGTGGCGACTGGGGAAAAGGAGGGGAGGGCGCGGGCGATTAAGTACGCAAGGTTGGGGGAGAGAATTACGAGCGCAATCAATCCAATTGATGCGAGGTTTAATCACCGGAAATAGCCGGCGTGATTTGGGGGAAGAAGGAGTCGCGGGGTGGAGATGATGACTGGTGAGTGGGGCCTGGCGTTCAGTGAGAGAGAGAGTTACGGAGTGGGGGCCAGTCGTCAGCGACAGTGTGGGTTAGCCCTGTGGTGCGAAATGTTTTCTGCGGGGGAGAAGCTGTTGTGCTGGGTTGGGTTAGATTAGTTAGTTTGCTTTATTTTTTTCCTTTCTCTTTTTCTTTTTCTGATTGAATTTCTGGTTTGATTTCAAATGCTCAAATCAAATCTATTTCAAATGAAATTTTCTCCAAACATTTGTTTATTGATTCTTGCATCCTGCGGTGTATAAACATCTATTCACACTCAAATTCAAATTGGGTTTGAAAATTAAATTTAAACCATGCCTTAATTAAATGTTTATAATTAGTATATGAATGGTTTCTAATTCATAATTTTTTTTGAAACCTTGACCAATCCTTAGAAACATCACTCAAGCTCATGCTCAAATCCTTACTGATTAAAATAAGTATTTTTCTTATTAGAAGGTACCAATATGGCCATTGCCTTGCTTACATAAAATAATAAGCATTCAAATGCTTCTGTTTTTGTAATAACTTTGAAAATGATCCTAATATGATCATGAATCCATGGATGATATGCAAAGCTTTGAAAACATGATTTTAGGGATGTTACATGCCATGATTTAGATTGCAACTTGCATATTTTCCATTTGGTGTGTCACTGACATGTGGTGGTCATGTTGCAAATATGCAAATTTCAAAGAAAAGGTACGTCATGTGGGGCCATCGAAGCCAATAAACGATGGGGCCATCATGTGGGGCTTTCGAAGCCAATGACCGATGGAGCCGTGATGTGTGGCTGGAGGGGGGGGTTCATATTTGCCACATTTTAGATTGAAACTTGCATATTTCACATTTTGTGTGTCGCTTACATGTGGTGGTCATGTGGCAAATAAGCAAATTTCAAAGAAAAAGTTTGGCAGATATGCAAATTGGTAAATATGCAAAAATCCCGGAGCAGCTACTCCCCCAAACATTGACAGGTGGGTTCGTGAGGTCGGCTCTCTCTCTCATCCGCTCCCAGCCTCCAGCCCCGAACAACTCCTACCCCACCGACGGTCAGAGCAGCCATCGTCGGCGGCTCCGTCCTAAGGTGTGTCGGACGGACTGCGGCGCTGCACCTCAACCACGGCTCCAACACCTGTTTCGTCTGCACGCATTGTATGTTGAGGCAGTACCGACCGCAGGCAGGTCCACCACCCACGATGACCGGTATTTTGTTCCGCCGCCATAGCTCGACGCACGGTCACAACAATTGCTAGTAGTGCTTGGTAAGACCTTCGCTCTTGATCCGCCCACCCCAATCAATTCGGTTCTCGTAATTTCCTCGATATTGTAGGGGTAAATTAGTCTTCAATGTCTGGTCGTAGTGGGTACACCGGCGAGGGTGGGGATTTGATCATGTCGTGGCCACGTTCTCCTTCTCCTACCATGTCGGAAGTGCAGGTAGCTCCTTCTCTTTGTACTACTGTTGAATTTGAAGTGCCGCCATGGCTTGTCGGACTGATTTTAATTGGGTTTGTTTTGGGATTGTTATAGTGTTCTATGCAGGCCGATGATACATGGTACATTGCATACCAAGATGAATCAACCCAGTGGTCTATCCAGAGGATGGATTTGGAGGAGATGGTTGACAATTTAGGTGATGAATTGGCCCGTAAAAACCTATTGATATTAGAGCTGAAGCGTATTGTCAAGGAAGAAAAGAAGAACTCAGAGCTTAGTTGCAAATAGAAGTTGACACTTGAGGCTGATATTGCCGTATCTGATCAAGTGGTAGAAAATCTAAAACATGAACTTCAAGTGAAGGGGGAGGAGAATAGTAGATTCATGTGGGCAGTTTTAGTAGTCGTCATCCCCGTCCTAACAATTACACTATGGGGTTGTGGTGAATCTGGCACATGTAATGATTAGTTGAATTGATAGCTAATTTAGATAGTAGAATTTTTATTCGATGGATGGTTGTGAGTTCCTGCAAATTTAGTCACTTTGCGGTTCCAAAGTTGTCATGAGAATGCATTGCGGGGCCCGAGTTTCTTGCCATTGGATCTAGCTGCCCATAGTTGATTTATATGCAAGTTGTAGCATCCATTTCCCATTCTTCCTAACGCCCCATTCTTATTCTCCAGAGAGGCAATCTATCAAAGAAACTACTACTCCCTCCAATCCAATTTAGTTGACTCAAATTCGTCAAGATACGGATGAATCGAATATTAATTCATGTCTAGGTACACTCGAATCTAGACAAATCTAAATCAACTAATACAAGCCAACTGGAGATTGTCAAAGAAAGTACTGCTACTTATGAATCTCATATTAGCAGTAAAACTTGACTAGATACGTTTCATATCTAGATGAATCCAAGTCAAATAATATTGTTCGGAGGGAGTATCAATTTTATTAAAATTGGTTCTTAGGGCTTGATCTGCGCTGTCGCGGTGATGTTGTGGATGATGGCTTCAATCGTCGTCGCATCGATGACCACTGTCAGCACCGCCGCCGCCTCGGTGTATTTATCAGCAATGGATCTGAGGAGGTGAACAGGAGTGAGACGGACAGAAACAGAAATTTCATACGCTTAGATCCTCGCCGCTGCATGCCATTCTAGCCGCCACACTTGCATCCGTGTCACCGCACGTCGTTCCGACCCCCACGCTTAGGTCCGCACCGCCGCACGCCGCTCCGACCGACAGGCTTAGATCCGTGCCACCGCACGCCGTTCTGACCCCCACGCTTAGGTCCGTGCCGACGCACGCTGTTCGGACCGCGAAGCTTAGGTCCGCGTCGCTGCACGCTATTCGGACCTCCACGCTTAGAACTGCTCCGCCGTATGTCGATAGGAGGGGAGGAAGATGCGGCTGGTGTACATGCGACAGGGAAAGGTAGGGAGAGACATCCAGCCCGTCGGGCTCTCCTCTCTGTACAAGGTAGGTGCGCCCATCGGAGAGACCTCCATCCTATCGAGCTCTCCTCTCCGTACAAGGTAGGTGCGCCCATCGGGAGAGAGAGAGACCTCCAGCCCGTCGGATCCTGATGTATCCAACGGTGGTTAGCCAAGATCCGTGTGAAATACATCTCGACCAATCAGAGTGCAACAGCTATTGTGAGGGTTTGAGTCAGGAGAGAGGGGAAAAGTGAGGAAAACTTTAGCGGGAGGGGAAAAGTGAGGAAAACTTTAGAGAGAGGGGAAAACTGAGTAGAGCTAACGAAAACAAGAGCACTCAGATAAAAAATGATTAAGGGAAATTCAAGATTTTGGCATAAAAATGGAAAAAGTGTTATTTGAACAAAATAATTCGTCTTGGGCGACATTATATTGTTTGGAACTCAGATATACACAAGTGTTCCAAATTTGGCCTTAATTAGACAAAGTATGTTTTGGGATGGGTTATTTTGGAGGTTGATCGAGTAGAAAGCCATGCATCTTCATAGCTAGTAGCTCGTTTCAACAAGGGTTTAAGAAGTGGTTTAGGGGATAAGTCCGTTTCTCTTTATTTCCTTTTCCTTTATTATTCATACTAGGTTGTAGGCAACATAACAAGACTCCATTTGAAGGTTGCACTATGTTTTGATTTTTTTTGAATTAAACTAACCCTAAAACCATTTTTTGAACTTAATCACTTAAAAAAAGAAAAATGTTTCAGATTATAAGTTAAACCAAAATTTCCAATTTTATATGGTAAATCAATCCAAGATACACAAGTGTGCCAAATTTTGGATCAATTGTCATAGTTTAAGCCATGAACTAGTATTGACCACATGTAGATGGCAAAACTGAGCAGTGCTAAGCAACTAGGTGCATGACCATTGAAACTTGCAATAACACATACATTATGGTATTATCCAACATACAAACTTGGGAGCGTCACACTAGTTCGAATTAAATAAAAATATTGACAGTAGTTAAAATTTATCATACAAATTCAAATCCATTTTTTCTTGCTCCTAGTGTTTTTCGCTGGGTTCACCACCTTGCTCCTGGTGATCCTAGCTGGAATATTCTCGGAGTACACCATCAGCTTCTTCCATTTTTCCCTTTGTTCTTTTTCTCTCCATCCAATGAATCAAGTGCTTCAGTCTGTCGTACAATTGGTTCAATCACGTTTCGATCCACTGGTTCATACAGTTGAAAAAGCATTGTTCCCATTTCTGCCGTATCTGCTAATGTAATTCCTTTACGCTTGAAATATGCTTCAATCTCCCACGCAGTTGATGTAATATCATCTCGATCGACTGGTTCGATCTCCACTACAAGAAATGTGTTGATTTGTGACGTTCTCATAGTGACTGGAAATCAAATCGTCAAAAATGTATGACGATTTTTTCCAAGATTGTCATGGGCTCATTGGGGAGCTTAAAACCCTATAAATTTATGATGTTTTGTTCCAAATCATCGTAATTTCATCATATAAAATCACCATAACCTGTCTCTGGCCTTATTTTGTGTGACTACGACGTTTCTAGATCGTCATATAGGCATTATGGTGCGACGGAACAGCATAAGGCAGCAGCCAACTCATATATTTTGCCTATGTGTCAACATGTGGGACCTGCTCCATTTTTTATGAGCTGCCCAATTTATTTTATACACCTAATTGCCTATTCTGGCCCAATGGACGACCGATGCTCAGACAGTGGCCCATGCAGCAGCTTTCTTAGCGCGCCTCTTAGCCTTAGCTTTCTTAGCAGCAGCTCTCTTAGCAGTAGCCTCCGCGGCAATGGCATATTCGTCATCCGAGGAAATCTCGATGGCCCTAGGATAGTCCATGGTCAACTACCAAGAAAATCATGATAGCAATGTTAACATACTTGGTAGTCCATGGTCAACTACCAAGAAAGGTATCAGCTGCACTGCACTACATCTAATTAAATTCAACCATACAACATCGCAGTGAGAAATGAATGGAATGAACCAAACTCATCCATACAACATCAGAGTGAGAAAGCATAGAATTTTTTCACTTTTAGTTTGACAAAGCATCTACAACTAGTGGAAGCTACTGAAATAAAAGCAAGATATAACCAAAGAAGAGAACATGTAAAACACAGAGAAGCAAGATATAACTACAGTATGATACACACACATGTAGAAGTCTCAACCTAATAAGGTAGATTCCTCCTGTGTTTTACAATGCTAGTCCCTGGATCAATAGCTAGCATCCACAGTTAAGATGTAATATCAAGAAACAAAGGTCATAATATAACTTTATAACCAGGAATAACATAATATTATTACATCTTACATAGCTCATTTTGCTATTATATTACATTGCAGCGGAATAACTATAAGCATGGGTCCTTCATCTTCAAAGTGCCACAGGCAGATGTTGGTTGTAGACTTTGTAATCCTAAACAATCAATCTTCACTAAAATCAATCAAACCTGCAACATACAAGTTACAGCCACAAAGGTCAATACATTTGAATTGTATTGGCAAGTGATACTATGGTAGTATAGTGGAACCTATCATCTATATGCATTTGGCTAAGTGGAGTTGAGGCTTGCATTGCTCAAAATAGATTTTTCCTTAACATTTGAAAATACTAAGTTTTTGCTTGACAAAATCATTTCCTCATCAAAGATTTCAAGATCCTTGTACCAAGCCATCTCTCCATCAATGATTGAAGAATTCAAACAACCCTTGTTCAATCCACAAGTTTTAACTTTAGAAATTTGAATGATGAGATTCTTGATTGCTTCCATGTCTTGATGCTCAAATTGTCCTTTACCAGGGACATGGCTAAGTACTTAGGTTTTACACTCTGCAGAGGTGGTGCACTTTCCCCACAAGACTTGGTTTCCCAAGACATGATCTTTCAGAAGCCTTACCTTAGACCAAAATGGACGCGTTCCAACCTATCAAACACTACCACCCACTGTCCATATGGCTAAGTTCTTGCAACCTATATGATCATGGCAGAGCCCATATTGCCAAGTGGTTGCACTTGAAGCTTCTCAACATTTGACATCTCAAATCCCTTTGTTTCCTGGGTGGCATACCACAAGTGAGATACACAATCCAAGCCTATGGCATTGTGAACCACTCAACCATTCTCCACCAAGCAAGCCCATTCCACCCAGGTGATTCATTAACTTAGTTGTTTTATTAAACAAAACTTAAGTCCTCAGACTTAGAATATTTTTCCATAGTGTGAATATATATTCCACCCATGTTTTCTATTAGCTAGGCTAAGCTTGGTAGTAGTAGGAATCTTAACTTAGGAAAATCCTACTAAGGATTCATCTACTAGGTTTTCCTATAGCAAGATCTATACTTAGCAAAATCCATGCAAGTTTTACTTAACAAAAAAATCACTAATGCATAGTGAAAGTAATAGGATAGAAAGTATGAAGCATCACTTGCCTTTTTGGTAGGGAATGGTGGTTCACTCCTTGATCTTTCTAGTCTCACACTTCACTACAAATCAATCAAGCAAACACAAATTCAATTCACATTCCAAACCAAAGTCAAACAAACAATTCTTCACACACACAAAGTAATGGAATCTAAGTCATGCATGGGAGCATGCACAAGATAGTTTTATTTTGCAAAGAGTCTCCATGGGGTTTCTAAACTTTGTAATATCCAAATTGGTCATTTACCAAAGTGGCAAAGTCATTAGCAAGAAGGTTTTGTCCAAAAACTATTTTTAATTCCATTCATCATTTCATGTGGTGAAAAATGTTTTTATTAAGGCAAAACTCTTAAGTTATTCACCAAATGAGTTGCTATTGCAAAGTTTGGTGTTTTTGGGTTAGTAAGTTTGGTCCAAACTATTTCCTTAAAGTTTTCTTTCCATAAACATTTTCATAATAAAAACTATTCTTTTTATTTGGCTAGAAAATGACTAAGTCAAGTAATCTAACCTAAATCTTACAGAAATCATTTCTAACACCAAGGGTTGGTTCCTAGGATCAGTAAGGTCACAACAATCCATTTTGCAAAGGTTTTATTCCAAAAATCATTTTTAAACAATTTTTATACTCTAAACAAGCATACAAAAGTTTCTGCAAATTCAAACAAGATAACAGATACTATTTTCGAAACTAAGGCCAGGGTTGGTTAGGGTTTGTCTTGCTGATTCCAACGACATCAAATTTGTAAAATTTGGACGTGTGGATCCAAAGATATAAGGGTTTGAAGTTTGCAAAAGTTTCTGTTTTTCAAATCTGTTTTTAAACCAAATAGGTGACACGCGGCGCTGTTTCATTGGTCGATACCGGTTCGGCAGGATCGGCTCTGTGGAACGTTAGATCTAAAGTGGATCGTGCGGCACAGGTTCATCCTTACCCCTTCGGTTAGTCACTCTATCCAAGCCGGTGGATCTGCATCCTACGGTTCCTATCGCTTGGCCAAAAAGCAGCGGCGCTGGCGGCGGCGTCTGGTGGCGGAGCGGTCGGTCGTCGACGTTGCCGGTGCTACTGGAGTTAAGGGAGAAAGGGGAGATGCTCACCGGTCTCAGGGGGTCACGGCGATGCTCGAGGAGGTGTTGGTCGGACGAGGGGCGCTCGGGGGCAGCTGCGATTGCTCGCCGGAGTAGAGGACGGCGTCGGGCGCGTCAGGTGGTCGTCGTGGACGGCGCTGTGGATCACCTCAAAGCGAAATGACAACGCGGTTAGATGCGCAGGAACAAGACAGAGTCGTGTGCGTGAACTAGAAGGCGCGGGGTGGTCAGATACTATCTGTGGGCTTCGCCGGAGATGAAGCAGACGGTGGCGACGGTGGTTGTTGTCGAAGGCGAGGTTACAGGGTACCCGCGGTCGAGTTTGATGCACTAGCAGATGCGCCTGAGAGTGGGGAAGCTGTGAGCTTGGTCGGGGAGGAGAGGGGCGGTGAGAGGCTGCCGGAATTGCTGAGAATGGTCGCCGGAGACAGAGACAGTCGAGGAGAGATTGTGGCGGCCTGGAGGCGTGCTCGGGGGAGGGAACAGAGGGGAAAGGAGGAGGGAGCGTGGGCGATTAAGACAGTGTGCTCGCGGCGAGAGATTAATGCTGCAATAAGGAGTAATCAATCGAAGAATCAATGGCAGCAACGGTGGCGAAGGGAGGAAGAACGGGTCGTGGGAGTGGGGAAGGAGAACAGTGGAGTGGGGCCGTTGCGTCAGTGGGAAAAGAATCGAGGGGAGGTCCACCAGTCATTGGTTCTGTGGGTAAGAAAATTGGTGCCAAACGTTTTCTTCGGGGAAAGAAGCTGGGCTGTTGCTGGGCCTATTGGGCTGCCTGGGTTGGGTCTGTCCTTTTCCATATTTTTTTTCTGCCTGTTTGTTTTATTCTTTTCTCTTTCTAATTTCTGATTTGATATTCAAACAAATGATTCAATCAACAATGCAAACCATTCAAACAATTCAAACTTGTAATGAGTTTTTGGTTCTGTTTAGTAGCATAAACCAACTTCCAAAATAAAATAATATTTTAAATCTTTTTAGGTTCCATTTATTAATTAAATAAAATGGACCATGGTTTATTAATAAAATTAGGGTTTGGTTTATTTAATAAAATCTCCATTTTAAATCCAAATATTTTCAAAACCAAATCAGTAGGTTTTATTTGGAAATAAGGAATACTTGGAAGCTTGTTTAAAACAAAATAACATTTTATTTTAGAGTCCATTATTAATTAAATAAAATAGACTTTCATTATTAAATCAACTAGGGTTTGTTTTATTGAGAATATTTATTTTAAAATCTAAAATAAAGCCAAAACATTTTAGTAGATTTTATTTGTGAATTTCAAATAATTGGGAAAACTTATTTTAAATAATTTAATAAGTTTTGATGTTTCAATTTAAATTGGTAAAACCTTTTATTAAATAAAGTTGGATATTAAATCCTTATTAATTTATTTTAAATAAACCTTTGCTAAATTTATTTAGAATGAAATGTTTTAATTCCAAAACTTGGCCAAGTTTTAATTTGGCTTTACAAAATAATCTTTATTTATAAATCCATCTTTTCTTTTAAATACCAAATCTCTATTAAGAGATCCAAAATAGTATTTTTAAATATTTTTATTTTCCTTTAATAAAAGTTTATATTTTTAAATCCCTTTAGGATTTTATTTAATTCAAATGGGTTTGAAGTACCACTTAAATTCAAAAAGTTTCTTCTGGCCTGAAAATCAAACAAAGTTTTATTTTATTCATTTATTTTCACATTACAAGATTTGGAAAATCTTGGGATGTGACAGGCTACCACCCTTAAAATAAATCTCGTCCCGAGATTTGGGGAGGCTAGGGTTACAAGCAAGTTCAAAACAACTAGGGTACTACCACCCTTAAAATTTTCAAACAAAAACTACACATTGTCCTTCTTGGGATCCTGGGGAATCTTCTCTGGGCAAACATCTGCATAGTGTCCTTTGTTTTCACACTTGAAACATGTGACAAGGCTGAGGTCTTTTATAAGTTGGTTTATCATGGGCTTCCTCTTTCCTGGACAGAAGTTTACATAGTGGCCTAGTTCCTTGCATTTGAAACACATCACTTGGCTGATATCTTTCTTTTCCTTGGGTATCATTACATCTTGTTTGTTTCTTTGGTTCTTCTTCTTTTCTGGGCATTCACTGGCATAGTGTCCCTTCTCTTTGCATTTGAAACATTGCACTTGTGTAATATCCTTCTTGCTAGTGTTGGGGAATTTCTTCTTCTTCTTGGGTCTCTCCAAAGCTAGGAGTTCTTCTAGTTCATGTTCTTCATAGGTGGGAGATCTTTCTCTCTTCTTGGGGTATTGATTCTCATGCTCCTTGGATGCATGATCCTTGTCTCTAAAAATATTGCTAGCTTGGGTTCCTTCTAGAATAGCATCTTTGTCATCCTTGTTGTCATTAGCTCTTTGGGAAAAGTTTTCTCTCATGTTGATCATTTGAGTAACTAATCCTTGCAACAATTGGGATTGAAGTTTCAAAATCCTTTGTATGGCTGGGTCTAGTCCATTGTTGTTGGCTAATAGCTGAGTTGTCTCTTGGCTCAACTGGTTTTGGTTTACTATAAGTTCTCTCATGTTGTCCTCTTGGTTGTGGTTGTCATCAACCTTGATGTTGGAGTTTCTTGGAGTAGTCATCTGTTTGGGTTGAATGAGGATTAGAATAGGCAAGATATTTCTGAGGAAATATTTCTAATCACACACATCACAATTCACACAAGCAATGTACATGCAATCACAAACCAAACATTTCACTCAAACAAGGTTCAAGCACATACTTAGGCAACAAAATATTTTTGTTACACCACATAAGTTGGTGTGTTAGACTTAACTATAATATGGTGGTCCATCTATATGGTTCACTTGTGATCTTTCCATCCTTCATGATTCTTCTTGTATGGGATCATGGTTTCTTTGAGAAAAGCTCTTGGTCACAATACTTCAAGGTTGTTGATGGCTTCTTCTTATTTTGCATTCCCTCAGTCTCTAAATCTTAAGCAAGATTTCCTTGTTTCACTTGTAGTCCTTGGTGATATCCATATTGGAAGTCCTTGGTGAATATGCTGAAGATGTTGAAGTCATTAGAGTTGAAGAAGTTGAAGTCATTAGAGTTGAAGATGTTGAAGTATTCCTTTGCACATGGTGTAGTCTTTGGCCATGGGTAGGTTTTTCCATCAAGTTGAAATAGAAGAGAAGTAGAGTTGAAACCAAAATGGTTGAGGAAAGAGTTTACAAGATTGTTTTGTAAATAAGTTTTTGGAACAAATACAACTCCTATTTTTCTAAGGGTTTTTGTCCAATCCTAGGGTTTACAAATCCTACAGGCAACACAATGCTCTGATACCATCTGTAGAAGTCTCAACCTAATAAGGTAGATTCCTCCTGTGTTTTACAATGCTAGTCCCTGGATCAATAGCTAGCATCCACAATTAAGATGTAATATCAAGAAACAAAGGTCATAATATAACTTTATAACCAGGAATAACATAATATTATTACATCTTACATAGCTCATTTTGCTATTATATTACATTGCAGCGGAATAACTATAAGCATGGGTCCTTCATCTTCAAAGTGCCACAGGCAGATGTTGGTTGTAGACTTTGTAATCCTAAACAATCAATCTTCACTAAAATCAATCAAACCTGCAACATACAAGTTACAGCCACAAAGGTCAATACATTTGAATTGTATTGGCAAGTGATACTATGGTAGTATAGTGGAACCTATCATCTATATGCATTTGGCTAAGTGGAGTTGAGGCTTGCATTGCTCAAAATAGATTTTTCCTTAACATTTGAAAATACTAAGTTTTTGCTTGACAAAATCATTTCCTCATCAAAGATTTCAAGATCCTTGTACCAAGCCATCTCTCCATCAATGATTGAAGAATTCAAACAACCCTTGTTCAATCCACAAGTTTTAACTTTAGAAATTTGAATGATGAGATTCTTGATTGCTTCCATGTCTTGATGCTCAAATTGTCCTTTACCAGGGACATGGCTAAGTACTTAGGTTTTACACTCTGCAGAGGTGGTGCACTTTCCCCACAAGACTTGGTTTCCCAAGACATGATCTTTCAGAAGCCTTCCCTTAGACCAAAATGGACGCGTTCCAACCTATCAAACACTACCACCCACTGTCCATATGGCTAAGTTCTTGCAACCTATATGATCATGGCAGAGCCCATATTGCCAAGTGGTTGCACTTGAAGCTTCTCAACATTTGACATCTCAAATCCCTTTGTTTCCTGGGTGGCATACCACAAGTGAGATACACAATCCAAGCCTATGGCATTGTGAACCACTCAACCATTCTCCACCAAGCAAGCCCATTCCACCCAGGTGATTCATTAACTTAGTTGTTTTATTAAACAAAATTTAAGTCCTCAGACTTAGAATATTTTTCCATAGTGTGAATATATATTCCACCCATGTTTTCTATTAGCTAGGCTAAGCTTGGTAGTAGTAGGAATCTTAACTTAGGAAAATCCTACTAAGGATTCATCTACTAGGTTTTCCTATAGCAAGATCTATACTTAGCAAAATCCATGCAAGTTTTACTTAGCAAAAAAATCACTAATGCATAGTGAAAGTAATAGGATAGAAAGTATGAAGCATCACTTGCCTTTTTGGTAGGGAATGGTGGTTCACTCCTTGATCTTTCTAGTCTCACACTTCACTACAAATCAATCAAGCAAACACAAATTCAATTCACATTCCAAACCAAAGTCAAACAAACAATTCTTCACACACACAAAGTAATGGAGTCTAAGTCATGCATGGGAGCATGCACAAGATAGTTTTATTTTGCAAAGAGTCTCCATGGGGTTTCTAAACTTTGTAATATCCAAATTGGTCATTTACCAAAGCGGCAAAGTCATTAGCAAGAAGGTTTTGTCCAAAAACTATTTTTAATTCCATTCATCATTTCATGTGGTGAAAAATGTTTTTATTAAGGCAAAACTCTTAAGTTGTTCACCAAATGAGTTGCTATTGCAAAGTTTGGTGTTTTTGGGTCAGTAAGTTTGGTCCAAACTATTTCCTTAAAGTTTTCTTTCCATAAACATTTTCATAATAAAAACTATTCTTTTTATTTGGCTAGAAAATGACTAAGTCAAGTAATCTAACCTAAATCTTACAAAAATCATTTCTAACACCAAGGGTTGGTTCCTAGGGTCAGTAAGGTCACAACAATCCATTTTGCAAAGGTTTTATTCCAAAAATCATTTTTAAACAATTTTTATACTCTAAACAAGCATACAAAAGTTTCTGCAAATTCAAACAAGATAACAGATACTATTTTCGAAACTAAGGCCAGGGTTGGTTAGGGTTTGTCTTGCTGATTCCAACGACATCAAATTTGTAAAATTTGGACGTGTGGATCCAAAGATATAAGGGTTTGAAGTTTGCAAAAGTTTCTGTTTTTCAAATCTGTTTTTAAACCAAATAGGTGACACGCGGCGCTGTTTCATTGGTCGATACCGGTTCGGCCGGATCGGCTCTGTGGAACGTTAGATCTAAAGTGGATCGTGCGGCACAGGTTCATCCTTACCCCTTCGGTTAGTCACTCTATCCAAGCCGGTGGATCTGCATCCTACGGTTCCTATCGCTTGGCCAAAAAGCAGCGGCGCTGGCGGCGGCGTCTGGTGGCGGAGCGGTCGGTCGTCGACGTTGCCGGTGCTACTGGAGTTGAGGGAGAAAGGGGAGATGCTCACCGGGCTCAAGGGGTCACGGCGATGCTCGAGGAGGTGTTGGTCGGACGAGGGGCGCTCGGGGGCAGCTGCGATTGCTCGCCGGAGTAGAGGACGGCGTCGGGCGCGTCAGGTGGTCGTCGTGGACGGCGCTGTGGATCACCTCAAAGCGAAATGACGACGCGGTTAGATGCGCAGGAACAAGACAGAGTCGTGTGCGTGAACTAGAAGGCGCGGGGTGGTCAGATACTATCTGTGGGCTTCGCCGGAGATGAAGCAGACGGTGGCGACGGTGGTCGTTGTCGAAGGCGAGGTTACAGGGTACCCGCGGTCGAGTTTGATGCACTAGCAGATGCGCCTGAGAGTGGGGAAGCTGTGAGCTTGGTCGGGGAGGAGAGGGGCGGTGAGAGGCTGCCGGAATTGCTGAGAATGGTCGCCGGAGACAGAGACAGTCGAGGAGAGATTGTGGCGGCCTGGAGGCGTGCTCGGGGAAGGGAACAGAGGGGAAAGGAGGAGGGAGCATGGGCGATTAAGACAGTGTGCTCGCGGCGAGAGATTAATGCTGCAATAAGGAGTAATCAATCGAAGAATCAATGGCAGCAACAGTGGCGAAGGGAGGAAGAACGGGTCGTGGGAGTGGGGAAGGAGAACAGTGGAGTGGGGCCGTTGCGTCAGTGGGAAAAGAATCGAGGGGAGGTCCACCAGTCATTGGTTCTGTGGGTAAGAAAATTGGTGCCAAACGTTTTCTTCGGGGAAAGAAGCTGGGCTGTTGCTGGGCCTATTGGGCTGCCTGGGTTGGGTCTGTCCTTTTCCATATTTTTTTTCTGCCTGTTTGTTTTATTCTTTTCTCTTTCTAATTTCTGATTTGATATTCAAACAAATGATTCAATCAACAATGCAAACCATTCTAACAATTCAAACTTGTAATGAGTTTTTGGTTCTATTTAGTAGCATAAACCAACTTCCAAAATAAAATAATATTTTAAATCTTTTTAGGTTCCATTTATTAATTAAATAAAATGGACCATGGTTTATTAATAAAATTAGGGTTTGGTTTATTTAATAAAATCTCCATTTTAAATCCAAATATTTTCAAAACCAAATCAGTAGGTTTTATTTGGAAATAAGGAATACTTGGAAGCTTGTTTAAAACAAAATAACATTTTATTTTAGAGTCCATTATTAATTAAATAAAATAGAATTTCATTATTAAATCAACTAGGGTTTGTTTTATTGAGAATATTTATTTTAAAATCTAAAATAAAGCCAAAACATTTTAGTAGATTTTATTTGTGAATTTCAAATAATTGGGAAAACTTATTTTAAATAATTTAATAAGTTTTGATGTTTCAATTTAAATTGGTAAAACCTTTTATTAAATAAAGTTGGATATTAAATCCTTATTAATTTATTTTAAATAAACCTTTGCTAAATTTATTTAGAATGAAATGTTTTAATTCCAAAACTTGGCCAAGTTTTAATTTGGCTTTACAAAATAATCTTTATTTATAAATCCATCTTTTCTTTTGAATACCAAATCTCTATTAAGAGATCCAAAATAGTATTTTTAAATATTTTTATTTTCCTTTAATAAAAGTTTATATTTTTAAATACCTTTAGGATTTTATTTAATTCAAATGGGTTTGAAGTACCACTTAAATTCAAAAAGTTTCTTCTGGCCTGAAAATCAAACAAAGTTTTATTTTATTCATTTATTTTCACATTACAAGATTTGGAAAATCTTGGGATGTGACAACACAACACATGTATGATACAACATCAGAGCACACAGATATAACTATAGTATGATGAATCCATCGAAACCATACACATAGAGCACATGTACAACTGCTAGGGTTTATAAAAATTCAGTCTAAAATATCTCCGTATGGGTGTTGTGTATAAAACTAGGGTTCATAAAAAATCACCCTCCTGCCACCGCAGTTCACCATCTCGCCGTCGTTCTGGTCCTGCCCATGAACTAGGGTTCAGACCAGGCATGGAGGGGCCACCCAGGGGAAGAGGGCCATAGACGGGGCAGGAAAGGGCAGGGAAGGGGCGGCCACTGGAGAGGGAGGTTAGGGGAGGTCAGACAGGGAAGGGATGAGCGGGGAGGGTCTTAACTGTGTGCCGTCGTCCTAGATCGGCGGGTGGAGGGAGGCAGATCGACGGAGATCTAGGCGGTCGGGGTCCAGATCGTCGTCGGGTGCTCGAGGAGGGGAGGATGGCGAATGGTTCGAGGAGGGGATTATTAGCAGGAGGAAGGCGAATGGAGTAAGGAGTGGGTAGCATATTAAGTTTTGCAAATAAATGTCATTGAGGTAGGTAGCAGATTAAAAAACATATTCTAAATAATAAAATAAGATTTTCATTTTCATTTTTATATGTGTCATTTTGCAACATACTAGACCAAATTACTTGGATAGTTTCCCAAATGGGCTATCTCGAACCTTTCCGTTTTCATTGTCTTTTGACTGGCATAGTTTGTGATAAAAACTGTCCAATCACGACATAGTTTTAACTGGATGCGGCACGGATGCGGCAACGGGAACGATCAGTATCAGAAGCTGGAGGGCGAATTGAGCAGGTCATCACCCCTCGAGCCCAAGGTTGTGTGGCAGCATGACATTGTTGTGATGTGTGTCTGTGTCCGCGGGAGGAAGTTTTTATTTTTCCGAGTGCAAAAAACGGGGCGTTTTGTGAAGCAACCACCGAGTGATAGTTTTAGAATGGTACCAACCCATTTTTCAAAAATATTAGACCACCTTACATGGACAGTTTACCAACTGGGGTATCTCAAACCTTTCCGTCCACCCCTCGTGAAAAAGACAAATTTCTGCCGAATCGGTAGGAGGTGGGTCCGATTTGAACTACATGCACTTGATCTAGTACTCGTCATTTTTTGCAAAAAATGATATTTAGGTTCACAATACGATGTTTCTTCATAGATCCAATGCAAGTTTAGCTAGGCCCATCCCTAGCTACGAACCTTCATGCCCGCCGGTTTGACCAAAGTTTGTAACAGGCATAAGAAATTAAAAAAATTCCAAACAATGTAAAACCTTCGCGTGACGTCATTTTATGTGACACAGTGTCAAGGAAAAAATATCAAACTTGGTATATTAAATGCATCTTGAAAAAACCTTCTGAGAAATGAGCTATCATGTTCGAGGTTTTATGGCTTTTAGGCCAAACGACCAATGTTATGGCTAGAATCACGACATAGTTTTTGATAATGTGCCCATATTGTGTATGCATGTGTATCATGAGATAGCGAACAATGTCGCAAGAGGAAGTTTTCCATTTCGTCGTACAAAAAACCATTTTTCTTTTTCTGAGTGCAAAAAACGGGGTGTTTTGTGAAGCAACCACCGAGTGAATGTTTTCGAATGGTACCAACCCATTTTTCAAAAATACTAGACCACCTTACACGGACAGTTTACTAACCGGGGTATCTCAAACCTTTTCGTCCACCCATCGTGAAAAGGGCAAATTCCTGCCGAATCGGCAGGAGGTGGGTGCGATTTGAACTACAGGTACTTGATCTAGTGCTCGTGATTTTTTTCAAAAATGATTTTTAGGTTCACAATATGATGTTTGTTCATAGATCCAATGCAAGTTTAGCGAGGCCCATCCCCTAGCTAGGAACCTTCATGCCCGCCGGTTTGACCAAAGTTTGAAACGGGAATAAGAAATTAAAAAACGGTCCGAACAATGTAAAACCTTCACGTGACGTCATTTTATGTGACACAGTGTCAAGGAAAAATATCAAACTTGGTATATTGAATGCATCTCGAAAAAACCTTCTCAGAAATGAGCTATCATGTTCGAGGTTTCATGTCTTTTAGGCCAAACGACCAATGTTATGGCTAGAATCAAGGCATAGTTTGTGATAATATTACCATATTGTGCACGCATGTGTATCATGCGATAGCGACCAATGTCGCGGGAGGAAGTTTTCCTTTTTCATCGCACAAAAAACCATATTTCTTTTTCCGAGTGCAAAAAACGGGGAGTTTTGTGAAGAAATCACCGAGTGACAGTTTTAGAATGGTACCACCCCATTTTTCAAAAATACTAGGCCACCTTACACGGACAGTTTACCAACCGGGATATCTCAAACCTTTCCATCCACCCCTCGTGAAAAACACAAATTCCTGCCGAATCGGCAGGAGGTGGGTCCGATTTGAACTACAAGTACTTGATCTAGTGCTCGTGATTTTTTGCAAAAATGATTTTTAGGTTCACAATATGATGTTTTTCATAGATCCAATGCAAGTTTAGCGAGGCCCATCCCCTAGCTAGGAACCTTCATGCCCGCCGGTTTGATCAAAATTTGAAACGGCCATAAGAAATTAAAAAACGGTCCGAACAATGTAAAACCTTCGCGTGACATCAATTTATGTGACACAGTGTCAATAAAAACCTTTGTGTTGCGTTATTTTATGTGACATAGTATCTAGTGGGTAGAAAAAAAATTCAGCAAAATTATGCGCAACAAGAAATGCCATAACCCTTTAACCCCATATATACCAAAAACCATTAACCCTAAACCCAAAAAATTCTGCCGCCAAAACCCAATTTTTTTGCCTCTCCTGCCCACGTGTAACATCCAAAAAATATTGATCAAGGTTATCAAATCCCAATCACCAAATTTAGGGTTAACAAAAACTTTTGTTAATTAAAATCAATATGAATGCATGTGTGTATGTGATGATTGTATGAATGCATGAATGGACTTGTGTGATTGTTATGAATGGCAAGGAATTGTTTAAAGATGAAAACAACATCATCTAAATCAATTCCAAGCAGAACCAAAACAAGAGAAATTCAAAAACAAACAAAACAAGCAAATGGTCATTTTTGCCAATCTTGCTCAGTAGACCACTTTGAGTGTTTCTAGTCCAAGATATCAAACAGAAACAATTCCATTTCTTTTCACCCCTTGCTAGACCAAGTGAAAATGAACCCAAGACAACTTCGCAAACCCACAAAAACATTTGGCAACCCTATTCAAATGACAAGTCAAAATTGAATCAGTATCATATGGGAAGATCACCATTTCTCAAAACCCCACCAAACCAGTTCACCTTGACAAAACCAACTAACCAGAGACTACCTAGTATGAGAGTAGTGCACCCACCAAGTTTCACTAAAAAATTCAAATTCAAATCTCTTTCGGCCATTTTATGAAACACCTTCTGGACACAAATCAAATTTGACAACAAACACTATAGTGAGCAGTGTTGTGTCTACCTTGTCTCCTCTCTAGCTCACAGCACACTCTCAATAGATGATCTAACTAATTTAACAAGCCCTAGCTCACATTAAACTTGACAATGTCATCAATGGTGAGCATGGCCGAGCCCAACTTGCCACCCCAATGTCGATAACAAGCTAGGAGCCTAACTAGCCTCTCCAAACTTGTCTAGCAGGCACTCCACTGTCCACCGCCACCCCTGTCCAGTGCCGAAGCCTTGCCAGCCACTGGACCACTCAGAACGAGCACGCCCAGTCTCTCTACAACCATGCCGAGAGCGTGCCAGAGCGCCGCGCTCGACACGCGAGCACAGACCGTTCCTCGCATTTGCCGCTTGCGTGCATGATCACCACCGCCCCAGGAACTGCCTGGACATGCCCGTTCGCCGCCGCACAACTAGGAGAGACCATGCGCCATTAAATTTCCCATCGGACCCGCCCAGAGCATCGAAGTATTCCGACCAGTTTGAACCGCCCCACGCCTCGCCACCATGCCGTTGAGCTTTGCCAGGAGGCAGAGCACCGTCCCCTACCTTCGCCCATGCCGTTAGCTCGCTGTGCAGACGACCACGACGAGCTCCGCCCGCACCCTTCGGTCCCCTCGTCGCACTATAAATAGAGGCCTTCCCCGTTCGAATTCAGCACACCATCTCACTCCCCTCTCTCTCAGAACCACCCCACCTCTTCCCCGAAGCAAGGCGAGCACCAAGTGGCCGGAATTTCGCCAGAGCTTACCGCTACTGGAGGAGAAGGGCGCCGTTGATTGGATCCGCCCCAGTAGGAGCCACCGGTACCAAGAAGATCACCATCGTCGACTTCGTCGTTCGCCCCCATCACCGACCATCGCCGGAGCCCCGGTGAGCCACCACTGACCCTACTAGTCACGCTAGGGTTCGACCTTGCCGCGTTCCGTTCAGACGTGGACGATGAACCTCAGCCGTAGATCTAGCTTCTTATCCTATGGCCCAAATCACCCCGTACCCCTTCGCACCCCATGTCTCGCTGACTGGTGGGGACAGCCACTTAAACCCGCCCGTGCCTGTGTTGTGCGCAGTGGGCCGGCCAAGTTACACTCCCGCGCGACCTGGTATTTCAAACTTAGGTTTTTCCATTTAGTTTCAAACTTAGTTCTGTCTCTAGATTCAAAAATCATTTCAGAGAGATTCACTGAACCAAATTGCATGAAACTAATTTTTCTGGAAAGGTACTGAAATTCTTAACCCAAGACAGTTGGATTCAAATCATTTGGATTTATAAATCACCTATAGTAAAAATAACAAGGCATAAGATTTTCTGCATTCAAACATTTTTCAAAATTCAACCATAACAGCTTTTGAGTTGATTCCAACTCTCAAAAATCACATTTGATAAGACCTTTCTGAATATATAAAAATATCTAGGTTTACTTGCAGAAATAATGGACAAGTAATAAAAGAATGCCCCATAGGAATTTCTAGTCACTTTATTTAATTAAAATAAAAAGGTTAATCCTTATTAAATTGTGACACCACTTTAAATCACATTCCCAAGTGCTGAAATATGTGGTGATGACATGTGTCAACATGATCCCATGTTTTAGTTGGAGAATATTAAATCTTAAGTAGTTTTTCAATGAGTAGAAATTACTTTCCTAAAATAAAAGAAATGAAACTTTTGCCTTAATCTTTGTGTTGATTGTGATGATGATAGATCATCTAGTGAAAACCCTGGTGTGATAAATAGAAGTAGTTAAGTATTGTTTGGTGATTGTGTACCACGTATTTATTTATAGACGCTAGTACCGACCAAGGGTACGAGGAGGAAGGAGACTACTACGAAGAGGAAGCCGAGGAGAACTTCAACCACTTCACAGCACAAGGCAAGCTACTGACTAAGCAAGCTAACACTTGCAACTGTGAAAGCTAGATACCCTATGCAAGGCATTAGGCATGCCTTGGTTATATCAACTGATGATACCAAATCCCAGTTTTACTCGCAAGCTTAGTTATTTTATTTCTTTATCAAAGCTTTTATTTGGGTTTGCTTAGTGAATTGTAGATTTTAGGAATATGTTAAAGGTAGCATAAAGAGCGTAAAACTTGGCCTAAGTTAGATAATCTTGATGTCATCTTGAGGCATGAGATTGAACTTAGATAAGTCACACTTGATTACCACCCCTCATTAGTGTTTACCCCCCCCCCCCCCATTTGTAGTGGCTAGTGCTAAGCATAAAACTTGATCACTTTAGATGGGAATACTTGGTGAAAATGGTTATGAAAACCGTAGAATGATGAGTCATTCTACTAAAATGTTTTGACATGTGTTCTTGAACACCAGATGATTTTGATGATGAAAATCTTGAGGCATGAGCCTTAGCCCTTTATAAAACTAATGGTTTTCTGGATGTGATACCATTCCTATTTTCTCGTACAACCACAATACCCGAAAATTCGGTAGGGCTTGACTGGAAATTTATATACCTTAGTATGGGTTCCCTTGCGTCCAAGGTTTGAGCTGAGGCTACCTTGTGAAGATTGTCCACCTGTGCAGTTCCCAAGATGATAGTTGGTCATGGTTGGGAGGCCAAACTCATAGGAGAGGTGCCTATACTAGGGTGTGTAATTGAAAGGTTAGGATTGATTATCCGCATACTAAGTATGGTGAATTCAGGATTGTTCCTGACATATTTATTGAATATTGTGGTGTAAGTGTACCACCTCTGCAGAGTGTCAAACTATTCGAATAGCCGTGTCCGCGGTTATGGACAGTTGGAGTGGCCATACTGTTCCATCATCAGATGTTTTCAAAATGACTTGTGATTTGAATCATGACTTTGAGTTGACCACAACAGGGTTGTAATATGAAAACTCAAGTTCCCACTTAGGTGTTATAAAACTTTCAAATAACTTTCTTTGCTTCTGAACTTAGTTAAGGTAAACCTGGCTTTTTGCAAAACAACCTAGAGCTTAGTATTCCTATTCAAAACCACTTCACTTGTTAGTCTTAGTTTGCGAGTACTTAAAGCGTACTCGTGGCTCTGTCCCTGGCTATTCTCGTGGCCAGACTATGAAGAGGACTATCAGGAGGATGGACGGCAACTAGGATCATCTCCCATCGTCAGCATTGCCTGTGACCGTGAAGATGGAGTCTCTCCCACGCTATCGTTATTATTAAATTATTCCGCTGCTTGATTGTATTAAGGCTGTATTATGAGATCCTTTATTTTTTTGTAAGACCTTATGTATGGTTTGTAATGGATGATGTACTGTAATATCCAATCTATTATGTCTCGCAAAAATGGTAATCTTGGGATTGCGATGTATGGCATAACAGGAATCTGGGAGTAAAAATCCGGGTGTTGACACTACGCCTCTCCCGCCCATGAATTTCGGCAATGAAGAGAGAAAGATAGGGGCAATATGGAAAAACCCACCCCACCCATCCATCCCCACCCGACCCCAGTCCTCTCCAGTCCCCACCCATCCATCCCCACCCGACCCCAGTCCTCTCCAGTCCCCACCCATCCATCCCCATCTCACACCTCCACTCCCCACGATGCGAGCAGCGATGGCTCGACGTGCGCATTCTCCCCTGATGGCCCCGTGTCGCGTGCTCGCTCCCCTGACGGCCCCGCTCCGCGCTCTAGCTCCCACGACGGGCATGGGCTGGTAGTTGCGACCGACAATGATGACGCTAGAGAAGGCGATGGCCACAGAAGGGGAGCGGTCTTCCTCTTAGCTCGACAGTCAGGCGTGTTCTCTTCTCCTTCTACTCCCGGCCAATTAGGGTTAGGGTTTGGTTCTCATGGCGTGTCTAGGGTTAGGGTTTGGCTCTTATGGCATGTATAGGGTTAGGGTTTGGATCTCCTGGCATGTCTAGTATTCTCTGCTAGGGCTTGCGTTTAGCTCTTGTGATTCACAACCAAGTTCGGCTATGGTATGTTCTTGCGTTTAGCCCACTGTCTGTACTTAGATGCAGAGCTTGTTTCTACACACTGTCAGTAGTTGCTACTCTCATCAAATCATTCTTAGCTGTGAATATAAATCTGAATGTGTAGACTCACATCATGTGCTTGCCTTTTAATCTTATGTGCTGATTTATGATGCCACTAAATATAAATCTAAATGTGTAGACTCACACCACAGTAGTTATATTGTTGATTGCATATGTGTAGGTTGTATGCATTGCAGTTTCTATTCATGGTTCAGGGAACCATGTGCTTGACTTTTAATCTTATTCACCCTCATTTTTGTAATTTAGATTTGCTTGCTTCCGTAATGCCATTTATGATGCCATTTATCTAACCACTTGTTCCCTGCAGGAAAGTGGCAAGTGATTTCTCAAGGTAAATAGAGCTCGACATCACCTACCTAGCAGCTTCAATCCAGCCACTTAGAGATAAGAAATGGCAAGGAAGAAAGAGCCTGCTGGTATGAAATGATCTCCTTATGCTTATGTTGCTAGTTTTCTAATGATTGTTTGCACATATGCTAAGTATAGAAATTTGCCTAGCTTGTGATTATAATCTGGTAATTTAAAATGTACTAAGAGCCTGCTGGTATGAACTGAGCTCCTTGTGCTTATGCTGCTAGTTTTCTAATGATTGTTTGCACATATGCTAGGTATAGAAAAATTTCTTAGCTTATGATTATAATCTGGTAATTGAAAATGTACTAAGAGCCTGCTGGTATGAAATGAGCTCCTTGTGCTTATGGTTCTAGTTTTCTAATTGGGTTAATCTACTAGTATTAAATGTAACTAAAACCTGATTGGATTATTTAGTTGTTTGAGTTGTCTTGCTCTCCTATGCATTTCAAACATTCATCTAATGGCCATATTTTCTCTATTCATGTAAAGAAGTGCCCCTCACTGAGTACAAGAAGGTTAGGGCTAAGCATATGATGAGGAACAACCGTATTCTTCAGTCCCTTGGTATTCCCGTGGTAGTATCAATGATTAGAAGGTCACGTGCAGGCAAAGAAGGTAGTGCAATTACCACTGAGGAATCTGCCATAACAAACGGTGGAATCTCAAATTATAATACAAAGGATGATAAAGTTATGGATGGAGAGGAATTTGATGACATTGTAGTGCAAAAGAATGTTAAGGTGCAAATTCTTTATCTTGTTTGGAGGGGTGGGAGTACTTAAATGCTTTGTGCTTCCTTGTTTATCTTTCATTTCTTGTTACTTGCCATTGATGCTTAATGCCATTTTACTTGTTCATATGAGGCCCAGAAGTCTAGGAGGAAGAAGGGTGCAGTCAAGAAAGTAAGCAAGAGCAAGAATAGTCCGGAAACATCAACAACAATGGCTCCAGGAAGGGTTTTTGTGGTACCTCCTGGAGGAACGAAGAGAATGCTGGAAACAGAAGAAGAACCTGCTCCTAGAGTGACTAGGCAGAAATCAAAGGAGACCGCTGTACCTAACCGTGAAGAAAGCCCACTACGCCAGGATTATGTGTTTGTTCCCATTGATGAAGGATGCTCTCTCCGTCTCGAACTCAGCCCTGTTTAACATACTGTGGACTGGAATCAACCTCTAGACTATGCTGATTTTTCTAGAGACCGTGAGGAGGCAATGAATGATGAAGGCAAGTTCATCTTGTACTTCTCTTCTTTTACTTGTTCATTGTTTGAATGTAAAGACATCATATATGGGTGACTATATCCAATGATGTTTTAATGTTTCCTTTTCAGGTACTCTTGCCGTGGTAAAGAAATTTGTTATGGACAAGAATTTTAGGAAGGGCTCGGGGTTAGAAAAGCTGACGAAGGGGCTGGGAGCAAAGGTGGGGATTGAAATAGCTAAAGGGATGAAGCATCCGGAGAAGCATGCGCAGGCTGCAAAGCTAGCATCAGAGGCGAGACTCAATGTGAGAACTCATATGCCAATTCTTCCTCACTTCAAAGAATTCAAAAAGGACACAAGCCTGGTGAAAGACTACATGGGAAAAGTTGCAGTAAGCTCTCTATGCTGATTCTATGTTGCTGATTATTCTTTCTTACCTATTACACATATCATATGGCTACTAATCTTGCCATTGCCCTGTTTGTTTCCTTGGTAGGGAAACTTTGATATGGACACCGATTCAACTGATGTTCAGGCTGCGTGCAATGATATCCTAAAGAATGTGTCCAAGAATAGACGTCATTATGTCAAGAAGTAATATTTTGATAAAGTCGAAGCAAGCCAGGTCAGCATCAAATCGCCCGTTGCATACATAACGGATTCTCAATGGCAAAAGCTGGTTGAGCTATGGTCAAGTCCAAGACACAAGGTATGTTAGTTCCTTGCTTTACCATGTGCATGTCACCTGTCTTATTTGCTTTGTTATATGCAAAAGATGATGGGATGTACCAATCTGCAGGACACCTGTAGGAAGAACAAGGATAATAGAACAAAAGTCAAGTTTGGGCAAAAAAACTGGTTCGCGCTGCTATCTAGCTCATGTGCATGCAATTGTAAGATCCACATTGCTGTTTTCCTCTATTTTTTCCCTTCACACATAAGTAACTTTCTTGCAAAAGCTTATGGTTTGATTCTTGCTGAAACATTTTCAGAAGGAGGAAAGGAAGGTTGATAAGCTTTCTGTTGTTGATATGTTCAAGGTAACCCACAACAGCACCAAGGATGGCTTTTCAGAGGAGACTAAGATTGCCACAGTAAGTCACACTTTCAGTCTGTTTATGGTTTTGTTAATTACTGCATAGTAGGTGGTAATCGTCTGATGAAAATGTTTTGTAAGATTTTGAATACATAGGAGGTGGTAAGAGTCTGTGTTGGTGTGTGCAGCAAACGCTATAAGTGTGGTTGATGTAGTTATTATATAATTCTTGTGATTTGCTCCTAAAAACCTGCTGCCACATCTCAAATTTTAATGAAACAACCATTTATTCAATTTTAGCTGTGTTTGCAAATTTAGTTGTATTCCAAGATGAAACCTGAACTCAATTCTTTGATGAAGTGTTGCCTTTATGTAATGTAATCTGGAGCATAGTTTTTATCCTTTATGTCAATGGTTGCTATTCTTGTACTTGCTGATAAACTGTATGATATTGTGTTAGATTGAAATGGAAAAGAAGATGGATGCTCATGTCCTAGAAGGCGAATCTCCCAAATCTGATGTAGAGGTTATTGCCGAGGTTCTGACCAAGAAAAGCACATTCCTGAAGAATGTCGGTCTGCAGTCAAGCTCTACTAACAAGACCAGCAAGTCGAATGCTGCTGTTACTGCTTATGTGCTTGATCTTGAAGAGAAGTTGCAGAGTTTGGAGCACCAAACTGAAGCCATGCGCGTAGAGATGGCTGCCTTGAAGAAGAAGGCCGAAGAAGCTGAAGCTGCACATGCCTTGCTTCTCAAAAGGGACGAAGAGAATGATGCGAGGTATGCTCAACTGTTGGTGCTACTTTCAGGTAAACCTACATGGAACTAGTGTTGTCTAGTGCACTTGGTGCTATTTTAGTAGTGAACTTGTTAGCATCTTGGTGCTATTTTGGCAGTGCACTTGGTTCTATGGCTGTGAACTTGGGTGTGAACTGTGGCTGTGAACTTTGATGTATATTTTGGTTGTGAACTTGGATGTATCTTTTGGCTGTGAACTTTGCTGTGAACATGGATTCGATAAGTTATGTAAACTTGGATGTGGGATTTATAATGTTGGCTGTGAATTCAAAATTTGTCTGGTTATTCAAATTCATGTTCTTATTATCTTGCAATTTGTCCAAGTTGTCTAGTTATTCAAAAATTGTCCTGAAGTAAAGGCAACAAAATGGACTCTTATTCAGCCCAGATGACTGGAAAAAGACCACGACCCAGACAACTGAAAAAGGCCACGGCCTGGCCCAACAATCCTTGAATCCAATATACAAACTACAATTAAAAATAAAAAGCTGTCATTAAAATGGTCAGAAGGTGGATCATGCCAAATATATATGGGCTCCAAAAAGTCCATGGCCCATATTATATTGACTGGAATTCTAAAATAGGAAAAAAAAGAGACTGAAATAGGCCCTTACACAAAACAAATGTGGGCCGTAAAATGGCCACGACCCAAGAGTGTGATCGATCTCAGCCCATATAAACAACCAGAATGGACCGGGCTGATTTTGAATACGATGATCTAATATCGTCACAATTTTGCCATGTAGGCTCTACCACGTAGGAACTGACGTGGTGAGGCTCGACAGCCCATGATGATACTGGATCGTCATAGAGTTTATAACGATGCATTATCGTCAGAGATGGTTATGATGATATGGTGCAAAACGTCGTTGTGTGCAATTACTAATTCTCAGTTTTTGACTATATGTTTTTCATCATAAGATCATCATATATTTTACACAGTTACGATTCAGTGACGAAAATGGAGCGTCATGTATCAACAGATTCCTTGTATTGCTCCCCTGCATTTGGTTCAATCTCCTCTCGATAGACTGGTTCAATCTCCCCTACATTTGGTTTAATCTCCTCCCGATAGACTGGTTCAATCTCCCCTGCATTTGGTTCAATCTCCTCTCGATCGACTGGTTCAATCTCCCCTGCATTTGGTTCAATCTCTTCTGCATTTGGTTCAATCTCCTCTGCATTTGGTTCAATCTCATCTGCATTTGGTTCAATATCCCCTGCATTTGGTTCAATCTCCTCTCAATCCATTGGTTAAATCTGCAATGTATCCATTGCTTCATTCTCCTCTCGTTCAAACGCTTCATTCTCATCTGCATTTGCTGCTCCCGCCTGATCATCCATTCCATAAGCTGGGTCCACTGCATTTTTACAAAGCCTAGCAATGTGCCCTAGGATCCTACAACATTTGGACTTAAGTCGTCGAGGTGGTGCACCACCCTCTGCACTAGCTCTTATCCTATTCTTCCTTGGCCTACCTACTGGTCTAGTAAAAGCTGGAGGGTATAGCTTGAAGCCTGGATCCACTTCCATCCATTGGTCTTTTCCAAACAAGGCTGGAATATTCTGAGCATATGCTGCCCTAAATTAGGCAACAGAGAAATACTCCGACACGTACTGATCAACTCAACCCTCTTCACCTCCTAGAACACCCATGAAAAACAATGCATGTATGCAGAGTTTCCCATGGAGCTACCATTTCCTGCAATGGCATGTCCTACCAACTAAACTCACAGGATACCTCCATTGCCTATCTTTACTATCAGTGTATGTTACCTCAGCCTCCATGCTCTTCTAATGCATTTCATCTTCAATTGTTTTGCCCTGGCATGCAAAGCCTTAATCAAAGATGGGAGGATGAGATGGCCAGCATATACTGTTGATGCAATTATTTGACGCAAATCGATCTTTATCATGATCATCTACCTAATCTTATCAAATTTTTGCCACGACATAAGCCATTTCAATGACTTGACCTTTGCATTGAAACTCTCTGCAAGGTTACTTGTTACATAGTATACCTTGCAAATTTTATTGAATCGGCTTCTTGACCACACCATTCCATGATGTGCATCCAAGTACTCCTTCACCGCAGGTTTTTGTTTATACAACACTTCCAAATGATACAAATTCTTCCTCAAACTGCATGCGTATGAAGCTGGCCATAGGTTGTCAGTATAAACTTTACCCTTGAATTTCTTTGTAAAATTCTGCACTAAGTGTCGCATACATTCCCTATGCTCCACTCCGGGGAATACTGCTTCTACAGCTTTCTCCAAACCTTTGCAAGCGTCCGTGTGGATAGTAAGTCCTGGTGGATGACCTATAAGGTCACGTAAATTCTCTAGAAACCAATTCCAACTTTCCTCTGACTCAATCTCCAAAACTCCATAAGCAACAGGTAACATCCAATTGTGGCCATCAACTGCAGTAGCAGCTACTAGCTGTCCTTTAAATCTGCCATGAAGAGTTGTTGCATCCACGGCCAAATAAGGCCTGCAACCATCGAGAAACCCTTGCCAGCAAGCTTTGAAACAAACAAAATCCCTTCTAAAGCACTCCTTCTCCATTGTCTTTCCTCTTATTTTGTACTGCACTTTATGCCTGCCTATCTATACAAGACTACCTGGACTAGACATCTCCACTTCATCTTTAAAGCTGTAAAGCAACTGAAAACTTTCATTCCATGGACCATTGATCCTCTCAAGAGCCATTTCCTTTGCATAGAACATCCTCATGTAGGGTACTATAATAGTAAACTTTTTAGAAACTTCTTTTATGAGCGCTGTTGCACCAAGTGATGGGTTCGCTCTCATCCAATCCATGATTGCATCTGCCAACCACCTAGTCTTTGCTAGTTTTGTTTTGTCCTTTGGTTGCCCCCTTGAGGTGGAAAAGAATGTTCGAACCAGTTAATTTTTATCTGAAACATAATTAAAATGTCAGGTATAGCTAACAAACTCTACATAGTGATATAAAATACACAAGTGGTTGTAATACCTGAACCAAACTGCTCCTGAGCATAGTGGATGCATGCATACTCCACCTACACCTCTTGTATGGGAACTTCACTGTGAACCTTGTTGGCTCACTCTTAATAACATCATAAGCATTATTGGTGTGAAATGCAATATGTAGTAAGGTCATTACGCCAGTCCCACATCGTTTCAAATACGGTGCCTTTTGAAATCTTAGGATCATCCCTGTCCCACTCAATTACTGGCAAGTCCTCACCATCGTACTCGGCTAAAACGAGGCTGTCTTTGTTCTCCTCGTTCTCTTCGTCATCAGTATCATCAAATCTAGCACCCTGGGCAATTTCATCTATGTATTGATCCTCTAGTGCATGTTTACTGAATCTATCTAAAAATTCATGAAACATCAACTCATCCTCATCATCTAGTGGAGGCACTCCCTCATTAGGCTCCGCCTCGTCCTCCACATCGGCCACATGAGCAGTTTGTCCTACACTCGCTGTGCGAACAGATGGTACTACTGTGGACCTACAAGGATCGCTGGGGCGCACACTATTAGCAGAGACAACAGAGACACATGATTCCTGACCACATGATGATGCGTGATCACCAGATGGTGATTTAACACTCTTTCTCGTGTGCTCAACTTTAGGTTTCACATGGAGATGGATTCGCCAAAATGTTCGGCAGCATTCAAAGAGAAAAGCATTGCCAAATCATCTTCGCTAGTTAGTGGGGGCAATCTTTGCTCGCTAATGTTGAAATATTGCAAATCAACTGAATCGCCACTGCTCCAGGGGAATTTACAATAGATTTTATCTATCAAATCTCTACGAGTTATGGAGGTTGCAACCACCAATGGGAAGTTAAATCCAGAGATATATTGTTCACAACCACGAATTACGCTAGTATCCAGTCTAATCTCCATCCGAAATACCAGCACTGGATCAATCCTATTCGAAAAGCAAGGCAGTTAGTTGAGGACCAGCGATTCGCGCTCAAATACTGCCAATAATCAACCCACAAAATGGAAACAATGCTTACCCAGATGGAATCCATGTGTTAGATCCCTGTGATTCCACCCAATCTTCTCCTTGCTCGACGCGGATGGACGGTGCACCATCCAACGTTGCATACTGTTTCGTGAAAGGGGTAGATCTAGCGGGGGCGGGAGTGGAGCCAGAGGTGGAGTAGGCTCCATGGCTAGGGGGAGGGGGCCACTCTGAGGCCGAGGATGACATAAGGTAGGAGGGCACAATGGAGGGGCAGTGGAGGGGCGGTGTGGGAGTTGTTCCAGGCTCGGGGGGAAGTGAATGCTTTGTGTGAGCGAGAATGTTCGGTCCGACATGTCTCTCGGCCCCACCCTTCACCACGTATGCAAGACCCGTCCCTACATGGCCCCACCCTTCACCACGTATGCAGTACCTGACCCACACACGGCCCCATCGGTCAGTGATACGCCCAATTTGCATCACCATTCTATATCATAATTTACCTCTATTCATTGATATTTGTCTTATATTGAGGTATTACTTATGGCTTTTCATCTGTTTATGCATGTTGGATGATTCCTAGAGGATGGACTGCCGGAGTCTAGATTCTGATGGAACAGAAGGCGTTTCAGTGCAATTTCACGAAGATCAGAAAAATACCAGAAAAATATGGAAACATATTATTTCACCAGAAGAAGGAGCGAAAGGGGGCTGTAGGGGGCCCAAACCCCCTAGGCGCGGGCCCACATGAGGCCGCGCCTGGGGTGGGTCTGGCCCACCTGCCTGCCTCCTGACTCTCACCCTTCGCCTATAACTTCCTTTTGGAACCCTAACACAGAGGGAGCGATCACGGATAGATTTCCGTCGCCTCTGGGAGGCGGAAAACACCGAGAGAAAAAGATCTCTCTGGTAGACAGATTTCTGCCGGGGGAATTCCTTCCCGGAGAGGGGAGACTGTCGCCATCAACACCGTCATCAAGCTAGGCTTCATCGGGATCATCATCATCATCCACACCATCATCTTCACCAGCACCATCATCACCACTCCATCCCGCTGTAACAATTGTGTTGGATATTGCTTTAGTTCTTATGCGAAACTTTCCTGGTGTTAATTACTATTGTAGTTGATGCTTGTGAGTGGAACCATTGGATTATTGTTTATGTTCAGATTGTTATCCATTATCATATCATCTTTGATCTTGATACATATGATGTCTTGTGAGTAGTTCGTTTAGTTCTTGAGGACATGGGAGAAGTCATGTTGTTAGTAGTGAATCTATGATGAGTTATTATTCTATGGTTTAGTATTTAAGTTGTGGTGCTATTCTTCCGGTGGTGTCATGTGAACATCGACTACATGATACTTCACCATTTACGGGCCTAGGGGAATGCATTGTGTATTTGGCTACTAATCGCGGGGTTGCCGGATTGATAGAAACCTGAACCCCCGTTAGGACACCTTTGCACAAGGGAGTGTAGGATCTCATAGTTTAAGGCTGTGGTTAGATTTATATCTTAATTACTTTCCTATAGTTACGGATGTTTGCAGGGGGTTTAATCACAAATATGTATTAGTCCTAGGAAGGGCAGTATGTTAGCACAGGTTCACCCACACAACACTTACAAACACCATAGAGGAGTACTCAGCTATTTGAAGCGAAAGCACTTGATAGAATTCCCATATGTCCTCGAGAACGTTTGGTCCTTATAATTATTTCCACCGGCTTGTCCTTTGCTAAGAAAGGATTGGGCCACTTGTTCCGTTTGTTCGTTAATTCTGTTACGTGCTCTTTATTTGTTTCCTTGTCAGAAAACCACTAAAAATCCATTTGCTAAGTATTTACAGGGATTTCCTGCTCCATACCACTGTTCAGCACCTTCTGCTCCTCGTTGGGATCGACACTCCTATTTATCGAAAATACTACGATACACCCCCTACACTTGTGGGTCATTGTCAACACCCGGATTTTTCAATCCTGGATGCCTGTTATGCCATACATCGTAATCCCAGGATTACCATTTTTGCGAGACATAACAGAATTGGATACCATAGTACATCATCCATTACAAACGATACATAAGTTCTTACACAAATAGGGATCTCATGATCCAGTTCTTAATACAACATCAAGCAGCGTAATACGTAGTAATAACGATAGCGTAGGCGAAGCTCCATCTTCGGGGTCACAGGCAATGCTGACGATGGGAGATGATCCTAGTTGCCGTAACCTTCCTGTGGTCCATCCTCCAGGTACTCCTCTTCATAGTCTGGCCATGGGAATAGCCAGGGACAAATCCATGAGTACTCTTTAAGTACTCGCAAACTAATACTAACAGGTAAAGGGATTTTTGGATAATAGGACACTAGGCTCTAGGGTTGTTTTGCAAAAGCCAGATTTATCTCTACGAAGTTCCAAAGCTAATCACAATTTTATAACTCCTAAGTGGAATCTTGTATTTCATATCACAACCCTGTTGTGGTCAAGTCAAAGTCTCAATTCATTTCAAAAGTCATTTTGAAAAGTCTGACGGGGGAACAGTATGGCCACTCCAACTGTCCATAACCGTGGACGCGGCTATTCGAATAGTTTGACACTCTGCAGAGATTGTACACTTTCACCACAACATTCGATACATCTGTCAGGAACAAATCCTGAATTCACCATACTCAGGATGCGGATAATCAATCCTAACCTTTCAATTACACGCCCTAGTATAAGCACCTCTCATGTGAGTTTGGCCTCCCAACCATGACCAACTGTCATCTTGGGTACTGCACAGGTGGACAATCTTCACAAGGTAGCCTCAGCTCAGACCTTGGCCGCGAGGGAGCTAATACTAAGGTATATAAGTTTCTAGTCAAGCCCTACCCAATCTTCGGGTATTGTGGTTGTACGATAAAATTGGAATGGTATCGCATCCAGAAAACCATCAGTTTTAAAAAGGGCTAAGGCTCATGCCTCAACATTTTCATCACCAAAATCATCAGGTGTTCGAAAACACATGTCCAAAACATTTCAATAGAATGATCCATCATTCCAAGGTTTTCATAACCATTGTTCCACCAAGTATTCCCATCTAAAGTTGATCAAGTTTTATGCTTAGCACTAGCATCTACAGGTGGGGGTAAGCAATAATGAGGGGTGGTGGACTAGTGGAGTTTCAACTAAGTACAACCTTATGCCTCAGGCTGATATCAAGGTTTCTAACTTAGGCCAAATTTTATGCTCTTTATGCAACCTTCACATATCTTTCTAGTATCTACCAATCTCTTAAGTAAACTCTAAGTAAGCTTTGATAAAGAAATAAAGTAAGAAGCTTGCAAGTAAAACTAGGATTGGTTTGTCAAGTGAGTGTAATCACATATGCTTAAGGCATATAGTGGGCATAGTAACAAGTAGTGGTTTGTGGCATCAGTAGGGTATCTTGCAAGGGTTAGCTTGCATTGGTCCACTTAGTTAATAAAGCTTGCCTTGTGCAGAGCAGTGGTTGAAGTTCTCCTCGGCTTCTTCTTCGTAGTATCCTCCTTCCTCCTCGTATCCTTGGTCGGTACTATCGTCTATGAATAAATACGAGGTACACAATCACCAAACAATACTTAACTACTTGCAATCATCACACACAAGGGTCCTATAGATGATCTAGCATCATCACTAACCTTACGAGATTAAAGCTTGGTTTAATTCCTTTTACTTTTAGAAGAGTAATTTCTACTCATTGAAAAACTACTTAGCATTTAATATTCTCCAAACCAAACATGGGATCATGTGGACACATGTCATCACCACATATTGTAGTCCAAGGGAATGTGATTTAAAGTGGTGTCACGATTTAATAAGGTTTTACCCTTTTATTTTAATTAATTAAAGTGGCTAGAAATGCCTATGTAGGATTCTTTTATTACTTGAACATTATTTCTGCAAGTAAACCTATATATTTTTATATATTCTGAAAGGTATGGTTAAATGTGATTTTTGAGAGTTGGAATCAACTCAAAAGCTATTATGGTTTAAATTTGAAAAATGTTTGAATGCAGAAAAACTTCTGCCTTGTTATTTTTACCATGGGTGATCTATATATCCAAATGACTTGAATCCAACGGGCTTGGATTCATCATTCCCAGACCTTTCTAACAAAATTGGTTTCATTCAATTTGGTGCACTGAATCGATCTGGGTTGATTTTTGAAGTTGGGTACAGAAGTGAGTTTGAAATAAAATAGAAAAGGTTTAATTTGAATAACTGGGCTGCGCGGGAAAAGTTAACGGGCCGGCCTGCTAAGCGCAGTGCTCCCGCGGGCTGCTTAAGTGGGTGTCCCCACTCGTCAGTGAGACAGGGAGGGGCGAAGCGGTACGGGGCAACGTGGGTCATTCGATCTGATTCTAATCCAACGGCTGGGAGTCCTGGTCGACACGAGACAACGCCGGCAAGAAAGAAACCTAGCGCGGCCAGTGAGGGGTGCTGGGGGCTCACCAGGGTGCAGGCGAGGGTCGGCGAGGCGGGCGAACGACGAAGTCGACGACGGCGAAGTCGGGGGTGGTCGCGGCAGCTCCTGGGGTGGACGAAATCGATGGCGCCCTTCTTCTCCAGAGGCGGCGGGCTCCGGTGAAATTCCGGCGAGGTGGTGCTCGCCTTGCTCCGGGAACGGTGTGGCACGATCAGTGAGAAGAGGGGAGTAGAATAGTGTGAAGAAATCGACTGGGGGTGGCCTCTATTTATAGTCGAGCGAGGGGACCGACGGGGCGCACGGTGAGCTCATCGGGGGCGATGTTACAGGCGGCTATTGGCATGGGCGACGGTAGGGGACGGTGCGGTGTTCCCTGGCGATGCTCCGCGACATGGTTTTGAGGCGTGGGGCGGTGTGGCTTGGTCTGGAACATGCGACGCTCTGCGCGGCAGAGGCGGCGTCTTCGACGGCGAGCGGTGGCTGTGCGGCACGGGGCGGCGAACGAGGATGTCTGGCGGTCTCCTGGGTCGGTGGGGATTGTGTATGCTCGCGGCGAGGGCAGCGCGTGGTCTGTGGGCTTCGGTCGAGGGTGGAGCTCTGGTGCACGCTCGGCATGGTCGCTGGCGAGGTTGGCATGGTTCGTGCATGTGGGCCAGGGCTTGGCAACGCTCGCGGCTGGGACAGGGGGTGGCGGTGGACGGTGGGCTGCCTCCCAGACATGCTGGCTAGGCTTGCTTGTATTCCTAGCTTGCTGTCGACATGGGGGTGACAAGGTTGGCTTCGGCTGTTCACCATTGATGGTAATGCCAAGCTCACAGTGGTTCTAGTGTTTAGTTAATCTTGCTAGATGATCTACTGAGCTGGTTGTGAGCTAGAGAGGGAACCAGTTAGGCAAGAATCACTGCTCACAATAGTGTTTACATTTTGTATGATTTGTGTCTGCAACCTGTTTGATGAAATGGCCGCATGAAATCAAGTTTTTAATTTTGAAAATATTTTTGGTGGGTTTGCTAGATTGGTGCTGGTGAGTCTGCATATGCTTGGGTTTTGAAAGTTGAGCTTGTTTGAGTGGTTTTTGAAAAAGTGGGATCTTCCCATATGATAAAGATTAAATTTTGAATTGTCATTTAAACTATGCATTTGAAAGTTTCTGGATGATCACAAAGTGGTCCTTGATACCTTGTTATGAGTACATTCAAGGGGTGCAAAGATCCAGAAAAGTTTCCATTAGGTTCTAAAAGTTTGAGACAGGCAAAGTAGGCATGGGAGTTAAATTGGTCAAAATGACCATTCCCTTATTTTATTGGTTTTGATTTATTTGTCCTTCGGAAAAGTTTGGGAAATGTTTAGATGATGTTTATTTCACCTAAGAAACATTTTACAAGCAAGGAAACACACAACAAGGTGGTTCAAAAGAATTTCAAATTTAATGCATACTCACATGCATGCATTCATAATTTTATTTAACAAAGTTTTTGTTAACCCTAATTTTGATGATTAGAAATTGATGCTCCAAGTTTAGTATTTTTGGGATGTTACAAACCTTCCCCCCTTAAACAAAATCTCGTCCCGAGATTTGAAAAAGGACGAAAAGATTACCTAGGATTTGAAGAGATCGGGAAACTCCGTCCTGATGTGATCTTCGCGTTCCCAGGTAGCTTCCTCTTCTATGTGGTTGCTCCACTGAATCTTGAGAAACTTGATGCTTCGGGTTCGGGTAGTTCGAAAAGCCTCTTCCAAAATACGGATGGGTACTTCAGGATAGGTCAGGTCATCGTTGATCTCTATGGTCCGATGATCGATATTCTTGAATACTTTGGTCTTCTCGGGGACTTCGAGACACTTGCAAAGTAACGAGATATGGAACACATTGTGGACGGCTGACATCTCTTCGGGTAGTTCCAATTGATACGATACTTCTCCTCGATGGTTCAGAATCTTGAAAGGTCCGATATATCTGGGGGCTAACTTTCCTTTGAGTTGGAAACACTGCATTCCCTTCAATGGCGGCACTTTCAGATAAACAAAATCTCCTATATTGAAGGCGAGGTCTCTACATCTCTTGTCGGCGTAACTCTTTTGTCGGGATTGGGCGGTCTTGAGGTGCTCACGAATCTTGTGAACCTTCTATTCTTCTTCCCGTAGGATGTCGGGTCCAAAAATCTGACTCTCTCCTACTTCTGACCAGTTCAAAGGGGTGCGACACTTCCTTCCATACATGAATTCAAAGGGGGCCATTTGCAAACTGGCTTGATAACTGTTGTTGTATGAAAATTCTGCAAACGGCAGACAGTCTTCCCACTTGGATCCATATTCTAACACGCATGCTCTAAGCATATCTTCGAGTATTTGATTTACTCGCTCCGTTTGTCCATCGGTCTGAGGGTGATATGCGGTGCTGAAATCTAGACGGGTTCCTAAACCTTCTTGGACTTTCTTCCAGAATCTCGAGGTAAAC
Organism: Avena sativa; assembly: GCA_916181665.1. NCBI lineage: Eukaryota > Viridiplantae > Streptophyta > Magnoliopsida > Poales > Poaceae > Avena > Avena sativa. The sequence goes on from OV702284.1 coordinate 80,684,732, forward strand.
TGAGTTCCTCGATCCGATACGATGTTCTTCGGGACTCCATGCAAACTAACGATTCTAGCGATGTACAACTCCGCTAGTTTCGAACTCTGATATGTGGTCTTGACGGGCAAGAAATGGGCGACTTTGGACAATCTGTCCACTATGACCCAGATAGAGTCATTTCCCCTACTAGAAGTAGGTAGTCCAGTGATAAAGTCCATTCCAACGGAATCCCATTTCCATTCCGGAATTTGCAATGGTTGCAACAATCTAGCGGGTCTTTGATGTCCTGCCTTGACTCGCTGACATATATCACACTTGGCGATATAGCTTCCGATTTCTCTCTTCATCTTATGCCACCAAAATTTCTCTTTTAAATCTTGATACCTCTTAGTTCCTCCGGGATGGATAGAATAGAGAGTATCATGAGCCTCCTTCAAAATAACTTCTTTCAACTCAGAATCTAATGGTACACAAAGGCGTCCTTTGTACCACAGAACTCCTTCTTCGTCCTCGGTGAATCCGGGTACTTTGCCTGTACCGATATGACGCTTGATTCCGTCAATACTAGCATTTCCCTTCTGCGCCTCTTTAATCTGACTGATCAAAGTGGGCTGGAGTTCTATGCTAGACAAAAATCCTTCACTTACTAATTCCATTCGAAAAGCTTCCATCTCTTTGTGCAAACTTGGTTGCTCCTTCAAGATCATGGAGTTCAAGCGGCACGGCAATCTGCTAAGGGCATCGGCTACTACATTGGCTTTACCAGGGTGATAGTGAATGTCCAGGTCATAATCCTTGATTAGCTCAATCCATGTTCTCTGCCTCATATTCAGCTCCTTCTGAGTGAATATATACTTTAGGCTCTTGTGATCCGAATAAATTTCACAACGGTTTCCCATCAGGTAATGTCTCCATGTCTTCAGGGCTCGAACTACGGCTGGCAGTTCGAGGTCATGGGTTGGGTAGTTTTGCTCATGTTGCTTCAGTTGTCGCGATTGATAAGATATAACTTTGCCTTCTTGCATTAGCACACATCTGAGACCAATCTTGGATGCATCACAATACACATCGAAGGGCTTCATGATATCCGGCATGATCAAGATTGGGGCTGAAATCAATCTCCTCTTGAGTTCTTGAAAACTCGCTTCACATTTGTCGGTCCATTCAAACTTCTTGTCCTTCTTTAGCAATTGGGTCATGGGTCTGGCGATACTAGAGAATCCTTCTACGAATTTGCGGTAATATCCCGCCAATGCGAGAAATGCACGAACTTGGGTTTGAGTGGTTGGGGCTTGCCAATCTTGTACATCTTTCACTTTGGCAGGGTCAAAGGCAATTCCTCCGGCTGATACAATGTGACCGAGGAATCCTACCTCCTGTTACCATAATTCACATTTGCTAAACTTTGCATACAACTGATGCTCTCTAAGGGTCCCAAGAATGGTCCTTAGGTGTAGCTCATGTTCTTCTTCTGATTTGGAATAAATCAGAATGTCATCGATGAAAACAACGACAAACTTATCCAGGAAGTCCATAAAAATCTTATTCATGAGATTCATGAAATAAGTGGGGGCATTGGTTAATCCAAAAGACATGACCGTATACTCATACAATCCATATCTAGTGGTAAAGGTAGTCTTTGGAATATCCTCTGCACGAATTTTGAGTTGATGATAGCCAGTTCTAAGATCAATCTTAGAAAATACTTTGGCAACGGTCAACTGATCAAACAAATCTTCTATCTTGGGCAAGGCGTACTTATTCTTGATGGTGACATCATTCAACTTCCGATAATCCGTACACAAACGGTTACCTCCATCCTTCTTGTCCACAAATAAGACAGGTGATCTCCATGGTGACGCACTTGGTTGAATCAATCGAATTTCTAGCATGGAATCCAGTTGCTTCTTCAGTTCTGCGAGCTCTGACGGGTTCATACTATAGGGTCTCTGGGCTATGGGTCCGGTTCTGGGGACTAGTACGATGATAAACTCGATATCCCGATCTAGGGGCACACCGGGCAAAACATCTGGAAATACATCGGGGTATTCGCAGACTATCCGAACTTGGTCAATGGTAGGTTGGGCTATACTCTTGTTACACTTGAATTGGCGAGGTAAGGTTTCAGATATATGCTCGACTGATATTCCGGCGGTACTGGTCATAGTTATGGCTTTCTTGGCACAGTCAATTAATCCTTTATGTTTGGACATCCAATCCATTCCTAGTACTACTTCCAAACCTTTAGTTCCGAGTACTATCAGATTTGCATAAAAATCTATGCCATGGATTCGGATAGGGACGGCTTTGCAAATTTGCCTAGCCTTGGTGGTTGATCCGGGAATTTGAACAATCATGACATGCTTCAGTTTGGTTGGTTGAATTTTACTAGTGCATGCAAATTCTTCGGTGACAAATGAATGCGATGCACCAGAATCAAACAACACTCTTGCAAGTACTGAATTAACAGAAAACATACCCAGCACGACGTCTGGCGCTTCCTGAGCTTCTTCAGCATGCATGAGAAAAAGACGGCCATTGCGGTTGAGTGAATTCCCCGGGGCAAATCTTCTTCCTGGCTGAACACGACGCTGCTGCTGAGCTGGGACATTGGCATTGGGGGTTGTAGCATTCTTCTTGTTGGGGCACTCGTTGGAATAGTGGCCTTTATTTCCACAGTCATAACAGGTCACTTGCGACTTGTCCTTGGCTGCTATAGGCACAGCATTGCTTCTAGTCCTCGGGGCAGTGTTGGTGTTGGCGGTAACATTGTTGTTGTTGAACTTGGGTGGGGCACGATTGAAATTTCTAGAGTTGCCGGGGTTGTTGTGGTTTCCTCCGGGTCTAGGGTTTCCACGGTTGGGATAGGTGGGACGGGTCATCGGGGGTCTGTTGGTCCTTGGGGCAAATCCTGGAGATGGGTTAGGGCGATACTTTGGGGTCTGATGGATTCCTGGCTGATGCATCATACGACGCTTGCGGTTCTCATTGGCTTGGTTGATCTTTCCTTCCATCTGGATAGCAGAGTCGACAAGGGCTTCAATATCCGCAAAGGGAATATTGACTAACACCGTCTGCATCTCATCATGCAGACCATTCAGGAATCTTTCTTTCTTCTTGGCTTCAGTGTCTATTTCATCCGGGGCATACCTAGCTAATGACAGAAATTTGTCACGGTATTCCACTACAGTCATCCTTCCTTGCTTTAGCTCTCTGAACTCGTCTCTCATTCTCTTGATCAAACCCGGTGGCACATGGGTTCTGCTAAACTTGACCTTGAATTCCTCCCAGGTCATCATCTGGCCTCCGGTCATTGCGCGAACACTGTTCCACCATGCTTTGGCATCTCTGTCTAGATAGTGGGTGGCGAACATGACTTTCTCGTTGGCTTCCACTCCTGCTACTTCTAAGTTATTTTCCATGGTTTGCAGCCAATCATCGGCGTCTAGGGGTTCCTCTGACTTAGTGAAAACAGGTGGGTTGGTATTCTGGAAATTCTTGAGCTTAGATCCATGGTGGTCCTGATTTCCATGGCCTTGGTTGTTATGGTCTAGCTGGGCTATCTGCTGAAGGGTGGCCAGGTTGGCTTGATGTTCCGCTCTTTCAGCTTCACGGTTAGAAGTCAACATTTGCAGAATCTGCAACATCGGGTCCGGGGATGAACCACTTCCTCCACGTGGCATCTGAAGATTGAGGTAGGTCATGAGAAAAGAGGGAAATTTCTAAAGTTTTGGGTTTTTGAAAAGTTTTTAAAGTTTGACTCAGATTTTCTAGAAACTTGCTTTTTCATTCATTCATTCATTCATAGCACCCGATACAACACACACCACAACAAAGAAAAACAGATGGTTTTAAGAACCATTCTGAGAACTACGATACAGTGGGACCAAATACTACTCACTACGTTGGTGCTCAAGTGCTACTATTCCTTGGAATCTATGGCTTCGTCATCTTCATCATCATCTATGAAGGCGAAATCGTCCTCATCGGTGAAGAAATCCATAGCCCGATCCTCCAGAAAATCGTCGTCATCGCTGAGATAGGAGTAGGGGTCTCCACGAAGAACCTCTCCAGCATTCTCCCTTTCCTCCAACTGCATGTCTCTCTCGTGGATGGTCTCCTCCAGAGATGAGATGCGGTGGCGAAGACAGGCAATGATGCGCTCCTTCTTGTCGAGCTGATGGCGGCGAGACTTGCGATCCTTTGCTAGCATGGCGATGGTCTGGTCCTGTGTCTTGATGATGGCAGACTTGTGGTTGCAGTAGTCACGGCAGTTGTCCAATTCCTGCTGACGATCGTACATCATGAAGCTAAGGTGGTCCAATTGGGTCTTCAGCTCGGGGTGGTATGGGGCTTCCAGTGGTTGTCCATTTGCATCACGCCTTGGGGAAAACTCAAAGCGAGTACCCTTGATCTGATTGATGCTCTGCCCACACAGACGGGAAAGAGCTTCTTGCATGGCTCTGGCAAGTCCATCGAGCCAGTTGTTTTCTCTCAAGGTAAACTGAATTCCCTCCGCAGTGGGAGGTTCAATCTTTCCTCGGAGACTTGCAACAATTAGCCACTGCAGGTCTTCTCCTCCTTGATCACTGAGCTGAGCTCTGAAGAACTCGGGGTGCGGACGCTCCAGAAGTTCCGAAAGCTGGTCCAAATCCCTCTAAAAGATCAGGTCTCCTCCATTCCCCAATTGGTAAAACTTGCTGTACTTCACGTCCATCTATAAGAATATAGGATGAGTAAGTTAGTAGAGTGATTAAGTGTGCCAAAATTTTATGTATTTTGCAAGAGTTTTTGAGGAACATGAATTTTTAGGAAAGAATCAAAAGGATAAGAATGAGAATAGTGTTTTGTAAATATTTGTTTTTCTTTGGTTTTGGAAAATAAGTTTTTGGTTTAAACGTCCATTCTAACTAGGGTCTCCTATGGTCAGGATGGCTCTGATACCAACTTGTCAACACCCGGATTTTTTAATCATGGATGCCTGTTATGCCATACATCACAATCCTAGGATTACCATTTTTGCGCGACATAACAGAATTGGATACCATAGTACATCATCCATTACAAACGATACATAAGTTCTTACACAAATAGGGATCTCATGATCCAGTTCTTAATACAACATCAAGCAGCGGAATACGTAATAATAACGATAGCGTAGGCGAAGCTCCATCTTCGTGGTCACAGGCAATGCTGACGATGGGAGATGATCCTAGTTGTCGTAACCTTCCTAGGGTCCATCCTCCAGGTACTCCTCTTCATAGTTTGGCCATGGGAATAGCCAGGGACAAAGCCATGAGTACTCTTTAAGTACTCGCAAACTAATACTAACAGGTAAAGGGGTTTTTGGATAATAGGACACTAGGCTCTAGGGTTGTTTTGCAAAAGCCAGATTTATCTCTACGAAGTTCCAAAGCTAATCACAATTTTATAACTCCCAAGTGGAATCTTGTATTTCATATCACAACCCTGTTGTGGTCAAGTCAAAGTCTCAATTCATTTCACAAGTCATTTTGAAAAGTCTGACGGGGGAACAGTATGGCCACTCCAACTGTCCATAACTGTGGACGCGGCTATTCGAATAGTTTGACACTCTGCAGAGATTGTACACTTTCACCACAACATTCGATACATCTGTCAGGAACAAATCCTGAATTCACCATACTCAGTATGCGGATAATCAATCCTAACCTTTCAATTACACGCCCTAGTATAAGCACCTCTCATGTGAGTTTGGCCTCCCAACCATGACCAACTGTCATCTTGGGTACTGCACAGGTGGACAATCTTCACAAGGTAGCCTCAGCTCAGACCTTGGCCGCGAGGGAGCTAATACTAAGGTATATAAGTTTCTAGTCAAGCCCTACCCAATCTTCGGGTATTGTGGTTGTACGATAAAATTGGAATGGTATCGCATCCAGACAACCATCAGTTTTAAAAAGGGCTAAGGCTCATGCCTCAACATTTTCATCACCAAAATCATTAGGTGTTCGGAAACACATGTCCAAAACATTTCAATAGAATGATCCATCATTCCAAGGTTTTCATAACCATTGTTCCACCAAGTATTCCCATCTAAAGTTGATCAAGTTTTATGCTTAGCACTAGCATCTACAGGTGGGGGTAAGCAATAATGAGGGGTGGTGGACTAGTGGAGTTTCAACTAAGTACAACCTTATGTCTCAGGCTGATATCAATGTTTCTAACTTAGGCCAAATTTTATGCTCTTTATGCAAACTTCACATATATTTCTAGTATCTACCAATCTCTTAAGTAAACTCTAAGTAAGCTTTGATAAAGAAATAAAGTAAGAAGCTTGCAAGTAAAACTAGGATTGGTTTGTCAAGTGAGTATAATCACACATGCTTAAGGCATATAGTGGGCATAGTAACAAGTAGTGGTTTGTGGCATCAGTAGGGTATCTTGCAAGGGTTAGCTTGCATTGGTCCACTTAGTTAATAAAGCTTGCCTTGTGCAGAGCAGTGGTTGAAGTTCTCCTCGGCTTCTTCTTCGTAGTATCCTCGTTCCTCCTCGTATCCTTGGTCGGTACTATCGTCTATGAATAAATACGAGGTACACAATCACCAAACAATACTTAACTACTTGCAATCACCACACACAAGGGTCCTATAGATGATCTAGCATCATCACTAACCTTACGAGATTAAAGCTTGGTTTAATTCCTTTTACTTTTAGAAAAGTAATTTCTACTCATTGAAAAACTACTTAGCATTTAATATTCTCCAAACCAAACATGGGATCATGTGGACACATGTCATCACCACATATTGTAGTCCAAGGGAATGTGATTTAAAGTGGTGTCACGATTTAATAAGGTTTTACCCTTTTATTTTAATTAATTAAAGTGGCTAGAAATGCCTATGTGGGATTCTTTTATTACTTGAACATTATTTCTGCAAGTAAACCTATATATTTTTATATATTCTGAAAGGTATGGTTAAATGTAATTTTTGAGAGTTGGAATCAACTCAAAAGCTATTATGGTTTAAATTTGAAAAATGTTTGAATGCAGAAAAGCTTCTGCCTTGTTATTTTTACCATGGGTGATCTATAGATCCAAATGACTTGAATCCAACGGGCTTGGATTCAGCATTCCCAGACCTTTCTAACAAAATTAGTTTCATTCAATTTGGTGCACTGAATCGATCTGGGTTGATTTTTGAAGTTGGGTGCAGAAGTGAGTTTGAAATAAAATAGAAAAGGTTTAATTTGAATAACTGGGCTGCGCGGGAAAAGTTAACGGGCCGGCCTGCTAAGCGCAGTGCTCCCGCGGGCTGCTTAAGTGGGTGTCCCCACTCGTCAGTGAGACAGGGAGGGGCGAAGCGGTACGGGGCAACGTGGGTCGTTCGATTTGATTCTAATCCAACGGCTGGGAGTCATCGTCGACGCGAGACAACGCCGACGAGAAAGAAACCTAGCGCGGCCAGTGAGGGGTGTTGGGGGTTCACCGGGGTGCAGGCGAGGGTTGGCGAGGCGGGCGAACGACGAAGTCGACGACGGCGAACTCGGGGGTGGTCACGACAGCTCCTGGGGTGGACAAAATCGATGGCGCCCTTCTTCTCCAGAGGCGGCGGGCTCCGTTGAAATTCCGGCGAGGTGGTGCTCTCCTTGCTCCGGGAACGGTGTGGCACGATCAGTGATAAGAGGGGAGTAGAATGGTGTGAAGAAATCGACTGGGGGTGGCCTCTATTTATAGTCGAGCGAGGGGACCGACGGGGCGCATGGTGAGCTCGTCGGGGGCGATGTTACAGGCGGCTATTGGCATGGGCGATGGTAGGTGACGATGCGGTGTCCCCTGGCGATGCTCCACGACATGGTTTTGAGGCGTGGGGCGGTGTGGCTTGGTCTGGAACATGCGACGCTCTGCGCGGGAGAGGCGGCGTCTTCGACGGCGAGCGGTGGCTGTGCGGCACGGGGCGGCGAACGAGGATGTCTGGCGGTCTCCTGGGTCAGTGGGGATTGTGTATGCACGCGGCAAGGGCGGCGCGCGGTCTGTGGGCTTCGGTCTAGGGTGGCGCTCTGGCGCACGCTCGGCATGGTCGCTGGCGAGGTTGGCATGGTTCGTGCGTGTGGTCCAGGGCTTGGCAACGCTCGCGGCTGGGACAGGGGGTGGTGGTGGACGGTGGGTTGCCTCCCAGACATGCTGGCTAGGCTTGCTTCTCTTCCTAGCTTGCTGTCGACATGGGGGTGACAAGGTTGGCTTCGGCTGTTCACCATTGATGGTAATGCCAAGCTCACAGTGGTGCTAGTGTTTAGTTAATCTTGCTAGATGATCTACTGAGCTAGTTGTGAGCTAGAGAGGGAACCAGTTAGGCAAGAATCACTGCTCACAATAGTGTTTACATTTTGTATGATTTGTGTCTGCAACCTGTTTGATGAAATGGCCGCATGAAATCAAGTTTTAAATTTTGAAAAGATTTTTGGTGGGTTTGCTAGATTGGTGCTGGTGAGTCTGCAGATGCTTGGGTTTTGAAAGTTGAGCTTGTTTGAGTGGTTTTTGAAAAAGTGGGATCTTCCCATATGATAAAGATTAAATTTTGAATTGTCATTTAAACTATGCATTTGAAAGTTTCTGGATGATCACAAAGTGGGCCTTGATACCTTGTTATGAGTACATTCAAGGGGTGCAAAGATCCAGAAAAGTTTCCATTAGGTTCTGAAAGTTTGAGACAGCCAAAGTAGGCATGGGAGTTAAATTGGTCAAAATGACCATTCCCTTATTTTATTGGTTTTGATTTAGTCCTTAGGAAAAGTTTGGGAAATGTTTAGATGATGTTTATTTCACCTAAGAAACATTTTACAAGCAAGGAAACACACAAACAAGGTGGTTCAAAAGAATTTCAAATTTAATGCATACTCACATGCATGCATTCATAATTTTATTTAACAAAGTTTTTGTTAACCTAATTTTGATGATTAGAAATTGATGATCCAAGTTTAGTATTTTTGGGATGTTACAGTCATCAGTCAGGCATGTAACGGTCGAGGCCTCATAACGTAACGCTCAACGCCCGACCTTCCCTAATGTGGTCCCACCAGTCAGCATGTAACGTTCAAGCCTTTGACCAGACGGCATCCCTCCGTGCGAGCGCCTACGAGGGTTTCTTAACATGGCGAGGGGAAATGTGAGGAAAAGTTAAGCGGCTGGGGAAAACTGAGTACAACTAACGAACCAGGGGCACGAAAATAGAAATCCCTATAACATTCTAGTGATTCCCATCACTTTCTTGCAAGCTATATCAATGTGATATCACCGAGAGGGACCAGAGTATATATCTTAGTCATTTGGATGAAAAAATCCCATTCTTGATCCATGAGCCTCTACATAACACTATTGGAGTATATGAACCCACCTTTATAGTCAACCTGTTACGGTGTGACGTTTGATGTTATAAAGCTACTCTTCCTGTTTTAGTGATTGAAAAGATCTCATGGTCTAAGGACTAAAGTTACTTGTAATGATGTTATAGCAAATTAAGCATAATTGTAAGATTGGGTAAACCAGACGTAGTGGTGCCTTGTATTGCTCATTATATAGGAGGATTACAAGGGGAGTCCTAGTCTCATACAACACGGACACATACAAAAGTAATACACAATATGACCGTATACCTATGCAAAAACGATACAGTCACATATTCTAACACCCTCCCTCAGTCAAAAATGGGTGTCCTACGAATATTAAGACTGTCCCGAAAATATAAGAAGAGAGGCGACGGTAATCCTTTGGTGAAGATGTCCGTGAACTAAGATGAACTAGGAACATGTAGAACCCTGACCTCGCCAACTGTCACGCGATCTCTAATGAAGTGTAGATCAATCTCCACATGTTTGGTGCGTTGATCATGCACTAGATTTTGTGTCATGTAAACTAAACTCACATTGTCACAAAAGACGATGAAAGCATCAGGCACCAGTCGATGAAGCTCCTGAAGTAGTTTTCATAGCCAACACAGTACGGCCACCACATTTGCTACTTCCCGATACTCAGCCTCCACACTCGAGAGTGAAACAGTGTGTTGTTGCTTGGCTGACCAAGACACCAGATTTGCACCGAGGAACACACAATAGCCAGAAGTAGACCATCGAGTGTCTGGACAACCTGCCCAGTCAGCTTCAGAGTAGGCCATCAGTTTGTTCGAGGTGCGTCGATACAAAGTGATACCATAGTCGGTGGTGCCACGGATGTACCATAAAACATGCTTCACAAGGAGCAAGTGATTAGGTCGTGGATCATGCATATGAAGACATATTTGTTGTACTCCATAGGAGATATCAGGCCAAGTACAAAGTAAGGTACTGGAGACCTCCTGCAATACTTCGATACTCTATAGGATCAGCCACTTGCTACTCCATATGGATCACTATACTGAGCTTCAATCTTAAAAGTTGTATCAACTGGTGTGGAGATAGACTTGCACTTTAGCATACCGGTGCGGTCAAGGAGCTCCATAGTATAGTTCTCCTACGAGAGAAAGAGACAGTCCTTGCTACGTTTGACAGAGATGCCCAGAAAGTAATGTAAATCACCCATGTCCATCATGGTGAACTCAAAATGGAGTGAAGCAATCAAATTGTGCAGCAGTGTTGAGGAAGACGCAGTCAAAATTATGTCATCCACATAGAGCAAGAGATAATCCATATCGGAGCCATGACGATATAAGAACAATGAGATGTTAGTATTGGAACTTAGAAACCCAGGAGATGCAATATAGGAGGCAAACCGTTGAAACCATGCCCGTGGAGCCTACTTCAACCCGTACAAGGATTTGTTTAGGAAGCACACCTTCTCAGGAGAATTGGGATCAATGAAACCGGAAGGCTGTCGAGCATGAACCATCTCATAAAGTTTGTCGTTGAGGAAAGCATTCTTGACATCCAGCTGATGAATAGGCCAATCACTAGAAAGATAAAGTGATAGAATTGTTCGTATCGTGGCGGGTTTAACAACCGAGCTGAAAGTTTCATCAAAATCAATACCTTCACGTTGCGTGAATCCTTGCAAGATCCACCACACCTTGTACCGATCAAGAGAACCATCAGACTTTAACTTGTGACGAACGATCCACTTGTCTATGACAATATTTGCATTGCGAGGTGGATCAACTAGGTCCCAAGTGTTGTTGAAGAGAAGAGCGATGTACTTATCAACCATCGCTGCATACAAATTAGGGTCCTTGGGCGCTCCACGATACGTCTTCGGGAGATGAGATAACCCCTCAACATGAGGATCGAAGATGGTCTTCAGCTGCACCAAGCTTGTATTCGCACACGTAAGAATGCGGTGTGATGGTGGCGGAGGCAGAGGGCGCGATCGATGGACCGAAGGCGGTGGTAGTGGAGTCGGTGCAGCAGCCGGACGTGGCGAGGAATTGTTCTCAGCAGACATGGAGGGTGACGAGGCGGGCGACGGGAAGTCACATGCGACAAGGGGGCCATGGCGGGAGAGGCGGCCTAACTCGCAGCAGAGCGGACGTGCGCGGTAAGGGAGGCAGCCGCAAAAGGCTGCCAAGCACCCGCGGCAGGCTGTCGCATGCCCGTGGCAGAGCTTCCCATGGCTGGCATGCTGAACGGCGTCGACAACATCGGCTGCTCAACCTACAGAAAATCATAAGTGTGCAGGGAAGGAGTAGGATACGCGACAGACATGGTGGTGGCAAAGGGAAAGATATACTCGTTTAATACAACATAACGAGAGATGATGATCTTTTGGGTGGAATGATCAAGACATCGATAGCCGTGATGTTGGGATGGATACCCTAAAAACACGTAGAGCATGGAGCAAGGCACAAGCTTGTGCGGTGCAATGGAAGTGGTATTGGGGTAGCAAAGATATCCTAAGACCAGCATACGTAGGGTCGACGACATGAAGAGCTCGAAAAGGCACACGATCTGAGATTGCCTTGGAAGGCAGCCGATTATGCAATAATACGGCTGTATGAAGAGCCTCGGCTCAAAAGCATGGCGTCATACTTTCTTGAATTAGAAGCGTTCGAGTAGTGTCATTGAGGGTGTGAATAATCCTCTCGGCTTTACCGTCGTGTTGCGAGGTATATGGACATGAAAATCAGAGTGCTATTCCATGGCATTGGGCATAAGAGTGAAGGAGGGAATTATCGAACTCACGACCATTGCCACACTGAATAGCTTGCAAGTTTGCATGGAACTGAGTACAGGCTAAGGTGTGAAGGGAGGATAAGTGCGAGAAAACTTCTGACTTAGCACGTAGAGGATAAACCTAGGCATATTGAGTGAAATCATCGAGGCAAACAAGATAATACTTAAATCCAGAAATACTCTCAACTGGCAATGTCCACAAATCACAGTGAATAATTTGAAATGGAGAATGTGTGTTAGACCCCTCCTTTATAAAGGAAAGGATCCCTGTGATTGCAATGCTAGTCCCTGGATCAATGCTAGCATCCACAGTTTAAGATGAAGTACACAGATACAAGGTCGTTTATTACATTCATTCCAGAGATAAAATATAGTCTTTTACAACTCATGTCCATAGGCCTAATACAAGAGTTTTAAGGAACAAGTAAATAAACATAAGTATTCATCTTCATGTGCAACAGGCAAGCATGTTGAGTGTAGACTCATGACTCCTATTCATCATCGGAGTAACCTGCAACATCACAAGTTACAGCCACAGAGGGTCAATACTTTGGAATAGTATTGGCAAGTGATACCTTATTATATTTTAAGGGGACTTATATTACTATATGCATTTTGGCTAAGTGTAGCTTGGCTTGCTTTGCTTGAAAATCGATTTTACCTATTAGTTGAAATCACTAAGTTTTTCTTTGTCAAAAACATTCCCAAGGAACCACCAATAGACATTGAGGTCCTTCACCCTTGTTCACCCATCAATTTTTTATTTAGAAGTTGGAGTGTTGAGATTCTTGTAGCTTCCATGTCTTGATGCTCAAAGTGTCCATTTCCTTGGACAAGGCTAAGTACTTAGGTTTTCCATCTGCAGAGGTTGTGCACTTTCCCCACCAGACTTGGTTTCCCAAGACAGGACCTTTCAGAAGCTTTTCCTTAGTCAAATGGACGCGCTCCAACCTATCATCCCATCTACCACCAACTGTCCAAGTGACTAAGTTCTAGCAACCTATATGATCATGGCAGAGCCCATATTGCCAAGTGGTTGCACTGTAAGCTTTCTCAACACTTGGCCTCCAAATCCCTTAGTGCCTGGGTGGCATTCCACAAGTGAGATACACAACCCAAGTCCATGGCCTTGTGTAACCACTCAACATAACCCATACTTTCCATTCCACCCAGGAGGTTCATTTGACTTAGTGGTTTTATTAGAAAAGCATAAGTCTCTTGACTTAGTAATAATTTTCTTTATAGTAAGTGTAGTTTTTCACCAACCCTTGTTTTGCTATAAGCTAGGCTAAGCAAAGTATGGCAAAATATCTTAGGGATAATTCCTTAGCAATTCTACAAGGCTACATAGGATTTTCCCATCTTTTGCATTAGACCAAAATAATCATGCAATACCATAGCAAAATATCTAATGCTAGTTCAAAATATAGGACAAATTTATTCATGTAAATATCACTTGCCTTGGTAGTGGGGAGAGTAGCACTCTTCACAATCACAATCACTAGCAAAATCTACACAAGAATCAATAGCATACAATTACACACAAATTTATACAACCAAAAATAATATGAATGCATGCATGCAAGAATTTTACTAAGTGGTGATTTTTTGAAAATTATACCAAGTATGTTCATGAGTACAGAAACTTAACATGTCACAAGTTTGCCAACTAAACTTATTTGGCCCCAAAATAATATACAAGAATAAAACTATATCTAAAATAGCCCTAAACTTGTTCTACAAATAAAATCATTTTTAACTGTTACTATATGCTAAATAAAGTGGATATTCAGAAAGGTCTTGTTTCACTGAATCCAACGGTATAAAATTTGCAAAAATCCAACGTGGCATTCAAAAGTTATAAGCATTTGAAGTTTGAATCTAAATCTGGTTTTAAATTCTGTTTTTAGTTTAAACCTTGCCACGCGTCGCGCTATTACTGGCGCGTACCGGTTCGCACCGGATCACCCTTCTGTGCCGTTGGATCTAACTAACGCTGCACGGCTCAGATCGCGTACCTCTTCGGTTTAAGTGGATCTATCCTAGCGCTGCGATGCAGATCCAACGGTCCATATCATCAAGCCAGAAACGGGCGGCGCTGGCGGTGCTAACTGGCGGCGGCGCCGGCGTTCTAGATCGCCCGCGAGAGGGAGAGGAGCATTACCAGGTTCGCCGGAGGCTGCTGAAGCTCGTCGTGGTACTGGCTTGCGGAGGGGCGCTCGGACACGGTTGCGATTGCTCGCCGGAGTGGTAGGGCGGCGTCGGTGCGTCAGGTGGTCGTCGTGGACGTCGCTGGGAACCACCCCAAGGCATGACGAGGACATGGTTAGATTCACGGGGTCAAGGCAGGGTAGTGTGTTTGAACTAAAAGTCACGGGGCGGTCTGTACCTACCGGGAAAACTCGTCGGAGTTGATGTCGCCGTCAGTGCTCGCGGTGTCAAGTGGAACCGGTGACCTGGGGCAGTACAAGATGGACTAGTGAGGTCAGGAGGTGCGCAAAGATGCATTGAGTCAGATAGCAAGAACAATAGGCAGAGGGAAACTCGAGGCTCACCTGAATCGCTCGCCGGAGAGGGTTCTGTCAGCGGCGGTGCGCGGAGGATTGCGGGCAGCCTGGTGGCGGAGTGAGCGAGTTGTTTGGGGGAAAAAGATCGCGGGGCAGAGAGGGTCTTATAGCCGGGGAATCGACAGGAAACGCTCGAGGATAAATGCCCATTTACACCGCACCATCACCGGCCATCACTGCTGCAGCGACGTGGTCGCAGGCGCAGTCTGGGGAAGACGAGGACGACGTGGACTGGACCCGCTTGTCAGCGAACCGCGCAAGATTTTGGTGGGGTCGGGCTGTCAGCGTCTGTTTGCATGCGCTCGCGCGTGAGAGGAGAAAAAGAAATCCCCGGGTGGGCTTGCTGGGCTTGATTGGCTGCTGGGCCAGATTCTGGCCGCGTGGCCTTTTTCTTTTGTTCAAGCCTTTTTCTTTTCCTGAATTCATTTTCTAGTTTGATTTTGATATGAATTTCAAATCCTTTTGAATTAAGCTGTCTTGGAAATTTTTGCAGGGTTTTGTGGATTCAAAAACAGTCTTTTTAAACCAGTGGTTACTTTGCAAGGCTTGGTCAAGTTTGGGTTTTAAAATAAACAGAGGCTTGCTCTAGTTTGCAAATTTTTGAAAAAGAATTTTGAAACCATTTCTAAATTTTGAATCTTGGGTTAAAAGCTTCACCTAAACTTTCCTATCATGGAGGCAAGTGAACAAATATTTAAACTTTCATATTTCAAAGGGTGATGGTCATTTTGGAATAAAATGCCCACATGAAATCATAGTTCCAACTTCTGTTTCTAAATGATTTTTGAGAAAACTTTAAATGGATGAATGATGCAAAGATGATATGAATGAGTTTTGAAACTATGATTTTTGGGATGTTACAAATCTAACCCCCTTAAGATGAATCTCGCCCTCGAGATTCGGTTTGGCTAGCAAATAGGTGAGGGTGGTCTTTCCGAAGATCATCTTCTCTTTCCCATGTTGCTTCCTCTTCGGAGTGATGGTTCCATTGTACTTTACAAAACTTGATAGTCTTGGTCCTGGTAACTCTTTCTGCGGTCTCTAGAATTTTGACAGGCCTTTCCTCATAAGTGAGATCACTTTCAAGTTGAACTTCTTCCAAAGGTATGGTATCCTTCAATGAAGACTCTTCCATTTCTGGGTGACATTTCTTAAGCTGACTCACATGAAATACGTTATGGACTGCTGATAGAGATTCTGGCAATTCAACTTCATATGCAACTTCTCCCTTGCGACTTAGAATCTTGAATGGCCCAACATATCTTGGTGCCAACTTTCCTTTGACTCCAAATCTTTTCACTCCACGGAGTGGTGATACCCTGAGATAAGCTCTATCCCCAACTTCGTAGGTGACTTCTCTACGCTTAGAATCCGCGTAGCTTTTCTGTCGGGACTGTGCTATCTTCAATCTGTCTTTAACCAATTTGACTTTCTCTTCGGCGTCCTTGATAAGATCAGGTCCAAATAAGTTTCTTTCTCCCACACCATTCCATAATAATGGGGTGGTACACTTCCTTCCGTAGAGTAACTCAAACGGTGCCATTCCAATACTAGATTGATGGCTGTTATTGTAAGAGAACTCCGCGTAAGTCAAACTTTCATCCCAACTTGCTCCATAATCTAAAGCACAGGCCCTCAGCATGTCTTCAAGAATTTGGTTGGTCCTTTCTGTTTGTCCATCCGTTTGAGGATGAAAAGCAGTGCTAAACTCCAATCTGGTTCCTAAGGATTCATGAAGCTGTCTCCAAAAGTGAGATGTGAACTGGGTTCCTCTATCAGACACAATATTCTTTGGCACACCGTGAAGGCATACAATCCTGCTCATGTAAATTTTAGCTAACTTGGCACTTGTATAGGTTGTCTTCACTGGTATAAAATGAGCCACTTTAGTTAGGCGATCCACTACTACCCATATGGAATCATATCCTGATCTAGTCCTTGGTAATCCGGTAATGAAATCCATACCAATATTTTCCCACTTCCATTCAGGAATAGGCAGTGGTTGAAGCAGACCTGCTGGTTTCTGGTGCTCCGCTTTGACTCTGCTACACACGTCACACAAAGCAATATGTTCGGCGATGTCCCTTTTGAGATTGTTCCACCAAAACCTTTCCTTCATGTCCATGTACATCTTGGTATTTCCTGGATGAATAGAATATGGAGAGTTGTGACCTTCTTGTAAGATCAGTTTCCGCAACTCCGGGTCTTGTGGAACACATATACGTTTCCCGTGCCACAAGGTACCTTGTTCATCTATATGGAAACTCTTAGCCTTCCCTAGACTAATATTTTCCTTAATCTTTTCAATCTCTTTATCGGTCTTCTGGACTTCTCGGATCTTGTCCAATAGAGTGGGTTGAACATCTAAGGACATGAGATGTCCTTCTGGTACGATCTCCAATCTGAGTTCTTTGAATTGCTTACACAAGTCATCTGGCAATTCCCCTTTTGTAAGGCCATTTACAAATGCCTTACGACTTAGAGCATCCGCTACTACATTTGCTTTACCGGGGTGGTATTGCAAACTTAAGTCGTAATCCTTGATAAGTTCTAGCCATCTTCTTTGTCTCATGTTGATTTCCTTCTGGGTGAAGATATACTTCAAACTCTTATGATCGGTGAACACTTCACACCGCTTACCCAAAAGGTAATGTCTCCATGTTTTGAGTGCATGGACGACAGAGGCTAACTCCAAATCATGAGTAGGATAGTTCACTTCATGTGTTTTGAGTTGTCTCGAAGCATAGGCTACGACTCTACCATCTTGCATAAGTACGGCACCCAAACCTTGATGAGAAGCATCACAATACACTTGGAAATCCTTTTCCAAATCTGGCAGACATAGAACTGGTGCTGTTACAAGTCTCTTCTTCAATTCTTGGAAACTGACTTCGCAACCTTCAGACCAAGCAAACTTCTTGTCCTTCTTTAGTAATTCTGTCATAGGCTTAGCAACTTTCGAGAAATTTTCAATGAACCTTCTGTAGTAACCTGCTAAGCCGAGGAAACTACGGACTTCTTTCACATTCTTGGGTGATTCCCAATCTGTCACAGCTGAAACTTTAGCAGGATCAACAGCCACACCATCCTTTGTCATCACATGACCAAGAAAACCCACTTTCTCTAACCAGAACTCACACTTGCTGAATTTGGCATATAGTTTATGTTCCCTTAGTTTCTCAAGTATCAAGCGTAAGTGTCTCTCATGCTCTTCCTTGCTCTTGGAGTAAACCAAGATGTCATCGATGAAAATGACAACGAACTTGTCAAGGAATTCCATGAACACCTTGTTCATCATATTCATGAAGTATGCTGGAGCGTTGGTTAAACCAAAAGGCATCACAGTGTATTCATACAATCCATACCTTGTGGTGAATGCTGTTTTTGGTATATCTTGTTCTCTTATTTTGAGCTGAAAATAACCTGACCGGAGATCAATCTTCGAGAATACACATGCTCCTTCTAATTGATCAAATAAATCGTTGATTCTTGGCAAAGGATATTTGTTCTTGATGGTAACCTCGTTAAGAGAACGGTAGTCAATACATAATCTTTGGGTTCTATCCTTCTTCTCCACGAACAATACTGGGGCTCCCCAAGATGAAGAACTTGGTTGAATAAACCCTTTCTGTAACTGTTCTCCTAGTTGTTTCTTGAGCTCTTTCAATTCATCTACAGACATTTTGTATGGTCTCTTAGCTATTGGTCCTGATCCTGGCACCAAATCTATCAGAAACTCCACATCTCTATCCGGTGGCATTCCTGGTAGCTCTTCCGGAAACACATCCGGATACTCACCTACTATTGGCACACTGTCCATGCTAACCCCCTTAAGAGAATTCAGCTTACTTCCTTTGGATTCAAAGTTTGACTTAAATTTTATTCTTTTTCCTTCTGGGGTTGTGAGTGTAACTGTACGATTTGCACAATCTAATACTCCTTCATACTTAGCCATCCAATCCATTCCCAATATTACATCTAGTCCTTGGGAATCTAGGATTATCAGGCTTACTGGAAACTTATGTTTACCAAACTCTATGATGAGATCCCGGCATCCAAGGCTTACTATCATGTCTCCCCCCGGAGAACTAACCTTTATTGGACACCCAATGTTTTCTGATGCAAACCCATTTCTATCCACAAATGCCTTTGATATGAATGAATGAGATGCACCGGTATCAAAGAGTACAAATGCTGAAATTGAATTGAGTCTGAACTTACCAGCCACGGCATCAGGCTCCTCATAGACCTCTTCCACATTGATGTGGTTAACCTGTCCTTTCTAGAAAGGATTCGGCTTGTTAGGTCCTTCCACCTTCTTTTCGGGGCACTCATTTGCGTAGTGTCCCATCTTCTTGCATTTGAAGCATTCAACCTGACTGATGTCCTTTTTAGGAGGTTGGCCTCCACTTCCACTACCATTTCCACCATAGTGGCTCTTATGTCCACCCTTGTGGTTCTTGTACTTGTCCTTGTCATGACTGCGGTGATGCTTGTTGTCATGACGGTTGTGCTTGCTGAATTTCCCATGTTTATGGGATCCTGAGCTGCCAGTGTCATCATAGTGAGATCGTTTGTGAGACGATCCCGAGTTGTGCTTGTCGGAGTGTTTCCTCTTTCTACTCTCGACTTGCTTCATTTTACTTTCCAAAATAGCAGCCTTGTCACACAACGACTGATAAGTTGGAACATATGCCACAAACAACTGTAGGTTCAGCTCATCATTCAAACCTTCCAAGAACTTTTCCTTTCTCTTGGCATCTGTATCAACCTCATCCGGTGCGTAGCGCGCCAGATTGTTGAATTCTTCTATGTATTCTGCCACGCTGCGGTGGCGTTGTTTCAGGTTGTGAAACTCCTTCTTTTTCAGACTCATTATCCCTGATGAGATATGAGCCGTGCGAAAACCATCTTCAAAGATAGCCCAAGTCACCTCATCAATAGGAGTGGTGATTTGGAAGTTGTCCCACCATGTGGCGGCTGGTCCTTCCAACAGATGTGCTACAAACCTGACCTTTTCAGCATCCGTGCAGCCCACGGTCACTAAGTCTTTGTTCACAGAACGTAACCAGTCATTGGCTACCATGGGATCAGTTGTTCCTGAAAACTTTGCTGGCCTCAGACGCAGAAATCTGGTGAGCATATCAAAACCCGGAGGGTTGTTGTTGTTGTTGTTGTTGTTGGGGTCGTTGTTGTTGTTGTTGTTGTTATTATTCTGGTTTTGGATGAACGTTGCCATCATTTGCATAAGCTGTGTTTGCGCATTCATCATTTGTTGCATTTCCGGGGTGATGTTGTTGGGGTTGGGGTTTGCGCGACGGGGAGGCATCTGTGGTTTGTTCAAACAGATAAGAATGAGATACCCATAGATGTTTCATGCACAATACATCATAAGCAAACACATATCAAGCAACATGAGAATAAAAGTTCAACAACCACATAACAAGCTCATGAGGTAAACACACAAGTGGCAAGCCATCCACATGTCGGATGGTCCAATAATAAGTTCACAATAACAAGTATGAATATGAAAAATAAACGAGTAGTCAAGTCTACTCATCAGCGTCAATCTCCTCATCAACGAAAGTAAGACCTGCGTTCTCCATCGCGGTCTTGTTCTCCTCAATCGTAGTGGTCAAGGAATCGACCTTGGCCTTGAGAGCCCTCTTCTGGGAGCGAAGCCTCTCAATAACCATCTGCTGCTGCTCAAGCTCGAAGTCCTTGGATTTCAGTTCCTCTGTCATGTCCCGGATTTTCTTGTTCCTATCCTGGACGCGTTTCTCCTGACTCTTGAACTTGCGATCCTGAGCTTCGAACTTCGTCTCCATTTCCTTGATCATCTCATCCTGCTGTGCGAAAAGCTTGTCCTTCTCGCGTAGCTGCACCTGGAGCTCGTCATTGCCCAGCATGACGTTCGTCCTGTCCGTATCTACGTGCCTGAGAAGAGTCTCTAAGTCCTGAAGATAGAGGCGTATCGGCTCTGCAGTGCTCCTCGAGTCATCCTCAAAGTCGATGGAATCTCCATCTACATCACGCCTTCCGAAGGCGTGGAAGTGAGTGCCCCTAACCTGTCGGGAGTGACGGCCTAACAGTCGTCCTATCAGGTCCTGCATGACCACCTCCATGCCTCTCTCCCTGTCGTCGTGCATCAGCTTGAAGACGATGGCCTCCGTAGTAGGCTCAGTCTGGCGTCCGGGCTGGTTCACCTTGAAGCCCCAGAGGTCCTTCCTCTCGAACTTGGTGAGTGGGTACACCGTGATGGTAGGAAGAGGGAGATCGAGCAGAGTGGTAAGCTCAACGATACGGGGTCCGAAACGAGTAACCTGGAACTCCTCAACAGTGCTGACGGCAATAGGCATCTATTTATAAAATTGAAAAGTTAGAACAATACTTATTTAAAATGAACACAAAACAATCATCTCATACCTAACCATGGAACACAATTTCACACAAGTCATGCTTACATAAATCCATTACATCAAACAAGGTCCAACTTATTTAAGGTATCATTTTGGAAAATAAGGTGATAAATGGTGGTCCAACTAACGAAGTGTTCTTACAATCCAATCTCACGGGATCTATTATTAAACACAATGTTCCTAGAGGCAATCCACCAATCTTGCTCCCTTGACTCTATCACTAAGTCTATAACATCTCCCCTTATCTCTTGGTTGGTGTCTTCCAATTCTTGAGTAAGCTCTTTCTCTTTCTCTAAGTCCTTTTGGAGGTTGAGCATTCTGCACTTGACTCTAGCACTTAGTTCTTTGATAGTCCTCCAAGCTGCATCCCTGGCTGACTCAAAGAATGTGGTGTGCATTGTAGTGTTGGTGTACATGCAGAATCCCCTTTCTTTGTGGTTGTCTTCCTTGTTTTTGTACAAGTGAAGTTGCACCCACCAATACTCCACTCCTTCATCCATCACTGGAAAGCCTTTGTACACGGCTTCACCATGTGCATCCATTGCTTCCATGAGATCCTTGAGAATACTGGGAAATTCCGTCTCACACTCCAAGGTCATGGTCATGAGTGGTCCCTTCTTCACGGCTTCGTTGATGGAGTTCATCTACAAAGGAAGTTGAAAGAGATTAGAAAAGTTTTACGAGAAGAATAGACAAGTGTAGAAGTAGTTGAAAAACTTTTTCCTTAGTGGTTTTCCAATCCTAGGGTCATAATCCTACAGGCAACACAGTGCTCTGATACCATCTGTTAGACCCCTCCTTTATAAAGGAAAGGATCCCTGTGATTGCAATGCTAGTCCCTGGATCAATGCTAGCATCCACAGTTTAAGATGAAGTACACAGATACAAGGTCGTTTATTACATTCATTCCAGAGATAAAATATAGTCTTTTACAACTCATGGCCATAGGCCTAATACAAGAGTTTTAAGGAACAAGTAAATAAACATAAGTCTTCATCTTCATGTGCCACAGGCAAGCATGTTGAGTGTAGACTCATGACTCCTATTCATCATCGGAGTAACCTGCAACATCACAAGTTACAGCCACAGAGGGTCAATACTTTGGAATAGTATTGGCAAGTGATACCTTATTATATTTTAAGGGGACTTATATTACTATATGCATTTTGGCTAAGTGTAGCTTGGCTTGCTTTGCTTGAAAATCGATTTTACCTATTAGTTGAAATCACTAAGTTTTTCTTTGTCAAAAACATTCCCAAGGAACCACCAATAGACATTGAGGTCCTTCACCCTTGTTCACCCATCAATTTTTTATTTAGAAGTTGGAGTGTTGAGATTCTTGTAGCTTCCATGTCTTGATGCTCAAAGTGTCCATTTCCTTGGACAAGGCTAAGTACTTAGGTTTTCCATCTGCAGAGGTTGTGCACTTTCCCCACCAGACTTGGTTTCCCAAGACAGGACCTTTCAGAAGCTTTTCCTTAGTCAAATGGACGCGCTCCAACCTATCATCCCATCTACCACCAACTGTCCAAGTGACTAAGTTCTAGCAACCTATATGATCATGGCAGAGCCCATATTGCCAAGTGGTTGCACTGTAAGCTTTCTCAACACTTGGCCTCCAAATCCCTTAGTGCCTGGGTGGCATTCCACAAGTGAGATACACAACCCAAGTCCATGGCCTTGTGTAACCACTCAACATAACCCATACTTTCCATTCCACCCAGGAGGTTCATTTGACTTAGTGGTTTTATTAGAAAAGCATAAGTCTCTTGACTTAGTAATAATTTTCTTTATAGTAAGTGTAGTTTTTCACCAACCCTTGTTTTGCTATAAGCTAGGCTAAGCAAAGTATGGCAAAATATCTTAGGGATAATTCCTTAGCAATTCTACAAGGCTACATAGGATTTTCCCATCTTTTGCATTAGACCAAAATAATCATGCAATACCATAGCAAAATATCTAATGCTAGTTCAAAATATAGGACAAATTTATTCATGTAAATATCACTTGCCTTGGTAGTGGGGAGAGTAGCACTCTTCACAATCACAATCACTAGCAAAATCTACACAAGAATCAATAGCATACAATTACACACAAATTTATACAACCAAAAATAATATGAATGCATGCATGCAAGAATTTTACTAAGTGGTGATTTTTTGAAAATTATACCAAGTATGTTCATGAGTACAGAAACTTAACATGTCACAAGTTTGCCAACTAAACTTATTTGGCCCCAAAATAATATACAAGAATAAAACTATATCTAAAATAGCCCTAAACTTGTTCTACAAATAAAATCATTTTTAACTGTTACTATATGCTAAATAAAGTGGATATTCAGAAAGGTCTTGTTTCACTGAATCCAACGGTATAAAATTTGCAAAAATCCAACGTGGCATTCAAAAGTTATAAGCATTTGAAGTTTGAATCTAAATCTGGTTTTAAATTCTGTTTTTAGTTTAAACCTTGCCACGCGTCGCGTTATTACTGGCGCGTACCGGTTCGCACCGGATCACCCTTCTGTGCCGTTGGATCTAACTAACGCTGCACGGCTCAGATCGCGTACCTCTTCGGTTTAAGTGGATCTATCCTAGCGCTGCGATGCAGATCCAACGGTCCATATCATCAAGCCAGAAACGGGCGGCGCTGGCGGTGCTAACTGGCGGCGGCGCGTCTGACTACGGCGGCGCCGGCGTTCTAGATCGCCCGCGAGAGGGAGAGGAGCATTACCAGGTTCGCCGGAGGCTGCTGAAGCTCGTCGTGGTACTGGCTTGCGGAGGGGCGCTCGCCGGAGTGGTAGGGCGGCGTCGGTGCGTCAGGTGGTCATCGTGGACGTCGCTGGGAACCACCCCAAGGCATGACGAGGACATGGTTAGATTCACGGGGTCAAGGCAGGGTAGTGTGTTTGAACTAAAAGTCACGGGGCGGTCTGTACCTACCGGGAAAACTCGTCGGAGTTGATGTCGCCGTCAGTGCTCGCGGTGTCAAGTGGAACCGGTGACCTGGGGCAGTACAAGATGGACTAGTGAGGTCAGGAGGTGCGCAAAGATGCATTGAGTCAGATAGCAAGAACAATAGGCAGAGGGAAACTCGAGGCTCACCTGAATCGCTCATCGGAGAGGGTTCTGTCAGCGGCGGTGCGCGGAGGATTGCGGGCAGCCTGGTGGCGGAGTGAGCGAGTTGTTTGGGGGAAAAAGATCGCGGGGCAGAGAGGGTCTTATAGCCGGGGAATCGACAGGAAACGCTCGAGGATAAATGCCCATTTACACCGCGCCCTCACCGGCCATCACTGCTGCAGCGACGTGGTCGCAGGCGCAGTCTGGGGAAGACGAGGACGACGTGGACTGGACCCGCTTGTCAGCGAACCGCGCAAGATTTTGGTGGGGTCGGGCTGTCAGCGTCTGTTTGCGTGCGCTCGCGCGTGAGAGGAGAAAAAGAAATCCCCGGGTGGGCTTGCTGGGCTTGATTGGCTGCTGGGCCAGATTCTGGCCGCGTGGCCTTTTTCTTTTGTTCAAGCCTTTTTCTTTTCCTGAATTCATTTTCTGGTTTGATTTTGATATGAATTTCAAATCCTTTTGAATTAAGCTGTCTTGGAAATTTTTGCAGGGTTTTGTGGATTCAAAAACAGTCTTTTTAAACCAGTGGTTACTTTGCAAGGCTTGGTCAAGTTTGGGTTTTAAAATAAACAGAGGCTTGCTCTAGTTTGCAAATTTTTGAAAAAGAATTTTGAAACCATTTCTAAATTTTGAATCTTGGGTTAAAAGCTTCACCTAAACTTTCCTATCATGGAGGCAAGTGAACAAATATTTAAACTTTCATATTTCAAAGGGTGATGGTCATTTTGGAATAAAATGCCCACATGAAATCATAGTTCCAACTTCTGTTTCTAAATGATTTTTGAGAAAACTTTAAATGGATGAATGATGCAAAGATGATATGAATGAGTTTTGAAACTATGATTTTTGGGATGTTACAATGTGTTACGCGATTGGTAGAAGAAAAAGGAAGACGAACATGACAATCTAATTTACAAGTATGACACAAACTAGATTTATTCTTATCCCTAGGAATAATCGAAGAGCAAGCTAAAGACTCCATGATGGGTCATCCAGGGTGTCCAAGACGCCGGTGCCATAGAGAGGGGTCGACAACGAGGAAGGCATGTGGGTGACTGGTGGAGGAGGTGCGGACAGGATAGAGAGCTCCGAGGCTATTGCATCTGAGAATCTCGTTCTTGGTTTGAAGATCCTTCACAGAAAAACCAAGAGGGTCAAATTCGACGGAAACACAATTATCAATGGTGAACTGACAAACTAACAAAAGATTTTTAACTAAGCTAGGAGCAACTAAAAAATTACGAAGATGAAGGGGACGCTCAGAGGTGGAAATAGGAAAATGTGCATGTTCGGTAGCAATGATCGGAAGAGTGGAGCCGTTACCGACAACAACAGCACGAGGAGAAGTGGTAGGAAGACACGAAGGTGAGCATACCGGGGTTGGATGTGAAGTGGGAGGCTGCGCCAATGTCCATTACCCATTCAGTGGGTGCTTTTAAGCCCATTGTCTAGAACTGGTGCATGAGCGCAGACTGATCCCACGGGGCGGTTGACGGAGCCAGTGATGACGGTTTCGGTGACGAGGGAGCGACATCATAGCGGTAAGAAGGGGTGGGGGCTGATGAGTGCATATTTGGATCATGTTTTAGATTATTATTTTGCATTTTAGTGGTAGTATTTTGGTATTTTACGGCGTTCGCGTGCACTTTTTATGTTTATTTTCACCAGGATCAGATCAAATGATGGATATGATGGACATAATTTTTGGACCAGTTATATTGGAGTGAACGGAGACAAAAACTATGTAAATTTCTTATTTGGGGAACATTAATAACACCAGAAGAAAACCCAAAGCAATTTAATTATACAGAAGGTTTAACGACCAACTATACAGCGGGAAGAAATATTTCATATAGTTCCCGCCGTATACTTGGCGCAGACACCGCCTCCTCAAATAATTTCACCCGTGCAACTAGATCGGGGAGACGACATACATAACACCTAGAAATCACCGAAACCTAACCTCCAGAAGGCATCTGCAGGGGGAACTCATCTACCGGGGATTCATCTTTGCCCTGCACAGATCCAGGAGGCTAAAGAATCGATCGTCATCATCAACCGCTGCATCATCACTATCTCCATCCATCCCATCTACATCTTGTCTAGATCTTGTTTCCGTACTCGTTGTGGATTTTACAAGTACTATTCATCTATGATAGATTCCATTACTTTTGCCATGATGTTGATTGCCTCCATGTCTGAATAGATCATTAGTTCTTGGGGAGATGTAGAAACCCTAGTAAAGTTTATTATGATATTCATCGCAGTGACCATGTGTTAGATTGTCTTCATCTTGATGTTGGGAGAAGTCGACCTATCAATATTTGCCTCTTGTGGGGACTTGATGGAGGGAACTACTTGTTGGTAGACGGAGGTGTGTTAGCACTTACAGTGACTATAAAGCTATTGGCTCCCCTTACGTATCAACTTGGGAATCGATGAAACTCACGAAACACTATCCATTACATGGGATATGTCATGTGGGATTATGTCCCTTAATAGCGCAGTAATTCAATTAATGTTGATTGTTGTCTGCTATGGTCATGAGGATGATTTGAGCAGTGCTTGCTGCCTCATTGTCCAAATACGGAGTTCCTCCCACACATACATAGTTGAGAATGATCATGATAATAATCTTTACCTTAGCCCTTTATAGTTCTAGTGGTGTATCCGCTAATCCCTGAGAACGCTTTTCCCCACTAAAGTTTTAAATCTCTTTTACATACACGATACTTAATTTCTGTACTCAGTTTTTCTTACTTTAGTCATTGTTCTCTTATACCAAAAACCCTAAAACACCTTTTTACACAATACTCGCATTTTATCTTGTCACTTAGAATTTTATTTAGCATTTATATTTTTAGTATTTATTTCAAGACTTATTAGACTTTATACTCCTTCTCCCTGTGGGATCGATATCTTTATTTCAAAACTAGCTACAAACGATCTATGCACTTGCACTCATCAAGCTATTTTCTGGTGCCGTTGCCGGGGATATAAGCGTTGTAGGTCTTTTAGTTTTTGTTTATTTACTTTAGTTTTGTTAAGTTTTTTTTTGAGTTACATGTTTCCATCAACATGATGGAATTTGAGCATATGACTAGTGCTAACCCACTCGACCACTTTGGGAAGCCGATATTTATAAAATAGTTAACTCCAACGAGAAGACATGGGGGTTTGAAATAAATCCTCTACTACTTGGTATTCTACACAAGAAGCAATTTACAGGAGATGAAGAAGATCTTGATCCATATGAGCATATTGCATGCTTTAAAGATATATATGTGGCACGTTCCAATTAACGGGATATACTGCTAATGAGGTCAGGCTGAAACTCATTAGTCAAACTTTGGCAAGCACAACTCTTTCCTAGTATACATCTCTACCCCCAGAAGCCACTACCACCCGGAATAATTTAGCTTGTCAATTTTTTTCCAAATATTATCCTTTATCAAAATCTCTTGGAATCAGGCGCCTTATAATGTCTTGGACGAACCATCCTAATGAAGGACTAGTAAGAGCTTATGTAAGATTTAAAGATTTACTTAATAAATGTCCTCATCATGATTTGCCTGAATGGTATTTATTGCATATCTTTTATGACGGTTTAATTGAACCTAATAAAATTGAACTAGACTCTTGAACGAGAGGAGCTTTTATGGATTTACCCATAACTAAAGCTTGGGCTTTACTTAATAGAATTCACGATCATAGAGTTTCATGGAATTTTGGTCTAGGAAGTGAAGGAGGCACATAAATAGATTATGATTGTATTCATGACTATAACAAAAAGGGCCATGTTAGTGAATTACCTAAAGATATTTATTTAGATTCAGATCTTGTGTTGCAAGTTGTTAAAAGCTTTTACAGAACACATCAAAGCTCCAAAAGAGGGTTCGGCCAAGTTTGGTCCACCACCTGAACCTGAGAAAAGAGAAGTTAAAGCAACATTGGCCTCCCTGGAACCAACGTATGATATACCTTTCCCTAACACTGCACGGAAGCATATTTTGGAATACGAACAGGTTAAAGCAGCACATGAGGAGAAAGAAGAGGAAAATGTGCCAAAAGTTGAAGAACATCTAGATGAAACCAATGATGAATACGTAACCAAGAAAGCAATTATGGATATGTATGAACATTGTAACATAGTTGAACTTAATGAAGAGACTTCCGTATTGGTTGAAGGCAAAACAAAGGTAAAATATGTGGGTAAGCCTATTCTTCCCTGCATATTTATAGAACCTCTCATTAAGGTTTATGTGATATTGGCACCAAAGTTAATGTTATATCTTATGATTTATATAAATAAAAGAAAATATAGCACCGGCTACAATAGAAAATACTAATATGACAATCATGTTAGCCAATAAAAATCTTAGAATTCCAATGGGAGTAGTTGAAAATGCAACTGCCACAATTGGCAATAAAAATGTTCCTGTTGATTTTATAGTTGTTGAGATGCTAGCTGACACTCTTTGACCAATTATATTTGGAAGAAACTTTCTGAGTGATGTATGTGCTACAGTCGATTTCAAAAAGTAGGTTATATCCCTTAAGCTTGGGAAAGAAGAAAATAATTCCACATTTCCAAATTTAAAGACAAACTTCTACCTGTACAAGAAGAGAGAGAGAAAACTATTGAGGAGATGGCAGCTCTTTTCTTAAGTAATCAAGAAGAAACAATAAATGAAGACTCAAATTGTGAAGAAATAATTATGAAGGACTAGTCTCTAGAATAATTTGAAAGTGAATTTGATTCACTTGACGTTTTAGGACTTCCAACTGATGAGGCTTTTGAAGAGCCAGAAAAGAGAGGGGATGAAGAATTACCACCCTCAGAATTAAAAACTTTACCCGATAATCTTAAATATAGATTCTTGGATAATACTAATAAATTCCTGGTTATTATTAGTGCCAAACTTTTAGGATATGAAGAAGAAGAACTTATGAAGGTAGCATCGCAAGGACTTTGGGAATTCAATGGACGACTTGAAGGGTATTAGTCCCATGATAGCCGTCCATCGAATATTCATGGAGGAAGGTGCTAAACCAGTTGCAGAATTCAATAGAAGGCTAAAGCCTGAAATGAAGGTAGTGGTAAGAAAATAAATAGTATGCCTACTGGATGTAGGTATAATCTATCCTATAAAAGAAAGTGAATGGGTAAGTCATGTTCATTTTGTTCCTATGAAAGGCGGTTTTACTGTTGTTCCTAATGAAAACAATGAATTGATACCTACTAGAACTATTGTTGGACATAGGATGTGCATAGATTTTAGGAAATTGAATAAATAAACTAGGAAAGATTATTATCCCTTACCATTCATAGATCAATCTTTAGAGAGGTTAGCAAATCACACTCATTTTTGCTACTTGGATGGATACACTGTTTTTTCCAAATAGCTGTTCATCCTGATAACCAACTTAAAACAACTTTCATTAGTCCTTATGGTTTACATGCTTACAGACGCATGCCTTTTGGTTTATGTAATGCACCAGCTACTTTTCAAAGATGCATGACTACTATTTTTGCAGACTTTATAGAACTGATAACGGAAGTATTTATGGATGATTTTTCTGTCTATGGAACTTTGTTTACTAGTTGCTTGGATAATCTCAAAATAATTTTGCAGCATTGTGAAGAAACTAATCTTGTTCTAAACTAGGAAAGTGCCATTTTATGGTCAAAGAAGGTATAGTCCTTGGACACAAGGTATCAGGTAAGGGTATTGAAGTAGATAAGGCTAAAGTTGAAGCAGTAGAAAGATTGCCACAACCAAGGGACATAAAAGGTATAAGAAGTTTCCTTGGTCATGTAGGCTTTTATAGAAGGTTCATTAGGAATTTTTCTGGAATTTCTAAACCTTTGACTAATCTGTTGCAAAAGGGAGTAAGATTTAACTTTGATGATAAATGCATTGTAGCCTTTGATAAACTTACATATGCTTTATCGCATGCCCCTATTATTAAACCACCTATATGATATGACTTTTGATTTAATATGTGAAGCTAGTGATGATGTTGTAGGAGTAACTATGGGACAACACATAGGTCGCATATTTAATATTATACATCATGCTAGTAGAACTCTCAATAGTGCTCAAAAGAATTATCCCAAAGAAGAAAGAGAACTCTTTGCTGTATTTTTCTCTTGTGATAAGTTGATACGTCGTAAACGTAACTACAATTTTTGATGTTCCATGATTGTTTAGTATCAACTTTGCTATGCTTTATCTACACTTTGAGGTATTTTTATACATTTTCTGGGACTAACCTATTAACAAGATGCCACAGTGCCAGTTGTCTGTTTTTGGTTTCAGAAAATCTAGTAAGGAAATATTCTTGGAATTGTACGGGATAAAAGCCAAAGTCAATATTTTACCGGAGAGAACACAGAGACCGAAGGGCAGCCGAAGGGGGGCCATAGGGTGGCCACACCCTAGGGCCGAGCGGCCCAAGGGAGCACGCTGCCACCTGGTGTGGGCCCCCTGGCCAGCCTCCTTCCTTGCCCCTTCACCTATAAAGTCACCCTGATTCAGAAACCGTAAGCACCCGATCAGATCTCCATGAAACGGTCTATAGCTGCCGCCACCATCTTCCCAAGATCGGGGGGATCTGAAGCTCTTCCCGGCACCCTGCCAGAGGGGATAGATCACCCCAGAGGCCTTGTTCATCACCATGCCAGCCTCCAGTATGATGCGTGAGTAGTTCACCCTTGTACTATGGGTCCATACAGTATCTAGATGGTTGGTTCTCCTCCTTTATGCTATCATGTTTAGATCTTGTGAGCTCCATTCATGAACAAGATCATCTATTTGTTATCATACATGTTGTGTTTGCGGGGATCCGATGGATATTGAGATACTATGTCAGATTGATTATTGATTCTATCATGTCATATTGATTATTGATTCTATCATGTATGTGTTATTTGTGATCTTGCATGCTCTCCGTTGCGAGTATCTATATTGGCCAAGTAGATGCTTGTGACTCCAAGAGGGAGTATTTATGCTCGATACTGGGTTCATGCCTCTAGTAATCTGGGGAAGTGACAGAAATCTCTAAGGTTGTAGATGTTATGTTGCTACTAGGGAGAAAACAACAATCTTTTGTTCATGGAACAATTGTATTGTTTATTTTACACACATTGCTTAATGCAATTATCCGTTGCTTGCAACTTAATACTGGAAGGGGTTTGGATGATAACCTGAAGGTGGATTATTAGTCATAGAAGCAGTTGGATTACGGTATATGTACATTATTGTAATTTCCAATAAAATCTCATAGGAGTCATGATGTCTAGTATTGCATTGTTATGCTTGCTCAATCCTGTCAATTGCCCCGTTGTAATTTGTTCACCCAACATGTTATTTATCTTAAGGAGAACACCTCTAGTGAACTGTGGACCCTGGTCCAATCTTTATCATTGATACATTATCTACTGTTACCGTTTACTTTCTACAAGCAACTATTACCTTCCATGATGTACGTTTAATCCTTTGTTTTCAGCAAACCAGTGAGATTGACAACCTCACTGTAAATTGGGGAAAAGTCTTGAGTTTGTGTTGTGCAGGATTCCAAATTATTAGCAACATCTTGGAGTTGTTTCCTTGCTCCTACTTGTTCGATAACCTTGGTTTCATAACTGAGGGAAAACTTGTTGTTGTGTTCATCACACCTTGCTCTTGGGGTATCCCAACGAGGCTCTATAGTGATCCGAGCCCATCATAAGTTTTGTTCGTACACTGTTGATGCAAAAGTAAGAGTTCATACGGATCGTGATGGTTTAAAAGAACTCCTCGAGGGGAAGATTCATCAGCCAAGACTGATCCGTTGGATCCTTTTACTTCAAGAATTTGAATTACAGATTATGCAGAGCCAAGAAGCAAATGTAGTAGATGTAGCATCTATATTTGCCCAGCAAGACACCGACTTATTGAGAGAAGCTTTAGTCCTGGTGACTTTCATTTTTGAGAATTATTATATTAACTAAGGTCAAATCCTCCCAAGAAGAAGAAGTCCTTGTTGTTGGAGGAGCTTGTCACTCCCGACTAGATAAATGGTAAGTGGAAGGTAAATTTTCTTACTCTAATAAATGCTTTGTTTTCACAGTTTCTACTTTTAAATATTTTGCCTTTGAATTCCTTTTTTTCTGAAGTTTTTTAGGGGTTTTAGTAACTATACGGGTGCAACTATACGTCCGGAGAAAAATCTCCTGCCGTATAGTTGGTCGTTAAAGCTTTTGTACCCCTTGCGGAAATAATTTTCGATGTGCAGCATCTATATGGACGCAACTATACAGCCGGAGAAAAATCTCCCGCCGTATAGTTGGTCGTCAAAGCTTCTGTATCATCAACCTGTTTTCGTTCTTAATTTATTGTATTTTCACAAAAAAGTCTTGTCGATTCCTAGTCGGTAATCTAACTGACCTGGGTACGAGATATTTGGAAATATCTGCCCAGAACCAACTATATGGTCGGAACTATATGGGATACGACCGTATAGTTGGTCGCAATGGAGCAGGACTCTGCCAAATCCGTGATTCCCTTTCCTAATCTATTTGGATTCTTTTCTTGGGAGTGAATTTGGTGTTTCTCACGAGATTTACCGACCTCTGACTCCTCTTATATACTTCCATAGTGCCTCTCTCTAATCACAATCACCAGGAACCAATCCACCTCTTGTTATCACGTGAGGCGAGAGTCAGGGAACCAAGGAAAGAAGTCCCTATGGAGATTGGGAGAAATAGAAAGCTAGGAAAGGAGATCAAGAGCGTATCTATGGACCTTTTTGATGCCGACCATGAACGCCAGAAGAAGTAGTTGAAATCTCTCGAGTTGAAGATCGCAGTAATGGAGAAGGAGGCGCCAGGGACACCCAGGTATCTTTGTTGGCTGCGATTTTATCTTGATAAACTCGATGAACATATCAAGCAGACCACTGAAGCAGGATTTTGTATGAGTCTTATGGAGATACAATCCCTCCAATGCAACAATGAGCTCATTAAAGAACAAGTGAAAGTGCTGGAGCGGAATAATATTTTCTACAAGTTGTGTGTTAAAGAATTGGAAGCAGTCAATCAATCCCTCCGTCTCAAGCTGGCCCGTGCAGAAAAGATACCATGTTCCATGGCGCCACAGTGACTTGCAATAAAACACGGTATCAAATAATCGTGAGGGATTATTTGATCCCACCTGGCTTGATTCCAAGTTTGGGGAGATCTTTAAGACCTTATAATCTATCTTACAAGTTTTTATTACTATTCTAGTTTTGCATTAGTTCTATCTCATAAATAAAGTTTGCATCATTAGAATTCCCTTCAGGAATAGTTGATCCCTCTTATGAAATTCTGAGTTTATTATAATGTGTGGAGCATTATTGAGTTTGAGTTTGCCTTATTGGATATATGAATGGCTTGAGTATGATTTTACTTGCACTTGATGATAGCAATAGGAGTCTTCCACACTATTGGTATTAACGGAACATATAAGGACAATTTTATCAATATGTTGTAGGTCAATGGTTTGACTTACGAAAAGGAGAAATTATCTAATTAATTAAGATGAAAAAGAAAAACCTTGAACAAAGGAGAAATTATAAGTGCTATCAAATAGTGAGAACAAGTTGAGGTAGAATACTCAAGTTACAAAGATGCTTGAATTTGGTAATTCAGATCGTTAAACTTTGAATTCCTACATGAAGTGGAATATATGGCTAGCTCCTTTGCACATCACTTAAACAAAAGTGTGAACATAAATATATATAGAAAGAAGAAAAGAAAGAGAAAGAAAAAGAGCGAATGTGCAAAGAGAAAATAGGCATATACCACTATATTGTAGTAAGACAAAGAGACGTTTGAGATTTCAATCCCAAGTTAATATGATAATCCTAAAAGAACTTGGGACTACCTCAATAACTCATTCGGTTGAACCGAATACTTTTACATCATGTTGAGAATAATATTTTGTGAACTGTTAATTGCTAAGGTGTGGAAGCCTGCTAATATTATTCGGATGGTTCGAGTAAGGTATTATTCATGAACTTAGTTCTATGTATCCTATATGATAAACACATGCTGCAACTGCCTCATTTATTTTATCGACTTGGCTTCATGAATATGAGGATCACATCCATTAAGCTAAACTTTCTCAGGACAAGCAAGAGTCTAAGATTGGGGAAGTCGATGAGTGCATATTTGCATCATGTTTTAGATTATTATTTTGCATTGTAGTGGTAGGATCTTGATATTTTACGGTGTTCACGCGCACTTTTTATATTTATTTGGACCAGGATCAGATCAGATGATGGATACGATGGACACAATTCTTGGACCAGTTATGCTGGAGTGAAAAGGAGGCAAAAACTACATAAATTTTTATTTGGGGAATAATAATAACATCAAAATAAACCCCAAATAAATTGAAGTATACAGAAGGTTTAACGACCAACTATATGGCGGGAAGAAATATTCTAGCTGTATAGTTGGCGCAGACACCGCCTCCTCAGATAGTTTCACCCCGTGCAACTGGATCAGGGAGACGACATACAGAACACCCATAAATCACCGAAACCTAACCTTCGGAAGGCATTTGGAGGGGGAACTCATCTACCGGGGATTCATCTTTGCCCTGCATAGATCCAGGAGGCTAAAGTGTCGATATTCATCATCAACCTCCGCATCATCATCATCTCCATCCATCCCATCTACATCTTGTCTAGATCTTGTTGTAATTTATGTACTCGTTGTGGATTTATACAAGTACTATTCATCGATGATAGATTCCATTACTTTTGTCATGATGTTGATTGCCTCCATGTCTGAGTAGATCATTAGTTCTTGGGGAGATGGAGAAACCCTACTATGATATTGGAATAAGATAAAGTTTATTATGATATTCATCGCTACGACCATGTGTTAGATTGTCTTCATCTTGATGTTGGGAGAAGTCGACCTCTCAATATTTGCCTCTTATGGGGACTTGATGGAGGGAACTACTTATTGGTAGACGGAGGTGTGCTAGCACTTACAATGACTATAAAGCTATTGTCACCCCTTACGTATCAACTTTGGAATCGAGAAAACTCACGAAACACTATCCATGCCATGGGATATGTCCTATGGGATAATGTCCCTTAATAGTGCAGTAATTCAATTGATGTTCATTGTTGTATGTTGTGGTTATGAGGATGATTTGAGCAGTGGTTGATGCCTCTTTGTCCAAATACGGAGTTCCTCCCACACATACATAGTTAAGAATGTTCATGATGATAATCTTTACGTTGCCCCTTTATAATGCTAGTCGTGTATCCGCCAATCCGTGAGAATGCTTTCTCCCACTAAAGTTTCAAATATCTTTTACATACGCTATACTTACTTTATGTATTTAGTTTTATTTACTTTACACATTGTTATCTTATACCAAAAACCCAAAAACACCTTTTTACACATTACTCTCATTTTATCTTGTCACTTAGAACTTTATTTAGCAATTTGATTTTCATTATTTACTTGAAGAATTCTTAGACTTCATACTCCTGCTCCCTGTGGGGTCGATATCTTTATTTAGAAACTAGCTACAAACGATCTATGCACTTGTAGTCATCAGGGGCATGTAGCCATGTCCATCGGAGGAGTTTGGCACGCTATAGGGCCTCTGCGTGTAGAAGGTGTGTGGCGAGGGTGCAAGACGTGGCACATAGCTATGTGCCCGATCATAGGGCCACATCTGGATTGCACCATTCCATGGGAGTTGCTGCGTCGGCCAATTTGGCAAAGCGACAGCCGGGGGTGCAGCAGGGGCCTAGTGCTAGATGATAGCGCCCTCCTTGGCAGCCTCAGCTGCTGCCTTATTCTTGCAGCGGTTGTCGTTACCTTTGCCAGGGTTTGCGCCGTCAACGACGAGAGCCGTGTCGGAGTTGCGGGATCGGAAATTTTTGCACTTCATATCTTGGAGCGCAAGGAGAGAACTACACTTCTCGAAGGTGATCTCGGTCATGAGGGAGATCAAGTTGGTGGCGTGCTCGTACTGCTCGGAGCGACCGTTGAGGCAGTGGATAACCAGCTTGGCATCTTCTTCCAGTGGTCCGAGATCTGCTAGACCATTGGAAAGGGCCTTGATCTTCTTCAGGTACTCGTTCATGGAAAGTTTGACCATCTTGATCTCGCAGAGCGCAGTGGATAGGTGTGCTTGTGATTGATCTTGTGGTCATTGAAGAGGTCGTTGATGCTTGTCCACAAATTGATGGAAGGGGATCTTCACCTGGCATCATGACAGCATCGAGGAGGCCAAGGGAGACGGATTCGTATAGCCATGAGACCACCTGACATCCAACAAGGACCACTTCGGAGTTGGATCAATCGGAGCGGCTACATCGGCATGGTCGAGCAGCGCGTACTTGCGGAGGGCGGCATGGAAGAAGGTGTGCCATTGGTGATGAATGCCGGTGTCGAGGGCCAGCTCGACTGGTACGTGCCCCTTGATATAGTGGAGGCCGGTGGCTTGGGCATGCAGGGAGGTGAGCGAGAAGGCCCCGCACTAGAGGAGGGGGTGGTGGAAAGGGCCAGCTTGGCCTTGGCGTCGGCGGCCTCGCGAGCCTCATGATCTTCCTTATCCTTGGCTGCCTGCTGATGAGTGCATATTTGCATCATGTTTTAGATTATTATTTTTCATTGTAGTGGTAGGATCTTGGTATTTTACGGCATTCACGCGCACTTTTTATATTTATTTTCACCAGGATCATATCAGATGATGGATACGATGGGCACAATTCTTGGACCAGTTATATTGTAGTGAAAAGGATCCAAAAACAACGTAAATTGCTTATTTGGGAAATATTAATAACACCAGAAGAAAACCCAAAGCAATTGGAGGATACAGAAGGTTTAATGACCAACTATACAGCGGGAAGAAATATTCCGGCCGTATAGTTCCCGCCGTATAGTTGGCACCGACACCGCCTCCTCAAATAGTTTCACCCCGTGCAACTGGATCAGAGAGATGACATACAGAACACCCAGAAATCACCGAAACCTCGCCTCTGGAAGGCATCTAGAGGGGGAACTCATCCACCGGGGATCCATCTTTTCCCTGCGCAGATCCAGGAGGCTAAGGCATCGATCTTCATCATCAACCACTGCATCACCACCATCTCCATCCATCCCATCTAAATCTTGTCTAGATCTTGTTGTATTTTCCATACTCGTTGTGGATTTATACAAGTACTATTCATCTATGATAGATTCCATTGTCTTTGTCGTGATGTTGATTGCCTCCATGTCTGAGTAGATCATTAGTTCTTGGGGATATGGAGAAACCCTAGTATGTGATTGGAATAAGATAAAGTTTATTAGGATATTCATCGCTGTGACCATGTGTTATATTGTCTTCATCTTGATGTTGGGAGAATTCGACCTCTTAATATTTGCCTCTTGTGGGGACTTGATGGAGGAAACTAGTTATTGGTAGACGGAGGTGTGTTAGCATTTACAGTGACTATAAAGCTATTGGAACTCCTTACATATCAACATTGGAATCGAGGAAACTCCCAAAACACTATACATGCCATGGGATACGTCCTACGGGATTAAGTCCCTTAATAGCGTGGTAATTCAATTGATGTTGATTGATGTCTGCTGTGGTTATGAGGAAGATGTGAGCGGTGGTTGCTGCCTATTTGTCCAAATACGGAGTTCCTCCCAAACATACATAGTTGAGAATGTTCATGATAATAATCTTTACCTTAGCCTTTTTTAATGCTAGTGGTGTATCCGCTAATCCTTGAGAACACTTTTCCCCACTGAAGTTTCAAATTTCTTTTACATACGTGATACTTATTTTCTATATTCAGTTTTGTTTACTTTACTCATTGTTCTCTTATACCAAAAACACAAAACACCTTTTTACACAACACTCGCATTTTATCTTGTCACTTAGAACTTTATTTAGCATTTCTATTTTTAGTATTTATTTCAATACTTATTAGACTTTAGACTCCTGCTCCCTGTGGGATCGATATCTTTATTTCAAAACTAGCTACAGGCGATCTGTGCACTTGCAGTCATCAATCTATTTTCTGGCGCCGTTGCCGGGGAGCTAAGCGATGTAGGTCTTTTAGTTTTTGCTTATTTACTTTGAATTTGTTAAGTTTTGTTTTGAGTTGCAGGTTTCCACCAACATGATGGAGTTTGAGAATATGAGTAGTGCTAACCCACTCAGCCACTTTAGGAAGCCCTATGATAATTAAAAAAGAGACAACTCCAACGAGAAAGGGGGTTTGAAATAAA
Source organism: Avena sativa (assembly GCA_916181665.1). NCBI lineage: Eukaryota > Viridiplantae > Streptophyta > Magnoliopsida > Poales > Poaceae > Avena > Avena sativa. The sequence continues at coordinate 80,723,244 of OV702284.1, forward strand.
TCCTCTACTACTTAGTATTCTACACAAGAAGCAATTTACTGGAGATGAAGAAGATCCTGATCCATATGAGCATATTGAATGTTTCAAAGATATATGTGGCACTTTCCAATTATTGGGGTATACTGCTAATGAGGTAAGATTGAAACTCTTTAGTCAAACTTTGACAAGTACAGCTCTCTCATGGTATAGATCTCTACCCTCAGAAGCCACTGCTACGTGGGATAATTTAGCTTGTGAATTCTATCCAAATATTATCCTTTATCAAAATCTTTTGGAATCAGGCGTCTTATAATGATTTGGAGGAACCATTCTAATGAAGGACTAGTAAGAGCTTATGTAAGATTTAAAGATTTACTTAATAAATGTCCTCATCATGATTTGCCTGAATGATATTTATTGCATATCTTTTATGGCGGTTTAATTGAACCTAATAAAATTGAACTAGACTCTTGCGCGAGAGGAGCTTTTATGGATTTACCCATTACTAAATCTTGGGCTTTACTTAATATAATTCGGGATCATAGAGTTTTATGGAATTTTGGTCTAGGAAGTGAAGGAGGCACAAAAATAGATTATGATTGTATTCATGACTATAATAAGAAGGGCCATGTTAATGAATTATCTAAAGAACTTTATTTAGATTTAGATATTGTGTTGCAAGTTGTTAAAGCTTTTACAGAACACATCAAAGATCCAAAAGAGGGTTCGACCAAGTATGATCCACCACCCAAACCTGAGAAGAAAAGAGAAGTTAAAGCAACAGTGGCCTCTCTAGAACCAATGTATGATATACCTTTCCCTAACACTGCACAGAAACATATTTTGGAATATGAATAGGTTAAAGCAGTAGAGTAGAAGAAAGAAGAGGAAAGTGTGCAGGAAATTGAAGAACATCTGGATGAAACCAAAGATAAAGAGGTAACCAAGGAAGCAATTGTGGCTATGTATGCACATTGCAACATAGTTGAACTTGATGAAGAGACTTCCATATTGGTGGAAGGTAACCATATGGTAAAAGACGTGGATAAGCCTATTCTTCCCTACATATTTAAAGAAACCTTGCATTATGGTTTATGTGATCTTGGCACCACCATTAATGTTATATCTTATGATTTTTTATTTAGAAATAAAATAAGATATAACAACAGCTACAATAGAAAATACTGATATGACAATCATGTTATCCAATAAAAATCTTAGAATTCCAATGGGAGTAGTTGAAGATGCAACTGTCACAATTGACAATAAAAAAATTCCAGTCGATTTTGTAGTTGTTGATATGTCAGCTGACACTCTTTTCTCAATTATATTTGGAAGAAACTTTTTGAGTGATGTAGGTGCTACAGTGGACTTCAAAAAGGAGGTTGTATCTCTTAAGCTTGGGAAAGCGGAAAAGAATTCCACTTTTCCAAATTTAAAGACAAACCTCTACATATACAAGAATAAGAGAAAGAGAAAACTATTGAGGAAATGGCAACTCTTTTCTTTAGTAATCAAGAAGAAGAAATAAATGAAGACTCAAATTGTGAAGAAATAATTATGGAGGACATGTCTCTAGAAGAATTTTAAAGTGAATTTGATTCACTTCCCATTTTAGGACCTCCAACTGATACGCTTTTGAAGATCCAGAAAAGAGAGGAGATGAAGAATTACCACCCCCAGAATTAAAAACTTTACCATATATTATTAAATATAGATTTTTGGACAATACTAATAAATTCCCTATTATTATTTGTGCTAAACTTTTAGGGGAAGAACAAGAACTCATGAAGGTACTTAAGGAGCACAGTAAGGCCTTTGGGTACTCAATGGACGATTTGAAGGGCATTAGTCCCATGATAACCGTCCATCGAATATTGATGGAAGAAGGTGCTAAACCAGTTGCAGAATTTAATAGGTGGCTGAAGCCCGAGATGAAGGAAGTGGTAAGAAAAGAAATAGTACGCCTACTGGATGCAGGTATAATTTATCCTATAAAATAAAGTGAATGGGTAAGTCTGGTTCATTGTGTTCCTAAGAAGGGCGGTTTTACTGTTGTTCCTAATGAAAACAATGAATTGATACCTGCTAGAACTATTGTAGGACATAGGATGTGCATAGATTTCAGGAAATTAAACCAGGAAACTAGAAAAGATCAGTATCCATTACCGTTTATAGATCAAACTTTAGAGAGGTTAGCAAACCACATTCAGTTTTGCTACTTGGACGGATACTCTGGTTTTTCCCAAATAGTTGTTCATCCTGATGACCAACTTAAAACAACTTTCATTAGTCCTTATGGTTTACATGCTTACCGACGCTTTCCTTTTGGTTTATGTAATGCTCCAGCTACTTTTCAAAGATGCCTGACTGCTATTTTCGTAGATTTTATAGAACTAATAAAGGAAGTATTTATGGATAATTTTTCTGTCTATGGAACTTCGTTTACTAGTTGCTTGGATAATTTCAAAAGAATTTTTTAGCGTTGAGAAGAAACTAATCTTGTTCTAAACTGGGAGAAGTGCCATTTTATGGTCAAAGAAGGCATAGTCCTTGGACATAAGGTATCAGGTAAGGGTATTGAAGTAGATAGGGCTAAAGTTGAAGCAATAGAGGGAATGCCACAGCCATGGGACATAAAAGGTATAAGAAGTTTTCTTGGTCATGTGGGTTTTTATAGAAGGTTCATTAGGAATTTCTATGGAATTTCTAAACATTTAACTAATTTGTTGCAAAAGGGAGTAAGATTTAATTTTGATGATAAATGCCTTATTGCCTTTGATAAACTTATATATGCTTTATATCATGCCCCTATTATTAAACCGCCTATTTGGGATATGACTTTTGATTTAATATGTGAAGCTAGTGATGATGCTATAGGAGTAACTCTTGGACAACACATAGGTCGCAGATTTAACATTATACATCATGCTAGTAGAACTCTCAATAGTGCTCAAAAGAATTATCCTAAGGAAGAAAGAGAACTCTTTGTAGTATTTTTCTCTTGTGATAAATTTCGTTCTTATATAGTTGATGCCAAAGTAAGAGTTCATACGGATCATGATGGTTTAAAAGAACTCCTCGAGAGGAAGATTCATAAGCCAAGATTGATCCATTGGATCCTTTTACTTCAAGAATTTGAGTTGCAGATTATGCAGAGACAATAAGCAAAGGTAGTGGATGCAACATCTATATTTGCCCAGCAAGACACCGATCTTATTGAGAGGAGATTTAGTCCTGGTGATTTTCATTTTCGAGAATTATTACATGAACTAAGGTCAATTCCTCCCAAAAAGAAGGAGTCCTTGTTGCTGGAGGAGCTTGTCACTCCCGACTAAATAAACGGTAAGTGCAGGGTAAGTTTTCTTACTCTAATAAGTGCTTTGTCTTCATAGTTTCTACTTCCATTTTTTTACCTTTGAATTCCTCTTGTTTTTCTGAAGTGTTTTAGGGGTTTTTGTAACTATACGGCCGGAGAAAAATCTCCCGCCATATAGTTGGTCATTAAAGGTATTGTACCCCCCCTTGCTAAATAATTTTTGATGTGCAGTAACTATACGGTCGCAACTATACGGCCGGAGAAAAATCTCCCGTCGTATAGTTGGTCGTTAAAGCTTATGTATCATCGACCCTTTTTTGTTCTTATTTTATATTCATTAAAAATGTTTTGTCGGTTCCTAGTCGGTAATCCAACCGACCTATACTCGAGATATTTGGAAATATCAGCCCGGAACCAACTATACGGCCGGAGCTATACGGGTCGCGACCGTATAGTTGGTAGTTATGCGGCATGACTCCTCCAAAATCATGATTTTTTTCCTATTCTATTTGGATTCTTTTCTTGGGCATCAATTTGGTGTTTCTCATGAGTTTTACCGACCTCTGACCCCTCTTATATATTGCCATTGTGCCTCTTTCTAATCACAATCACCAGGAACAAATCTAGCTATGCATTATCCCATCCCAGGCCGTAGAAAACCTATGGGGCTCATTTCTCCTGGGGACCTATCTAGCAGCCCGTCGATGGAAGATGGCGATGAGGAGGTGGAGAGGTTTAGACCGAGGTACAAAGAGTACGTCTAGCCAAGCTGCTACAACATCGATCCCGATGAAGGCTGGAGCAAGTTTACATCAGCCGTGACGTCTATGATCCCCCAGGGATCGACTTGGCAGCGATGAAAAGAACTCAAGAAGATAGATAAGGCCACAAGCCATATGGAAAAGGGCATGTGGAGATGGTCAAGTTCATCACCACGGACCCTAGGCCACATAAGCGTAAGGAAATACCTAACATTGGTGCAGGTGCTAGCAAGGAACCGGCGTTGCCCCGCTCGAGGCCTACCACTGGCGCTCGTATGAGAGTGAAGCCTCAAGTGGAGTGGAGGAGAAGTTTCTACTTCCCCGATCCATCAATAATGGATGAGGAAAAAGGAACTGTTCCTAGGATAAAGGATCGTGTGCGGTCACTAGAGATATATCAGAAGCAGGAGCTACTCCATCGCGTTGAAGTCCGTCACCGCCTCAAGGATATAGAGAAGAAGGATGATCTTCTCCCAATGGTGACTAAACTCGCAGATAGGGTGTACACTTTGCAATATGATTTGTGCAGGTGCTACAGCCACATCACTGCTCTGGAGGATACCAACAAGAAGCTACGCACCGCGGTTCTACATGCCATGGCGCCATAGTGACCTGCAATAAATCACGGTATCAAATAATCGCGAGGGATTATTTGATCCCACCTGGCTTGATTCCAAGCTTGGGGAGATCTTTAAGACCTTGTAATCTATCTTAAGTTTTTATTACTATTCTAGTTTTGCATTAGTTTGAGCTCATAAATAAAGTTTGCATCATTATAATTACCTTCAGGAATAGTTGATCCCTATTATGAAATTCTGAGTTTATTATAATATATGGAGCATTGTTGAGTTTGAGTTTGTCTATTTGGATATATGAATGGCTTGGGTATAATTTTACTTGCACTGTATGATAGAAATAGGAGTCTTCCACACCATTGGTATTAATGGAACATACAAAGATAATTTTATCAATATGTTGTAGGTCAATATTTTGATTTACAAAAGGAGAAATTATCTAATTAGTTAAGATAAAAAAATCTTGAGGAAAGGAGAAATTATAAGTGCTATCAAATAGAGTGAGAACAATTTGAGGTAGAATACTCAAGTTATAAAGATGCTTCAGATATATTTGGAATTTGGTAATTGAGATCGTTAAACTTTGGACTCCTACCTGAAGTGGAATATATGGCTGTTGGAGATATGCCCAAGAGGAAATAATAAATGTAGTTATTATTATATCTTTGTGTTTATGATAAATGTTTACATTCATGCTATAATTGTATTAACCGGAAACATTAATACTTGTGCGATATGTAAACTTGTTAGAGTACCTAGTAAAGCCTCTTTGTAATACTCCCTCTGTCCGCAAATAAGTGTACTTCTAGCCTTGTCTTAAGTCAAACTTAGCAAAGTTTGACTAACTTTGTAGGAAAACGTATTAACGTTTATGACACTAAGTTGGTACCATTAGATATGTTTTCAAATTTAATTTTATAATATTTCAATTTAATATAATATATGTTGTTATATTTATCTATAAAGTTGGTCAAATTTGATAAAGTTTGACCTAGACAAAAGCTAGAAGTACACTTATTTGCGGACGGAGGGAGTACTAGCTAGTTGGTTAATAGATGATCATGGTTTCCTGATCATGAACATTGAGATGTTATTAACAACAAGATCATATCATTAGGAGAATTATATGATAGACATACTCCTATAGTTAAGCGTAGCATAAAGATCAAGTCATTTCAATAGTTTGTTTCCTATAAGCTTTCTGATAAATAGTAACCAAAATCATTTGACCATGAGATCATGTTAATCACTATCACTGGATGGATGCTTTGATGACATCAAACACCACTTCACAATTGGGTGGCTATAAAGGTGGCATTGAGTGTTCGGAAAGTATGTGTTGAGGCACATGGTTCAAGACTAGGATTTGTCCATCCATATTACGGATAGATATACTCTGGGCCCTCTCGGTGGAATGTCATCCAATTAGTTCTTGCAGATTAGTTCTCGGTGGTATGTGTCTCGAACAAGGGATCACATATCACAGGAATGAGTAAAGAGTACTTATCGGTAACAAGATTGAACTAGGTATGCAGAGATACCGACGATCAGACCTTAGATAAGTAAAGTATCATGAGACAAAGGGAAATTGGTATCGTATGTAAATGGTTCATTCGATCACAAAGTAATCATAGAAATATGTGGGATCCATATGAATTTCTATATTCCTCTATTGGTTATTGATCGGAGAAGAGTCTCGATCATGTCTGCATAATTCATGAACCGTAGGGAGACACACTTAAGGATTCGATGTTGTTTAGTAGATATGGAATGTGAGTGAAGAGACCTAATGTAGTTCAGAGTCTTGTATGGAATCCGGGATATCACGAGGAGATCCAAAATGGTCCGGAGAATAAGAATCATATAAGGAAAGTCCAATTCCCGGAGTTCGAGAATGGTTTACGTGTTTTCATCAGAATGTTCTAGAAGGTTCTAGAAGGTCCACCAATATGTAAGGGGAAGGGTACATGGATGTGTCATGATAAAATGGAATGGTTGCATCATGTCCTAGGTCTCTTGGCTAGACACTTGGAAGAGAGAAATCAAGCCCTAGTTTGAAAGTCAAAACGCTAGTTTGAAAAACTCAAACTGGAACATTGGTTTCCAAGTGGAGGGAGGGAAGGAATCCTACCTAAGGGAGGATTCCTCCCTCTCCTTGCTGCCGACCACATGAAGTGTACTTGGGGGAGGATTCCCTCCCCCTTTCCGCCTTCCCACCTATAAAAGGAGGGGTAGGGCGCCCCTACCCCTCACCACAAACCCTAGCCAAGGCGCCTACCCTCTCTAGTTGCCACCGCCAGGGGATCCTCCCAGGTCGCCGACTAGGGCTAAGTACTAGCCCTAGCCGCCAGCCACACCACCCCACCAGCGCCCTATAAACCCTAGATCGCCGAGGCCCTCTTCTACTCCACCATACCTGCTCCAGCTTAGGCGAAGCCCTGCGGGATTTCCCCTCTAAACTCTGACACCACGTCGTCGTGCTACTGGAATCGCGAGGAGATATCTATAACCTCCGCTACCTGCTGGAACAAGGAAGAGGAAGGTCTTCATCGAGTACTGAACGTGTGAATATCTATGGGAGCGCTGCAGGAAAGCAACGCCGGAAGGATCGTCTACGCGATCTTGAGATCCGCAAGTGAAAAACTACATCACCCACGAGAATCTTCTCTCATTAACTGCATTGGAATCGTCGAGGGTGAGTACTCTATCGACTCGTTGCTACAATCTAGTAGATAGATCTTGGCTTGTTTGTGTTCATGCGGTATAATTTTTTGTTTTCCATGCTACGAACCCCTATAGTGGTATCAGAGCCGTGTCTATATGTAGATCTGTTGCACGAGTAGAACACAATGGTCATTATGGGCGGTGGTGCTTTTATTATCAATTGCTTCTTGTGTACTTTGCATCTTGTAGGATGGTGGGATGAAGCGGCCTAGGCTAACCTTACATGACATCGTTCATGAGACTTTCTCCACGCTCGACATGCAACTTGTATTGCATAAGTGGCTTTGCGGGTGTCTGTCTCTCCCATCATAGTGAAGATTCAATTTACAATGGGCACTTGATAGTTCTTGCATCAATGATGTGGTTCATGTTTGTAAGTTAGAACGGTACTTATTGAAAGCCCCAAACCACGTAAAACATGCAAAGAAAATTAGAGGTGTCTAACTTTGTTTTGAAGGGGTGTGTTGTGATGTGATATGGCCATGATTGTGATTATATATATATGATGTATGCAATGATCCTTATTGTAAGTCGGCAACCGACAGGAGCCTTATGGTTGTCTTTTAATTTTGTTAAGACCTGTGTGTATAACATTCAAAGTAGTTATAATAGTTGATGCTGGTGTTCGACAACCCTGGAGCGGTGCCATTGACCTTGACGCCACGCCGGTGATGATGGAGATCATGTTCGTGCTTGAAGATGGAGATCGGAAGCACAAGAAGAAAGGCCATATCATATCACATATTATGAATTGCATGTGATGTTAATCCTTTTATGCATCTTGTATTGCTTAGATCGCGACGGTAGCATTATAAGATGATCCCTCTCACAAAATATCAAGTAATAAAGTGTTCGTCCTTAGTTAGCACCTTTGCTAAGACTCGTTGTTTCAAAGCACCACGTGATGATCATGTGTGATAGATTCTATGTGTGCATACAACAGGAGCAAGCCAGATTTGCTCATGCAGAAACTACGGTTAATCTTGAAGAGCCTAGCATGTATAGACATGGTCTCGGAATACGGATCACCTAAAGGTAAAGCCTGAGTAGTAGATATGATGAACAAGTTGATTGTTCGCCTTTGAAACTACATCATCTCCCGTGATGATCGGACTTGATGTAGTGGATTTGGTTCATGTGATCACTAAAACAATATGAGGGATATTGTTTTGAGTGGGAGTTCACCTAGATTAATTTAAGCATTAATTAGATCTCAAATTTTTTATAAACTTAGTCTAAACTATTGCAAATATGTTGTATATCATGGCGGTCCCTACCATCAATTTTAATGCATTCCTAGAGAAATAAAAGTTGAAAAATAATGGAAGCAACTTCACAGATGGTTCCACAATTGGAGGATTGTCCTCAATGTTGGTCAGTTGAACTATGTGTTGCATGCACTGCTGGGTGACCCACATGGAGATGATGCTACCGATGAGGTGAAGAATGTTTTCCTCGCTCGGAAGCAACAGTACTCCACAATTCATTGTGCTATCTTGCATGGTTTGGAATCGGAGATTCAAAAGAGGTTTGAGAACTTTGACCCACATGATATTGTCCGTGAACTTAAAATGATATTTGAGGCTCACGAGGCAGTTGAGAGTTATGAAGCTTCTGAAAAGTTCTTTAACTGCAAGATGGAAGAGGGCAGCTCCGTCAGTGAGCAAGTGCTTAAGATGTCTGGGCATGCCAATAAGCTCTAGAGATTGAGTATAGTAATTCCGAATTCTTTGGGGATTCATCGTGTCCTCCAATCACTACCACCAAGTTACAAGAACTTTGTGATGAACTACAACATGCAGCGCATGGATAAGTCATTACCAGAACTCTTCTCTATGTTGAAGTCTGCGAAAGTGGAGATCAAGAAAGAGGACCAAGTGTTGATGGTCAATAAGACCACCAATTTCAAGAAGCAAGGCAAGCCTAAGAAAAAGGGAAACTTCAACAAGGGTGGTAAGAAAGCTAGCATGCCAGCAAATAATACCAATGGGCCTAAGCCTGATACTGAGTGCTTTTACTGCAAGGGAGAAGGTCACTAGAAGCGGAATTGCCCCAAGTGCTTAGCAGATCTGAAGAACGGCAACATCAAGAAGAAAGGTATATCCGATATACATGTTATTGATGTGTATCTTACTAGTAGTCGTAGTAGTTCCTAGGTATTTGATACTGGTTCGGTTGCTCATATTTGTAACTCGAAACAGGTGCTGCAGAATAAACGGAGACTAGCGAAGAACGAGGTGAAGATGCGCGTAGGAAATGGATCAAAGGTTGATGTGATCGCAGTCGGCACACTACCTCTTCATCTACCATCAGGATTAGTGATGGGGATATGCCGAATGGGGTAAACCCAGCAGGACGTTTCCTATTGGCCCATGCTGCCAGCGAGTGGGCATGCAGGACGGTGACTGGATCGCGACCCAAGAAGGAGCTAGGCGACTAGAAGCTGGAGGCCTAGAAGCGTAGCTAGGCCCAGTCGGATTAGGTCAAGCACCCTCCGAGTCCTTATCCAACTCGGTTGTAGATATATAAACCCTAGCGAGGTGACTCTGTATAAACCTCCCTAGGGTACGCATAGAACTCACGTTCCATCATACACCCCCTGCGACTCGCCGCCTAGCCTTCGAGCTCGCCCTTGTACTCTCTCATCAATACAATCTAGCAGGAGTAGGTCTTTACCCTCTGGGGGGCGAACCTGGGTAAAACCCTGTGTCTTTGCCCTCATATCGCACCGCAGATGGCTGGCCGCCCTTGCCCCTCATTCTATTACTCGTTGCCGATTGCAGCATCTGCCATGGCCATTCCCACGATAGTGGCGCCCACCGTGGGGCCTGGGCGGTCAGGCCTGTGTTCTGCGGCGAGATCCAATCTGCCAATCAACGAGACGATCGCCACCGGCCACATGATCTCCATCAGCGAGATCCTCCAGATCTTGCCGAGCAGCTACGTCCCGGCGGCACGCCCCATCACGCACAGCGTGATCATGCCGGTCGGCACGATCAACCTCTTCATCGGCTTCACTGACTTCATCGTCTCGCGGGACTCAGCTCGCATCCGTGGGTCGCCACCGTGCGATCGTCTCTCTGAAAGTCAGGTCCGCACCATCCACCGCCTTGCCTCCGAGTACGGATCGGCCAACACAACGTGGCTGAGACCAATGTGGCCGCGAATGACGCGGCCCTCAACGACTACGCCGACTCGGTGACCCCGGCGTCAATCGCCGGATCCATCATTGTCGCGTCACCTGCGGGCTCCATCACGTAGGTATCCAACGTGGGGGACTTCGAGGATCCTTCCATCCTCGGCAACTTTGACTCCGACTCTGGGTCGGAGAACTCTGGCGACCTCCACAATGAATCTGGTCACTTTGTTGTGACCTACATGGCGAGCGGCATGAACGCCCCGCCAGACCCTTTCTCCACGCAGATCCCGCCGACCGCGACGATGACGGAGGTTGAGGAACTCCATCTGCGACTGGAGGAGGCAGTCCGTAAGGAACAAGCCGAGCGCGAAAAATTTCGCCTCGAGCTAGCGATGGCGCAGGAGCTCTCGCTCTACCACCAGCACCGGATCAGGTCGCACCTGAACCCCACCGTTCAGGGTCGCGCCCTGAACTTCGACGACAAAAACGACCCGGCCCGCATGGCCGACCGCGTGGTCTACGAGAACACGCCACCTGGAGGGAGTGCCCAGCCACCACCAGGCGCAACAGCGAACGGTGCTCCCCCACCACCGCCCGGCCGCATGCCCCCTCTAGACCAGCCGAGGATAATGATCTCCCCGCAAGAGCGGGATGCGAACGGCCTCCCGCTGTTCTCCACTCCGATGGACAACGTTATCGCGAATCGAGCCATGGTCGCCAACATCAACATGACCAGGTAAGGCGCACTACAGATCTAGTACGCCAAGGCCTTACAGACCAAGGCCGTCGAGCAGCAAACCGCGGGAGCCGACTCGCGGGGACGCATGTACTCTCGCTCGTCAGGAAGCAGGGCGTCCTCGAGTGGCCGCCCGATGATGGCAAACACTCTCAACTGCACACTGCTCGAGCCCCTGCAGCTCCAACCTAGACCAGCACATGCGGCTCTCTCCACCAACGACCCGCAACCGACAAACAACATGGTCGCTGCCAACGGGCAGCCAGTCAACGCGCGAACCCACATGATCAACAACCAAAGCTGGCGTGCATGCCAACCCGATGACCTGAGGCACACCCTCATGAACCACCGCAATGGCGAGCCAAGGGGCTCGTTCAGCCGAGTCGGCCCCAGTGCTTCGGACCAATGATCCAAGGCGAAAAATATCCGGCGAACTTCAAAGTGCCAAAGGAAATCGAGAAGTACGACCCCTCGTATGACCCGTTCGTGTGGCTTGATAAGTTGGAAACGTATCTATAATTTTTGATGCTCCATGCTTGTTTTGTATCTACTTTGCTTTACTTGTCCACACTCTGAGGTACTTTTTACATGTTTTCTGGTACTAACCTATTAACAAGTTGCAACAGCGCCAGATGCATGTTTTCTGTTGTTTTTGGTTTTAGAAAAGTTAGTAAAGAAATATTCTCGGAATTGGACGGGACAAAGGAAAAAATCAATTACTTTCCGTGGGGAACAAGAAGTCCAGAGGAGAGCCGGAGAGGCCGGCCAGGAGGGCCAGACCCACCCTAGGAGCAGGGGCAGGTGGGCTCGCGCCTGGCTAGGGATTGGTGGCCCTGGACGCCTCCCGGTCTCACCCCTTCGACTATAACAAGCCCCTGATGTAGAAACCCTGAGGACCCGATCAGAAATCCACGAAACCATCTGTAGCCGCCGCCACCATCGTCCCTAGATCGGGGGGGTCTGAAGTTCTTCTCGGCACCCTGCCGGAGGGGAGATCATCCCGGAGGCCTTCTCTCCGATATGATGCATGAGTAGTTCCACCTTGGACTATGGGTCCATGTAGTAGCTAGATGGTTGTATCTCCTCCTTTGTGCTTTCATGTATAGATCTTGTGAGCTCCATTCATGATCAAGATCTAATCTATTTGTAATCATGCATGTTGTGTTTGCGAGGATCTGATGGATATTGAGATTATTATGTTGGTTTGATTAATGGTTCTATCTTTATGATTCTATCATGTCCGTGTTGTTTGTGATCTTGCATGCTCTCTGTTGCTAGTGGTTATCTTGGACAAGTAGTTGCTAGTGACTCCAAGAAGGGGTATTTATGCTCGATAGTGGGTTCATGCCTCTAGTTTCCAAGGGAAGTGACAATAATCTCTTCGGTTGTAGATGTGTTGTTGCTACTATAGAGAAAACAACGGTCTCTTGTTCATGGAACATGTGGATTATTTACCTTACACACTTTGCTTAAAGCAGTTGTCTATTGCTTGCAACTTAATACTGGAGGGGGTTCGGATGATAACCTGAAGGTGGACTTCTAGTCATAGATGTAGTTGGATGGCGGTCTATGTATATTGTTGTATTGCCCAATCAACCTCATAGGATCTTTCTGACTAGTAATTGCATTGTTATGCCTTGATCAGTTTCTATCAATTGCCCCGCTGTAATTTGTTTACCCTTCATGCCATGTTGTTTATTTAAGGAGAGCACCTCTAGTGAACTATGGACCCCGGTCCAATCTTTACCATTGATACATATTCCACTGTTAATGTTTACTTGTTGCAAACCATTACCTTCCACACCATATGTTTAATCCTTTGTTACAGCAAACCGGTGAGCTTGAAAACCTCACTGATTCGTTGGGGCAAAGTCATGAGTTTGTGTTGTGCAGGTCTCTGTGTTGCTTGCAACACCTGTGCGATGTTTCCTTCCTCCTACTGGTTCGATAACCTCGGTTTCATACTAAGGGAAACGTGTTGCTGTGCTGCTTCATACCTGGCTCTTGGGGTTTCCAACAAAGCGTCCCACGACAAGTGGTGGGCGCCATCAAGATTTTTCTAGCGCCGTTGCCGGGAGGCTAAGGACATCTTCACTAGGGGAGTCCTTCACTTCCTTTCTCTTTACTTTGTTTTTATTTTTCTTTGTTTATTTTGTTTGGTTTTGTTTGCCTCTTTTCAAAAAACCCCAAAAAATTAGTATAGTTTGGTTTGTTTGCTTTATCCAAAAACACAAAAAAAAATAGTTCCTACTCTAGCTGTTGCTGTTTTTGGCTTGCCCACCTTTGCCAAAATGAACTCTGCTGAGAACACCAAGTTGTGTGACTTCACTAGCACCAACAAAAATGATTTCCTTAGCACTCCTATTGCTCCACCTGCTCCTCATGCTAGCTTTTATGAAATTAAACCTGCTTTGTTGAATATTGTGATGAGAGAGAAATTTTCTGGTGCTGGTTCTAATGATCATGCTACCCATCTTAATAGCTTTGTTGAACTTTGTGAGATGCAAAAATATAAGTATGTAGATGGAGATATTATTAAGCTCAAGCTTTTTCCTTTCTCCTTGAGGGGAAAAGCTAAAGAATGGTTGCTTTCTTTGCCTAAAAATAGTATTGATTCTTGGACTAAATGCAAAGATGCTTTTATTGGAAAATACTACCCTCCTGCTAAGATTATATCTATGAGAAGTGATATTATGAAATTTAAACAACTTGATAGTGAACATGTTTCTCCTTCTTGGGAAAGCATGAAATCTTTGGTTAAGAATTGCCTACTCATGGACTCACTGCTTGGATGATTATCCAGACTTTTTATGCAGGTTTGAATTTCTCCTCAAGAAACCTGTTGGATTCTGCTGCTAGAGGTACTTTCATGGGCCTCACTTTGGGTGCTACAACAAGGCTCCTTGATAATATGGTGGTTAAGTACTCTGAATGGCATGTTGAGAGAGCTCCACATGGTAAGAATGTAAATTCCGTTGAGGAAACTTCCTCTTTGAGTGAAAACATTGATGTTATTATGGCTATGCTTGTTAATGGGAAAGCTCCTCTAGATCCTAATAGTGTTCCCTTAGCCTCTTTGGTTGCTCAAGAAGAGCAAGTTGATGTGAACTTCATTAGAAACAACAATTTCAACAACAATGCATATAGGAACAATTTTGGTAGCAACAACAATTATAGGCCTTATCCTCCTAATAATGGCAATTCCTATGGAAGCTCTTACAATAATGCTAGAAGTGCCCCCTCTGAACTTGAAGTCATTCTCAAGGACTTTATTAGTAAACAAACCACTTTCAATAAGACTATAGAGGAAAAGCTTTTAACTATTGAGAAAAATATATCTTCTTTGTCTAAAGCTCAAACTTGGTTAATAAAATGGCTGCTAAACCTGAAACTATGGAAAACACCTTTGCTACTGCTCATGCCATACAAGTTACTATTGATGAAAATGTTAGGCTGTTAGCTCGACTTCATGCTAGGTGGGAAAGGGAAGCAGAAATTGATAGAAATAATAGTGTGTGCACTATCACTACTAAACCACAAGTAGCCCCTATTCCTCCTCCTACTATGCCTAAGCCTAGTGATCCTACTACTAGTGATGTTAAGTTTGACTTTGATACTGATGGTTGAAATATTTCTGAAGTGATTATGTTCTTGCAAAAGCTTGCTAGAAGTCCTGATGCTAGTGATATGCATGTTACTTTCACTAAACATATTACAGATGCTCTTGTTAAGATTAAGGAAGAGAAGCTAAAACACAAAGCTTATATTCCTAGGAAAGTAGAAGATAGTTGGAAACCCATTATTAATATGCAAGTGAATGACTTTGATCTCAAAGCTTCATGTGATCTTGGTTCTAGTGTCTCTATTATGCCTAGGAATATTTATGAAATCCTTGATTTGCCACCATTGGAAGATTGTTATTTGGATGTCCCACTTAATGATAATGCTAAGAAGAAACTCATGGGGAGTGTTAATGATGTTCTTATTATGGTTAATAATGCTTATGTACCTGTGGATTTCTATGTTTTGGATGTTGAATACAATGCTTATTGTCCTATTACTTTGGGAAGACCTTTTCTTAGAACAGTTGGTGCCATTATTGATATGAAAGAAGGCACCATCAAATATCATTTTCCATTCAAGAAAGGTATTGAACACTTCCCTATGAGGAGAGAGAAGTTGCTTTTTGCTCCTCCTATGAAAGCAAGATTTGATGTTAATGCTTCTTCATTTGAAAATACTTGATTCTTCTTGCTTCGTGTGCCTAACTTAAAGGCGTTAAATAAAAGTACTTGTTGGGAGATAACTGACACGACCCGGGATCAGGGCTAGACAAATACCAGATCCTCATCTGATATAAGCCTAATTTAAATTCCGAAACGCGTAGGGAAAGATCAGTAACATTATAGAACATACAAACCATACATTAATAAGTTGAACTCTTAAGAGAGTTACAAACCAGTCATACAAGCTAGGGATCACAGACCCATCATTACATCAAACAACGGAGGCAAACAAGTTGTTCTAAACAACAAACTTAGCAAAGGGCCTAAGAGGCCTTAAACATAAGTAGCGACCCTTCTATAGATACTAGGCTGCTTCCCGGGAACCCCGACTACTCGTCGACTTCGACGTAGAAACCACCTTCAGTTGGGGTAGCATCATCTATAGAAAAACATCAACGAAGCAAGGCTGAGTACAGGGTGTACTCCACAAGACTTATGGCTAGTGGAGTTATTTTGCATAAATCCATCTTTTGTTTTCAAAACAAGAGGGAGAAGAAACTCGTCTAGTCAGATCATTTTCAAAAGGGGATAAGAAGACTTCAACTCTAGCTCTTCGGAGTCATGTTCAATATCCACCAAGTACCATCATCAACTGAACCTCTCTTCCCGGACTACCCCCTCAAACAACCCCAAGGAAGTAATCCGGATATCACATTAATTGACAAGTTTTAACATTTGGTTATAGTTCTCTATGATCTTCACGTCCGTTCCCAAGTCGTCCATAACCGTGGACGCGGCTTTTCGAAAAGATTAATAACCCTGTAGGGGTGCACAACTTTACCCACACGTACCAACTGATTCTTAATGCCAAATTATTAGCCCTCTTCCTTGGAAGGCCGGTAGAGAGTGGTTGACCACGACCTTTACCTTGATTTCGCCGAGACCATGAGTCACGCACTAAGGAGATGCTGTCGTAACGGGTCGAGTCCCGAAGTCGGTCCCTAGTGATGTAAACAGGGTTTGAGATTACGGATGTCGGGCATCTCCCATTCCCTACCACGCTTACCTACCTGTATGAATGCACCTCCTTCACCTCCATTCAAGAACAACCAAGATGCGTATGTCGAATGGAAAGCCCGAACTATGTGACTCATGGAATCTACTAGGAAAGTTAGTTGATCGAGGGGGTTTCCAGGCCCCGTGTGGTTGTACGCTCGTCTTGGTTCAAGAGGCAAGAACATCGGGTCCTAGGGGTGGCAAGTATGGGACTACAAAAACCACAACCCACGTGGCCTCCCATACAAGCCTTAGCATGTTTATCATCCATCTCTGATCACATCACCACATCCTACCATAAAGGATTCATTCGCATCTCCAGTGCATCACCTGAATGATCAGCGTCGGACCACTAAGCATGGCTAAGCTTGACTGAACTGAGGCACTAGCGATGCTCATAAGCCAAACCCTAGTTACGCTAGGAGCAGTGGATCAGGTATTTAGTTCACAAGGAGAAACATGCATCAGATAGGATTACTCTATTTACTGATAAAAGACTATTGAACCGAATGCATATGACGGGAAAGAAATACTTTGTAAACATAGGATTCATATGTATGAGTGGGGCTTCGCTTGCCTTGTCTGTTGTTGGGCTGGTACTGTTCTTCAGTAGCGTTGACTTCAGCTTCAGGTTCGGTTCCTAATCGCGAGAACCAATCACCAGAAAAGAAAGAGTAACACTCAACACATGGCATGTGCAATTCCCATACAATATGGATGATATGACAAGTTAAATAGTGTTTAAATAAACCCTAGAACATGCTTGATCATTTTGAACGGGGTCCGAAAGGTCCAAACCCTAAAACAGGGGGATCATTGGAATCACCTATGGGGTTCAATTGGTTCTTCTAATTAAACTTGCCATTTAAGTTGGTTAACAATGTATGATTATAGCTTAGTTGTATAGGTTTCATTTTTCTGAACATTTTGGTATATTATTTGTATTTTTCTGATTTAAAATGAATTAGCTATGAATTTATCAAATTTTAATTCATTTTAAATCATTTTTGGAATATTTGAAATAATTTCCAAACTTGGCCCACATGTCAGACTTTTATTAATTTCAGAAAATATTTACAGAAAAGATTAAAACTCTTACAGGTATGGCCCACCTGTCATACATTTCTTATTTAAATAAAACAATTACAGAAAACATTTGAATAAAACAAATAGGGGGTTTATGACCTCATGCTGATGTCATGTTGATGTCATGCTGACCTCATGCTGATGTCATGCTGACATCAGCAATGGAGGCTGCCCTAGATCGAGCACGGGCTCGGCGACAGGGCGCGCGCTGGGCTGCGAGAGGGGGCGCGCTGGACGCGGGTGTGCGCGCTGAGCCAAAAAGAGGCGACGCCGCCCAAGATTGGTCGCCGGAGCGTCCGCATCGACGACGAACAGCGGCGGCGAGTGGCGGTGCTCGTCGAGAAGAAGCTAGGGAGCGAGAGGGCGAGTGTGGAGGGGTCCGTTAGAACTGTGAGCTCACTAGGAGCGTGGTAGGCATGCCGGGGAGGCGAGGCCAGGTCGGAGGCGTCGACTACGTCACGACGCAGCTCGGTCAGCCACGAGGAAGAAGGGGTCACAGGCGTCGATTGAGGGCTCCCGAGGACGATTCCTTCCGGAGGGTGGACGAGGGGAGCATGGCGGTTCTCCAGGATGTCTCGTCGGGGCTCGGGGAGGCTTCAAACGGCGGCGGCGCGAAGCTCTGGCCAGACTAGGGTTTGGCCAGAGGGGGAAATCGGCGAGGAAGGGAGAGAGGAAGCGAAATTGGTATGGGGGAGGAGAGGAGGAGACGGCCGGTCTTATCCGTGGCTCCAGGGGCGGCAGCGGGCATCGTGACGCGCAGGAGATCAACGGCGGCACGCGACACACACAGCTGCTTCCCGTCGTCGACGATGACGACGAGGAACATAAGGCCGAAAGGGTACGCGATCGAGGTGGGCTGCTCTTGGGCCAGGCTGGGCCGGCTCTTGGGCTGCTGCGTGCTACGCTTGGCGATAGAGAGAGAAAGGTGAGAGGTGGGCTGCGGCCCAGAGAGCTAGGATTCTTTTTTTATAGAAAACCGTTTTTCTTTTTCTGCTTTCTAATTTCTGTTTGTATTTGAATTTCAAACCTGTTTTGACTGTTTTCAAAATACGAGAACTTTTATAATATAACTGAAAACACTAAGGGGCCCTTGGAAATGATTGGGCTCCATGCATTTTGTGTTTTCCAAATATATTTTTCAAAACCAAATGAAGGTTTCAAATAGAGAGGGGAAGCTATTAGGGTTTTATTTGTTCTTACTTGGTTAAACCAAAGTGCAAATGTTATGCATGCATGCAATGCTCAAACATGTCTTTATTTATATTTCACAAAAGGGTGGTATGTTACAATAACCCAAGAGTTTCCTTGAGTCTTGGAAGTTATTACTTCTGTAATAACCTCTCCTTATCCTTTTTTTTTTGTTTTTTGTGCCAAGAATGACCTCTAATGAGAGGGAAGTAAGATTTGGGGAGTTGCTGTCCCGAAGCAGATTTCTGTCCTCCACCAAAAACATTCGTGAGGAGTCTCTGTAACTCGGATTGAGCTCAAAATTTATGAATAAATACCCCAGTATGTTATCTAAATTTCTTTGGTTCAACACTTTTTGATTTGAGCAACAAGACATGTTCGAAAAAATCGATTTCTACTTGCTGGTCTGTTTTGACAGATTTCTGCCATTATTTGCATTTGCTTCTTATTGATTCCTTTTTGAGCTCTCTTCAGGTAAATTGAGTTTATTTGAAGGAGTTACTATAGTATCTTGTGTTTTTAGTGAAAAGCCTTGCTGTTCCAAAGCTTTGCCAGTGTTCTAATATCTTTTTGAATAAACTAATGTTGCTAATGAAGATTGTGTGATGTTTTGTATGAAGGAAAAATTTTAGGTGTAGAGAAAGAATGATGCAATGAGATAAAGAATGGACAAAATCTTAAGCTTGGGGATGCCACCATGGTGTCACCCCAATAAATATCCAAGAGTTACAAGCGTCAAAGCTTGGGGATGCCCAAGGCATCCCCTTCTTCATCAATAAAAAGCTCAGGTCTGTCTAGACACTTCATTTTTATTGTTTCATACACAGTTGTGTTGTTCTTGGAGCGTCTTAGTTTTAGTTTGCTTTGCTTAGGTTGTTTAGTTTGCTTGAATAAAGTAGTTTGGACCCTCCATTCTTGCTGTGTTGTTTTGCAAATAAGGTTGCTTGGTGTTTGGAAAGGAGTAGTAAGTTCTTGCTTGAAGTGCAAGAGGAGCTTGCATTGACTATGACTTAGACTTTAGCATGACATGCTAGGTGTTGTTTTGACTTTATGCTTACTGATTATTACTGTAGCATGTCTTGTTCCAAACAATTGGGATTTCTTAGTGTGTCTTGAAGAAATTGTGCGTTGTTTTAGCATGCAAAAGCATAGTATTGTGGTATTCTCATTTGATGCTTTTTTGGGGTTGACTTGGCACATGCTTACACCATGTTATGACTCTCACAAGTCACCATTAGCCTCTATGATCATTTAGTCCTTGACTTGTAGTACCACTCTTTGCTTTTATTAGTATGCTTTGTTGCACTGCATGATTTTGGCCATTATTGCTCTCTTAGTTGGTTGCTCCCAGTCATTTTCTAGTCTCCACTTGTATGAGTAAGTTGTACTCATGCTTCCAACTCCCAAAAAACCAAGTTATTCCAAAGTTTCCACTATAAACTCCTATGCATGGTGTGTTACACCATTCCAAGTATATTCTTGTTTTCAACTATCTTCCAATTAAAAACAATTTTGTTATGTGAAAACTTAGTGATTAAAGCCCTCACGAACGTGATGGCACATTTTATTCTTTGCCCCTAATAAACTTGAACCATTGTGACAACTTTGTTGTATATGCTTGCACTTATAAGTTGGAATTAGCAGAACCGTGCTGTCATGGGGAACGTTTTCAACATTGCACTTGTACCTTGTTGTACTCGGTTGATATCATGTTATTTTGTCTATGGATGTCACCGGTGTGAAATAAAGAGGGGACTTGTAAGTCCATGGAGTTTGTATCATGTCTTAGAGAAACGCATGGGCCGCTAGCCTAAGTCATGCCTAATCATGGTGGAAACTTGCAGCATCACCATAGTGACATCTATGAAGCATTCTTCTTATAAAAAAAGAGTCACATTAAGAAAAGAGGAAAGAGAGAAGAAAGCACCATATTCCCATGGTACATAATAAGAATTGCTGAGATGCTCATTGTCTGCTTGCCTTGTCATTTTGGTTATGGGAAAGCTCATGTACCATGTGCAAGGGGTACCCAGTTGGCGGTTCTCATTGATATGCAAATACTTACAGTGACAAGAACTTACCTGGACCCAAAGTTGAGTATGCATGAGTGTGGCCCTCGTATTCAAGGGGCATGAGATTTCCAACTTATACTTTGTCAAGCATATACTCCAGCTTTGCCACTTCAACCTTAACCACTTCAAGATGCTTATGATAGGGGCAATGAGGGCTGAAAGCTAACAAGTACCATAATTTTTGGAAGCTCTTTTTGAAACTTGTCATCCCTACTTCCTTTACAAAAAGGTCTTTCTTCCACCACTATTGAGTCTCCACCTTCTACCTTTAGGCACCATTAAGAGAGCATAGTTGTCATTCTGTGTGCAGTGTTCCAAAGCTTATTAATTGATGCATATTGTGTTATTACTTGCTCTTGTGCTACTTGTTTCCAGTCACCCTTTTGAACTTTGCAGGTGTCCTATGCTCTTGTGCTACTTGTTTCCAGCTACTCTTTTGAGGGACAAGATGATTGCCACTATGCTATGTTTTCTACATGTGAAACAAACAAACGTTTTTCAATGCATACTATTCATGATCTTTGTTTGTAGCTTGCCATGTTACATGCATAGTTACTATGTCCTATTGTTAGAACTCCATCTTTCATGCACATGTTTAGAGTTCTTTGATCCTAGCTTTCAATGCTTGCAAATGGTTGGATCTTTATTGTGAGGGTGCATCTCACCTCAAAACTTATTTTGTTTATCACTTACCTACTCGAGGACGAGCAGGAGTTAAGCTTGGGGATGCTGATACGTTGGAAACATATCTATAATTTTTGATGCTCCATGCTTGTTTTGTATCTACTTTGCTTTACTTGTCCACACTTTGAGGTGCTTTTTACATGTTTTCTAGTACTAACCTATTAACAATTTGCAACAGTGCCAGATGCTTGTTTTCTGCTGTTTTGGTTTCAGAAAAGTTAGTAAAGAAATATTCTCGGAATTGGACGGGACAAAGGACAAAGTCAATTACTTTCCGTGAGGAACAAGAAGTCCAGAGGAGAGTCGGAGAGGCCGGCCAGGGGGGCCAGACCCACCCCAGGCGCGAGGGTAGGTGGGCCGCACCTGGCTACGGTTTGGTGGCCCTGGCCGCCTCCCGGTCTCACCCCTTCTCCTATAAGAAGCCCCCGATGCAGAAACCCTAAGGACCCGATCAGAAATCCACGAAACCGTTTGTAGCCGCCGCCACCATCGTCCCTAGATAGGGGGGATCTGAAGTTCTTCCCGGCACCCTGCCGGAGGGGAGATCATCCCGAAGGCCTTCTCTCCGGTATGATGCGTGAGTAGTTCCACCTTGAACTATGGGTCCATGTAGTAGCTAGATGGTTGTATCTCCTCCATTGTGCTTTCATGTATAGATCTTGTGAGCTCCGTTCATGATCAAGATCTAATCTATTTGTAATCATGCACGTTGTGTTTGCGGGGATCTGATGGATATTGAGATTATTATGTTGGTTTGATTTATGGTTTTATCTTTATGATTCTATCATGTCTGTGTTTTTTGTGATCTTGCATGCTCTCCGTTGCTAGTGGTTATCTTGGCCAAGTAGTTGCTAGTGACTCCAAGATGGGGTATTTATGCTCGATAGTGGGTTCATGCCTCTAGTTTCCAAGGGAAGTGACAATAATCTCTTCGGTTTTAGATGTGCTATTGCTACTAGGGAGAAAACAACGGTCTCTTGTTTGTGGAACATGTGGAATGTTTACCTTACACACTTTGCTTAAAGTAGTTGTCTGTTACTTGCAACTTAATACTGGAGGGGGTTCGGATAATAACCTGAAGGTGGACTTCTAGTCATAGATGCAGTTGGATGGCGGTCTATGTATATTGTTGTATTACCCAATCAACCTCATAGTATCTTTCATGCCATGTTGTATATTGCTGTAATTTGTTTACCCTTCATGCCATGTTGTTTATATAAGGAGAGCACCTCTAGTGAACTATGGACCCCGGTCCAATCTTTACCATTGATACATCTTCCACTGTTACTGTTTACTTGCTGCAAACCATTACCTTCCACACCATATGTTTAATCCTTTGTTACAGCAAACCGGTGAGCTTGGCAACCTCACTGATTCATTGTGGCAAAGTCTTGAGTTTGTATTGTGCAGGTCTCCGCGTTGCTTGCAACACCTGTGTGACGTTTCCTTCCTCCTACTGGTTCGATAACCTCGGTTTCTTACTGAGGGAAACTTGTTGTTGTGCTGCTTCATACCTTGATCTTGGGGTTTCCAATGAAGCGTCCCACGACAAGTGGTGGGCTCCATCATGGCTGGACACATACCTCATGGCGATGGGAATCGCCGGCCACACTGACCTACTTGCCGCTCGCTACCTCCCCCTGATGATGGAGGGAGCGAGACGGCAATATATCAATACCCTCCCCGCGGACAGCATCGACTCCTGGGAGGATATGTGTGACGCCTTCGTCAGGCACTTCGAGGGTTCCTACACCCGCGCCACCACCATCGAGGACCTGGAGCGATGCGTCTAGAGACCCCGCAAGTCGACCCGCAGTTGGGTCCAGCGATGGCGGGATTTGTGGTTCAACGCGGTCGGCATCCACCCGGACACAGCGATACACTACTTCAAGACCTCATGCCGCTACGAGCCCTTGGTCACCAAGGTCAAGCGGGTGTATAAGACACTCGATAACATACTGGACCTCCTCGAGATCGCCAAGCGTTACGCGGAGGAGGACCCGAACCAAGAAACCGACGACGAGTCGGGTGGAAACCGACGCCCAAGCGGCCACGATAACGGGAGATGACCCGAGCTACGCTACAGCAACACTCGCCTCACCGGCAAGCGTCGCGGTGACGGGCGAGTCGACTTTGTTGCCAACGCTGGCTACGCGCCACGCGAGCCCAAGAGCTTCCTCCGCGACGGAGGCCAACGCCGCGATAGCGGAAACTACAAGGCGAGGCCGAAATTCGACCCCGCGGCTCTCCTTAACCAGCCATGCGTGTTCCACAGCAGGGAGGGGAAGCCCACCACGCACATGACCGCCGACTGCCACTCCCTGTGGGAGATCGAGAAGGCACGGCGTGCACGGGAGGACCCCAACAACCACCCTCCAAATGGCGGGGCATTTGACAACGACGTCGGATCGCTCCACACCTTCACCGGGTTCATCACCAAGCGCGAGAAGAAGGTCATCGCCCGTGTCGTCGTCAACACGGTGTCCCAAGTCGACGTACCCCACTTCCTCAACTGGTCCGAGCAGCGGATTACCTGGAGCCGCGAGGACCCCTCGCCACGGATCGAATATCCGGGGTGTCGCTTTGGTGGTCAAGCCCAAAGTGGGCGACTACTGGCTCCCCAAGACGCTGATGGATGGCGGAAGCTCCATCAACATCCTCTACCTGGACACCTTAAGGCGACTGCGGCTCTCGCAGTCGATGATCGAGACGACCTACACCACCTTCCACGGCATCGTCCCCAGTCGGAAGGCGTACCCGATCGGCAAGGTGACGCTGCCAGTCACCTTCGGCACACCAGCGAACTTCTGCACCGAGCAGATCGTCTTTGAGCTGGTGCCCTTCAACAGCCCCTACCACTATGTCTTGGGGCCGCAAGCATTCGCCAATTCATGGCAGGCCCCACTATGCGTACAACGCGATGAAGCTCCTAGGGCTGTGCGGCATCATCACCGTCCACGACGACCCCGACATGGCCGTGGAGTGCGAGGCCAAGGGGGCCGAGCTCGCTGACGCCGTCATCACCGCAGAAGACAACCATGCGGAGGAGATCGCCAAGTACACGAGCGGGGTCGATAATGACGACCCCACAATACTCAAGAAGCCCAACTCGGAGGGCGGCTCCTCAACCGCATTCGAGGCAACCACGCACAAGCGCTCCGTCGAGCTGGTCCAAGGCGACTCCATCCAGACGGTGACGATCCGGACGGGCATGAGCCTAGCATAGGAAGGCGCGCTCATCAAGTTCCTATGTGAGAATCGAGACAACTTCGCATGTAAGCCATCCGACATGCCTGGTGTCCCGAGGGAACTCGCTGAGCACAAACTTAACGCTGACCCCAAAGCGCGACCCATCAAGCAATCGTTGCGGCCCTTCAATGAAGAGCGCCGCCGAGCAATCGCCGAGGAGGTGCAGCGTCTACTCGCTGCAAGCTTCATACGGCCAATCAAATACTCCAAGTGGCTGGCAAACCCAGTCCTGGTTAAGAAGAAGAATGTGACCTGGAGAATGTGTATCGATTACACAAACCTCAACAACGCCTGCCCAAAGGAACAGTTCGTCCTCCCGCGGATCGATCAAATCATCGACCCGACCTCGGGCTCGGAGTCGTTGTGTTTCCTTGACGCCTACTCTGGTTACAACCAGATCAAAATGGCAGTCGAGGACGAGGAGAAGACGGCGTTCACCACGCCATTCGGAGCATTCTGCTACACCACCATGACATTCTGCCTCAAGAACGCCAAAGCAACCTACCAGAGGTGCATGCAGGAATGCCTTGCGAGCCAAATTGGCCGCAACATCCACATCTACATCGATGACGTGGTGGTGAAGTCTACTCGCCAGGGCTATCTACTTGCCGACCTGGCTGAGACCTTCACAAATCTGCGGAGGTACAAGATCAAACTAAACCCAGGAAAGTGCACCTTCGGCGTACCTACTGGACAGCTGCTGGGGTACGTAGTCTCCAAACGAGGCATCAAGGCGAACCCCACCAAGATCAACACGATCTCCTGGCTTGGCAAACCCGAGTGCCTGCGTGACGTCCAGAAGTTGGCCGGGCGAGTCGTGGCTCTCAGTCGCTTCATCCCTCGACTAGGCGAGAAGGAAATGCCCCTCTACCGCCTGATGTGCAAGAACCCCACGTTCCAGTGGGAGAAGGAGGCGGACGACATGCTACACGCGCTCAAGGAAGTGCTACTCGCCGCCCCCGTCAATAAAGAGCCCATGCTCGTCTACGTCGCGGCTTCCGAACGAGTCGTCAGCGCCGTCATGGTTGTCGAGTGACCAGAAGAGGGCAAGGAGCGCCCGGTGCAGCGACATGTCTACTACATCAGCGAAGTCCTCACCGAGTCGCGCCAGCGCTACCCGTAGTACCAGAAGCTGGTATATGCGGTCTTCCGAGCCCAGCGGCGACTGCCGCACTTCTTCCAAGAGCACCCAATCACGGTCATATCCTCGGCGCCGTTGCAGGACATCATTCGCAACCGAGAGGCGACTGGGCGAGTCGCCAAATGGGCCGTCGAGATCGGTGTCCACAACATCAGGTACGAGCCCCGCAAGGCAATCAAGTCATAGGCCCTGGCGGACTTCCTCGCCGATTGGGAGGAGGCGCAGCAGCCGAAGAAGCTGCCGTACCTCCACTACTGGTTGCTACACTTCGACAGGTCCAAGAACGCAGACAACGCAGAGGCAGGGATCGTCCTCACATTTCCAAGGGCGATAAGCTCCGCTACGTCCTGTACCTCGACTTCACCCCCTGCACCAACAACATGGCAGAGTATGAGGCCCTCCTTCACGGCATGCGAGCGGCCAAGGAGATGAACATCAATCATCTGCGCTGCTACGACAACTCCGACCTGGTCGCCGCACAAGTCGCCGGTAACTGTGACGCCGTCTCCCCCACCATGGCGGCATACCGGAAAGAAGTGGACCAGCTGGGGGCACTTCGCCAGCTACTCCGTCAAGTGGATCGACCGGCGCAAGAACGAGGAGGCCAACGCCCTCTCTCACATTGGGTCAGCTTGCCTCATGCCACCCGCTGGCGTCTTCCTCGACACCATCACCAAGCCGTCTGTCTCTCCCCCGAGGGAGATCGACATCGGGATACCACTACAACCAGAACCAGCCCTGGTCGCCATGGTCACAGAGCCAAGCGACTGGACCACGCCATACGCCGCCTACCTGGAGGGAGGGATCCTACCCGTAGACAAGACGGAAGCCCGGGTGATAGTACGCCGCTGCAAGTCCTTTGTCATCATCAACGGCGAGCTCCACAAGCGTAGCGTGACTGGTGTGTTCCAACGCTGCGTACAACCCGTGGAAGGTCGCAAAATCCTCCAAGACATCCACGCCGGCGACTGCGGCCACCACGCTGGTGCTTGGTCCCTAGTCGCCAAGGCCATGTGACATGGCTTCTACTGGCTCACGGCACACGCCGACGCGGTCGACATCGTCCAACACTGCGTCGGGTGCCAGAAGTACGCCAATCAGACTCACGTGCCAAGCTTGGTGCTCAAGACCATCCCCATCACCTGGCCATTCGCCGTGTGGGGCATGGACATGGTGGGCCCCTTCAAGAAGGCCCCCTCTGGCTACACCCACCTCCTAGTCGCAGTCGAAAAATTCACAAAGTGGGTGGACGACAAGCCAGCCCGCAAGTGCGACGGGAAGACCGCCACCAAGTTCCTACGCGAGATCATCTATCGCTACGGGTTCCTGCACAGCATCATCACAGAAAATGGCACCAACTTCACCAAAGGAGACATGGCTGAATTCTGTGAGGAGCACACCATATGACTCGGCCCCGCCTCAGTCGCCCACCCAGAGTCCAACAGCCAGGCGGAATGTGCTAACCAGAGCATCCTCCATGGCCTGAAGCCGCGACTGCAAGTTCCCCTCGAGCGAACTCCGGGGTGCTGGGTCGAAGAGCTCCCCTCCGTCATCTAGGGCATCCGCACCTCCATCAACAGGTCGACTGGGTTCACCCCCTTCTTCATGGTGTACGACGCTGAGGCCGTCATGCCAACCGACATCGAGCATGACTCACCTCGGGTCGTCAACTACGCGGAGGACGATAATGAGCTCGCACGCCAAGACGGAGTCGACCATCTCGACGAAGAACACAACCTAGCTCACTCCTGCACCGCCATCTACCAGCAAGGACTCTGCCACTACCATAGCCGCCGAGTCCGAACTCGCACTTTCTAGGAAGGCGACCTGGTCCTACGGCTGATCCAGGACAAGAAGGGCATGCACAAGCTCTCTCCCCCATGGTAGGGACCATTCGCCATAGGGCGAGTCCTGGGCAATGACGCCTACTACCTCATCGACATCCAAGGCGATGGACAACTTGACGTCAAGCGGCCATGAAATATAAACCTCCTAAGGAAGTTCTACACCTAGAACTCCAAACATGTACTCCCTCCCGTTATTAAATAAAAGAGATCGGTTCACATAAATTGTGTCCACTCGTCATACCTTGTGCCACTCGCACTCGTAAGAACAGCGTTACGCTAACCGCAGAAGTCAACCCTTGGTCAAGCGACCGGCACGGCTAACTAGTGCGATACAAGGGCACCGATAAATTTCGGGCCTTGTATTGTTCATGAAAACGCCAACCCGGAGCCCCATAGGATTCGCCTCGCTCGACTGGATTTCCAAGCCAAGACGAACGCATTCACTTCCCACAGCGACCCAGTCCTCCGCATCCTTGGCGCATCGACTCGAATGGTCAAGTACCACGCTCGGGGACTGACGCCAGCCCAAACCCAAGCGGCTAGGGAAAACACAAAGTATGAGAGCACGTCCTGGACTCGCCATGCGACTGATTCTCCGAGTCAGGTGGAGCGACGCGCCAAATACAATGCGCTTCGTCCTCACATACCTTTGGCATGTGACTAGAACGGCTAAGTACCACGCTCGGGGACTCGTCCAGATAACTACGTTCGCATCGGGGAAAACAGCTAAGTATAGAGCACCCCTTGGGGTCGCCATGCGACTGGCTTTCCAAGCCACGGCGAGTCGACCTAAATTAACTAACAGTACAACAACAAACATACACAAAGAAACAAGGTAAACCCCACAAAAGGGCGGACGTGCTCGGGGACTCGCACAACCAAACAATCCAAAATCAAAACATTAACAAAAGCATCCATGCATTCCTTATGGCAACAAAAACTTGTTTGGTTACAAGGGCAGGCACATATTTTTTACAACTAACGCCAATTGGCAAACTGGTTTACTCCGCAGGCTTCGACGACGACGCGCCACCACCTCCACGGACACGGATGAAGGGCAGCCACGGGTTCGACGGATATGTCGTCAAGGTACCCGCCATCGCCGATCGGAACGGCTGCTCCACCTTGAGGTCGCGGTTCGCCCGCTCGGGGTCGTTCAGGGCGACGATCGTCTCCTGATACGGCAAGAAGTCGCCCATCGCTAGCATCCGATTGGAGTAGACCGCGGCCCGATCGGTCAGCTTCAGCACGTCGGAGATCTCGACCGCGCTCGTCGACAAAGGATATCCGCTGGTGACGTCGTCGGGGTCGAAATCGTCGGGGAAGTGCGCGAGCCCGAGGCTCAGCGCAGTCGCTGCCCCACGGCGGAAAGCCGACCATGACATGAACTCCACAACCGTCGGAGCCTTCTCCGGATAGCGCCAGACCTCGGTGAGCTTGTTGGGGATCACCTCCGTCAGCGAAATCTCCTGAAGATACGCGCGAATGCAAGTCGTCGGCAGATCGGCAGAGTCCACCAACATGGTGACACACTGCCGCGCATCATACGGCTGCGCCTCGGCTTCATCGTCAAGGATCTTCCCTGAGAAGAACAAGAAGATTACAATCAGAAGGGCGCAAAAAACACAAAGGCGACCCGCGCGCTCGGGGACTCGCCAGACAAATCATACGACAATTAAAGGAGCACACCAATCAACGGACAGTAGCGTCCCGTAATGAAGTCCTATAGACTCGAGAAGTCGGTCTGCAGATCGGCGATGAGCGCATCCGACACCTTCCGTTCCTCGGCAATGGAAGCAACGGCCACCTTAGCTCTCTCATCCGCCGAGGTCGCCTCCGCCTTCGCGGCCTTGAGCTCTCGCTCTAGCTCGGCCACTCGTTTCTCCGCGGCTGTCAACGATGACTGGGCAACCGTCAATTCGCTGGCAGGGACCATACCCTCACGAGCCTTGTCCACCGCGGCCGCACGATACTCTGCATCAACACAACTGTGAGTACAAAATTATAAAAAGATGCCCCTGACAAAAGGGCACCTCAAACTCCTACCAGCAGTCGCTCGAAGTTAATCGTTCGCCTCCTGCACGGAGCGGAATTCCTTTTCCAGACGCTCCTTGGCGGCCAATCGTTCCGCCAACTCGCGCTAAAGGCCCTGCACAACCATGACAAAAATCAACGAAACATTGCAAAAAACTTCCTAAGTGCCTAGCCTCTGAAATTCAGCGACTAGCCACTCGGGGACTGGACAGCGAAGAAATTCCTAAGTGCCTAGCCGCTGAAATTCAGCGACTAGCCACTCGGGGACTGGACAACGAAAATAGTAAGAATCTACTCGCTGAAATTCAGCAACCAGATCCTCGGGGACTGGACATGCCTGGATGGCCACATCTAGCATATTATGGAGTTCGACCGCGTCCACCGTCGGGAGCACAAGAGGTGTGCGCCCGTGACATTGCTCGACCTCCGAGCCCAAAATTTCGGGCACCTGGGCCGATTGCGCTGAAGCACTTGTCGTGGATGCCCTCGCCACAAAGTGAGGGAAGGTTGCCACCACCCCCCCCCCCCCCCCCGCGGCACTCGACGATGGGCGAGTTGCCCCAACTGGCGCTGTGGGTTCCATCCTCTACGACTCTGTGTCCACTATAGCCTTCGTGTCCGCACCCGCTCCAGTCGGAGCCTCGCTTGGGGCGTCGACTGGTTCGTCCGAGATCGTGACGACCTCGTCGCCCTTCGCCCTCAGCAGGCGCCTCGGTCTCGTCGCTCTTCCTCTTTTTCGAGGGATCGACTTGCACCCCCGCGGTACCCAATGGAACCTTATCCACCGAAGAGTGACCTATTTTCTTCACACCAGTCCTGCAACACGACTTCGTTAGCAAATTCACCAGACAAGTACAAATCAGTCGCTCAAAGAAACACACCAAAGATACTTACTTGGCGACTGGGATGAAGCGAAGGCCGGTGCGAATATGTGCCAGTTCTCCAACTCCGTCCCTAGCTTCCGGCTGAGGCCCGTCTCGAGCACGCTCTGCGCCCAAGACACGGAGGGCTTCTTCGAGGATGAGGCCGCGGCAGGAGGATCCGCGACAATCGGCGCAGGTGCTTCCTTCGGTGGCGAGGCCCCCGTGGATGGAGCAGCCGCGAGCCCGGTGACTGCGATGAAGGGTGGTGGCAGCGACGCCAATGGCACTTCGTCCTCTACCACGGCCGTGTCAGCTGCCGCAGTCGCCCGCGCCGGCGCGCTGGCCCCAGCCTCGTCGCCCGCGCTGGTAGCTTTGGAGCTACTCGCAGACCGAGGCGGCGACACCGCTTTGGCCGGCCCCTTCTTCTTCTTTTGCGGCGACTTCTTTTTCGATGGCGTGGCCACGCGCCGCGAAGTGTGCTCGGGGACCTCGTCGTCACCCCTGTTGTGAGCCCCGAGGCTCTTGCTGGCCTCGAGCTCGCGTTGTCATTGCCCACGGGTCTTCCAAACCGTGGGTGCGGCGACCTCCACGGCCTCGTCGTCATCTTCATTGTTCGTCATTGTCATCACCTCCGACGTTGCCCTTGTCGGAGGAGGACTCGCTCTTGTCCTTGACAGACTCGTTCGAGTTTTCATCGTCAGCAGGTGGAAGCCAACCTTCCACCACTTGGAACAGCTACATGAATAGCACATTATCAGCAAAGTGCGACTGTAATTCTACAATTGCGAAGTAGACAAGGGAAAGTAAGTTTACTGATGGCGCCTTGCGCTTCGCGGTGTACGGGGAAATCCCGGCCTTCGAGTTGACATACTCCGCATCAGTAATATTCCTCAGCGCGAGGGCGTAATCAGCAGTGCTCCACTCGGCGGTGTAGGACTTGGTCTCATCATCCTTGCCCGTGTATTCGTACATCCAATGGGCGCGGCTGGCCAAAGGCACCAGCCGCCGCCCGAGCCAGCAGTTGTACAAGTTAATGGTTTGGAGGTCCTTCTTATTCAGATTGCGGATCGTCATCAACATTTTGTCGACCAGCATCCGCTGGTCGTGCGGGAGCTTGGCGACTTGAAGCCGAAGTGGCTCGGGCCGGTCGGCGGAATACATTGGAAGCGCCACCTCATCGTCTGACGTCGACTCGCTCACATAGAACCAATGTTTCTTCCACTCATTCACCGCCTTCTTCGGCAGCATCAGGTCAAGGAAAGAGGCCTTGGACTTCAGCTGGAAGGTGAGGCCGCCCGCGGCTAGCATCGGGCCGCCTGCCCCTTCGCGTCTGACTCTCCCGTGGAACAGATCTTGCCACAGGGGGAAGTATGGGCGGCAGCCTAAATAGCACTCGCAAAACGCCACGAAAATGGCGAGTTGCTCGATGCTGTGTGGCCCTAGGTCCGACGGCTGGATGTCATAGTATGCGCAGAAGCGACGGAAGAAGATGGAGGTGGGGAAGTCGAGCCCCCTCTCCAAGTGGCTGGTGAAGCAGATGAACTCCCTGGCGCGCGGATCCGGTACCACCTCTTCGGCCGCGGGGATTCTCCATCTCCTAGCATGGAGGATTCCCGCATCCTCGAAGGATTTCAGCAGCACTTTCGTGCATTTGGATCTCCCCCACGGATCTGTTGGGGGTGCCATTGGTCGGAGGATCTAGGGTTGCGGGATCGTTCTGGTTGCTACGGAGGAATGGAAGACCACGAGACGCACGAGGTCGGAGGAAATTTGGGGAATGATCGTTCCTCGCCAGTCACTCTCCTTAGCGGTTGCTACCCGCCATTTTCAGGGAGCCGTTACCGCGCGGTGATTATGCCGATATTACCGTTGGATTACCCAACGGCTAGTTTGACCAGGATTGACGGTCCAACTTCGTCTACTCGACTCGCCAGTTGCAGTGACTTGACTTCTCGCTGACCCACTCGCCATGGCTACGATTCGACTGGTCGCCGTTATTGCGACTAGGATGACATGTTTCCTCTTTCATTGAAGGAGTCCACCACCGATTCGACCGGGCATCCAAATTGGACCCGAATACTCCGACAACCAAAGAATGTCTGCAACGAATCAACGACGGCCTCGGGGACTACTGATGGGGATGTGCCGAATGGGGTATACCCAGCAGGACGTTTCCTATTGGCCCATGATGCCAACGAGTGGGCCTGCAGGACGGTGACTGGATCGCGACCCAAGAAGGAGCTAAGCGACTGGAAGCTGGAGGCCCAGAAGCATAGCTAGGACTAGTCGGATTAGGTCAAGCACCCTCTGAGTCCTTATCCAACTCGGTTGTAGATCTGTAAACCCTAGCGAGGTGACTATATAAACCTCCCTAGGGTACGCATAGAACTCACGTTCCATCATACACCCCCTACGACTCGCCGCCTAGACGTCGATCTCGCCCTTGTACTCTATCATCAATACAATCTAGCAGGAGTAGGTATTTACCCTCCGGGGGGGCGAACCTGGGTAAAACCCTGTGTCTTTGCCCTCATCTCGCACCGCATATGGCTGGCCGCCCTTCCCCCTCGTTCTAATACTCGCTGCCGATTGCAGCATCTGCCGTGGTCATTCCCACGACAATTAGTTTTATACTTAAATAATTGTTATTTGGTGCATGCGTTGAGCATGAACATTATATCCGGATCATGTTTGTTGCGAGACGGTTACTTGTTTAAATCTGAAAATAATGGTTGTTCGATTTATATGAGTAATATCTTTTATGGTCTTGCGCCTTTGATAGATGATCTATTCTTGTTGAATCTCGATAGTAGTGATAAACATGTTCATAATATAGATGATAAACATTTGAAATTGAATGATAATCACTACAAGGATTTGATACGTCAGAAACGTATCTATAAATTTTGATGTTCAATGCTTGTTTAGTATATACTTTGCTTTGCTTTGTCCACACTTTGAGGTGTTTTTATATGTTTTCTGGTACTAACCTATTAACAAGTTGCCATAGTGCCAGTTACCTGTTTTCTGCTATTTTTGGTTCCAGAAAAGCTAGTAAGGAAATATTCTCGGAATTGGACGGGACAAAAGCCAAAGTCAATATTTCACCGAGGAGAACACGGAGTCCAGAGGAGAGACGGAGGGGCGCCACAAGGCGGCCGCACCCCCCCAGGCACGGGCCCACCCTAGGCCACACGTGGGCAGGGTGTGGGCCCCCTGGCCGCCTTCCAGCCTCGCCTCTTCGCCTATAAGAAGCCCCTGATGCCTAAACCCGAAGCACCCGATCAATATTCAACGAAACCGTCTGTAGCCACCGCCACCATCGTCCCTAGATCGGGGGAATCTGAAGCCCTTCCCGGCACCCTGCCAGAGGGAGATCATCCCGGAGGCCTTCTTCTTCATCATGCCAGCCTCCGGTATGAAGCGTGAGTAGTTCCACCTTGGACTACGTGTCCATGTAGTAGCTAGATGATTGTATCTCCTCCTTTGTGCTTTCATGTCTAGATATTGTGAGATCCGTTCATGATCAAGATCTCATATATTTGTAATCATGCATGTTCTGTTTGCAGGGATCCGATGGATATTGAGATTACTATGTCAGATTGATTAATGGTTTTGTCTTATTGATTCTATCATGTCTGTGTTGTTTGTGATCTTGCATGCTCTCTGTTGTTAGTAGCTATCTTGGCCAAGTAGTTGCTAGTGACTCCAAGAGGGGGTATTTATGCTTGATAGTGGGTTCATGCCTCTACTTAATCTAAGGGAAGTGACAGAAATCTCTAAGGTTGTAGATGTGTCGTTGCCACTAGGGAGAAAACAACGGTCTCTTGTTCATAGAACAAGTGGATTGTTTACCTTACACACTTTGCTTAAAGCAGTTGTCTGTTGCTTGCAACTTAATACTGGAGGGGGTTCGGATGATAACCCAAAGGTGGACTTCTAGTAATAGATGCAGTTGGATGGCGGTCTATGTATCAAGTTGTATTGCCCAATCGAATCTCATAGGATCTTTATGTCTAGTATTGCATTGTTATGCCTTGCTCAGTCCTGTCAATTGCTCTGTTGTAATTTGTTTACCCTGCATGACATGTTTATTTATCTAAGGAGAACACCTCTAGTGAACTATGGACCCCGGTCCAATCTTTACCATTGATACATCTTCCATTGTTACTGTTTACTTGCTGCAAACCATCGTCACCTTCCACACCATACAATTAATCCTTTGTTACAGCAACCGGTGAGATTGACAACCTCACTGTTAGTTAGGGAAAAGTCTTGAGTTTGTGTTGTGCAAGTTTCCACGTTGCTTGCAACACCTTTGAGACGTTTCATTCCTCCTATTGGTTCGATACCTCGGTTTCTTATTGGGGGAAGACTTGCTGCTGTGCTGCATCATACCTTGCTCTTGGGGTTTCCCAACAAAGCGCTCCACGTTGACGCGGCACCATCAGGATTCCAGTGTATTGCAACAAAATCTATGGCACCGATAATTTCTTGTTGCAATAAACTGCAATATTACCACAAAATTTACCTTTGTGGTAATAAGGGGCGTGTATTGTAACAATCAGAGCATATTGCCTTAAATAAGGTGTTCATTGCAATAGAAGCTAGTAATTGTAACAAAATATTAGCTCGTGGCAGTAATGTAGATATGTTGCCACGATTTAATTTTGTTTCCATAATAAAGTTTGTTCTTGCAAGACGGACCAGATATTGCCACAAAATATATATCTATGGTAATATTTAGCACATATTTCCACAATATTTTGTCGTTGCTAAATAGTAGTGATATCGAAACAATGTTAAAAGGCCTCACATGTCAAACCAGATTTATAATGTTTTATTACTCCAGTATTTTGACAAATCTGGCATGCATGACAGGATCAAATAATTTTATTTATTTTGACAAGAAAAATGCTCTTTGTTATAAATTGTGCATCCATATTTTTTTGCTGTCTAAATTAATTTGTTCTCGGTTCTACCTTCCTGTCCAATCTGGCGTCAAGCCAATTTTCTAATGAAAATCTGAACTGTGACTAGTACTCTTTCTCGAACAAAACATCCAACTCTCTCAAGAACAATCCATATATTCAGCATAGACATGGCTTTACCTTTAGTTCAACACCGAGTTCACCAAGTAAAGCTTCAAGCCATATCGGTTCAGCAGTAGCATTAGCTAAGGCTTTATATTCAGCTTCAGTGCTAGATCTTGAAACTATCTGCTGTTTTCTTGCACTCCATGAAACCAAGTTTGGTCCAAGAAAAATAGCAAATCCTCCTGTAGATCTTCTATCATCTAGGCAACCTGCCCAATTTGCATCTGAGAAGGCACTAAGCAAGCTATATGAAGACTGTTGAAAAGTTATTCCAACATGTATAGTCCCCTGAACATATCGTAAGATCAGTCGTTGGAGCATGTAAGTATTGACATACTTTATTTACTCAGAAAGAGATGTCAGGCCTTGTGAGTGTTAAATATTGTAAGGCACCTACAATACTTCTATATTGTGCACTATCATCAGGACCAAGAGTTGTTCCTTCAGTCAAGGATAATTTTTCAGTAGATGATAAGGGTGTAGAAGAAATTGTGCACTTTGTCATACCAACTTTTGCTAGCAAATCAGCAGCATATTTTTCCTGAGTGAGAAGCAAGCCAATTGAAGTTTTCTTTACCTCAATCCCCAAGAAGAAATGCAATTCTCCCAAGTCCTTGAGTGCAAAATCAGTGTTTAGATCATGAAGAAGAGCAGAAATAGCCTAATCAGATGAACTAGTGACTATGATATCATCAACATAGATTAGAACAAATATCATAACTTTTGCTTTGTTATAGAGAAAAAGTGAAGTGTCTGCTTTGGAAGGAATAAAACCAAGTTATTGCAGCTTGGCACTGAGTCTTAAGTACCACGCTCTAGGAGCTTGCTTAAGACCATAAAGAGCTTTATCAAGTTTGTAGATATAGTTTGGAGTAGCAGTAGACTCAAAACCTGGGGGTTGTTTCATATAGACCTCCTCTTCCAGAGCGCCATGTAAAAACGCGTTCTTGCCATCTAGCTGCCGCAGACTCCAGCCTCTAGAGACAGCCACTGCCAGAACAAGTCTGATAGTTGCTGCCTTGACAACAGGACTGAAGGTATATTCATAATCTATACCATACCTTTGCTTGAATCCTTTTGCTACCAAGCGTGTCTTGTACCTGTCAATTGTACCATCTGCATGTTTCTTAATATGATATACCCACTTACAATCAATAAGATTCTTTGAGGAGTGTGGAGGAACAAGATGCCATGTTTTGTTTTGCATTAGTGCATTGTATTCTTCCTCCATTGCCTTGCGCCAACGATCGTCACCAAAAGCCTCCGAAATAGTTTGCGGTTCTCTTGTAGATGTGAATAAGCCATAGCGAACAGTGCCATCAGTATATTGTTTTGGTTTCCGTATACCTTTTTGAAGCCTTGTGCGAGGTTCTAAGAGTGGAGGAGGATTTGGTGATGCAGGCAGAGGTGGAGTCGAGCCAGCCACAAAAAATCCTTCATCTGGAGCAGTACCAGAGACCGGTACAGCAGGGGAAGATTCTTCCCTGGCGTCATTAGGTGGGACTAGGGACTGCAGCCTGGGGCCCCGCGCACGCGACCTGTCACAGGAGGGCAGCGCGTCCCTGGCGAGAGCAGGCGGGACGGGGGACCTCGATCTGGGGCCCCGCGATAGCGACCGGGAGCCGTGTGAGGGCGACGTGGAGGCGTGTCGTTGGCGAGCAGGAGAGCGTGCGTGGCGACGCGAGCGAGGCTGCGACGTGGTCCACCCAGGGGACAGTGACCGCAGGTCCGCCTGCGGGCCCTGGCGCGATGCACACCCACGCGGGGGCAGGACCAGAGACCGGGGCGACGCGGGATGTTGACGTTGGCGCGTGGGCGAGGCAGATCTTGTACGCGACGTGTCGAGCGATCGTTGACGCGTGGGCTAGGCAGAGCGTGATGGCGACATGTCGTAGCGAGGGGGGACACCCGCGATGGGGACACGCGTGGGACACGCGGGAAATTCTCCTGCCATACGGGAGAATCCTCCGCGGGATCAGCGCTCGCGCGATCCGATGCTGGTGCGGCGAGATCTTTCTCGGTGCAGCTGCCCAGAGGGAAATCTTCCAAGTCATATTTATCCATTGTTTCTTCAGAATTTTGAGGGAAATTTCCTGCAGTTTCTTGCTGACCATCAGTAGTACGTGCTGGAGTATTATAGTCTGCAATATCTTGATGCTCAATAGTAACAACAGGTATAACGGGCAAAGGCATATAATCATCAATAGTTGCAACCCCATAATGTGATGTGTCTTGGGGTAAAAGAAGTATTTCATTCCGAAGTCGTGAGCCGGCATTAGGATGCAACTCAGCAAAGGAAATATGTTTTCATCAAAAACAACATCTCTGGAGATATAAACTCGACCAGTGGAAATGTCTAGACACTTGACACCTTTGTGGCGAGGACTATAGCCCAAGAACACACACTGTGTAGAACGAAAGGAAACTTTTCTTTTATTGTAGGGGCGGAGGTTTGGCTAACACGCACAACCAAAAACTCTAAGGGATTCATAGTTGGGTTTTGTGTGAAGAAGGCATTCTACAGGAGTGTCATGATTTATAACTTTGCTTGGGAGGAGATTGATAAGAAAAGTGGCAGTGAGAAAGGCATCATCCCAAAATTTAAGAGGCATAGATGAATTTGTAAGTAAGGCAAGACCAACTTCAATAATATGACGATGTTTTCTTTTAGCGGAGCCATTTTGTTGATGAGCATGAGGGGAAGATACATGATGAGTGATGCCAATCTTTTGGAAGAAACTATTGAGCTTTTCATATTCACCTCCCCAATCGGTTTGCATCGTGATTATTTTCCTAGCAAATTTTCCTTCAACAAGTTGCTGGAAATTAAGGAAAACTTGATAAACATTAGAGCGTTTCTTGAGCAAATAGATCCAAGTAAATTTACTGAAATCATCAATAAAACTCACATAATATGAATGTTTACCAGCAGAAATAGGGGCTGGACCCCATACATCATAGAATACTTGTTCTAAAGGAACAGTGGAAACACTAGTAGAGACAGGATATGGCAATTGATGGCTCTTAGCTAGTTGGCATGGATCACAAATGTATGGGTTTATTTCAGGAGTATAAGAAATACTATTTTTCCTAAGTACTTGTTGAACCACAAAGGAAGAAGGGTGTCCTAAACGGCGATGCCACGTAGAAGACGACGGCTTTATTGTGATGAAGGCTTGCTTGGAAGAACCCGTAGTAGAAGGAACTAGTGGGTAGAGACCATCTTGACATGGTCCTTTAAACAGATTTCTCCTTGTGGCCCGCTCCTTGATCAAAAAGAAATATGGGTGAAACTCAAGAAACACATTATTATCTAGGGTGAGCTTATGAACAGATAGAAGATTCTTAGATGCACTAGGAACATGCAGAATATTTTTGAGTTGTAAGGTATTACATGGGGTGCATAAAGTTGAATGACCAATATGACTTATTTGCATAACGTTTCCATTAGCCGTGTGGACATGATCACGACCATTGTACTTTTCATGAGTGGTGAGCTTGTTCAACTCTGATGTGACATGGTGGGTAGCACCTGAATCAGGATACCAGTTGGTGTCGACGCCATAGGATGCAACATGGGAACCCTTCTCCTCGCCATCATACTCGGAGTCATGACGATCTTGGTAGCGCCACCAGCACTCGTTGGCGGGGTGGCCGTGGATCTTGCAGATTTGACACGTGACGTCGACGAAGGGGGTAGGAACACGTCCACGGAGACGCCCTCCATCATCTCGGCGTCGACCTCCGTCATCACGGCGGTGGCCACCACCATCATCGCGACGACCGTCGCGTCCATCATCACGCCGTTGATCTCGACGGCCTACATCGTCATCACACCGCCCGTCACGGCGGCCTCCATCATGGGTGCCATCACGGCGTCCTCCACCATCACGGCGCTCGCCTCCACCACGATCGCCGCGGTAACCACCATGATCTGGTGATCTACCATGGTCTCCGCGAGGGCGGAAGTCACGGTTGCTATCATGTGTAGGCCGTGCAACAAGGTTGGCAGAGGAGGTGAAACCAGCACCCTGTCCCGAATCTGGTAGCATATCTTGCCGAAGGTCGTGAGCACAAAGTTGACTATAAAGATCATCGAGAGTAGTACCAGGATTACCGTTGACGGAGGACACGAGGTCGTTGTATCTAGAATCGAGGCCGTTGAGGATGTATCCCACCATCTCATCTTCTTCCACAGGTTTGCCCGCGGCAGCGAGTTCAGAGCTGAAGCTTTTCATCTTGGCAAAGAACTGTGCCGCGGACATGTCGAGCTTCTTGGTGTTGTTCAAGGACCCCCGCAGGTGATTGATCTTGGTGCGGGAGTGGGATGAGAACATGCCGGTGAGGGTAGACCACACCTCAGCAGCGGTGTCAATCCCAACGACATGGGGGATCATCTCTGCGGATAGGGAGTTCACGAGGAACCCGAGCACCGTTTGGTCCCAAGACAACCATGCCGTGTAGGCAGGATTGGGGATGATGGTCTTCTTTTTGTTGGAGTCTTCAACCTCCAAAGTCTTCACCGGCGCGGCGTCAGTACCATCGAGCAAGTCAAGGCCTGATCACCACGAAGCGGGGGTAAGACAAGGGTCTTCCAGAAGAGGAAGTTAGCCCGAGTCAGTTTTTGGGAGGGTGGTGATCCCAGCGCGGCGGAGAGCACGGACGACGATGATGATCCAGAGGTCGTCATGGCCACCATGGGGATTGTATCTTGGATCTCTTGGGCTTAATTGGTTTTGTTGTGGTTTTTGGTTTGTGGGGGAGTAGCAGCGGCGAGCTTGGGCGTGTGCAGCGGCGGCAAGGAGATGCGGCGGCGAAGGTGTAGGTTGTGGGGTTTTTTAGATCGGTTTGCGGCAGCAGGGTCACGGAAAAGGCTGCTCTGATACCATATCGATCGTTGTAGGTTTTGGCAGAAGCGGGAGTCTCGTTGGAGACACCGGGTACGTGTTTATATGTGGAGAGAAGAGCCCTTGTCGTGGCTGTTACAGGAGGATCGATCCTGGGATCGTTACAATGGATAGAGATAAGAGGCTATCTCCTCTTTCCTAATTTAAACAGAACTGATCTCCTATCTATCTAGAACGTTGGGGTACTACTCCAACTTATCGTTACATGCACTAGCCATACATATTACATGAAGTCTAATAATTTCTAGCATGTTCATCCGTGGAAGGTAATTCAAACATTCTAATGTAGAGTGATTTTGATAACTAAAGATGTTCCTTGTACATGTGCAATTTGTGATAGCAGAATTTGTTTCCCAACGCATGGAAATTATTTAATTGCCTCATTGTAAGATGTAGAGCACTGAATCAAAAATTTGCAAGTTCACTTGTTTAATTAGTTCTGCATGATACAGAGCTTGTACCGAAGATATAGAGTATGCTAATTTCCATCTTTGCATAGACCTTGGAGTATGCTAATTTCCATCTTTGCATAGACCATCTATTTAGCCTGGCATCCACAAAAGTGGCTTTATCATATTTTAAAATCTAATGACTCAAAAGTAAATTGCAGCCTGGAATATATTAGTTGTTCTGGTAATATGATGATGTAGCATAACTATTTCTGGGATGTCTGCATATGATTTTCTTTTCCACAAAAAAATAGTCCATTTTTTTCATGCGGTTGTGTAGACTTTTTTTGAGAATAGATATTGTGTAGACTTGTCTAACCAGATTTAACACTGCATAAAACTAAATTAGTTGACTTATGCAAACTTCCATATTTTATAACTCAATGGGCTTGCTCTATGTCTTGCAGAAATACAAGTGAAGTTCAAGAACAGATGGAGCATACCAGTCCTAAAGCTTTAGATAGTACCTTGAAAAAAAGAATGATGGACACTAAGTTTTATTTCGTTCTGTTAGATTTTCCCCCTCTATTAACTATAATTTGCCTTGTCAGATATTACATGTATGATTAATATATGTATTTTTACATACATTTTTTTTTACTGTTTACTATATGGATGCTTTGGTCTGTGACATATGCAATGATACTGAATGTATGTACTATATTTTGATGTAGCATGTAATAGTTTTGATGTATAATCATGCATATT
This sequence comes from Avena sativa, assembly GCA_916181665.1. NCBI lineage: Eukaryota > Viridiplantae > Streptophyta > Magnoliopsida > Poales > Poaceae > Avena > Avena sativa. The sequence goes on from OV702284.1 coordinate 80,765,083, forward strand.
CTGTGTAACAAGATATTATCATATCAAAATTTTGTTGTGATAGCCATCCAACATTTTTTTTGTTGTGACACGATATCATCATCAAATAGTTTTTGTTGTAATAACCTATAGCCAAGGAATACGTTTTCTTGTAATAGCATATCGCGAGGAAAAATGTTTCGTTGCGGCAGACTTTTACCATGGAGTAAAGATTGTTGCTATAGGCTCTCACCGCGATATTCTTTTCGTTGCAAAAGATTATTGCAATGCCCAAGATCTTGTTGTATTAGGCTATCACGATGAAGAACATATGTAGCAACATACATGTTTGGCAAGAAAACAAATTGTGGCGATATATACCAAAATTGTTGCAGTAACATATTTTATTGCAACAAACAAAAAGTTGTGGCAAAAGCCTATTACCATGCGTCGTATCACAGCGGTTGGCAACGAATGCCATTTTGTGGCAATAGATACATATTGCCACAATTCGGTATGTATTGCGACAAAGGATTTTGTTGCAATAGACCTGAATCCTTGTAGTGCATACATGTGGCACTGTCGTCTTGGTCACATTGGAGTGAAGCGTATGAAGAAACTCCATTTTGATGGACTTATTGACTCACTTGATTTCGAATCACTTGAAAGACGTGAAGCATGTCTAATGGAAAAATGACTAAGAGTCCATTTTATGGTATGATGGAGCGAGCTACGGACTTATTTAAAAACATACATATCGATGTGTGCGGCCCTATGAGTGTAGCATCACGTGGTGGTTATCATTATGTTCTTACTTTCACGAATGACTTGAGTAGATATGGGTATATCTATTTCATGAAACATAAGTCCGAAACTTTCGAGAAGTTTTAAGGAATTTCAAAGTGAGGTAGAGAATCAACATAATAAGAAGATTAAATTTCTATGATCTGATTGTGGAGGTGAATATCTAAGTTACGAGTTTGGCAAGCATTTGAAGAAATGAGGAATACTTTCAGAATTGACACCGCCGGGAACACCACGGCGCAATGGTGTGTCTAAACGTCATAATCGAACTCTCTTAGATATGGTTCGTTATATGATGTCACTTACAGATTTACCGTTATTGTTTTGGGGTTATGCATTAGAAATGGCCGCATTCACTTTAAATAGGACACCATCTAAATCCGTTGAAACGACATTGTATGAATTATAGTTTGGGAAGAAACCTAAATTGCCGTTCCTTAAAGTTCAGGGTTGCGAAGCTTATGTAAAGAAGTTACAGCCCGACAAGCTTGAACCCAAAGCGGGAAAATGCGTCTTCAGAGGATACCCGAAGGAAACTATTGGGTATACCTTCTATCACAGATCCGAAGGTAAAATCTTCGTTGCGAAGAATGGATCCTTTATAGAGAAGGAGTTTCTCTCGAAAGAAGTGACTGGAAGGAAAGTAGAACTCGATGAGGTTGTCGAACCTTCTCTTGGATTTGAGAGTAGCGCGGCACCATAAGAAGTACCTGGGGCATCTATAGAAATAAGAGAGGAAGCTAATGATCGTGATCATGAAACTTCGGTCGAAGTTACTACGGAACCTCGCAGGTCGACGGGGACTCATACCACTCCCGATTGGTATGATCCTGTTATGAGTGTCATGTTTGTGGACGACACCGACGAACCTGCGACATATGAGGAAGCGATGATGATCCCAGATTCCAATAAATGGCAAGAAGCCATCAAATCCGAGATTGGATCCATGTACGAAAACCAAGTGTGGACTTTGGTGGACTTACTGAATGGCCAGAAGGCTATCGAGAAAAATGGATTTTCAAGAAGAAAACAGATGTTGATGGTAATGTAACCGTCTATAAAGCTCTACTTGTCGCAAAAGGGTTTCGACAAATTCAAGGAGTTGAATACGATGAGACTTTCTCACCGATAGAGAAGCTAAAGTCTGTGAGGATTTTGTTAGCAAGCGCTACATATTACGATTATGAGATATGGCAGATGGATATCAAAACGGTGTTCCTCAATGGAGACATTGATGAAGAGTTGTATATTGTGACACCCCCGGGATCAGGCCTAAACAAATCCCAGACCTCCGTCTGACATAAGCTTGACCTTGAGCTTGAGGATATCCAGTGAAGAATCGGTAACACATCAGTGACCCTACGACACAAAATTTATTACAGCAAGATCATAACTGAGCGAAGAGCCAAATTATTACAAGTAGAGGTTACTGACCACAAACATCAAACAACGGAAGGAAAATTATGCTATTAAGTATAGCAAACTTAACAAATGGCCTAAGAATCCTGAAGCATAATGATGATGTCCTAGCCCATAGATTCTAGGCTGCCGGCCGGGTACCCCAAGCTACTCGTCGGTGTCGATGTAGTACAGAACTTGTCTTCAGGTAGCACTTACTATGCTACAAAAATATCAACAAAGCCAGGTGAGTATAGGGTGTACTCCGCAAGACTTATGGCTGGTGGATTTGTTTTGCATAAAGCCATCTTTGATTGTAAAACAAGAGGGAGAAGAAGCTCATCTAATCAGAGTATTTTAAAAGGGGATAAGAGAGCAACATCTCCAAAATATTGATCATCATATTTTGATATCCACCAAGTCATCATCATCTGAACCCTAACTAGGATCACCCCCTCATACCCATGAGGAAACATCCTTAGCACACGTTGATATACCAAGTTTTACGATTAGGATAATGTTCTCTATGGTCCTAGAATTCGGTCACCAAGCGTTCATAACCGTGAACATGGCTTTTCGAAAAGATTTAAACCTGCAGGGGTGTACAACTTTATCCACACTTACCAACCGACTCTTAATGCCACTTAACACACTTCCTTGGTGTGCTGGCAGAGGGTGTGGTTGGACACGACCTTTACCTTGCTTTCGTCGAGACCATGAGTCACTCCATAAGGATGGTTCCGTCGTAATGGGTAAAGTCCCGAAGCCGGTCCCTAGAGATGTGAGGCGAGGTTGGTTCACCAGGGGCTCCATCGACCCCAAGCAACCCCGGACACGCTTACCTATCTGTTATGAATGCACCTCCTTCACCGCCTTCAAGAAGATCCAGAATCCAAGTCAAATGGAACATCCGAACTATGTGACTCATGGAATCTACTAGGAAAGTTGGCCAATCGAGGGGTTCCCAAGCCCCGTGTGGCTATACGCTCATCTCAGTTCCAAAGTCAAGAACTAGGTTCCTAGTGGTGGCGAGCATGGGACTAGAAAAAACCACATACCACCGTGGCCTCCCATACAAGCCTTAGCATGTTTAATATCATATCACCTCTGATCTCATCACATCACGTTCTCCTACCATACTAGATTCTCTGTATCTGATACATCATCTGGATGAAGCAGCACTGACAGCTATGTATGGCTAAGCAGAACACATATAAAAGCTCTAGCGGTGCACACAAGCCAAACCTAGTTATGCTAGGAGCAGTGGATCATGTAATATAAGCTCAAAGGGAGTAATGCAATAGATAGGATACTCTATCTATCGATAAAAGACCACAGTAGAATCGTATGCATCATGGCAAGAATTGAAATGCTTTTGAAATCATAGGATTATATCATGGTGGGGCTATTCTTGCCTTTGCTTGTTGATAACCAGAAAGCAGAGCTTCGGACATCTGGTACTTGACTTTATTACAGTTAGTCAAGTATTGGTCTTCGATCTTCATCGGTCTTGATCTCGGTCTTTGATCTCGATCTCGATATCTTATTCTACCAGAGAGAACCGAACACCGGAAAGAAAGGGAAAACAGTCAACACATGGCATCGATGCAATGCTCAAGCGAGGATGACGATATGACAAGTTAAATTGTATTAAAAAGTAACCCTAAGGCATGCTTGGAAGTTTAATCGGGGTTCCGAGGGGTATAACCCTAACTCGGGAAAACTCTGGAATCACCTATGAGGGGTTACTATGTTCTTCTAATTAAACTTGTCATGTAAGTTGCTTAACAATGCATGATTATAGCTTAAATAGATAGATCTCATTTTTATGAACATTTTGATATATTATACATAATTTTATGATAAACAGATATTTAGTTATTGAATTTATAAGATTTATCCTTTTTCTGAAATTATTAAACCATTTTAAATGATTTATTGCGCAAGGCTGACATCAGCACATGCACCAGATACTTTTTACACCACAGCGGAGCCTACCCACTGAGGCTGACTGATGGGCCCTAGGCCACATCAGCTGTCACGCGAGCAAGGTGGGGTCGGGGCTGGTTTGACCGGTCTGACCCGCACGATGCTGACATCATGCTGACATCGGCATGACACCAGAACGGCGGTGAGCCGCAGATCGGTGACGGGGACGGCGATAGGGGGCTCACAGGACTGCGTGCGGGTGTGGGTTCGACTCAGAAGTGCGAGGCGAGCACGTGGGTGGCGGCGCCGCTAGGTTATGGTCACCAGAAGCATGGTTGCGTCGGTGCCCGATGGCGGCGAGTGGCGGCGCACGACGTGAGAGCGCTACGGGCCAAGCTAGGAAGCACGGGAGGTATAGGGAGACTCAGAAGCTCACCATGAAGCTAACGGAGGCGACGGCGAGGCGCGGGGTGGCCGCAATCGATGGCGAAAACGGCGGCCGGAGCTCGGGAAGGAGACCTTGATTGGGGCTTCTAGGAACATGTCGGCTCAAGCGGGTGGGAGCAATCGACCGAGTCGACGAAGGCAGTCACTGCAGTGGCCTCGTATGGAGGAGAGGAGGCCAGGAACGACGGCTAGGGTTTCGGACAGAGGGGAGGAACGCAAGAGGGTGGTCGCGGGGAAGAGCGGGAATGGATGAGGACGGGCAGGGCATCGACGTGGTGACCTTATCCCTCCCTAGGACGCGATGGACGGTGGTAGGCGAGCGGCGCAGATCAACTGCGTGGGCAACGACAGTCAGCTGCTTCCTCGCTGAGGAAGATGACGAACATGGGGAACGAAGTGGTACGTGGGCCGGGGTGGGCTGTTGTTGGGCCATCTGCGGGAGCGTGGGTGGCAAGAAGAGAAGGGAGAGGAACTGGGATGCGGGCTAGGTAGATTAGGGTTAGGTTTTTCTTTGCAGATTCTTTTTCTTTTTCTGTTTTGTGTGTTCTCTTTGTATCTTAAAATTGTAACATGTTTTAGGTATTTCAAAAATACCAGGGTTTTAATAAAACATCTAAAAATATTTTAGGGGCCCTTATAACAATTTGGGATCCACTTGTTTTGGTAGTTTTCAAAATATAAAACCATTTGAACAAGTTTCAAAGAGGGAGGGAAACTAGGGTTTAGGGTTTCATCTTTTTCTTTCTTGCATGCATTGTTTTATATGGTGCTCATGAATGCATAATAAAAACCCTAATATAAGATTAACTAAAAATGGGGTGTTACAGCTCTATCCCCCTTACGAGAATCTCAACCCGAGATTCCTAAGGTAGGAAGAGAGACAGAGAGAGAAAGAAACATGGTCACTCTAAAGATAAGAGGGAAACACACTAAATAACACACAGAGTATCTCATGGTCAACTCATGGATTGAGTGTTCAGAAACAACTCTGAGATGACGAACATGATACATGTCAAGGTAACGAAGGAAACAAGAGGAGAAGGTTTCAAGTTATTAGATAGATGGTCTTCATAAGGATTGAGACCATGGAACTTATAGAGGAGTTTAAACTTCTGAGAAAAAAAGGTTCCAACAGAAAGAATATGACCATAGACTTCAATAGGGAACCTCTACTAAACGGCTTAACTAGATATTTTAGGTTGCACATATATGGATCAACAAAACCAAGATGTTGAACTACTTTTGAAATAGAATAGTCACTTTTTCGTTCAATGATGGCGCCCAGTACTGTCGAGGGGTGCTTCGTTGTAACCCCAAGAGCAAGGTGTGATGAGCACAGCAACAAGTTTTCCCTCAGTAAGAAACTGAGGTTATCGAACCAGTAGGAGGAAGGAAACGTCTCAAAGGTGTTGCAAGCAACATGGAAACCTGCACAACACAAACTTAAGACTTTGCCCCAACGAACAGTGAGGTTGTCAAGCTCACCGGTTTGCTGTAACAAAAGATTAATTGTATGGTGTGGAAGGTGATTGATGGTTTGCAGCAAGTAAACAGTAACAGTGGAAGATGTATCAATGGTAAAGATTGGACCGGGGTCCATAGTTCACTAGAGGTTCTCTACTTAGATAAACAACATGGCATGAAGGGTAAACAAATTACAGCAGGGCAATTGACAAGAACTGAGCAAGGCATAACAATGCAATACTAGACAAAAAGATCCTATGAGATTTGATTGGGCAATACAACAATATACCTAGACCTCCATCCAACGGCATCTATGACTAGAAGTCCACCTTCAGCTTATCATCCGAACCCCCTCCAGTATTAAGTTGCAAGCAATAGACAACTACTTTAAGCAAAGTGTGTAAGGTAAATAATCCACTTGTTCCGTGAACAAGAGACTGTTGTTTTATACCTAGTGGAAACAACACATCTACCAACGAAGAGATTTTTGTCACTTCCCTTGAAAAGTAGAGACATGAACACACTATCGAGCATAAATACCCCCTCTTGGAGTCACTAGCAACTACTTGTCCAAGATAGATACTAACAATGGAGAGCATGCAAGATCACAAACAACACAGACATGATAGAATCAAAAAGACAAAACCATTAATCAATATGACATAGTAATCTCAATATCCATCGGATCTGCACAAACACAACATGCATGATTACAAATAGATTAGATCTTGATCATGAACGGAGCTCACAAGATCTATACATGAAAGCACAAGAAGGAGATACAACCATCTAGCTACTACATGGACCCATAGTCGAAGGTGGAACTACTCATGCTACATACCAGAGAAGAAGGCCTCCGGGATGATCTCCCCTTTGGCAGGGTGCCGGGAAGAACTTCAGATCCCCCCCGATATAGGGATGATGGTGGCGGTGGCTACAGATGGTTTCCTGAAATATTGATCGGGTGTTTAGGGTTTTGGCATCGAGGGGACTTTATAGGCGAAGAGGCGAGGCAGGGGGGCCACCAGGGCGGCTGCACCCCCCAAGTGCGCCCAGCCCTAGGACGCGCCGCCAGGGGGTGTGGCCCCCTGGTGAGCCTCCTCCGTCTCGTATTCTTGCTTCATGTTGCCCATGGTAAAATATTGACTTTGGCATTTGTCCCTTCCAATTCTAAGAATATTTATTTTCTGCCTTTCTGGAACCAAAAACAGAAGAAAACAGGCAACTGGCACTGTGGCAACTTGTTAATAGGTTAGTTCCAGGAAACATATAAAAACACCTCAAAGTGTAGACAAATCAAAGTAAAGTAGATACTAAACAAGCATGGAACATCAAAAATTATAGATACATTTCTGACGTATCATTCAACGGAAGGCCAAGACGGAAAGGTGTTTTAGTGGAGAGGACTCATAAGAGTCACAAGAAACATGTAACAAGAGAAACTTTTGATTACCAAAGTCATAGTCACTCTTAAAACATGGTCAAGAAAACGAGGGAAAGTTCTTTATTCATCCAGGACTATCAAGATCTTTGCCAAAGATCATGATATCACTTTGCACCACTAAGATATGAAGAGAATTCCTGATGACACAAGAATAAAGAAACTTCATTCTCAAACTTCCATTACTTGGCAAAACAAAATGCTTGCCATCATAAAAGGGTCTGGAGGATCAACCGAGAAACATTTATCAGCACTACTTTAAATGTTCTCCTTGATGTTCAAGAAAGCAGACATCAAGTAAAGGTCGGACTTCGGATACACAGGAGACCATAAGCACAACTTCTAGATTAAATCATAGAAGAAGTCTCATGAGGAGTGGTAAATCATAGAAGAAGCCTCCTGGGGAGTGGTTGTTATTGCTGATGCAAGAGGATACAACAGAGAGTCTTTCTGGCTAAGTGTGCCAACCATTACATCAATCTTGCCAGATTTACAAAGAGACCTATGTCAAAACCTTGAGGAACACCAACCATCGTTGTTGCTTGAGATTCAGTTTTTGGTTAGATGGTATGATACTTCAGACTCAGCATGTCCGAATAGAAAGTTTGCAACATTTACCATAAGGTAAAGTTACTAGATTCTCAAGATAAGGACTATAGTGTCAAGCTCCAAAAGATGAGCTAGATTGCTATACCCATGTATTTAGCAACTTGTCGAGAGACAACTGCTCACACATAAAGTACTGACAATCAAATTCACATGTGTCCTTAAGGAAATAGGGATAACTCTTCTTGAATCCATGACGACATCTTTCAACAATTGCACGTGAATCAAAGAGGATTACTTCTAACATCCAGAACACATACTACGAGATGACTCGAAGACGGTTCTCAAAAGTTTTCAACATTAATGACCAATGTCCCATATGAATCTAATCGAGCATGGAGGAGATAAGTATGCCATCAATGGACTCAACAACAAACTTATCGAGACACTCCAAGAAGACGGACTCATATGTTGCTTAAACAAGGAAAATGTATTGGTTAGACCAAAGACATGAAGGTGTACTCAAGTGAAACATTATGAGTAGAAGCATCATCAAGATAATCCTTGGAACCGAGTATGACTTGATGATAGCCCAAATCAAACCAAAGGTGGGGGAAGATAACATATCCATAGAGGAGATACTATCTTTCTTCAGCATAACCAAAACTAGACATCCCTTTAAGAAGGAACAAAGTTGAATAGAACTTTTGTCTTACAACTCTCTGAGTTGTTGTTTAAGCTCAACCAACTAGTTCAGGGGTATCCAGTACGGATCCTTGGAGAAAAGAGCAGTTCGGAGAACTGACTTGCTCAAGTACTTGACATCACGGTCATGTGGCAACATGGCGATACTTCTAGTAAGACTTATTTAATATCACGGACTACTGACATGTCACTTAGTTCGAGAGGAAACTTGCTTTAAGGCAACAGGACATAGTCTCAAAGTTTTGGCACAAGCCTAACTCTTTGACCGAAGAGAGTGCACCAGAATAAAGGACTTGGTAGCACAATCATTCTTCGCTTAGTGATAGGGTTAACCAATCATGCTAAGAATGACACAAATGTCCTTGGAGTTCAAAACAATAATAATTGCAAAGAATCTCGAATGGCCACATTATTACGCACACGCATCACTCACGAGCATGAAAGCTCGAGGAAGGGTGGATAAATATGTGTAAAAGCATCACTTCATTAAGGGGTCATAAAACTCAGCATGACCTCTTAGTATAAAAGAGTGTGACACTTTAAGGTAGAACAGATTGACGCTAATCAATGCCTCTTAATCTGCGGATTATAACACTTTGACCTAGTCCCAGATATGACGAGGTACTGGAGTTTATTTCTCCTTACATCACTAAATGGTTTGTCATGACGGACCACGAGAGTATCTTGCTTCAGAAGACACCGATGCACATTTACTACTTGACTACCAACTGGTAGACAAAGATCGAAAAATAACAAGGGAGGAAGAACATGCTCAGGATGGAATCCCAACATGTGGATGCATAGACTATCAATCTTCCAAAAAACCAATGCATAGAAGGGGTAAGGTGTGGAAGTGTCATGAATATAGATGTGAGACTCTCGAGGAGTACTCTTGTCGTGATCTATTTGGTTCCATTAAAGAACATCTGCCATAGCTAGTGGTGGGGGAAGTCCTTAGTTGTCACAATTCAATCGCGACAAAGACCACAAGCTTGAAGGCTAGAATTGTAGTACCAGCCATCCTGAGTTAATGTGTGAACATTAGTGATAGGGGTCAAAGGAATGGATCTTGGGTTAAAGATCAGCCTCATGTACAAGATTAACCACACCAGAATCCAGCACAGTCAGGGATCTTAGGTTCAAGTCCAAGGGTTAAAACCCAAAGAAAGGAGTAACTACTACTTGAGTGACACAACGTACACTTCAAGATAATAATCACAAGGTATCTTCCAAGAGAAGAAACGACTTCTGAAGTACCCGAACAGATAAAAAGAAGGCACTCGGGGCGAAAGGAAACCTCGAAGCCTAGAATAGAACACTATGGATTCTACAATAGAATATTGTGGGTCCGAAAGATAGAGATATCATGATGGAACGGAATCTCTCAGATGAATAGGAGCAAAGGGGAACAAGGAATTCACCACACACACAACCCTAGAGAACTCAACACTAGGTCAACTGGCTTAAAAACGACATGCCCAGAAGGCACCTAAGCTTTGAAGGACTAGAAGAGATATCAAATCTTTTCCAAAGTCAACACAAGGTAAGATAACCCAGAGTTAGAGCGAAACTGGATAAGGAGTAAAAGAAGCATACTAGAGTTTTTGCAAATACTTTTCAGCTTTTAAAATAGTTTTCACAAGCACTAGACTCAACATCGACCAATAGCAAAATTTTCCTACGGTCGGTACTGCTCTGATACCAAAACCTATGACACCCCCGGGATCAGGGCTAAATAAATCCCAGACCTCCGCCTGACATAAGCTTCACCTTGAGCTCAAGGATATCCAGTGAAGAATCGGTAACACATCAGTGACCCTACGACACAAAATTTATTATAGCAAGCTCATAACTGAGCGAAGATCCAAATTATTACAAGTAGAGGTCACTAACCACAAACATCAAACAACGGAAGGCGAATTATTCTATTAAGTATAGCAAACTTAACAAATGGCCTAAGAGGCCTGAAGCATAATGATGACGTCCCAGCCAATAGATTCCAGGGTGTCGGCCGAGAACCCCAAGCTACTCGTCAGTGTCGATGTAGTACGGAACTCGTCTTTAGGGAGAACTTACTCTGCTACAAAAATATCAACAAAGAAAGGGTGAGTAGAGGGTGTACTCCACAAGACTTGTGGTTGGTGGAGTTGTTTTGCATAAAGCCATCTTTGTTTGTAAAACAAGAGGGATAAGAAGCTTGTCTAATTAGAGAATTTTAAAAGGGGATAAGAGAGCGACATCTCCGAAATATTGATCATCATCTTTTGATATCCACCAAGTCATCATCGTTTGAACCCTAACTAGGATCACCCCCTCGTACCCATGAGGAAGCATCCTTAGCACACGTTGATATACCATGTTTTACGATTAGGTTAATGTTCTATATGGTCTTAGAATTCGGTCACCAAGAGTTCATAACCGTGAACACAGCTTTTCGAAAAGATTTAACCCCGCAGGGGTGTACAACTTTACCCACACGTACCAACTAACTCTTAATGCCACTTGACACACTTCCTTAGTGTGCTGGCAGAGGGTGTGGTTGGACACAACCTTTACCTTGCTTTCGCCGAGACCATGAGTCACGCCCTAAGGATGGTTCCACCGTAACGGGTCAAGTCCTAAAGCCGGTCCCTAGAGATGTGAGGCGAGGTTGGTTCATCAGGGGCTCCATCGACCCCAAGAAACACCGGCCATGCTTACCTACCTGTTATGAATGCACCTCCTTCACCGCCTTCGAGAAGATCCAGACTGCATGTCAAATGGAACGCCCGAACTATGTGACTCATGGAATCTACTAGGCAATTTAGTCAATCGAGGGGTTCCCAAGCCCCGTGTGGTTGTACACTCATCTCGAATCCAAAGGCAAGAACTCGATACCTAGTGGTGGCGAGCATGGGACTAGAAAAACCCACATCCCACTGTGGTCTCCCATACAAGCCTTAGCATGTTTAATCTCATATCACCTCTTGATATTTGGGAAGAATAATAACTTGTATATTGTGTAGAGATTACAGGGGTATATATGAGGGCCAAAACCAGCTAGGGTTTAGAGCCAAACTGACCTAAGAGTCCAAACTGATTACAAAAGAATAAATCGCTAATAACCCCCCCCCCCCCCCGCAGTGGCAACGTTTGGCTCGACGACGTTGAGACTGGACCGAATGTCGCAGAAGGGTGCAGTAGGTAGTCCCTTTGTGAACATGTCAGCAAACTAAGCACTGGTCGGTACGTGAAGAACGTGAACCTCGCCGAGAGCCACCTTCTCACGGACAAAATTATTATCTATCTCAATGTGCTTGGTTCGACGATGCTGAACGGGGTTGCTGGCCATGTAGACGACAGAGATATTGTCACAGTAGACAATGGTGGCACGTGTAATTGGTCGATGAAGCTCGGCAAGAAGTTGACGAATCCAGATGGCTTCGGCGACAGAGTGTGCAACAGCTCTGGAGACCGTGACCTGCCTTTTAGATGACCAAGAAACAAGATTAACCCCCAAATAAACACAAAAACCGAATGTGGATCATCGAGTGTCGGGGCAACCAGCCCAGTCTGCATCAGAATAAACTGTCAAGCTTGTTGGAGAGGAAGAATTGATGAGAAGACCATGGTCAAGAGTTCCTTTGAGATAACGAAGAATGCATTTGACATGAGAGAGATGAGGAACACGAGGATTATGCATGAAAAGACAGGCTTGTTGTACAGAGTACGATATTTCTGGACGTGTTAAAGTGGCATACTAGAGAGCACCAGTGAGACTGCGATAGAAAGTAGGATCAGAGACAGGTTCACCGTCGGCAGAAAGTTTAGAACCAACATCAGTAGGTGTATGGGAAGGCTGGCAATCAGTCATCCCGGCGCGAGAGAGTAAATCAAGAATATACTGACGCTGAGAAAGAAAAAGAGAGGTGGGAGTACGAGAGGCGGTGACCCCAAGAAAATGATGTAGAGGTCCAAGATCAGTCATAGAAAATTCAGTGTGAAGAGACAAGATGATTTCTTGTAGGAAGGAGTCGGAGGAGGCGGTGAGAACAATGTCGTCAACGTAAAGGAGAATATAAGCCGTGTGTTCGTGAGAGTGAAAGAGAAATAGAGAAGAGTCAGATTTTGAAGGAGTGAAGCCGATGGTTTGAATGAAAGAGGCAAAGCGATGAAACCAGGCACGAGGAGACTGTTTGAGACCATAAAGAGACTTGTGAAGGAGACAAACAAAATCAGGAGTGGAGGAGTTCTCAAAACCGGAGGGTTGTTGACAGTAGACAGTTTCGTTGAGAGTGACATTAAGAAAAGCATTTTTGACATCAAGCTGGTGAATGGGCCAGGAAGAAGAAACAGCGAGACTAAGAACTATACGAATGGTGCTGGGTTTGACGACAGGAGAAAAGGTTTCATCGAAGTCAGTCCCATGCTGCTGGGAGAAACCACGGCATACCCAACGAGCTTTATAACGAGAGAGAGTGCCATCCGAGTGAAATTTATGACGGAAGACCCATTTACCAGAAACAACATTGGCGCCGGAGGGTTTGGGAACGAGAGACCATGTGTTGTTTTGGAGGAGAGCATCAAATTCCTCACGCATAGCAGAATGCCAGAGAGGGTCAGGAAGAGAACGTTTGTAGGTTGTTGGAATTGGGGAAATAGTTGTGGTAGTGGTGGTCGCAGAAAGATTTAGAAGGCGACGAGGAATGTGAAAACCTCGTTTGCCTCGAGTACACATAACGTGATCGTTCTCGGTAATGGTTGTGGGAACAGCATTGGGAGGAATCGGAGGTGGTGTAGGCGAGGGAGAAGATGGTGTTGAGGAGATGAGAGAGCTGTCGAACGGTGGAGGGGAGAACTTTGTTGCGGCAGAGGAGACAGGGAGAGATGATTCCGTGGTAGAGGAGGGTGTGAGCGCTTCTACGGCAGAGGAGAGAGGTGGCGTGGCTGCCGCGATAGAGGAAGAGGGCACGGGTGCTGCCGCGGCAAGAGGAGCAAGCACGGGAGCTGCCGCAGCAGGAAAAACAGAAGGGGTCTCTGCCGCGGCAGAGCGCGCGGCAGCGATGATGACAGGAGGGTTGGTGTTATGGATGGGGGTAGTTTGGGGGTGGTTTGGTGGTTGGCAGCGTTGGCGATGGTATAGGGAAAGGTGTGTTTGTCGAAGATGACATGATGGGAGGTTAGAACCCGACCAGAAGCGGGATCAAAACATCGGTATCCCTTGTGATCACTAGAGAGATCAAGGTGAATGCACGGTAGAGAGCGAGGTGCGAGTTTATGGGGAGAAGTAGAGGTGGTGTTGGGAAAGCATAAACAGCCAAAGACACGTAACATGGAGTAGTCCGGAGAGGTGAGAAAAAGGTATTGGTAGGAAGTGTATAGAGGGCATGTTTTGGTTGGACGAACGTTGATGAGAAAGGTGGCGACATTGAGAGCTTCTACCCAAAAGGATGGAGGAAGAGAGGCCTGAATTAGGAGCGCGGAGAATATCATTGATGGATCGAAGAGAGCGTTCACCTTTGCCATTTTGTTGGGAGGTGTAAGGACAGGAAAAACGAAGAAGAATGCCGTGAGAGAGAAAGAAGTTGCGATTTTTTGTGTTATCAAATTCACGTCCATTGTCACATTGGATGAAACGGATAGGAAGACTAAAGTGAGTATGAACATAATTTTGAAAATTTTGAAAGACGGTGTGGACGTTAGATTTTGCACGGAGAGGAAAAGTCCATATGTAATGATAATAATCATCAAGAATAACGAGATAATATTTAAAACCAGAAACACTAGGCACAGGAGATGTCCATAAATCGCAGTGTAATAATTCGAAAGGAAAAGAGCTATGAGTGGATGAAGTGCTAAACGGTAATCGAACATGTTTGCCACACTGACAGGCATTACAAACAGAGGAATCATGAGGAGAACTAATACTAGGGATACAAAATTCCTGAAATAACGAAGACAGTGTGGCTTTATTTGGATGCCCAGGCGACGATACCAAAGTCCAACGGAAGCAATCATGGCAAGATGTGTAGAGGTGGGCGCGCGATGGAGAGGATAGAGATACCCGGAGCTATTGTAGCGGGCGAGAAGCTTCCCCATTTGAAGATCCTTCACAGATAAACCAAAGGGATCAAACTCAAGAGAGACACGATTATCAATGGTAAATTTGCGAATAGATATGAGATTTTTAATTAAAGAAGGTGCTAAAAGAATTTGACGAAGAAGAAATTGAACATGTGGATGCGATATATAGGAATCACCGGTGCCGGAGATGGGAATAGAAGATCTGTCACCAATGGTAATGGAAGAAAAGGGATAAGAAGAAAAAGCTGACAGAAAATCCAAATTCGAAGACATGTGCGAGGAAGCACCAGAATCAAAAATCCAATCCATACCTTCGGTGCTATTGAGGGTAAAATTGTTCATGGCAGCTATGAAGGCGGCCTGGTCCCAGCTTGGTGTAGAAGGCGATGACGATGGCCCAGGCGCGGTTGACGAAGATGCGTACATGTACGGCGGAGCCGAAGGAGGGCCATATATGTAAGGTGGTGCCGCGTAGCCGGGATACGAAGCCTGAGCGTTGTACACCTGTGCAGGGGGTCGAGGGCCGAGAAGTCTAGGGGAGCCGGTGGGTGGACGGAGGCCGAAGTTCCAAGTTGGTGGAGCGACGTATGATGCAGGAGCCATCCAAGGCATGGACCAGGCCTGGACCATACCGGTCCAGGGATCGTGCTGGTGGCGCCAAGTTGGTGCAGCAGGGGGCACCATCAGTGCTGGTGCAGGGGGCGCTGTCGGAGGGGGGCGCGGCAGCGGCGAGGGCCGATAGATGGGATTCTTGCCGCGGTAGTTGGGGCTAGGGCGCTAGCCGGCAGGAGCTGCCGTGGCAAGGTTTTGCCCTGAATGTGCTGCCGCGGCGGGATGCTGCATGGGAGGAGCTGCCACGGCAGGCTCGGACGCGGGCGGCCGTGGGGTGGCGACGAAGACGTGGTGGCGCGACTCCCGGTTCTGACAAGTGCGATCTGCACTTTGAAGGATCAACCGAACCTCGGCGAAAGTGGGGCAGGGCCGCATCAGAGGTATGAACGAGGCCTGTTTGTCGAAGTCCTCGCTAAGGCCAATGAGGAGGATGTTGATGAGTGGCCGATCTTCAATGGGATCACCGAGTTCGTGGAGTTCGTCAGCGATGGAGGAGAGACGCTAACAGTAGAAGCCCACGGGAGAGGTTCCTTGGACGATGTTGCGAAGCTCGATGTTGAGGGCGTTGACGCGGGAGTCGATGTTATCCTAAAAGAGCTGACGAAGGGCCGCCCAAAGAGCGGCGGCGGACGAGGCGGTGCGGTAGACGAGATGGAAGATCTTGGTGGAGACGCGCGTGTAGATCCATTGGATGATCGCAAGATCATCCTTGACCCAGCGAGAGTCGTCGGGGCGAGGGACGCAATCCGTGGCAATGTGATGAAGAAGATTGCAGTGCCCCATGTGAACTTCGAACAGATGGCACCAATGATAGTAGTTGTGAGCTGAGAGATCAAGGGTAATGGTGATGAAGGGAGATATATCTGTGATCGTGTCGGTGAACGACATGGTGGCTAGGGTTTGGGTGGTGGTGACGCCGGCGGCAGGAGGAGAGGGTGCGCCGGCAGTGTGAAGGGGGACTAGAGTTTGAGAGGAAGAAGAGGAGGAGGGAGCGCCGGCGGCGCAGAATTCCGCCATGGATAAGAGAGAGCCCGGCGCGGCGGCGGAGGTGGGGTGGGCGGAGCCATGCTAGGTGCGGAAAAACCTAGGCGTCTGATACCATGATATTTGGGAAGAATAATAACTTGTATATTGTGTAGAGATTACAGGGGTATATATGAGGGCCAAAACCAGCTAGGGTTTAGATCCAAACTGACCTAAGAATCCAAACTGATTACAACAAGAATAAATCGCTAATACCTCTAATCTCATTTCATCATGTTCTCCTACCACACTAGATTCTCCATATCTGATACATCATCTGGATGAACCAGCACCGACAGCTATGCATGGCTAAGCAGAACACATATAAAAGCTCTAGCAGTGCACACAAGCCAAACCTAGTTATGCTAGGAGCAGTGGATCAGGTAATATAAGCTCAAAGGGAGTAATGTAACAGATAGGATACTCTATCTACCGATAAAAGACCACAGTAGAATCGTATGCATCATGACAAGAATTGAAATGCTTTTGAAATCATAGGATTATATCATGGTGGGTCTATGCTTGCCTTTGCCTGTTGATAACCAGAAAGCAAAGCTTCAGACATCTGGTACTTGACTTGATTATAGTTGGTCAAGTATTGGTCTTCGATCTTCATTGGTCTTGATCTCGGTCTTCGATCTTGATCTCGATATCATATTCTATCGGAGAGAACCAAACACCGGAAAGAAAGGGAAAACAATCACCACATGGCATCGATTCAATTCTCAAGCAAGTATGATGATATGACAAGTTAAATTGTATTAAAAAGTAACCCTGAGGCATGCTCGGCAGTTTAATCGAGCTTCCGAGGGGTATAACCCTAACTCGAGAAAACTTCGGAATCACCTGTGAGGGGTTACTATGTTCTTCTAATTAAACTTGTCATGTAAGTTGCTTAATTACGCATGATTTTAGATTAAATAGATAGATCTCATTTTTCTGAACATTTTGATATATTATACAAATATTTTTGATAAACGGATATTTAGTTATTGAATTTATAAGATTTATCCTTTTTCTAAAATTAATAAACCATTTTAAATGATTCATTGCGCAAAGCTGACATCAGCACATGCACCAGATACTTTTTACACCACAGTGGAGCCTACCCACTGAGGTTGACTGATGGCCCCTAGGCCACATCAGCTGCCATGCGAGCAAGGTGAGGTTGGTGTTGGTTTGACCGGTATGGCCCGCGCGCTGCTGATGTCGGCATGACGCCAGAACGGCGGTGAGCCACAGATTAGTGATGGGGACGGCGATAGGGGCTCGTAGGACTGCGTGCGGATGCGGGTTAGAATTAGCAGTGCGAGGCGAGCACGTGGGTGGCGGCGCCGCTAGGTTATGGTCACCAGAAGCATGGTTGCGGTGGTGCCCGACAGCGGCGAGCACTCGCGACGTGAGAGTGCTACGGGCCAATCCAGGAAGCACAAGAGGTACGGGGAGACTCAGAAGCTCAACATGAAGCTAACGGAGGCAACGGAGAGGCGCGGGGTGGCTGGAATCGATGGCGAAAACGGCGGCCGGTGCTCGGGAAGGAGACCTCGATTAGGGATTCTAGGAGCATGCCGGCTCAAGTGGGTGGGGGCAATCGACTGAGTCGACAAAGGCGATCACTGCAGTGGCCTCGTATGGAGGAGAGGAGGCCAGGAACGACGGCGAACGATGGAACCCGATGGCTAGGGTTTCGGGTAGAGGAGTGGAACTCGAGAGGGAGGTCGAGGGGAAGAGCAGGAATGGATGAGGACGGGGAGGTCGTCGACATGGTGATCGTATCCCTTCCCAGGACGCGATGGACGGCGGCAGGCGAGCGGCGTGGATCAATTTCGCCAGCAACAACAGCCAGCTGCTTCCTCGCTGAGGAAGACGACGGACAGGGGGAACGAAACGGTACGCGGGCCAGGGTGGGCTGCTGATGGGCCATCTGCGAAAGCGCGGGCGGTAGGAAGAGAAGGGAGAGGAACTGGGCTGCGGGCCAGGTAGATTAGGGTTAGGTTTTCTTTGCAGATTCTTTTTCTGTTTTGTGTGTTCTCTTTGTATCTTAAAATTGTAACCTGTTTTAGGTATTTCAAAAATACCAGGGTTTTTATAAAACATATGAAAATATTTTAGGGGCCCTTATAACAATTTGGGCTCCACTTGTTTTGGTAGTTTTCAAAATATAAAACCATTTGAACAAGTTTCAAAGAGGGAGGGAAACTAGGGTTTAGGGTTTTATCTATTTCTTTCTTGCATGCATTTTTTTAATATGATGCTCATGAATGCACAATCGAACCCCTAATATAAGATTAACTAAAACGGGTGTGTTACATATATGGTACAACCCAAAGGTTTTGTCGATCCTAAAGATGCTAACAAGGTATGCAAACTTCAACGATCCATTTATGGATTAATGCAAGCATCCCGGAGTTGGAATCAATGTTTTGATAAGGTAATCAAAAGTTTTGGTTTTATACAAACTTATGGAGAAGCTTGTGTTTACAAGAAAGTGAGTGGGAGCTCTGTAGCATTCCTGGTACTATATGTGGACAACATATTGTTGATTGGGAATGATGTAGACCTTCTTAAAAGTGTCAAAGATTATTTTAATAATAGTTTTTCAATGAAGGATCTTGGCAAAGTTGCTTACATATTAGGCATAAAGATTTATAGAGATAGATCAGGACGCCTAATATCGCTTTCACATAATACATATTTGGACAAAGTTTTAAAGAGGTTTGTAATGGAAGATAGCAAGAAAGGGTTCTTGCCCATGTTGCCCAATACGACCTTGAGTAAAACTCAAAGTCCTACTACGGCAGAAGATAGAGAGAGGATGAGTTAAAACTCCCTATGCATCAGCCATAGGATCTATCATGTGTGCCATGCTATGTACTAGACCCGAAATTGCATATGCTGTTAGTTTGACTAGACGATATCAAAGTGATCTAGGAGTGGATCATTGGATAGCGTTCAAAAACATCCTTAAGTACTTGAGAAGAACCAAGGATATGGTTCTTTCTTATGGAGGTGATGAATAGCTCATTGTTAATGGTTACACCGATGCTAGTTGGAACACCGATCTGGATGATTCTAAATCTCAATCTGGATACGTATTTATATTGAATGGTGTAGTAGTGAGCTGGAGGAGTGCAAAGCAAAGCGTTGTGGTGAGATCTTCAACTGAATTGGAATACATGGCTGCTTTAGAGGCTTCACAAGAAGCGATATGGATGAAGGAGTTCATTATGGAGCTTGGTGTGGTTCCTAGTGCGCTGGACCCAATGGCTATCTACTTAGATAACATGGCTGCCATAGCCAATACGCAGGAGACAAGGTCACACAAGAAGCTGAAGCATACCAAGCTACGTTTTTACACTATTCGAGATCATGTCCAAGATGGTGACATAAAGATTTGCAAAGTACACACAGATCTAAATGTGTCGGATCCGTTGACTAAACCTCTCCCAAGGAAAAAACATGACCAGCACCAAACCGCCATGGGTGTTCGGTATATTACCATGTAATCTAGATTAGTTGACTCTAGTGCAAGTGGGAGACTGATGGAGATATGCCCAAGAGGCAATAATAAATATAGTTATTATTATATCTTTGTGTTTATGATAAATTTTTACATTCATGCTATAATTGTATTAACCGGAAACATTAATACTTGTGTGATATGTAAACTTGTTAGAGTCCCTAGTAAAGCCTCTTTGTAATACTAGCTTGTTGGTTAATAGATGATCATGGTTTCCTGATCATGAACATTGAGATGTTGTTGACAACAAGATCATATCATTAGGAGAATGATGTGATAGACATACTCCTATAGTTAAGTGTAGGATAAAGATCAAGTCATTTCAATAGTTTGTTTGCTATAAGCTTTCAGATACATAGTAACCTAAATCCTTCGACCAAGAGATCATGTTAATCACCATCACCGGATGGATGCTTTGATGACATCAAACACCACTTCGTAACAAGGTGGCTATAAAGGTGGCATTGATTGTTCGGAAAGTATGTGTTGAGGCACATGGTTCAAGACTGGGATTTGTCCATCCATATGACGGATAAATATACTCTGGGCCCTCTCGGTGGAATGTCATCCAATTAGCTTGCAAGCATGTGATTGGATCACAAGTGATCACATATAACAGGAACGACTAAAGAGTACTTATCGGTAACGAGGTTGAACTAGGTATGCAGAGATACCGACGATCAGACCTCGAATAAGTAAAGTATCATGAGACAAATGCAAATTGGTATCGTATGTAAATGGTTCATTCAATCACAAAGTAATCGTAGAAATATGTGGGAGTCATATGAATTTCCAGATTCCTCTATTGGTTATTGATCGGAGAAGAGTCTCGATCATCTCTGCATAATTCACAAACCGTAGGAAGACACACTTAAGGATTCGATGTTGTTTAGTAGATATGGAAAGTGAGTGAAGAGACCGAATGTAGTTCCGAGTCTCGGATGGGATCCGGGATATCACGAGGAGATCCAGAATGTTCCATAGAATAAGATTCATGTAAGGAAAGTCCAATTCCGGAGTTCGGGAATGGTTTAGGTGTTTTCACCGGAATGTTCTAGAAGGGTCTAGAAGGTCCACCGATACGGAAGGGGAAGGGTACATGGATGTGTCATGACAAAGTGGAATGGTTGCATCATGTCCTAGGTCACTTGGTTGGACACTTGGAAGAGAGAAATCAAGCTCTAGTTTGAAAGTCAAAAAGCCAATTTGAAAAACTCAAACTCGAACATTGGTTTCCAAGTGGAGGGAGGGAAGGAATCCTACCTAAGGGAGGATTCCTCCCTCTCCTTACCGCCGGCCACATGAAGTGGACTTGGGGGAGGATTCCCTCCCCATTTACACCTCCCAACCTATAAAATGAGGGGTAGGGCGCCCTCCCCTACCCCTCACCACAAACCCTAGCCAAGGCGCCTACCCTCTCTAGTCGCCGCCACCAGGGGATCCTCCCAAGTCGCTGACTAGGGCTAATCCCTAGCCCTAGACGCCGGCCACACCACCCCCTCGGCGCCCTCTAAACCCTAGATCGCTGAGGCCCTCTTCCACTCCACCATACCCGCTCCGGCTTAGGCGAAGCCCTGCGGGATTTCCCCTCTAAACTCCGATACCACGTCGTCATGCTACCAGAATTGCGAGGAGAACTACATGTTGGAACAAGGGAGAGGAAGGTCTCCATCGAGTACCAAACATGTGACCGACTGCAGGAGCACTGCCGGAATGTGGCGCCGTAAGGATCATCTACACGATCTTGAGATCGGCAAGTGAACGACTACATCACCCACGAGAATCTTCTCTTGTTAACTGCTTTGGAATCTTCGAGGGTGAGTACTATATCGACTCGTTGCTACAATCTAGTAGATAGATCTTGGCTTGTGTGTGTTCATGCGGTAGAAATTTTTTTTCCATGCTACAAACCCCTACAATGGCTAGCTCCTTTGCACAGCACTTAAACAAAAGTGTGAGCATGAATATATATAGAGAAAGAAGAAAAGAAAGATGAAGAAAAAAAGCGAATGTGCAAAGAGCAAATAGGCATATACCACTATATTGTAGTAAGACAAAGAGATGTTTGAGATTTTGAATCCCAAGTGAATATGTTAATCCCAAAACACTTGGGACTACCTCGCTAACTCATTCGGTCAAACCGAATACTTTTACATCATCTTGACAATAATCTTTTGTGAACTGTTAATTTCTAAAGTGTGGAAGCCTGCTAATATTATTCGGATGGTTCCAGTAAGGTACTATTCATGAACTTAGTTCTATGTATCCTATATGATAAACACATGCTGCAACTGCCTTATTTATTTTATCGACTCGGCTTCATGAATATGAGGATCACATCCATTATGCTAAACTTGCTCGGGACAAGCAAGAGTCTAAGCTTGGGGAAGTTGATGAGTGCATATTTGCATCATGTTTTAGATTATTATTTTGCATTGTAGTGGTAGGATCTTGGTATTTTACGGCGTTTGCACGCATTTTTTATGTTTATTTTCACCAGGATCAGATTAGATGATGGATACGATGGACGCAATTCTTGGACCAGTTATATTGGAGTGAAAAGGAGCCAAAAACAACGTAAATTTCTTATTTTGGAAATATTAATAACACCAGAAGAAAACCCAAAGCAATTGAAGGATACAAAAGGTTTAACGACCAACTATATGGTGGGAAGAAATATTACAGCCATATAGTTCCCGCCGTACAGTTGACACCGACACCGCCTCCTCAAATAGTTTCACCCCATGCAACTGGATCGGAGAGACGACACACAGAACACCCAGAAATTGCCGAAACCTCACCTCTGGAAGGCATCTGGAGGGGAAACTCATCCACCGGGATCCATATTCGCCCTGCGTAGATCCAGGAGGCTAAGGCATCGATCTTCATCATCAACCGCTGCATCACCACCATCTCCATCCATCCCATCTACATCTTGTCTAGATCTTGCTGTAATTTCTGTACTCATTGTGTATTTATACAAGTATTATTCATCTATGATAGATTTCATTGTCTTTGCCATGATTTTGATTGCCTCCATGTCTGGGTAGATCATTAGTTCTTGGGGAGATAGAGAAACCCTAGTATAAGATTGGAATAAGATAAAGTTTATTATGATATTTATCGTTGTGACCATGTGTTTGATTGTCTTCATCTTGATGTTGGGAGAAGTCGGCCTCTCAATATTTGCCTCTTGTGGGGACTTGATGGAGGGGGCTACTTGTTGGTAGACGGATGTGTGTTAGCACTTACAGTGACTATAAAGCTGTTGGCACTCCTTACATATCAACTTGGGAATCGAGGAAACTCACAAAACACTATCCATTCCATGGGATACGTCTTGTGTGATTAAGTCCCTTAATAGTGTGGTAATTCAATTGATGTTGATTGCTGTCTAATGTGGTTATGAGGATGATTTGAGCAGTGGTTTTTGCCTATTTGTCCAAATATGGAGTTCCTCCCACACATACATAGTTGAGAATGTTCATGATAATAATATTTACCTTATCCCATTATAATGCTAGTGGTGTATCCGCTAATCCCTGAGAACGCTTTTCCCCACTAAAGTTTCAAATCTCTTTTACATACGCGGTACTTAATTTCTGTATTCAGTTTTGTTTACTTTACTCATTGTTCTCTTATACCAAAAACCCAAAAAAAAACCTTTTTACACAACACTCGCATTTTATCTTGTCACTTGGAACTTTATTTAGCATTTCTATTTTTAGTATTTATTTCAAGACTTATTAGACTTCAGAATCCTGCTCCCTGTGGGATCGATATCTTCATTTCAAAACTAGCCATAGGCAATCTGTGCACTTGCAGTCATCACCTGCATGGCCCGTGTAGCGTCGTCGCCCATGGCTCCAAGAGAGGTGGCGCGGCGAGAAGGGGGGAGGTGGGTGGTTTGCAGATCGACGGTGGCGACGGCGGAAGCAGGGGCGATGCGGTCCAGCTAGGGTGTTGCGTCTAATACCATGTAAGATAGGGAAAACCACGCATGTGGTGCCTTGTATTGCTCATTATATAGGAGGATTATAAGGGGATTCCTAGTCTCATACAACACGGACACATAAAAAGGAATACACAATATGATTGTATACCTATACAAACATGATACGGTGACATATTCTAACAATAATGAATTTGATCGTATTACTATACTTCGGATGAATGTTTATCACATTATTCCACCAATGTTGTGACCTCATTATTAACAACATCCAATGTCTATGATCAGGAAACCTTGATCATCTTGTTAATCAACGAGCTAGTTTATATGAGAGGCATAACTAGGTTATTAAACACATATGTATTAATGTTTCCGATTAATACAATTATATCATGCAAAAGAAACATTTATCATAAAAAAGGAATAAGATAATAACCACATTATTATTGTCTCTCGGGCATATTCCCTTTATTGCTAGCATGTACGATATATATATGTAGTATACTACTACTTGATATTTTACTGGCATATATTTTTAGTTGACGCTCTCTAATGTTCATATATTTCAGAATCATGGAAGAGGAAGAATGGTATCATGGAGCAAACTGAAGTGGTAGCTCATTGTTGATATCTAGTGCAACAATGACAAGGGCTTCACCACCCCCATGGTTATCTCCTTCTTCAATAAACATTTATAGAGCTTATCATGGTGATCTTTTGTTGTTTCTTTTCTAGGGATGCAACTTAAGAGTTGATAAGTTCACATGTACTTGTAATGTTAACTCCTTAGCCATTTTTCAGAGGGGCGTTCACATGATACTAAAATGGTGGATTTCGAAGAAGATGGTGATGATGAAGAAGATGTGGACTATGAAGAAGAGGAAGAAGAGAAGAAGAGGAAGAAGAATAAGAAGAAGAAGATGATGATGATGATTATGATGATGGGGAAGAAGCCGTGGGGGATTTTGCTGATGAAGATGAGGGAGTTGAGGATGTTAACATGGGAACATTCTCTGATCTTGGAAGAAGATTTCTGTCAAAAGTGTGGAAAGAATATGACCCTATGTGTGCTGATGGCATAGTTATAGATGTTGTGTGCAAGCATTGTGAAAGGGAAAATTTGTTCTAAGCATAAGCATGGAACAAGCTCATTGCGAAAACACCTAAAGAGGTGCAAAGAAAGAAGGAAGGCGCTGAGAGTTTCTGGCTAGCTGAGTGCCTCAATCATGAGCCCGGATGGAGTCGCAATAGGCCATTGGACCTTTAATCAAGCATTAGCACAAAGGGAACTCATGAGGATGATCGTGATGCATGAGTTGGCATTTTCTTTGGTGGAGTATTATGGTTTTAGAAGGTTTGTCTCTAGTATAAATACAAGTTTCAAGCTTGTTTGTAGAAAAACAATGAAGAATGATTATGTGAAGGCTTTCAAGGAAGAGAAGCGCACCCTACAAATCTTTGGAAACTCAAAATCTAAGATATCTTTGACTTCATACATGTGTACATCTAATAGAATAGTGGGGTACATCTGCATTACTGCCCATTTTATTGATGAGGATTGGAAGCCACAGAAGGGGATAGTCAAATTCACCACTATGGAGACACCCCACACTAGAGTTGCAACGTTCAATGTCATGGTGAATTTTGCAAGGGAGTGGCACATAGAAGACACAATCTTTGCGATGTCGCTTGACAATGCATCAAACAATGGCATAATGATGAAATTGCTAAAAGCCAAATTGTTGACCAAGAATTTACTACTTGGTGGTGCTAAGTGATGGTTGTGAAATATAGCCATCCACTTCCGCATTTAAACTAGATATTATTCATATATTTTGATGAAATATCTCTCTAAACCCTGCCACTAATGCCTAATGATCAAAGGGGTATGTAATCCTTTCTTGCTATTTTTCCCTGCGCAGCTAATGACGTATGATGATGGGAATCACTACATAAATGCCAAAGATACGAGATTTCCAACATGTCAAAGAAACTAGGAGCCGTGAAGTGGATCCAAAAGACTTAATGACCAACTATACGTCGGAAAATTTATTCTGGCCATATAGTTCCAGCCGTATAGTTGGCATCGACTCCATTAGGTCAAACAGAACAACTTTCGTGAAGGACCCCTATATAAAGAGGCTTCGGGCGACAAAAAACAGCGCTTCTTTTTCGACCTCAACTCTCCCTTCCATAAGAAGCCGCCACGTCAGTTGATCTAAATCTCCAAACCCTTCTCCACCACCATAGCCATCTTCCACCACTTGTAATAGTAGATCTCTTCTCCAATTAGCGATATTGTAAGACTATTTGCTATCAATCTTATGATCTATATTACAATGTTTATGATTGTTGATTTCATCTCTATGTGTGAGTAATTCTCCTTGGGCTAAGGGCTTCGGCCTAGCCATGTAGCTTTTTGTGCATGGTATTTATCATAGATGGGATCATGTATTAGTTTCTATGACATGATGATTGTAGTACCCTCTCTTGCCTCAATCTAAGGACTTGTCAGGTACCGAAGACCCCAAGGATTGATCCAGGTAAAGGGAGTGTGAGTAATGACTGATCTGCAGGATGGGAAACCCAGTGATAGAAGGGGTAGTACGGCTGTATGTGAGGGATTTACTTGCGATTAAACGGTGACATCACTATGCATATCATTAGTTCTCTTTCTTCTATGGATGAGACTAGTAGGTTATTGCTATAAGCAGTTGCGGAGGCGATAAAAATTATGGATGCACTGCCCACATATAACGCTCTAACGATTACATGCATACTTCATTATTATCTTTTATTCCCATAAGATGTTTTGCACAGCTACTGGTGAAAATCGAAGACCCTAGGCCCTCTCTCTCCATCGTCAACAACAACAAAAAGATTGCAAACTCTTGGTCCGGCAAAAACACAAAAGGAATTCTAAAACTCTTAAAGGTCCATTTAAGTAATATCACTTTTCTTTCTTCTTCCCGAGGATTCGATAAACCTAGGTCTATTAGGTTAAAAGAGCTATACTACATCCATAATCCGGATCGAAGATATCAGTAAGTTGTTCCACCAACGTTGCGATGGTCATGTCATCAACCTTGTATGCTAAGCTGGGCTGAACTTTCTAGACCCAATGACCAGCAAGATACGTGACAACGTCAAGTACATTCAAAGATCAGAAGCCCAAAAAGAGAAGTTTGAACAAATAGTAGACCAACTAGGCGTATCATGTGGCAAAACTGTGAGTCTTGATATGCCAACTCTTTGGAACTCAACCTTAATGATGATCGATACAACAAGAGAGTATCATGGAGTGTTCGATTCACTAGCCATTCAAGATACAAATTATCATTTGAGGATTGGGAAAATGCTTATGTTATTTGCAGGTTGCTAAAGGTATTCTACGAAGCCACAAATGTTGTATCGGGTACAAAATACCCATCGCTAACTTGTATTTCCATGAAATCTGGAAACTGAAGCACACCCTAGATCAGCAACATTATGAAGAGAACACTGATCTTGGTGAAGTGGTTATGTACATGAAGAGAAAACTAAAGAGATATTGGAAGCTATCCTGGTTAAATCTTTCCATTCTGGTGATTTTGGACCCACAATTCAAGCTAAAATACATTGCTTATTGATTTAGCTTGGAATTTGGGGCTGAAGCTACAACAATGATTGCTAAAGTAGAGAATTTGTTCAAATATCTGTTCAAGGAATACCTCCAGCTGAATGGAAATGGTTCTGGTTCAGACTCCATGACTCAAGGAGGCGACGATGAAATGGTTCGAAGTGCTCAAGACCCTATGGCTGACTAGGACAAGCATGCCACACAATGTGCTCAATCAAGAAATCTGGATTCCTCAAAACTTGTTTCATACTTGTCAAAGGTTCCCATCTACCGTAATGATCATTTCAATATCCTTACATGGTGGCAGACAAACTATCTGAATACCCAACAATGAGTCGCATGGAAGCAAATATCTTGGTGACTCCTGCCTCTACGGTGGCATCCAAGTCTGCTTTTAGCACAAGGAAACATGTGTTATCAGACTTTTGAAGTCGAGTGACACCCGAAATAGCAGAAGCTCTTGTTTGCCTACAGGACTGGATAATAGCCACATGTAAAGCCATAAAACACAAGCTTTTCTGTTTCTTATTATGCTTGCACTTTATAAATTCATCAAAATCTGTTTTTGTTTTCTACAGCTAATAGTGATCGTAGCATGGCTTTAATTCATGACATAATAATGAAGTTAGAAGGTATTTTACATGTCTCTGTATTATTCTTTGCTTTACCTAGCACCTAATATAATTGTTAGAAATTTTTAGTCCCCATACTCGATGTCGTCTAAGGATAACTGTACTTGCTTTCTCTATCCTTGATTGTCTTTGGAGCTGAATTTGGACATATGCTCATGTAGATAAACCATAATATGCTCAAATTTTTACTTGCTATTCCATGTGGTCTTGTCTGATATACTCAAACTCATGCTCTATTATTTTGATAAATGCAGATGATGAGGACACTCAAAGAGGCGGGAGCAATGGACAGTAACCTGTCCTATGTTACTGCCAAGCACATGTGAGAATAGCCTGGGCCTCCTACCTCCACATGCTCTGGTGGTTGGTCAGTTGATCGCGGAGCCAGTGAGTCAGATTCCAAGTTTTCATGCAAACACTTTTTATTTATTAGAAGTACGTAGCAGTCTTACTTATCAAGAATAATTTTCTTAAACCAAATGAATAACATGTCACAGAATGTGTGATCTTTACATGTCTTGTGTAATTACAGTAAAAGTGAAGTCACCTCAAATACTAGACGAGTGAGTTGATTCCTAGTTGTTTGTTCGAATACTGCATGTAGTATTGCATGTAGCTAAATCATTCATAATTTACATGTATGCTTTCTAGAGTACAGAAAATCTACCGGGCAAGGGTATTTTGCTTGCATATAATTACAGTTCATGCTCGCTAACAATTCTTGTGTTTTCCAAATACAGATGATGATGACCGAACTATGTGGGAGCAATGTATATAACCTCCAGGAGACGATGAAATGTACGTGTTCCTTGAATAATGCTCCCTGAATTATTTAGCTAGATGATAAAATGTAGTGTGTTCCTTAAATTATTAAACCTGTAATATTATCAATTGAATGTATACTTCCTCTAAAACCTCTATTTATTTCATACTAGACCATAAAAGTGCATGTTGCCGCACCCGTCTATTTTCATCATATTAACGAAAGAATAATAGATATTTTAAATTGTATGAGAAAGTAATACTATTTGGAGCTATTATATGTTAGTTTCATATTCTCCGAGAATATATATATCTTCACAAATAATATGCTTCTAATTTAACATGATAGGTTGCAGGTGAGACAGTTAAGTTACGGTATCCTAGTATGCCATGCCACATTAGTAGAGTTGCAACACATGCAAAAGGTAACATATTAAAGTCATCCAACATCTTCAGAGGCCACAAATAACTTGACTATATTAATACTTGCATAGAGCTCACAGACTGATCCTAAGTAACAAGTGTGATATCCATAAGCATGTATGTGTAGTTAGCTAGTTGTCTATCTGCTAATATAAGTTGTGGCAGTACAGATAGCAGACCATACATGTGAACAAGGTTAGAAAAGGAAAGGATACAAATTTAATAGTCTAAACTTACTATTTCAGTAGTCAAACTACCAGTTATAACCTATGCTTGTTTTGCAACATCTGTAAATATAATCATAATAAATGCATGTATGAAACATAGGAAAAGAATGAAAAAATATTTTCTAGTTTTCGGAAGTTAACAACATAAACCAGCAATTATGGCCGCAGTCGGGTCAGTGATGTCACTGAATATAGTCATAAATGGGCGAGACTTGCTCAAATTGGAAAACTAAAAACATGTAACATATGATCAAGACCATTGGATGTCCCTCTGGTTCATTAAAATACAACACCTAGAAGCATGAGTATTGTGAACCAACACCAATTCCTCTAGCAGAGTTGCTAATGGCAGCACATTCATTGCTTATTTTCAGCAAATTTAGGAAACTAGCTAAGGAATGTTATCTCTTATGCTTCATGGTAACCATAATGAGATTAACTTAAGTCTTTCAGAGATCACATTTCCATTTGTCATGGGCTAATAGTGAAATGCAATAGAAAGGATAATATGACATCCATTTTAAGTTCCTTAATTTCTTGTTTTCATTGACTGATTAGGTTTGCATGCCGTCATGTTTACATTCATTTAATCTTATGCTATTAATAGTTTCTATGTCAACATTTCTTCTGACTTTTTGATTGATTCGGAATGACTTTTGCCGAAGATATAGCTAAGCAGTTGTTTCCTTATATGTATGGCAGGTGCTAGCATCAAGGAAATATTTTTCTAAGGTCAAAAATTAAGTGCAGTGTGCGCATAGTCTTCTAGAAATTCAGCCCAAAACTTTTAGTATATCATCTACCTTATTAGACAAAAAATTATGAATACCTTGGAATACATGTTCTGTTATGTTGGTGTTCCATGCATTTTTTTACTTCCGACAAAGAGGGAAAAGAACCCCTGAGAGAAGAAAAATGTCACATATCATACATATAAGCTTGTAAAACAATTGGCATTGCATGTTCTGGTATGGGAGAATTAACAACTTGCCGCACACTAAAAAATAATTAAAGATATATAGACTTACATATATATAGTATACAAATTCTCTAGAAACGGTAGCATGTTCTGGGAAGTACTTGAATTTTGTAGCTATTGATAGGGAAGCACATAAAACAGAAAAAACAGTCTACAACTATTGCAATATTAGTTGATCTTGTCCTTTGAAAACATACATTTAGGTCTTTTTTTCAATCTGAGTCAGTTTAACTATGGATCATAGTCCCCCTGCAAACTGAGTCAGAGTAATTCTACTCGTATCAAAGGATTGATAAAATAAAAGACCCGATCAAGCAAACTGATATCTCTTCAAGGTCGTTTATTTTCATCTATGTGATCAATTTTCCACATCTACTGCTTTGCTTTTGGAAGCTAACTACAGGATCATTATATTGCAACCTAAAGACATCGAGCAAATGCAAAACCATTATCTTGCAACCTAAAGACATCAAGCAAATGCAAAACTTATGTTAACAGAAAACAAGCGCGAATTGCATATTGAATGCATGTCAATGGCTTAAAAAGTTGGGTAAAGAATTATAGTACAGTACCTTATGTGGCAAGTCAAAAGATAAACTGGTGCAAGTGATCGCTACTTTGGTTCTGGTTGACTATACCATACATGTTTAATATATAAATCTCTTTTTGCCGTAGAAAAAAACCTAAAGTGGTGCAAGACAATAATTTCAAAAGTATTATTTTCAATCTTGTGATCAATAAACCCTCCCCTCAGGGTACCAATTGAAAAACAGTGCGTCGACCTTTTCTACAAATATGAGCAAGGTTTGACGAAAAACTCTATAGAAAAAGGTTTAGATTGGTTAAAATTGCTATATATATATATATATCAACGCGGATTTGCTACTCACAGGCGTAGCTGCGCATAGGCAGAGCACCGTTGGATTTAGGGATCAAATGCATGCAACCTCTAGATGGAAGTGGGTGGAACATGGCTGAGATAACGGTGTTAGTTTTGTGCATGCATGCAAGAATCTAGGGTTTGGCATGGGTTCCAATTTAGCATACTGTTTTGGCTACAAAAGTTTTAGCATCTAAAATGAGAAGGAATTCTGCTTTCAAGCGTGATTTACACGAGCTTCTAGATCAAATTGTTTCAGTCGAGGAGTTCGAAACAAGGTGGTTAGAGATAGTAACCTCGTACGGGCAAATTGGTGAAAATGAATATCTGACGAGGGCATATGAAAATAGAGAACTATGGGCGAAGCCATATTTCACTAGTACTTTTTGTGCTGGTATGACTAGCACCCAACGCAGTGAGAGTGCTAATCACGTCCTTAAGACATACATACCAAGATCGTTACACAATATGGCAGGCTAGTCACTGACAGGATAGCAGATGAGGGCAGAGAGGAGCACGCCACCAAACAGGTATTACTTTCTTTTTTTTCGCAGATTTATTTTGTACCAAAAGAATTTATTACTTCATACTTATAAGTCATCAGCAGGTCAATGAAATAAGGCTTAGTTTGGTTAGGGTTTACGGCATATAGTATATGAGGGTTTGCCTCACCAAAATGAAATTTGATAAGCTTTGTTTTGCTAGGGCTTCATGCATGTAGTATATTAGAGTTTACCATGTAGTATATTAGGGTTAGGGTTTACCGCATGTTGTATATTAGGGTTTGCCTCACCTAAATGAAATCTGATAAGCTTTGTTTTGCTAGGGCTTTATGCATGTAGTATATTAGGGTTTACCGTGTAGTATATTAGGGTTAGGGTTTACCGCATGTTGTATATTAGGGTTTGCCTCACCTAAATGAAATTTGATAAGTTTTGTTTTGCTAGGGCTTCATGCATATAGTATATTAGGGTTTACCGTGTAGTATATTAGGGTTAGGGTTTACCGCATGTTATATATTACGGTTTGCCTCACCTAAATAAAATTTGATAAGCTTTGTTTTGCTAAGGCTTCATACATGCATCAAAGGAACACTAACGGCGTTACTATTGAGCCAACATCCTGAGTCTGGATACATGTGCTCCCTATATCAAAAGAAGAGAGAATCAACGGTGGATAGGATATGCGCAGCTATGCCTGTGTTTAGCTGGCTATTTCCCATATATATAGGGTGGCGCTATTTGACATGTATAGGGTGGCGCTATTTCCCAAATATATAGGGTGGCGCTATGCCTGGGTGGCGCTTCATACATGCTATTTGACACCCAGGGTGTAGAATAACATTCTACACCCACCCTCTATCTTTAGAACCGTATATTATTTTTACGTCACGTAAATTTTATATTACTTCGTAAGTCGAGAAGAATATAATAAAATTTATAAATGACATAATTATTTTTTTTTACATGCCGTAAAAAATTGGACATAAAATACATATTTTTGGTGTTTTTTACACTATAATGACTCATAAACATTATTTTTTTGTCAAATTTTTTGGTTGTGGTGAATATATGAACATAATTATTCGTATATAAAACATATTTTTTTCAATCTAACAACATAAAAATATGTTGGGTGCAAAATAACTACTCTGCACGCTGGGTGCTAAATAAGATATATATATATATATATATATATATATATATATATATATATATATATATATATATATATATATATATTACAAGTGATCCAACCAAGTCAGCTATCTTACAGCATGAAATTTAAAAACAAGGTCAATGTCATATCAACGGCCTCACTAATGTATCCACAACAGGAATCCAGCGATTGAGTTGCTCCATCATTTAAAATGGCTAGCTTATTTTAGTATAAAATGCCTTGATCTGCAGCAAAAACAAACCGAGTACAATGTATTTTTTTCTTGATATCTGGATGCTTCATCCAATAACAAGGAACAATAAATTAAGACCGAATACATCATGGAAAAATATAAAGAAAAACATTCCAATGGTTTCACAGATTTCATGTGGACAAATCTAGGTAAATTGAGGGGCCTTGTCGTAGCAGCTATATTCCTGCAGCTTGAAATGGGCTTTCTCAGATCGACTAGGTACCTACTTTTAAGTTTAGTTGCATTACAATGCAAGCAGGTGTGGACTGAAAGATTATCGTTACTATATAGAGATGAGCCTGCTTGCATCTGTGGGAAATTCTAAACATCGAATCCGCACGGGTAGGAGAGACAACCAACAACAGGCAGCCGGATTTGTCATCACTTGGATGAGTTCGCTCGTCTGCTCATGCCCCATGTCCTTTGCCGCTAGCGACAACCTGTAAATTGAGGATGAATCTACAACACCAATAAGAATTTCAACCCGAGAATCAAATGGATGGAAGAGGGGTTTGTATTGGAATGGAAAATCGGTAGCAAAAATCAGAGGTGGCGATGGGGGATCTCGATGGGTCCCGTCGGCCGAAAATAACGGCGGAAGTCGCTGGCCTTCGAAATCCACGCCAGATCGATAGAACTCAGAATCCAGTAGGGATTCACTGGTACAAGCGTCGCCTTGCATGTACTTATCCCGCTCTAATCGCGCGCGGAGCATGGCGCCGCTCAGGTGTGTCGCGGTCAGAGGTGAAAGAACAGAGCGACGAGGAGAAAGAGAGGACAAAAACGAATAGACTGGTCGCTTTGTCTGATTTTTTTAGCGTGGCTACGAGGCCAACAATATAGAAGAAAATAAAAGAAGGCCACAAGGGCCGCACGGAGCCCACACGGCCCGATTAACAAGCATTCAACTAGCTCAATCTGTAGAGTAGAAGCCTGGTAATGCAGGCTGGCTTTTTGACGTGATTTTGACAAACCGAACGAGTTGATAGATGCTACGGGAGACAATCTTGAGCGTTTGTTGGAAATAACTGATATAGCATGATTATACATACAGTAGTAAAACTAATCATGCAGATCAACAAAGTAGATAAACAGATTACATCTATACAAGACAAATCTATCACATCTACGTCAAACGCTAGAACTAGAAACTTTAGCAGAATCCGAAAGAGAGAGATTGGAAACACATACGATGCAGTTGCATCACTAGCCGCGGCAGAGCTGTCGCCCATGTTGAAGTTGCCGAAGAGGTCGTTGACGTCCGGGAAGAAGTCGTCGTTCGGGAACTCGTCGTCGGACGACGTCGTGGTTGCCAGTAGTCGCGCTTGAGCGCTCCCAAAAACCTGATCGCCCCTCACCCGTACAGGTTCACGAGAGGCGGGGTTCCGGAGGCCTACTGTCCCGATCTGCGGTGCACGCTGCAAGCCGGGATGGGGAAGACGAAAGCGGAGGCACAAGGTTCTGGAGGCAGACGCGTGTGTGGATTGATTCGGTGCCGATTAGGTTTAGCCCGGACGCTTATATAGTGCAGGTTAGGAGGATCGTGGGCTCAGCCCACGTCCGAGTCGGTAACAGCCATGTCCATAAAAACTGGAAACGACTATAATTAACGCGTCCGTTAATGACTCATAATCAGTTTTCCCAACCAGCAAAATAAAGCTCGGCTCGGCGAGATTCCCGCAACCCGCGGCGCACGCGCTCGTGACGAGGCGAGGCATGGCGAGGCAAGGCGGGCGGCGTCGGAGGAGGAGTACGCGAGGGCTACTCTTCTTGTCACACCGTAGTGAGTGGTGCAACACTCTACTATATAGGATGGTCCAACTCCCCTTCAACTAGCAATGTGGGACTAAACTTTAGCACCACTAGCACAGCCATAAGCTGCCATACACAAGTGGGCCAAAGAGAATTTCAGAATTTGTCTAAGGGGCCAACAGCCCAATATCAACCAAATTTCAATAATTCCCCACAAAGTCTCATTGGCACATCACATCATTTTCCTTCCAGAACATTGTTTTATATACCAGTATGTAGTGGAGACTGTTAAGTTGAACTTCCATGTTAAACTTTATTCTACACTAGCTAGCAACTTGAATAATGGACTATGCCTTGAACTACAAGTTTTCTGCGCGCTAGTTTCACACAAAATCTAGACCGGTACAAGGCTACCGTCGGCTTTCCCGCGGTTTGGAGCTTATGCGTCATACTCCAGGGTCTTTCATGAGTTTATTAGAGAGCACCCAACTCTCACGGACTGCGACGTTTGACAGTCAGACTCATATAGGCGTGTTCCTCAAGAGATGTTCCGCAGGACAACATCTCCGCTTATAAAAAGCCACTTGGAACACACTAAGATAAATATCAACCTGCCATGCAGATTAAGAGAGTATTGCATATTTATGGCGATATAAATATAATATAGGGATACTCTCCTCTCAGCTGACCAACAGCTTGTCTCCCATCTCTAATTCACGGGATCTCCGATCACATAGAGTGGGTTGCCACTCGGATCAACTCATAGCGTGGGTCTCAAACCCATCTCCCTCGATGCATTATCTATCACATTGCGTGATAATCCCTTTGTGAAGGGATCTGCCAGGTTTTTAGATGTTTGGATATAATCCAACGTAATAACTCCGGAGTTTCTCAGTTTCTTGACAGATTTCAATCTCCTCTTCACATGCCTTGATGACTTCATATTATCCTTAGAACTGTTTACTTTGACGATCACAGTTCATCGGTATGGCGGGTATTGGTTTTCCAACCACAGGTAATTCCATCAAGAGCTCACGAAGCCACTCTGCTTCAACATTGGTTGTGTCTAATGCTGTGAGTTCTGCTTCCATTGTTGACCTCGTTAAGTTGGTCTGCTTGCAAGACTTCCAGGAAACAGCGTCACCACCAAGTGTAAACAAATAACCACTTGTGGCCTTAATCTCATCAGCATCAGATATCTAGTTTGAATCACTATAACCCTCAAGTACCCGTGGATACCCAGTATAGTGAATACCGTAACTCGCAGTTCCTTTCAAATAGCGCAAAACTCTTTCAAGAGCATGTCAATGATCATCTCCAGGATTTGACACAAATCGACTCAGTTTGCTTATAGCAAAGGAGATGTCAGGTCTAGTAGCGCTGGCTAAATACATGAGAGAGCCAATGATTTGAGAATATCTCAATTGATCTTTAGCATTCCTTCAATTCTTTTGAAGTAGCACACTCGGATCATAAGACGTTGGAGAAGAATTGCAGTCGCTATACCCGAAGCGACTCAATATATTTTCCACATAGTGAGACTGAAGCAATGTAATCCCACCATTGTCATCCTTTAGTAGCTTGATGTTTAAGATTACATCAACCACTCCCAAGTCCTTCATCTCAAAGCAGCGAGATAGGAACTGTTTGACCTCCTCGATAACAACAAGGTTGGTCTCAAATATAAATATGTCATCGACATAGAGACACATAATAACTCCCTCGCCCCCACCATGGCGATAGTACACACATTTATCAGCTTCGTTTACAACAAAGCCTTCAGCAGTTAAAGTTCTTTCAAACTTCTCGTGCCACTGTTTAGGAGCTTGCTTAAGACCATATAAAGACTTCACTAACTTACACACCTTTCCTTCATGACCATCTACTACAAATCCATCAGGATGCTCCATATAAATTTCCTCATCTAGCTCTCCATTTAGAAAAGCTGTCTTAACGTCCATTTGATGAACGAGAAGACCATGTGAGGCAGCCAAGGAAAGTAGTACTCGAATAGTGGTCAATCTGGCTACAGGTGAGTAGGTATCGAAGAAGTCTTCACCTTCCTTTTGGGTATAACCCTTAGCCACAAGATGTGCCTTGTACTTTTCAATAGTACCATCAGGTCTAAGCTTTTTCTTGAACACCCATTTACATTCTACAGGTTTACACCCATAAGGACGATCAGTGATTTCCCAAGTACCATTAGCTAAGATGGAGTCCATCTCGCTTCGGACAGCTTCCTTCCAGTAGTCAACATCTTGAGATGCATAGGCTTCTAAAATAGAAGTGGGAGTATCATCCACAAGGTACACAATGAAATCATCACCAAATGACTTTGCAGTCCTTTGTCTCTTGCTCCTTTTGGGAGCTTCATTGTCATCCTCCACAGGATCATCAGAGTGTTCTATCGGCATAGTGGGTTCAGGAATTATAGAAAATTCCTGACTAGATGAACTAGTCATCTCCTGATTTGATGAGCTAGACATGCCTTTCATAGGAAAGATGTCCTCAAAGAAAGTCGCATCATTCGACTCCATAATTGTACCAACATGCATGTCGGATACCTCAGATTTTACTATCAAAAATCTATAGCCAATGCTATGAAAAGCATATCCCAGAAAAACACAATCAACGGTTTTTGGTCCAAGCTTTCGCTTCTTGTGTATTGGAATATTGACTTTCGCCAAACAATCCCAAGTTCGTAAGTAAGAGAGTTTAAGCCTTTTCTTTTCCCATTCCTCAAATGGAGTCATGGTTTTATCCTTTACAAGAACTCAGTTTAGGACATGACACGCAGTCATTAGCGCCTCCCCCACCATTCCTTGGAAATACCCGATGTATCTAACATGGCGTTAACCAAATCAGTTAGAGTGTGGTTCTTTCTTTCGGCCACCCCATTTGACTGAGGTGAGTAGGGAGGCGTCCTCTCATGTATAATACCATGTTCCATACAGAATAAATCAAATTCGTTTGAAAAGTACTCTCAACCACGATCCCACCTTAGTCGCTTGATTTTAAGATCAAGTTGGTTTTCTGCCTCAGCTTTATAGATTTTGAAGTAGTTCAAAGCTTCATCTTTAGATTTCAGAATATAAACATAGCAGTATCTAGTGGAGTCATCAATCAACGTCATGAAGTATCTTTTTCCACCTTTTGTCAACACACCATTCATCTTACAAAGATCTGAATGTATAAGTTCTAGCGGTGCTAAGTTTCTCGGTTCCGCAGTCGTATGAGACTTGCGGGGTTGCTTTGCTTGCACACAAACTTGGCACTTAGAACCTTTGACAGTGGTAAATTTCGGAATTAAACTCATATTGGCTAGCCGCGTCATGCAACCAAAGTTAATATGACAGAGCCGTGAATGCCAAACATTGGACTCATTATCATTGCAAACATGATTAATAACTTTAGTACATGAGTCTGACAAAGACAAGCGGAACAGACCTCCACACTCATAACCCTTTCAAACAAATTGTATATACTTAGAAATTACAACTTTATTGGACTCAAACACCAACTTAAAGCCATCTCTACATAAAAGCGAACCGCTAACGATATTCTTATTGATGGAGGGAACGTGCTGCACATTCTTCAGCTGTACGGTCTTCTCCGAAGTAAACTTTAGATTTACCGTACCAACACCATGAACAGAAGCACGTGAGCCGTTTCCCATCAGCACGGAAGAGGTCCTTGAGACCTGATAGGAGGAAAACATGGAAATATCAGAACATACATGTGTATTAGCACCCGTGTCTATCCACCAATCAGGAGAATGACATACTAAAAGGATAGTAGGTAAAATACCGTACCCAGCATCTTTCATCTCAGTATCGCTAATAACAACATTCGCGGTCTTGCCGCTGTTCCCATGTTGACGCTTGTCAAAGCGATTAGGACAGCTAGGAGCCCAATGATCAGGATCACCACAGACATGTCAAAATCCTTTCCTATTATCATTTTTCTTCTTGAAGTTGGTTGAGTGTGTGGCCTTGTTCTTGCCATCAAACTTTCCCTTTCCTTCAGTTTTGTTCTTATTCTTGAACTTGTGGAATTGGAAGTTTTTCCTCTGCACTAAATTGGCAGTAGAACTTCCCTCAAGTCCTCGAGCAATTTTGTCCTTTGCTCTTGCATTCTCTTCCACATGAAGAGACCCAATGAGATCCGTAACGGAAAACTCTTGTCTCTTATGTTTCAGAGAAGTAGCGAAGTTCATCCATGAAGGAGGAAGCTTGGCAATAATGCCACCAGCCACAAATTTGTCTGGTAAGAAACACTTGAACTTCTCAAGTTCTTTGGCAAGTGATTGTATCTCATGAGCTTGCTCAACTACGGAGCTCTCATAAACCATTCTGTAGTCATAGAATTGCTCCATGACATACAGCTCAGTGCTAGCATCCGAGACCCCAAACTTGGCCTCGAGCGCTTCCCACGCGTCCTTGCTATTATCAAATGACATATACGGGTCAACAATGTTGTCCCCAAGAACACGGAACAAAGCCGCCATAAACATGGTATCGTCTTTCTTAAAGTTCGCTTCCTGCTCAGCAGAAAGATCTCCTTCAGGCTCGCCAAGAGTGGCGCTATAGCAGTTTAGGTTTTCAAACCAGAGAACCGCTCTCTTGCGCCATCTCTTATAGTGCATGCCATCAAAAGGAGACGGCCTAGTAGTCGCGGCTACACCAGTGGAATTCAGTTGCCTATAATCAGGTTTTTGGATTGTTGGAAATATAAGCAATAATCCATATGATTTAATCTGAATAATAAACTGATAAAGCATGATCATACAGACAGTAGTAAAACCAATCATGCAGATCAACAAAGTAGATGAACAGATTACATCTATACAAGACAAACCTATCACATCTACACCAAACGCTAGAACTAGAAACTCTAGCAGAATCCGAAAGAGAGAGATTGGAAACACACACGATGCAGTTGCGGCAGTAGCCGCGGCGGAGCTGTCGCCCATGTTGAAGTTGCCAAAGAGGTCGTTGACGTCCGGGAAGAAGTCGTCATTCGGGAACTCGTCCTCGGACGACGTCGTTGTTGCCAGTAGTCGCTCTTGAGCGCTCCCCAAAAACCTGATCGCCCCTCACTCGTACAGGTTCACGAGAGGCGGGGTTCCGGAGGCCTACTGTCACGATTTGTGGTGCACGCCGCAATCCGGGATGGGGAAGACGAAAGCGGCGACGCAAGGTTCTGGAGGCAGGCGCGTGTGTGGATTGATTCGGTGCCGATTAGGTTTAGCCCGGACGCTTATATAGTGCAGGTTAGGAGGATCATGGGCTCAGCCCACGTCCGAGTCGGTAACAACCATGTCCATAAAAACTGGAAACGGCTGTAATTAACGCATCCGTTAATGACTCATGATCAGTTTTCCCAACCAGCAAAATAAAGCTCGGCTCGGCGAGATTCCCGCAACCCGCGGCACGCGCGCGTCGTGACGACGCGTGGCGTGGCGAGGCGAGGCGGGCGGCGTCGGAGGAGGAGTGCGCGAGGGCTACTCTTCTTGTCACACCTTAGTGAGTGGTGCAACACTCTACTATATAAGGTGGTCCAACTCCCCTTCAACTAGCAATGTGGTACTAAACTTTAGCACCACTAGCACAACCATAAGCTGCCATACAAAAATTGTTATGGGGTAACCCCTTGGGGTGGCCCGATCTTTCACGAATATCCGCGGGAATCGAGGGTAAAGCGGTGGAAGGGGGAAAGGGGATGAAATCCATGAAAACACGCACACGAAGAACCCGACGAATGCACGCACACAAACATGATACACGCCGATAACTCATGCCGGTGGCAACCGGTCCAACATAATCCCTAGGATCGGTGTTGGGCGAAGCTCTCTCTCCACGCCAACAACGGGGGACGAGGTGCTTGGTGAGATCTTGACGACTTGGGGGCGAGAAACCGAGGACCCAAGGCCTTGTACAACTTGAACGCACTAGGCAAGATCCAAGAGGGGGTGGATAATCCGGTGCTCCTTGGTAGGAGCATGAGACCAATAGATGTAAGTTCCTCAAAGGGTTTCCTTAATCTATTATTATCCAAGTCTAGGGTTTACAATGGAGGGTGTGGGCTATATATAGGCCAACCACATAAACAGGGGTATTTTGGGGACAAATAGCGAAATATAGAGAGGGTTACAAGGCGCTGGGCCAATTTAACACGATCAGGTTCGGTGTCGTCCGGTAGTACCGGTCCAGCTCGTCCGGTAGTACCGGTCAGCCGGTAGTACCGCTTCCTGGCCTGTTAGTACCGCTTGTCGACCTGGGACTTCTGCTGGAGCCTTCTGTTGGTGGCGGTAGCAGGGGCGGTAGTACCGTCGTCCGGTAGTACCGGGTCCTGGGCCGGTAGTACCGCCAGTGACAGAGAGTTTTTGGCTTGAGCTGGGGTCATCTGTTGGTGGCGGTAGCAGAGGGCGGTAGTGCCGCTGGGCGGTAGTACCGGTCGCCAGGTCCGGTAGTACCGCTGGCGACAGAGAGAATTTGGTCTCTTCCGTGGGTGATCCTCCGTTCTATGGGTCCTTCTCTTCGTACCTGATGATGCACAAGGTATGCGTATGAAGTAGCAGGCCATCCAAGGGTGTATCGAAGTCACACAAGGAGAGGAGCGAGTTCACCTTAGCTTGAAGGAGTTTGGCTCGGGCGCGAGTCATGGGTCCACTTGGGGAGCTCGTGGGAGTAGATGTAGTAGCATTCGTAGGACGGGCTGCATCAGCTCCCCCCCCCTTGGGAAAGAGTCATCCTCGACTCTTCAACCTTCTCAACTTCATCTTCTCCATGGTAGGGTGAGAGGTCCTTGACATTGAATGTCGAGCTCACAAGATACTTCGATGTTGGGATATCGATGATATAGGCGTTGTTGTTGATCCTCTTTAGCACCTTGAATGGTCCATCACCTCTTGGCTTTATCTTGGAGTCGCGTTCCTTGGGGAAGCGGTCTTTACTCAAGTGTATCCACACAAGGTCGCCCTCTTCGAAGATTATCTCTTTCTTGTTCTTGTTTAGCCTTGATGCTTGGCGAAGGACTTGTTGCTCGATAGTAGCTCGTGTGTCTTCATGGAGTTTCTTCATTGTTTGGGCACGCTTGAAAACGTCCATATTGGCACGTTCATGAAGTGGTAGTGGAAGGATATCGAGCGCGGTGAGAGGCTCGAAGCCGTAGACGATCATGAACGGGCTCCTCATGGTGGTGGAGTGCTTGGCGCGGTTGTAGGCGAACTCGGCGTGTGGAATACATTCCTCCCAGTCTTTAAGGTTCTTCTTTATCAACACCCGGAGGAGTGTGCCAAGAATTCAATTGACGACCTCGGTTTGTCCATCGGTTTGAGGATGCGAGGCCGACGAGAAGAGTAGCTTGATGCCGAGCTTGGCCATGAGAGTCTTCCAGAAGTAGCTCATGAATTTTACGTCGCGGTCGGAGACGATTGTTCTTGGCACACCGTGTAGCCGAATTATTTCCCTGAAAAACAAATTTGCTACATGTGAAGCATCATCGTTCTTATGGCACGGAATGAAATGTGCCATTTTTGAAAAGCGATCCACTACTACAAATATAGAATCATGTCCATGTTTAGACCTAGGCAAGCCTAACACAAAGTCCATGCTAATGTCCGACCAAGGTGCATGAGGAATAGGCAATGGCATATAAAGACCAAAGGGGTTGGACTTAGACTTAGCTTGGATACATGTAGTGCATCGTTGGACGTGGCGCTCCACGTCGCGCTTCATCTTTGGCCAAAATTAGTGAGTGGAGAGCATGTCATATGTCTTGTCACGGCCAAAGTGACCCATAAGGCCTCCACCATGGGACTCTTGAAGAAGCAAAAGTTGGAGAGACGATTTCGGAATGCAAAGTTTGTTTTGTTTGAAAAGAAAACCCTTATGCAAATAGAAATCATCAATCCCTTTGTCTATTGAGCATTGTGCAAAAATTGGTCCAAAGAAAGGGTCGGACGTGTACAAAGATTTGATGTCATCAAGACCCAAGACATTTACTTCGAGTCGTGTAAGAAGGCTTGTGTTTTTGCGAGACAAGGCGTCCGCGACCACATTTTATTTGCCCTTCTTGTATTTGACAATGTAAGGAAAAGACTCCATGAACTCAACCCATTTTGCGTGCCTTTTACTCAAATTGGCTTGGCCCTTAAGATACTTCAACGACTCATGGTCGGAATGTATGATAAATTCTTTGGGCCAAAGATAGTGTTGCCACACTTGAAGAACTCGAACTAAGGCAAAAAGTTCTTTGTCATAAATGGGATAGTTTAGGCGTGCGCCATCAAGTTTCTCACTATGGTAAGCAATAGGACGCCCATTTTGCATAAGGATTCCACCAATGCCAATACCACTAGCGTCACATTCAATCTCAAAGGTTTTTGTGAAATCCGGTAATGCAAGAAGTGGTGCGTCGGTGAGCTTATTTTTGAGCTCATCAAAAGCCTTTTGTTGTGCTTTTCCCCAAACGAACGTGACATTTTTCTTGGTCAATTCGTTGAGGGGGCAAGCAATGGTAGAAAAGTCTTTCACAAAGCAACGGTAAAATCCAGCCAACCCATGAAAACTACGAAGTTCACTAACATTTGTAGGGATGGGCCAATCTCGTATGTCCTTGACTTTTGAGACATTAACTTCAATGCCATTAGAAGACACAAAAAAACCAAGGAAAATCAGCTTGTCTTTTGCAAAAGTGCACTTTGGGAGATTAGCATAAAGCTTTTCATGACGAAGGATTTGAAGGACCTCCTTAACATGAGTAACATGCTCCTCTAGTGACTTGCTATAGACAAGGATGTCATCAAAGTAAACAACTACACTCTTCCCAATGAGAGATCTCAAAATATGGTTCATGAGGCGCATGAAGGTATATGGGGCATTAGATAAGCCAAAAGGCATAACCAACCATTCATAGAGACCAAGCTTGGTCTTGCAGGCGGTTTTCCACT
Organism: Avena sativa; assembly: GCA_916181665.1. NCBI lineage: Eukaryota > Viridiplantae > Streptophyta > Magnoliopsida > Poales > Poaceae > Avena > Avena sativa. The sequence continues at coordinate 80,809,084 of OV702284.1, forward strand.
CATCACCTTCGGCCATGCGAATTTGATGGTAACCACTACGAAGATCAATTTTCGAAAATATAGTGGCTCCACATAACTCATCAAGCATGTCATCAAGGCGCGGTATAGGATGTCGATAACGCACGGTGATAGCATTGATTGGACGGCAGTCCATGCATAACCGCAACGTATCATCCGTTTTTGGAACTAGAATCACGGGGACCGCGCTTGGGCTAGTCCTTACTTGGATCAAACCTTTGGAGACGAGTTGGTTGATTTGACATTCGATCTCCTTTGTCTCTTCTGGGTTCGTGCGGTACGCGGCGCGGTTTGGGAGTGGGGCGCCGGGTATGAGGTCGATGCGGTGCTCGATTCCACGAAGAGGAGGAAGGCCATGAGGAAGCTCTTCGGGGAATACATCTTGTAATTCCTGCAAAATAGCCATCAAAGGAGGAGGAACATTTGTCAAGTCATTAGTTCCTTGCGCTAGTCCCTTGCATACAAGGACATAGTGCAAGATGGATGGGTTGTTCCGCACTTCTCTCATCTCACTTTTGGTGGCAAGAAGAACACTCTTAGTTTTTCCACTCGAGTTTGGCTTGTAGCTCTCACTCACTATGGTGTGGTTCTCTCGCTCACCACTCTTCTCACAAGGTGTTTTTGTGTATTGCGCCCTCGCTAAAGCCTTTGCATTGTCCGCAAATATTTGGCTAGGAGTCATTGGTTGCAACACACAAGTTTTATCAAGCCATTTGAAGGTATAAGTGTTTGAGTGACCATCATGCAAAGCACGCTTGTCATATTGCCACGGCCTTCCGAGCAACATATGGCAAACCGTCATTGGTACCACGTCACATTCCACCGTGTCCTTGTAGGGCCCAATTGAGAACGTTACCGAGACGGTGTGCTTGATCTTGACAGATCCTTGGTCGCTTAGCCACTGGATATGGTAGGGGTGTTTATGCGGATGGAGGGTGAGGTTGAGTTTCTCACACAATTCCGTGCTTGCAAGATTGTGGCAACTCCCTCCATCGATGACAACTTTGATGGACTTCCCATTGATGCCGGCACGAGTTTGGAAGATGTTCGAGCGTTGGTCTTCATTCTCATTGACTTGGGTAGTTAAGACCCTTGTGACCACAAGTGATGGACTTGCGTCATTCTCACACACAAGAAGTTCTTGGTCCTCTTCCAAATGTTGTCTTGCCATGGCTTCCTTGACCCTTGCATCAAACTCTTCTTCACTCAAGTATTCTTCATCGCCGTTGTCATGGATGAACAAAACTTTCTTGTTCCCACATGCGTTCGACTTGTGCCCTTTGCCTCCACACTTGTAGCATTCACCATTGAATGGTTGATCATCCCTTGTGTTTTTGCCACTTGGGGGCTGTTTTCCTTGAGGGAGAGTTGGCTTGAAGGGAAGCTTGGTGGTACTTGAGGAGCTTCCACTTGGTGTTTTTGGAGTAGTGGTTGGTGCTTGCTTATAGGTGAAGTACGTCTTTGGCTTGTTGTACTTGATGTCCTCTTGCACTTGACGCTCGGCCTTTGATGCGATGTGCACAAGCTCAACCATGTTGCTGTACCTTTGGAACTCGGTGATGCGCTTGATGGGATGGTTAAAGCCATTGAGGAAGCGTGCCATTGTTTGTTCATCTCGCTCTTCAATGTTGGCACGGATCATGTTGAGCTCCATTTGCTTGAAGTACTCTTCCACGGTCTTTGTCCCTTGACTAAGCGTTTGAAGCTTGTTGAAGAGGTCACGCGTGTAGTGCGAAGGAACAAAGCGGGATCTCATATGGGCCTTCATATCTTGCCAAGTTGAGATTGGAGGCTCTTCTTTTGCTTCTCGAGCGAGTTGGACTTGTTCCCACCAAAGGTTGGCATACTCATCAAACTCGAGGGATGCCATGGCCATCATCTTCTCATTGCTATAGTTGTGCATGCGAAAGATCTTGTCGACCTTGAGTTCCCACGAGAGATATTCCTCGGGTTCATTGGAACCGGTGAACTTGGGCATGGTGAATTTGAGCTTGCCGAAAGTTTCTTCTCCATTACGGTTCCGGTTGCGGCGGTTGCCGTGATTTGGGCGGTCATCATCATCATCCGAGCTCTCATGTCTTGCTTGGTGATGGTTGCGTTGCTCTTGCGGTTGTTGAGGTGCCGCGTTTGGTGGTGGAACTTGGTTTTGACGACGAGCTTGGGGAGCTTGCTCGTTTTGTTGGCGCGGTTGAGGACGAGGAGGAGGTTGATTGTCCTCACGACGATCTTGGGGAGCTTGCTCTTGTTCTTGACACGGTTGATGCCGAGGAGCATTGTCTTGCGCCCTGTGGCGAGGAGGACGTCGAGCCGCATGCGCAATGGGCTGCTCTTCTTCTTCTTGGTGTAGAGGAGGCTCATCATGACCATCATGTTGCCGACGTGGACGATCATGTCGATGAGGACGCCTTGGAGGATTGTCGAGTGCGTCACGTTGACGGTGATCTTGTTCGTCCTCTTCGGGTGCTTCACTTATTGTTGAAAGGACATGTCGACGGCGATGGGCTTGGTGGTTCATGCGAGGTTGCTCTTGTTGAATCACAAGTGCCCTTGGTTGTGGCCGGTTCGCTTCACGTCGTGGAGGTCTTGCGGAGAGGTCACCATCATAGCTTGACGTTGCGGCGTGTCGCGGAGATGGTACCGCTTGAGAAGAGCTCAAGGATTGAAGAACGGGTCCATCCCGGTGCCTTGAAGCGTGACGGCGAGGTGCACTTGATTCACTTGAGGAGTGCCGAGATGAGCTTGATTCGCGCGAGCGTGGCCTTGCTAGTCCATAAATGAGGCGTTGAAGCTTCTCATCCGTTGAGGCGAGTGCACGACCAAGAGCTTCATTTTGATGACCGAGGTTGTGTTGCATGGCATGCATTTGGCCACGGACTTCTTCGAAGCGGTTGTCGATGTTCTCGAATTCCACACGGACCTCGCTAAATTGTTCATCTTGGCGCCGCTCAAGAGCTTCACAACGGTAGTTGAATTCTCCTCGGACCTTCCAATGGTCCCATCTTGTCATGAATTGTGTGTCGTCCTCCGGAGGTTGTGGTGGTTGGGACGGCTCGCCATTCCTGTTCATGATGCAAAGCCGACAAGGGTTGTATATGGAGAAAAAGGGTGCGAAGAGTTAGCCTTTTACCTCATCTTGGAGATTATATCAAACCAATTGCCACACAAATGAGCAAACAGCGTGCAAAGTGAAATGGGCAAGAAACTCACACACAAATATGCTACAACTCTCAAAAGCTTTTGGTGGAAGGTTAGGATTGTGGAAAACCAAACGAAACGATCCAAGCAAAAGGTTATTGTTCTACGTGGTAAAGAACCAAAGATCAAAAGCAAAAGGATACGATCTACAAAAACATGGAAAACACACACGTGGAGAAAAACGGGGTTAGCACGACTATGAAAATAAGCACAAAAGGTCCTAACGAAGACTACGCTCGGTTGTCGTGCCAACTCAAGGAGAGACCACAACTCGTTTGCCAAAATAGGATAAGCAATAGATTTGTGCACTTGCCTTGGTGCGCTCTTTTCTTCTCTCTTGTTGGCTTACAAGCTTGGTATTCTCTTTGTATTGGGAGACTATGTATCTTTTTTTCTTTTTCTCTTTTTTTTGATTCTTTTTCTTTTTCTCCCTTTCTATGCTACTATGTTAGCTTTTGTATTTGGCCTCACACTCTCACTTTCCGAAGGCAAGTGCACAATGCTTAGACAAACACAAAATGAGTTGCTCTCATAGGATAGATACACACAAAGGAAGATATGGGGCTGTCAAAGTGGCGCAAGTTATACCTTTGGTATTGTTGACGACTTGCAACCGGTGGTGGGGATGATGTTCGAGTGTCGTGGTGTCGATGAGCGCGGGTGACTTTGATGCCGAAGCTTGTGTTAAATTGGTGACAAACACGCGAAACACGAACAAAATGAAGATGGAAAGTCAGCCAACGAAGTTGAGGTGTCAAGACAAGAAGGAAAACCTTCTGTGGTGCGCGGTAGTACCGCTTGGTACGGGCGGTAGTACCGGACGGCGGTAGTACCGCTTGGTACGGGCGGTAGTACCGCTGGTCACAGAACAGGAACGAGATCCAAAATTCGTGGACCAAAACTCAAATTCGTGGGAAAACTGACCGAAAGGCTGGGCTAGGAACAACATGGGCTATAGATCGACTCCAAAAGCAACAGATCTATGGACCAAAACCACGAAAAACTCACCAAATCCAAAGATCGATCCGAAGGCAAATTGGGGCTCTTTTTGGTGGGATTTTCGATTTTAAGGGGGATAAAGAAAAATTGGGGGAAAATTCGTGATCAACCTTGCTCTTGATACCAAGATGTTATGGGGTAACCCCTTGGGGTGGCCCGATCTTTCACGAATCTCCGCGGGAATCGAGGGTAAAGCGGTGGAAGGGGGAAAGGGGATGAAATCCACGAACACACGCACACGAAGAACCCGACGAACGCACGCACACAAACACGATACACGCCGATAACTCACGCCGGTGGCAACCGGTCCAACATAATCCATAGGATCGGTGTTGGGCGAAGCTCTCTCTCCACGCCAACAACGGGGGACGAGGTGCTTGGTGAGATCTTGACGACTTGGGGGCGAGAAACCGAGAACCCAAGGCCTTGTACAACTTGAACGCACTAGGCAAGATCCAAGAGGGGGGTGGATAATCTGGTGCTCCTTGGTAGGAGCATGAGACCAATAGATGTAAGTTCCTCAAAGGGTTTCCTTAATCTATTATTATCCAAGTCTAGGGTTTACAATGGAGGGTGTGGGCTATATATAGGCCAACCACATAAACAGGGGTATTTTGGGGACAAATAGCAAAATATAGAGAGGGTTACAAGGCCCTGGGCCGATTTAACACGATCAGGTTCAGTGTCGTCCGGTAGTACCGGTCCAGCTCGTCCGGTAGTACCAGTCAGCCGGTAGTACCGCTTCCTGGCCCGGTAGTACCGCTTGTCGACCTGGGACTTCCGCTGGAGCCTTCTGTTGGTGGCGGTAGCAGGGGGCGGTAGTACCGTCGTCCGGTAGTACCGGGTCCTAGGCCGGTAGTACCGCCAGTGACAAAGAGTATTTGGCTTGCGCTAGGGTCGTCTGTTGGTGGCGGTAGCAGAGGGCGGTAGTGCCGCTGGGCGGTAGTACCGGTCGCCAGGTCCGGTAGTACCGCTGGCGACAGAGAGCATTTGGTCTCTTCCGCAGGTGCTCCTCCGTTCTGTGGGTCCTTCTCTTCGTACCTGATGATGCACAAGGTATGCGTATGAAGTAGCAGGCCATCCAAGGGTGTATCGAAGTCACACAAGGAGAGGAGCGAGTTCACCTTAGCTTGAAGGAGTTTGGCTCGGGCGCGAGTCATGGGTCCACTTGGGGAGCTCGTGGGAGTAGATGTAGTAGCGGTCGTAGGACGGGCTGCATCACAAATGGGCCAAAGAGAATTTCAGAATTTGTCTAATGGGCCAACAGCCCAATATACACCAAATTCCAACAGCGTTTAGGCTAGATCAGATGATCCAGGATTTCAAATCGTTGTGGAGGCTACTAGATAGTCAAGTTATAGGGTGTGTTTGGATTGTGGCCAAAATGTACCCTACCAATATTTTGGTCATGGCCAAAAGGTTGGCTCTTGTTTGAATTGTTGCCAACTTTTTTGGCATTCCAATGCTCCACTACCAACTCTAGTTCAATTTTTTAGCTAATGTTGGCCAACTTGTGGGCACCAAAGGCTTAACCAAAACTTTGGCTAGCCAAATATTTGGTGGGGTAATCTTGGGCACAAACCAAACACATCCATAATGTTTCTTATTTATCATACGTATACAATGTAGTGTGCTTCTTGAATTATTTAGCCAGATGCTCGTTGAACCTATAATATTATCAATTGAATTTATACTTTCTCTATAATCTTTATTTATTTTATATTATCGTACGTATACAGAGTTGAAAAAAATGTATTCTAGCAGAAAATTGGATCGGCCTGAGGTATCCAATAGACCAGCAGGGCCATAGTATTTCCTAAGAATGGGTCGATCCGTGGCCCCTGAAATTGTCCTTGGGCCAGGTCCAAGGCCAGGTCTGGGCCGGCCCATTTCCATCTTTAATGAACAGATGAAGAGCTGTAAATCGGACTTGACTGGGAAACAAGTTGCAAAGTGACGCGGTTCGCCCACTGCCGACCAGCCAAAACCGCGTGGAAAGTAAACTCTACTGGTCCGTCGTCAGCCAGCTACACCGTGGAGGACGTTTTCCCCGTCCCATCCGGTTCCAATCCACCACGCCACGCTCACTCTCGTCTTTCCTCTCTCTCCCTCGCAGAGTCCGTGGGCTGCCGCAGCTGCAGCCTGGAAGCTTCCAGAACCAGCTCACCCTCCGCTCATACGCTACGCAACCTCCGCCCCCTTTAAATACCCTCCCCCACTCTGCCAACCCCCTTCCACCGGACTCAGATTCGCCGACCTGTCCAGAGCTCTTCCCGGTTTGGTTTGTCAAGAGGATCGAGCTGCCATGGCGTCGAAGCGGATCTTGAAGGAGCTCAAGGATCTGCAGAGGGATCCGCCGACCTCCTGCAGCGCGGGTAATTCCCTCGCCTCTCTTAGCCCTTCAGAGTCATGAGATACGTTGGTGCTGCCTGCCTGGTTCACGCGCTTTAGTTGAGCTGAAGCTAGATCTACGTTTTAGTGAAGCAAGGGCACTGTTGCGTTGATAGATCGAACCTATTCCATGTAGATTCAGGTATAAACATGGAGATGGTTTGGTGCTGGTGTCATCGGAGTGGCAGCCCAGCTGAAATCTGAGAACAGCTGGTTGGTTGGTCCAATCTAGAGAGTTTAATGAGCTCAATTTCCAGCATAACTCTGGCAAAAACCAATTGTGTGTTGTATAAGAGCTGCGATGTCCAAACCCAGAATTATCCAGTTATTAATATACTTCTAGTTGGCATATAGTAGATGTAAAGCTAGATGTAGTAGTAAACTCTTCAGGCAGTATCAAGATTTCAGTTTCTAAAGGTCAACATTGGAAGACATTATTACTTCTGAATGAACCTTCAACTCAAGAGCATGCCATAGAGCATGGAACAGCTAAATTCTGTTTCCAGCATATCGATTCAGAATGTGATTTTAAATCATGTTTCCGTGGTTGAGGCGAGCTCCAAGCTGTAGCTGTGGCAGCAGCTACTGCTAGATATCACGGAAGCTATTGCCAGGTTTTAGGATGTCTTAAGTTATCAAATGCGCACATAAGTAAAATTCAAATTCAAAACAACTAAGAAAACCATAGTAATTTAGATGTACTAATACACCTCACTAGCATCATTTTTCAAGTCTGGAAACACCGAAATAGTCAAAGTAGCATTACAACAAGTTAAAGAAGCAGATGTGTTCTGTTTTTCAAGGAATTTGGTTATATACAACGCGAGTTCCACAGTTTATCCAAATAAGAAGCATTCACTTGTTAATTTTCTGTTGGGCCAAACAATGAGGCCCTGTATAGATCGACGATATCTACAAGTGAGTATTGACGTTGTGTCTGAGTTTAATTCTGTACAAGTTTTAAGTAAGTTCTTATGAGCCAGAGTTGAGGTGCATATAATTGTTTACTTGTGTATTACTGAAGCACATCCTTTTTGTGTCTATCTATCAGGGCCTGTCGCTGAAGATATGTTTCACTGGCAGGCAACGATTATGGGTCCGTCAGACAGCCCTTACAGTGGAGGTGTCTTCTTGGTTACAATTCATTTTCCTCCGGACTACCCGTTCAAACCACCTAAGGTATGGACAGTAAGACATTGCTATAAACTGTGACATGCATTACTTACTGTTTTACAATTAGCATAGCATTCACACGATGAAAACTTTGTCTTCATATGGGAAATTAGCATAGCATTTACATGATTCAGAACTTTGTCTTCATTTGGACAATTAGCATAGCATTTGCATGATGAAAACATTGTCATGTTTTAGATAGTTGTTACTTGCCCTTTATGTGCATGTCACTAGGTTTTTTATCAGAAGCTAAGAACGCCACGCTATCTGTCGTTTAGTGGATTGCAACTAGTGAGTTGTCATCATGATACGAAATTCATTGTTCTTTCTAAAATCAAATCATGTAGAGGATTTTTGCTCGGCTTGCATCAAGTCTCGTATGTTTGTGCCTGTGTTACTATTTGTTATGGTGTATGTAGCAGCTGTTGTGATTACTGTGATTACCTTCTCGGTTCTCTTATGAATTTCTTTTGCTTAGCCTCCTGAACTGCTTGATGCTGAAGCTTTATGTAGGTTTTTCGCAGGCTCTTGGTGTCGCACGAATTAATGATTGAGCACTTATATTTGGACTTCCCTTTCATTTCCTGTCTTGAGTTTAATGTTCTGTTTCTGGAGAAACTTACAATCGATGTTAAATTTTGCAGGTCGCTTTCAAAACAAAGGTGTTCCATCCAAACGTTAACAGCAATGGCAGCATCTGCCTTGATATCTTGAAGGAGCAGTGGAGTCCTGCACTGACAATCTCAAAGGTCAGCTTGCTACTCTTGCATTCTAATTCCTAGTAAATCATAACAGCTTCACACGTTGAATTCAAGAACGGAACTAAACTTAATCTGTCGGGTCAAGGTTGCAACCCCATGTTCTCTATGCTGGCTTAGTACCAAATTCTATAGAAAATTTACTTTAATGACTCCAGTTGTTAACTAACTAATTTTATGTGGACGTTCATTCAGGTGCTCCTCTCAATCTGCTCCCTACTGACGGACCCAAACCCCGACGATCCACTGGTTCCGGAGATTGCTCACATGTACAAAGCGGATCGAACAAAGTACGAGTCTACTGCGAGGAGCTGGACCCAGAAGTACGCCATGGGTTAACATTCTTCAACATGAAGAATTTGGTGCACTTTTCAGAGATCCTACTGTATCACCTAGGATTCTCATGTGATATTCAGCATTTAAGAAACAGCAGCATGAACCAAACTGAATCTAAGCTTATTGTAAATGAAGTGGTGGATGGTCTACTTCAACTCTTTGGTGAGCATTGAAACTGTTGCCATTATGTTCCTGAGTAACAATGCGCTAGGCCAAGAACAGCTGTCTCCACTTTGTTGGGTTAATGGGTTGTCAATTGTGCTTATTCCGTTTCCTTGTTGGTACTATGTAGTAGATTCGATTTTTGTATGGCATCAGTAACAACGATCAGTGTGGATCTGGAAAACTACTACCGGTTACAAAAGTTACTGAAGTTGCTCATGGCTGAGTGCTAGGCAGAAACAGGCTTTGGACCACGTTGTGCAATCCGTTCGGTATCATGTAAGAGGGGTGGTTGCATGGGTTGGGTGGTATCATGTATGAGGGGTGGTTGCATGGGTTGGGTTACTATGTCCAGGTTGTTTGGTGGTTGCATGGGTTGGGTTACTATGTGCAGGTTGTTTGGTTTCCTTTATTACTCTATTTATTTATTTTGAACAGAAGAGCTGATATATTAACAAGAAAGGAGTACAACATGGCTCTTACAACCAAAAGTCTGAAGATTGGATTTGACCCTAGAGCCTACAAGCTAAGCTGAAAACCCAAGTAGTCTAAGCAAAAGCACACATGATGTCCTTTGAGAACATGGACTTGACAATTCTGCAATTATGTACTTCAGAGGCCTCATAAAGCCTGACCAACTGTAGAGCCAGCAATTGAGATGGCCAAAGCACGAGATGGCCAAAGTAAACGAGGTTGAAAGTTGAGCCGTAGATTTCGAGACGGCATACCGAGCTTCACCACTGGATCTGGGGAGCGACATCAGAGACGATCTCAACTGTCCCTGGCGCACACACCTGAGAGGAGTGAAGATCGCTAAGACAACCTGAACATCAATCCTCAATTGATTCTTAGTGAAGCAGATAGACCCAAATACTGCATCCATAGCAGAGAAATTCTGATAAAACCCATATGGAGCAGCAGGACAAGAAAGCACCATCTCATCAAATCTCCAGTGCACTTCAAAACCCAGACCATCTTTACACCGACCATCGGCATGACAGCCGAAGTAGAAAATAGATAGAAAAGAATTGGGCTTGAAGTGACGCCATCTTGAGGAGGACAAAGCAGTAATAGGCACCATTGTCCCCTCCCCCCTCGCCGCCACTGCCGGTCGGGGGAAAACGAACAAGGCATTGCACCATGTCGCCACACCTCCACCTCCTGTCAGCACGGCCAGCCAGATGATCTTCCTCCATCCTCCGCCACCGCGGTCGACCAGAGGGAGGAAGAAAGCATCAGCGAGCACGAAGAAAAAAATCAGGGGAAGAACTGCACACTTATTGGAAGGGCTCCAAATCACCCCTTCCTCCACACCGACCTCCCACCAGAGGAGCTCGTGAGGAAAGAGCCTGAACTGTCCTCTACTGACGTGTAGAATCACCAGAGGGAAGAAGCCCAAAGGGCGACGAGGTTGAAGCCAGGCACCGTATTCCACTCCTCCCATTCCGCCATAACCGGACGAGGAAGGTGGCGACAACCACCAACCGTCGGACGCCCCCACAAAATCCTTATTCAAAGGGGCGTCGGCAGCCTCAACACCCAGCACCGCCGCGAGGTCGGTGATGGCAAGTCAGCCCAACATCTGTCGGATCTGGCTCGAAGAACACGGCGGAACCCAAAAGGCATAAAGCTAACACCCGGCATTCGGCCGCAACCTACACCTATTATGTACACGGGAAGCGCCTGGGCCTTTCCTCAGCTTCCCTCGACCGGCGGCGCCAGCGAGATCGGCCCAGGATCGTCCCGGCTCGCTCAAGATTCTCCGGGGAACTGTAGCAGGGGAAAGGATAAGGCTTACTCCTACACTCCGGGGGAACTGAAGCAAGAAGTTACTAGGCCCCCTTTATTACTCTTATGGTCTATCTTACGTAAACTACTCTTGTCCGGTTTGTTGGAGATATGCCCAAGAGGCAATAATAAAAGTAGTTATTATTATATCTTTGTGTTTATGATAAATGTTTGCATTCATGCTATAATTATATTAACCGGAAATATTAATACTTGTATGATTTGTAAACATGTAAGAGTCCCTAGTAAAGCCTCTTTTTAATACTATCTTGTTGATTAATAGATGATTATGGTTTCCTAATCATGAACATTGGATGTTATTAATAACAAGATCATATCATTAGGAGAATGGTGTGATAGACATACTCCTATAGTTAAGCGTAGCATAAGATCAGTCATTTCAATGGTTCGTTTGCTATAAGCTTTCAGATACATAGTAATCTAAATCCTTCGACCATGAGATCATGTTAATCAACATCACCGGATGGATGCTTTTATGACATCAAACACCATTTCGTAACTGGGTGGTTATAAAGGTGGCATTGAGTGTCCGGGAAGTATGTGTTGAGGCACATGGATCAAGAGTGGGATTTGTCCATCCATATGATAAATAAATATACTCTGGGCCCTCTCGGTGGAATGTCATCCAACTGGCTTGCAAGCATGTGACTGGCTCACAAGGGATCACATATCACAGGAACGAGTAAAGAGTACTTATCGTTAACGAGGTTGAACTAGGTATGCAGAGATACCGACGATCAAACCTCGGATAAGTAAAGTATCGCGAGACAAAGGGAAATTGGTATCGTATGTAAATGGTTCATTCAATCACGAAGTAATCATAGAACTATGTGGGAGCCATATGAATTTACAGATTCCTCTATTGGTTATTCATCGGAGAAGGAGTCTCGATCATGTCTGCATAATTCACGAACCATAGGGAGACACACTTAAGGATTCGATGTTGTTTAGTAGATATGGAATGTGAGTAAGAGACTGAATGTTGTTTGGAGTCTCGGATTGGATCCAAGACATCACGAGGAGATCCGGAATGGTTCGGAGAATAAGATTCACATAAGGAAAGTCAAATTCCGGAGTTCGGGAATGGTTTCGGTGTTTTCACCGAAATGTTCTAAAAGGGTCTAAAAGGTCCACCGATCCGTAGTGGGAAGGGTACATGGATGTGTCATACCAAAGTGGAATGACTGCATCATGTCCTAGGTCACTTGGCTGGGCAATGCGAAGAGAGAAATCAAACTCTAATTTGAAAGTTAAACGCCAATTTGAAAAAGTCAAATCGCAACATGGTTGCCTAGTGGAGGGAGGAAAGGAATCCTGCCTAGGGAAGGATTCCTTCCTCCCCTTGCCGCTGGCCACAAGGAGTTGGGGGAGGACTCCCCTCCCCCAAACCACCTCTCCCTCTCATAAATAGAGGGGAGGGGGCGCCCCTTGCTCCCCATGATGAGCCACAAGTATAGGGGTTGTATCGTAGTACTTTGGATAAATAGGAGTGTCGATCCTAACAAGGAGCAGAAGGTGTTGACTAGTGGTATGAAGCAGGAAATCTCTGTAAATACTTAACAAACGGATTTTTAGGGGTTTTCTGATAAAGCAACAAAACAAAGTGCAAGTAATAAAGACAACAAACAACTGTTGCAAGTGGCCCAATCCTTTATTAGAAAAGGACAAGACGGTGGAAATACTTATAAGGACCAAATGTTCTCGAGGACACATGGGAATTCTGTCAAGTTCTTTCGCTTCAAATAGCTGAGTACCTTTCTTTGGTGTTGTAAGTGTTGTGTGGGTGAACCTATGCTAATGTACCGACCTTACTTGGACTAATACATACTTGTGATTAAACCCCCTGCAAGCATCCGCAACTACAGGAAAGCAATTAAGATATAAACCTAACCACAGCCTTAAACTCTGAGATCCTACACTCCCTTGTGCAAAGGTGTCCTAATGGGGGTTCAGGTTTCTGTCGCTCCGGCAACCCCACAATTAGTAGCCAAATACACAATGCATTCCCCTAGGCCCATAAATGGTGAAGTATCATGTAGTCGACGTTCACATGACACCACTAGAAGAATAGCACCACAACTTAAATACTAAACCATTAAATAATATCTCAACACAAATCCACTACTAACAACATGACTTCTCCCATGTCCTCAAGAACTAAACGAACTACTCACAAGACATCATATGGATCAAGATCAAAGATGATATGGTGATGGATAACAATCTGAACATAAACAATAATCCAATGGTTCCACTCAGAAGCATCAACTACAATAGTAATCAACATCGGGAAAGTTCCCCTAAGAACTATGCAAGTATTCAACACGATTGTTACAGTGGGATGGAGTGGTGATGATGGTGTTGGTGGAGATGATGGTGTGGATGATGATGATGATCCCGATGAAGTCTAGCTTGACGATGGTGTTGATGGCGATGATCTCCCCTCTTCGGGAAGGAATTTCCCCGGCAGAAATCTGTCTGCCAGAGTGCTCTTTCTCTCTTGGTGTTTTTCGCCCTGCAGAGGCGGCGGAATCTTTCTGTGGTCGCTCCCCGTGTTTTAGGGTTCCTAAAGGAAGATATAGGCGAGAGGGCGGAGTTAGAGGCTGGCCAGGTGGGCCACACCCACCCTAGACGCGGCCCAGGGGTTCCCGCGCCTGGGGGTGTGTGGGCCCCCTGTGGCCCATCTTCGCCTCCCCTTCTGGCTTCCTTCGTCTTCTATGAAAATATAATTTTCCATGATTTTTCTGGTATTTTTCTGATCTTCGCAAAATTGCATCAAAACACCTCTTTTTCCATCAGAATGCTGACTCTGGCAGTTCATCCTCCAAGAATCATCCAACATGCAAAAACAGAGGAAAATACATAAGTAACACCTCTTAATATGAAATATATCAATGAATAGAGGCAAATTATGATATAGAATGGTGATGCAAATTGGACGTATCAACCCGCAAGCAAAAACTGAGCTTAGTAAACATGTCCACATGTTTATGGAGTGAAGTGTCGATAAAAGAATACGGACAAGAAGCATCACACTTACCTTTGCACATCTCATAGAAGAAAACAAATCACCATTATACAACTTACCTTGCAACAAGTACAAGAGTCACAATAGAGATGCATACAGATAAATCATAATTGGAATTGGCAAACTTTGTTCTTGGTCAGAGAACAGCCGGCAACAGTTTCACAAAAAGCTTTTATAGAAGTTTTCACAACAAGAGTACTCTTTGCTCAAACATAAAAGGTTTTTCACAATGATGGCTTTCAAAGTAATACTCAATAGATAAGAGTCTTGTGCAAACAAGAAAGATAATGAACATGATTGAATAAATCATCATATGAATGCTTAAACACACAACAACTCAAATGCTTGCTGGAGATAGAGAGGAAGTAGGTTTACTGACTCAACTTGGAAGGTAGGAGAAAGGTCCCTACATAGAGGGAACAGGGATTTCAAGTTCATAAAAAACTTCCAAAAGATTATGGTACTTACTAGCTTTGAGCCCTCATTGCCCCTATCATAAGCATCTTGAGATGATTAAGGTTAAAGTGAACAAGGATGGAGTATATGCTTGACAAAATATAAGTTGGCAATCTCATGTCCCTTGAGTACGAGGGCCGCTCCTCATGCTACTCAACTTTAGTTACCTGTAAGTTCTTGTCATTGTAAGTACATGTGTATCATAAAGAACCGCCAACGGGGTACCCCTTGCACATGATACAGGAGCTATCCCATAATAAAAATGACAAGGCAAGCAGACAGTGAGCATCTCAGCGATCTTTTTATTTACTATTTGCATAGATTTTTATTGAGGATGCTTCACAGATTGCTCACTATGGTGATGCTACAAGTTTCCACCATGATTAGGCATGGCTTAGGCTAGCAGCCCAGGCGTTTTTCTAACACACATACATAACTCCATGGACTTACAAGCTCCCCTTTTATTTCACACCGACGACATCCGCAAACAAAAGAGCATGATATGAACTGGATATGTATCCATAAGTGTTGAAAGTGTTCCTTGTGATAGCACAGTTCTGCTAATCTCAACGTATAGATGCAAGCATATACAACTTCGATGACACAATGATTCAAGTCTATTAGCGGCAAGAAAATAAGTTGTGCCATCAAGTTCGTGAGAGATTTACTAACTAGTTTTCACATAAAAAAATACTTTTTAATTTGAAAGATAGATAAAGCTTGATTATTTGCTTGGAATAGCAATGATGCTAGTAGGTAGGTATGGTGGACACAAATGACATAGGTTTTGGTTCAAAGGGATTGGATGCATGAGAAGTATGCCTTCTCAAAACAGGTTTTTGGCTAGCAAGGCTGGGTAGCAAGCAAAAGAGTTGAAGGAAACAAGAAAACCTACAAGTGATAAAGCCAAACATGCAATCTTTCTTGAAGACACAAAAGATCTTAAATAAAGAATACTAAGCTAATGAGCCAATCAAGAAAATAAATAAATGATACAAAACACGTGTAAGCTTTTTCTATTTTCCTTTCAAACCTCAAAAAGTGTTGCTACTGACCAGAGCTCGGTTTGCCAAAATCAATTTAGATCTACTTGATGTTCCCAAAGTGATGCCAATACTGATCAACAAGATCAATCATATAATAGAGATTGCAAACTAAAATAAGAAGTGCAAAAAGTAAAAGATGAGACTTCTCATTAATATTCCATAAAGGCAGTCACACCAAGGGATACATAGATAACCAAATAAAGGAGAGATACTTTGACAATGCAAACCAACCTATAAGATAACTTCTCTACCAAAGATATGAATCCACTAAAAAGGTAAAAGATAAAAGATAATGGTGGGATACCGCGACACTCCCCCAAGCTTGGAACAAGCCAAGGGGATGCCAAACCTGATGACGAATTACTCCTTCGGTGGTGGTGGTGTTCCCTTGCTTAGGGTAAGAAAACCCTCCAGCATCTTACAAAGCCTATTATTCTCCTCTTGAAGTAAATCCACCTTCATCCTCAAAGCACGGTACTTTTCACAAAACTCATCAGTGGCTCGAAGTGCTTCCACTGCCTCAGGGCAGGATCTGAAGTCTAGAACATAGGCTATAATCCCCTGCATGTTACGAGAAAAAGCACGTCCAGTGTTAATTGCTCCTACAAAAATAGGTTTCCTTGCCCTTGACCCTGCGGCGGTTTGTTACTCCATCTTAACTTCCTCCTCAACGCTCCAATCCATGTCTTCGCGCCTAGCAGCGATACTTTCTTCTTCCATAGGCTTCTTGCCTTTATCGTTGGCGGAGACCATGGTGCTCTAAACTTGAGAAGATTTCCTGACAGAAATAGATCGAAACGAAAACACGACAAGAACACGATGCACGAACCTCGGGGGATCCGGGGGGTTATATATTTTGAAGTTTCAAAACATAAGGAAGGTACTGGTGCGAAAACAAGGCGGAGACGGAGCTCGGGGGGCTCACACCCCCTCCAGGAGCGGCCAGCTGGGGCCCGCGCCTGGGGTGGGTGTAGCCACCCCGGCCTCCGTTTCCTCCTCTGTTTCGTCTCGTAACCTTCTGTATGCAATAGAAACATCAAAAATATAAAAATATAAGGTTTTCACGAACCTTCTTTTTTCACCACTTTTACCTATTCAAAGACGAACTCTGCAGACGCCTTTTCTCCTTCTCCTAGAAATTCCTTTTCTCACAAGGCAATACACAAACTTCAATGGCAACATTAGTGTAAGCAAAAACAATAAACCTTTAGGTTCACACTTCAACCGAAATCCATCAAAACAAAATCTACTGTAGCAACTCCTTTCCAAAAACCCAAAAGAATCTGGAAGGAAATCAATATAAGAGGTAAATGCAAATGGCGGCAGAAATCTGTCAAAACAGACCAGCAAGTAAAGATTGATTTTTTCGAAAACTTTATATTGCTCAAATCAAAAAGTGCAAAACTAATGGAAGTTGGGTAACAACTTGGAGGACAAGTATAGAAAAATGCAGCTCCATCCGAAGTACTGAGATCCTTCACGAATTTTTCCAATGCAGCACAAAAATCTGTCCCAGGACAACCACTTTTCACAACTCCTCTACTTCTCAAAAGTAGTTGAACTTGACACAAAAACCAAAACAAAAAGGTAATAACTTCCAAGACTCGACAAACTATTGGTTTATCTCCCAAGAAGTAATTTTCTTTAATGCCTTTCAGTTAGGCTTGATAGTTTCAAAGATGCTCTCATAAGAGATATATATTTGAAGTGAAAGAGAGCATCAAGAAGCAAATAACCAACACATTTGAGTCTAACCCACTTCCTATGAATGGGAGTATCATGAGAAAACAAATTGTTGAAACAAAAAGCCACTAGCATAGGAAGACAAAACAAATGCAATTTCAAATCTTTGAACATAAAATGGGGAAACTTAATATTATTGAGAAGCATAAAACCATGTTTCCCTCTCTCAAAATAACTTTCAGTAGCACTTTGAATAAAGTTGACAATATAACTTTCATTGTCAACAACTTTATCATCAGAATGAGCATACTTACAGTCATCAAAAAGAGGTCCAAGGTCATAAACTGGATCAATAGAAGCAAGTTGTTCCATCCTGAAATCTTTATTAGGCAAACTATTTTCATAAGGAGCTTTAGAAAATTTGGCAAAGTTAAACTCGTAAGAATCTCCATCAAACTTAGTTAAAACTTTTTCCTTTTTACAATCTATAATAGCTCCACAAGTGTTCAAGAAGGGTCTACCAAAAATGATAGGATAAGTTTTGCTAGCTGCTGAATTAAGCACTAGAAAATCAGCAAGATATTTAATCTTACCACAAAGAACCTCCACATCTCTTACAATACCAATGGAGCAAATGGTTTCCTTATTAGCAAGGTGAATAATCACATCAATGTCCTCAAGCTCACAAGGACCAATTTCATGCATAATTTCCCTGTAAAGCTCATAAGGAATAACACTAGAACTAGCACCAAT
This sequence comes from Avena sativa, assembly GCA_916181665.1. Taxonomy (NCBI): domain Eukaryota; kingdom Viridiplantae; phylum Streptophyta; class Magnoliopsida; order Poales; family Poaceae; genus Avena; species Avena sativa. Next base: position 80,826,891 of record OV702284.1, read on the forward strand.
ATCACATAAACCATAGTAGAAATGATCACCAATTCTAACAGAAAGCACATGGACACTAGCTTTTCTAGCTTTTTTAGGATGAGAGATAATATTAGAAGCGTCTTCAGAGAAGACAATGTTCTCATCCTCTATATTTATAGTGACAAGATCTTTCACAATAGCTACCACATGTTCATTATTCATTTGATCATCAGGTTCCACAGTTTTCTTTGTACTTTTGTTATTTGCACTAATCATCATAGAATACTCCTTTACCTTAGCTAGGAAAGGTATTTTCTCAACATAAGGTTTAGGCAAAATATGATCAATAGTACAAATTTCAGTACTTCTAACGGGAACATGACTAACAACATCTTTATAAGGTGCATGGTACTTATTCCAATTCTTTTTAGGAATTTCTATGTAAGAGGCAAAGGCCTTAAAACAGTTGGCAATACTTTGGGAGTCAAGACCAAACTCATTACTAATATCACGGAAGTCATCAGTTCCCATAAAAGATTTAATGCATTCATAATCATAGTTTATACCTGACTTTCTTCCTTTGTCGTTCTCCCAAGCTTCAGTGTTCTCTTGAATACGGTCTAGGAGATCCATTTAGCTTCTTCCTTCATACGTGTGAATGATCCAGCACAAGAAGCATCTAGTAAATCTTTATCATGAAGAGGAAGCCTAGCATAAAAGTTATTGATAATAATATTGTTAGGGAGTTCATGAATAGGACATTTAAGCATTAGTAACTTCAATCTCCCCGAAGCTTGAGCTGTACTCTCTCCATCACGAGGCCAAAAGTTATATATCAGATTCCTATCCTTATGAATTTCACTGGGAGGATAGAATTTAGAATAAAAGAGAGGTACTAATTCCTCCCATTCCATAGATTGCCCATTCTTCAGCAGCTTATACCATTCTTCAGCTCTCCCTTTCAAGGATATAGAGAGTAACTTCTTCTTCACATGTTAAGTTGTGATACCTGCACACTTAAACAACCCGCATAATTCATGGATAAAAAGCAAATGATCACCAGGGTGGAAAGTTCCATCCCCTAAATAATAATTATCCATAACACGATCAATAATACTTGTAGGTATCTTAAAAGGATCTATCTCAATAGGTGGTGGTTCATGTACTACCCTAATAGTAGTAGTTTTCCCAAACAGAAAACCAAGTGGGTTATTCATATTGGAAACAAAGCAACAAACAAAAATAAAAAGCAATACTCACAGTAGAAGTTTCCTTTACTAGTTCCACTCTTCAATAGCGCTTCACTGCACGGCAACAGTGCCATAAAATAGTCTTGATGACCCACAAGTATAGTGGGTGTATCATAGTACTTTCGATAAATAGGAGTGTCGATCCCAACAAGGAGCAGAAGGTGTTGACTAGTGGTATGGAGCAGGAAATCTCTGTAAATACTTAGCAAAAGGATTTTTAAGGGTTTTCTGATAAAGCAACAAAACAAAGTGCAAGTAATAAAGACAACAAACAACTGTTGCAAGTGGCCCAATACTTTCTTAGCAAAGGACAAGCCAGTGGAAATACTTATAAGGACGAAACGTTCTCGAGGACACATGTGAATTCTGTCAAGTGCTTTCGCTTCAAATAGCTAAGTACCTTTCTTTGGTGTTGTAACTGTTGTGTGGGTGAACCTATGCTAATTTACCGAACTTAATTGGACTAATACATACTTGTGATTAAACCCCCTGCGAGCATCCGCAACTACAGGAAAACAATTAAGATATAAACCTAACCATAGCCTTAAACTCTGAGATCCTACACTCCCTTGTGCAAAGGTGTCCTAACGGGGGTTCAGGTTTTTGTCACTCCGGCAACCCCACAATTAGTAGCAAAATACACAATGCATTCCCCTAGGCTCATAAATGGTGAAGTATCATGTAGTCGACGTTCACATGACACCACTAGAAGAATAGCACCACAACTTAAATACTAAACCATTGAATAATATCTCAACACAAATCCACTACTAACAACATGACTTCTCCCATGTCCTCAAGGACTAAACGAACTACTCACAAGACATCATATGGATCAAGATCAAAGATATGGTGATGAATATCAATCTGAACATAAACAATAATCCAATGGTTCCAATCACAAGCATCAACTACAATAGCAATCCACACCGGGAAAGTTTCCCCTAAGAACTATGCAAGTATTCAACACGATTGTTACAACAGGATGGAGTGGTGATGATGGTGCTGGTGGAGATGATGGTGTGGATGATGATTATGATCCCGATGAAGTCTAGCTTGACGATGGTGTTGATGGCGACGATCTCCCCTCTCCGGGAAGGAATTTCCCTGGCAGAAATCTGTCTGCCGGAGAGCTCTTTCTCTCTCGGTGTTTTCCGCCCCGCAGAGGCGTTGGAATCTTTCTGTGGTCGCTCCCCGTGTTTTAGGGTTCCAAAAGGAAGATATAGGCGAGAGGGCGGAGTCGGAGGCCGGCCAGGTGGGCCACACACACCCTAGGCGCGACCTAAGGGGTCCGCGCCTGGGGTGTGTGGGCCCCCTGTGGCCATCTCCGCCTCCCCTTCTGGCTTCCTTTGTCTTCTGGGAAAATATAAATTTCCATGATTTTTCTGGTATTTTCTGCTCTTCGCGAAATTGCATCAAAACACCTCTTTTTCCATCAGAATCCTGACTCCGGCATTTCATCCTCCAAGAATCATCCAACATGCAAAAACAGAGGAAAAGACATAAGTAACACCTCTTAATATGAAATATATCAATGAATAGAGGTAAATCATGATATAGAATGGTGATGCAAATTGGACGTATAACCCCACAAGAAACCCTAGATTGTCTGCAACCCTCTCAAGTTGCCGTCGATTTAGAGCCCTCTAAAGTAGCCACCGCCTAGCCCCTCTACTAGCCGGCGGCCACCACCTCTAAACCCTCGGCCCTCTATACCCTAGATCGCCGAGGCCCTCTATACTTCCACCACCACTCCGTCGTGCTGTTGGAATCACGAGGAGAGATCTACAACCTTTGCTGCCTGCTAGAACAAGGGAGAGGAAGGTCTTCATCGAGTATCGAACGTGTATCTGACTGTGGGAGCGCTGCTGGAACACGACACCGGAAGGATCGTCTTCGCGATCTTGAGATTGGCAAGTGAACAACTACATCAACCACGAGAATCTGATCTTGTTAACCGCTTTGGAATCTTCGAGGGTTAGTACTCTATCAAATCATTGCACCGATATAGTAGATTAGATCTTGGCTTGTGTGTGTTCATGTGATAGAATTTTTTTGTTTTCCATGCTACGAACCCCTATAGTGGTATCGGAGCCGTGTCTATGCGTAGATATATTGCACGAGTAGAACACAATGTTTATTATGGGCGTTGATGATTTTGTTGTTGATTGCTTCTTGTGTACTTTGCCTCTTGCGGGATGGTGGGATGAAGCAGCTTGGGCTAATCTTACATGACATCGTTCATGAGACTTGCTGCATGCTCAACATGCAGCTTGTATTGCATAAGTGGCTTTGCAGGTGTCTGTCTCTCCCACCATAGTGAAGATTCAATTTACAACGGGCACTTGAAAATACTTGTATCAATGTTGTGGTTCTTGTTTGTAAGTTAGAACGGTTCTTATTCGAAAGCCCCAAACCACGTAAAACATGCAAAGAAAATTAGAGGCGTATAACTTTGTTTTGCAGGGGTGTGTTGTGATGTGATATGGCCATGATTGTGATTATATATGATGTATGCAATGATCCTTATTGTAAGTTGGCAACCGGCAGGAGCCTTATGGTTGTATTTTAATTTTGTTAAGACCCGCGTGTCTATTATTCAAAGTAGTTGTAATAGTTGATGCTGGTGGACGACAACCATGGAGCCGCGTCATTAAACTTGACGCCACACCGGTGATGATGGAGATCATGTTCGTGCTTGGAGATCAAGATCGAAGGCATAAGAAGAAAGGCCATATCATATCACATATTATGAATTGCACATGATGTTAATCATTTTATGCATCTTGTATTGCTTAGATCATGATAGTAGCATTATAAGATAACCCCTCTCATAAAATATCAACTATTAAAGTGCTCGTCCTTAGTAGGCATCGTTGCTAAGACTCGTCGTTTTGAAGCACCACGTGATGATCAGGTGTGATAGATTCTACGTGTGCATACAACGGGAGTAAGCCGGATTTGCTCATGTGGATACTAAGGTTAACCTTGATGAGCCTAGCATGTACATACATGGTCTCGAAACCCATAATACCGTAAGGTAAAGCATGAGTCATATAGTAGATACGATAAACATGTTGATTGTTTGCCTTTGAAACTACAACATCTCTCGTGATGATCAGACTTGATGTAGTGGATTTGGTTTGTGTGATCACTAAAACAATGTGAGGGATGTTGCTTTGAGTGGGAGTTCACCTAGTTAATTTAAGTATTAATATGAACTCAATTTTTCATAAACTTAGCCTAAAATATTGCAAATGGCAGCCCCTACCATTAATTTTAATGTGTTACTAAAGAAAGAAAAGTTGAAAAACAACGGGAGCAACTTCGCAGATTGGTTCCACAATTCGAGGATTGTCCTTAATGCTGGTCAGTTGACCTATGTGCTGGATGCACCGCTAGGTGACCCCCTGCAGCTGCTTCTACCGATGAGGTGAAGAATGTTTTTCTCGCTTGGAAGAATCAGTACTCCACAATTCAGTGTGATATCTTGTATGGTTTGGAATCAAAGCTTCAGAAAAGGTTTGAGAACTTTGACCCACATGATATTGTCTGTGAACTCAAAATGATATTTGAGGCTCATGCGGCAGTTGAGAGTTATGAGGCTTCTAAAAAGTTCTTTAACTGCAAGATGGAAGAGGGCAACTCTGTAACATCCCTAAAATCATGTTTCAAACTCATGCATATCATCCATGCATCCATGGTCATGTAGAATTCATTTCAAATAAATCAATTCAAAAACATGAGCATATGAGCTCATTATTTTATGTGATCAGCATTTGAAACAAATGCTACTCTCCAATGAGAGATTTTTGTTCATTGAACCAAACCTGGTTGTCTTATTGCTCTCAGAGTGTATTGCTAGATTTCTAAGATTTAAACCCAAGTTTCAAAGTAAATATAATTTGAAAACCAATATCAAAATCTATATAAAACTAGTGCTATGTCACTGCTTATTTTATTTTATTCCAAGTGACCAGGCCAATTCAAAGTGACCACTTGGTTTTATGCCCAGAAATGTGATTGTTGCACACTGCAAAAATCATGAAAAGATTTGAATTCAAATAGATTTTGAAATCATTTGAATTTGATTCCTGAAATTGAAAACAGAAAAAGAAAAGGAGAAAAGAATTAGAAAAGGGCCGGCGCCACCTATCTAGCCCAACGAAGGATTCAGCCCACTAAGCCCACCCGGGTTCCCCCTCTCTCTCTCACTCGCAGACGAACCCACCAAGTCACTGACCACCCGACCCCACCTCCTCTCTGTTTCACTCGCCGACAAGTGGACCCTGCGACCACGTCGTCGTCGTCAATCACGTGCGGCCGCGACGCTCACTCCGCCGTTACCTCGCCGCAGTCACTGCGGGCTTAATTGCCATTGATACCGCGCGCGATCCTCGCCCCCGCTCTGGCTATAGACCACCTCCCCCTCGCGGCCATTTCCCCCAACAAAGCCAGACAGAAACGCCCCCAGGCTGCCCGCAATCGCTCTTGCACCGCCGCAGACAGAGCTCACTCCGGCGACCAATCCCGGTGAGCCCCGTGCGCCCCTTATTCTCTAGTTCTTACAGACAGCTTCGCAACTTCCTTGCGCACCTTCTGACACCATTGGTTCATCCTATACTGCCCCAGGTCGTCGTCTTCGTCAAGCACAGCAAGGTCCCGACGACGTCCTCAACTCCGGCGATTAAATTCGGTGAGCCCCGTGTTCCCCTTCGCCTCTGATTCACACGAGCGTGTTCGCCGTAGTCTTGCGTACCCCCTGATGCCTTTGATTTGTGCTAGGGTGACCAGGAGCGTCGCCAACGTCGCTGTCCGCCCGAGCCCGACGCTGTCAGCAACTCCGACGAGCCCGTGCAGCCGTGTCCGTGCGCCCCTTGCCAAGCCGTCGCCACGTTGAGCATCAGTGCATCGCTAAGAGCCCGGTAAGCATCTCCGACGACCCCAGACCCCCCTGTAGCGCCGCTCTGATATAGATAGAGCTCGCCGCCGCCAGTTGCCACCGCCAGCGCCGCCCATCTGTGGTCGCTTGATCGAGGACCGTAGGATCTAGATCCATCGCGTATAAACAGATCACTTAACGAAACGGTATGAGTAGATCTGGGCCGTGCAAATTAAGTAGATCTAACGGCCTGTGCGCGTGATCCTGAGCGAACCGGTACGCGCCAATCAGAACGTGACGCGTGGCCAGGAATTAGATTTAAAATCAGAATTTGAATCTATTAGTTGTTTGATTTTGTTTTAACCATAACTTTTGATTCCCATGTTCAAATTTGACAAATTTTATATCAATGGAATCAGGAGAGCAAGCCCTTTCCAAATATGCAATGTGTTTAATTTTTTTTCTGTTAAAATGCTTTTATTTACAGAAACATGTGTAGGCCTATTTTGTGTACATAAATTATTTGAGAAATGTTTTAAGGTTTAAATAAATGTTGTTTGGAAAGTTTTGAACTTGTTTATGAACCAGTACTGTACACTTGTCTTGTTGAGTTTAGAAAATCATCACATATAATGTTGCATGCATTCATATATTTTTGCTTGTATTTATTTGTATGTGATTTGTTGCTATGATTCTATGTGTAGATTTTGGTGCCAATAGTGATTGTGATTGTGAGGAGTGTAGCTACTCTCCAAACTACCAAGGCAAGTGGTGCTTCATGATATTTTTATCCCTATGTTTTCTACTATACATTAGAAGTATTTTGCTAAGTCTTGCATGGTTATATTTTGCTTATATACTATGCTTGGGAAATCCTAGTAGTTGTAGAATTGCTAGAACTTTCTAAGTTAAGATGCCTATCTATGCCATGCTTAGCCTATCTAGTAGCAAACAAGGGTGGTGAAATATTCATGCTATGATAAATTATTTCTAAGTCTTTGGAATTGAGTTTTTACTTAATAAAACAACTAAGTAAATGAATCACCTGGGTGGAATGGAAGGAATGTTTTATGTTGAGTGGTTACACAAGGCCCATTTCTATGGTTTACCTTGTGTATCTCACTTGTGGAAAGCCACCCAAGAACAAAGGGATTTGAGAGGCCAAATGTTAAGAAGCTTCTAGTGTAGCCACTTGGCAATATGGGCTCTGCCAGGATCATATAGGTTGCAATAACTTAGCCATTTGGACAGTTGGTGGTAGTGGGATGATAGGTTGGAGCGCGTCCATTTGGTCTAAGGGAAGGCTTCTGAAAGGTCCTGTCTTGGTGAAAATCAAGGCTTGTGGGGAAAGTGCACAACCTCTGCAGATGGAAGAATCTAAGTACTTAGCCATGTCCCTGGTGTTGGAAAACTTGAGCATCAAGACATGGAAGCTATCAAGAATCTCATCATCCAAATTTCTAAGTAAAACTTGAGGGTGAACAAGGGTGAAGGACCCCAATGTCTATTGGTGGTTCCTTGGGAAAAGTTTTGACAAAGAAAAACTTAGTGTTTTCAACTAATAGGCAAAACCTATTTTGAGCAAAGCAAGCCTAAGCTACACTTAGCAAAATTGCATATAGTATCTAGTCCACCAAAAAATTATACTAAGGTATCACTTGCCAAATACTATTCCAATGTATTGACCCACTGTGGCTGTAACTTGTGATGTTGCAGGTTACTCTGATTAGGAGTCATGAGTCTACACTCAACATGTTTGCCTGTGGCACATGAAGATGAAGACTTTTTTATCTATTTACTTATTTAAACTCTTGTACTAGGCCTGTGGCCTTGGAGTTGTAAAGACTATGTTTGTCTCTGGAATGACTGTAATAATGACCTTTGTTTCTATGTACTTCATCTTAAACTGTGGATGCTAGCATTGATCCAGGGACTAGCATTGCAATCACAGGTATCCTTTTCCTTTATAAAGGAGGGATCTTACAGATGGTATCAGAGCACTGTGTTGCCTGTAGAATTATGACCCTAGGATTGGAAACCACTAAGGAAAATTTTCCAACAACTTCTACACTTGTCTATTCTTCTCGTAAACTTTTCTAATCTTCTTTCTCATCTCTATTTGTAGATGAACTCCATCAACGAAGCCGTAAGGAAGGGACCACTCATGACAATGACTTTGGATTGTGAGACAGAATTTCCCAAGGCTCTCAAGGACCTCATGGTTGCAATGGAAATACATGGTGCAGCTGTGTACAAAGGTTTTCCTATGATGGATGAAGGAGTTGAGTACTGGTGGGTGCAACTTCACTTGTATAAAAACAAGGAAGAAAACCACAAGGAATCAGGATTCTGCATGTTCACCAATCCAGTGATGCACACTACATTCTTTGATTCAGCAAGGGATGCATCTTGGAGGACCATCAAAGAACTTGGTGATAGAGTCAAGTGCAGAATGCTCAACATCCAAAATGACCTAAAGGAAGAGAAGAAACGTACCCAAGAGTTGGAGGCTACCAACCAAACCTTAAGAGGAGACATTATAGACTTAGTAATGGAGTCATGTGCTCAAGATAGAGTGATTGCTTCTAGAAATATTGTGTTAGCCAACATATCTAGTGAGATAGGATTGTAAGCGTACTTCGTTAGTTGGACCACCACTTATCACCTTATTTTCCAAATGTTGCTTAAAATAAGTTGAACCTTGGTTGTTGTAATGGATCCATGTATGCCATGACTTGTGTGTTTTGACTTCCAAAGATATGCTTGTGATGCCTTGCCTTGTGTTTTATCTTGAAAATGTGTTGATTCTAACTTTTTCTATCTTATAAATAGATGCCTAATGTTACCATCAGCACTGTTGAGGAGTTCCAGGGAACTCGCTTTGGCCCTCGTATTATTGAGCTCACTAGTTTGCTCAATCTCCTTCTTCCTACCATCATGGTGCTTCCCCTCACCAAGTTTGAGAGGAAAGACCTTTGGGGTTTCAAGGTCAATCAGCCCGGACGCCAGACTGAGCCTACCACAGAGGCTATCATCTTCAAGCTCATGCACGATGACAAGGAGAGAGGCCTAGAGGTAGTCATGCAGGACTTGATTGGACGACTGTTAGGGAGACACTCTCGACAGGTTAGAGGCACTCACTTCCATGTCTTCGGTAGACGTGATGAGGATGGAGAGGCCATCGACTTCGAGGACACTTCGAGGGAGACAGCAGAGCCGATTCGCCTATACCTCCAGGACTTAGAGGTTCTTCTTAGGCACATGGACACTGATAGGACCAACGTCATGCTTAGAAATGACGAACTCCAGGTGCAGCTTCGTGAGAAGGACAAGATCTTCGTGGAGCAAGATGAGATAGTCAAGGAGATGGAGGCAAAGTTCGAGAGCCAGGACAGAAAGTTCAAGAGTCAAGAGAAGCGAGTCCAAGATAGGAACAAGAGGATTCGGGACATGACTGAAGAACTGCAGGCCAAGGACTTCGAGATCGAGCATCAGCAGACTGTGATTGAGAGGCTTCGTTCTCAGAAGAGGTCTCTCAAAGCCAAAGTAGAGACCTTGACCACCAATGTCGAGGAATACAAGACCGCTATGGAGAATGCAGGTCTTACCTTTGTTGAGGAGGAGGTTGATGCCGAGGAGTAGTGATGACTACTCATTTATCATTTATTTATCATACTTTATTTGAGTCACAATGACCATCCAACATGTGGATGGCTTGTTATTTGGTGTGTTTACTTTGCAAACTTGTCGTTTTTGCTGTTGAACTATTATTATTATGATGTTGCTTGATGATTGTTTATGTGATGTATTGTGCATGATAGCATCTATGGGTATCTCATTCTTATCTCTATTGAACAAACCACAGATGCCTCCCCGTCGTGCCAATCCCAACCCCAACAACAACAACATCACCCCTGAGATGCAGCAAATGATGACAGCTCAGACTCAGCTGATGCAAATGATGACTACGTTCATCCAGAACCAGAACAACAACAACAATAACAACAACAACCCACCGGGTTTTGACATGCTTACCAGGTTCTTGAGATTGAGGCCAGAAAAGTTCTCAGGAACAACTGATCCTATGGTGGCCAATGATTGGCTACGCTCTGTGAATAAGGACTTGGTAACTGTGGGCTGTACTGATGCGGAAAAATTCAGGTTTGCAGCACATTTGTTGGAAGGACCAGCCGCCACTTGGTGGGATAACTTCCAGATCACCACTACCATCGAAGATGTGACATGGGCTATTTTTGAAGATGGCTTTCGTACTACTCATATCTCATCTGGAGTGATGAGTCTGAAGAAGAAAGAATTCCATAATCTGAAGCAGCGCCACCGCAGCGTGGCTGAATATATTGAGGACTTCAACAATCTGGCGTGTTATGCACCGGATGAAGTTGACACTGATGCTAAGAGGAAGGAAAAGTTTCTTGAAGGGATGAATGATGAACTGAACTTGCAGCTATCAGTGGCCTATGTTCCCACATACCAGTCTCTTTGTGATAAGGCTGCTATTTTGGAGAACAAAATGAAGCAAGTTGAGAGTAGAAAGAGAAAGCACTCGGACAAGCACAGCTCAGGATCGTCTCACAAACGTTCCTATTATGATGATAGTGGAAGCTCAGGATCCCACAAGCATGGGAAATTCAACAAGCACCACAACCACAACCGTCATCCTGACAACAAGCATCACGGTAGTCATGACAATGACAAATACAAGAACCACAAGGGTGGATATAAAAGCCACCATAGTGGTAGTGGAAGTGGCCGTGGAAGCCAGCCTGTCAAGAAGGATATTAGTCAGGTTGAGTGCTTCAAGTGCAAGAAGATGGGGCATTATGCAAACGAATGCCCAGAAAATAAAGTTGAAGGACCCAAAAAGCCCAACCCTTTTCAGAAGGGACAAGTGAACCACATCAATGTGGAGGAAATCTATGAAGAGCCAGATGCTGTTGCTGGTAAGTTCAAACTCAATTCTATTCCAGCACGTCTTCTTTTTGATAATGGAGCATCACATTCATTCATATCAAAAGCATTTGTTGATAGAAATGGGTTTCCAACTGAAAACATTGGGTGTCCAATAAAAGTTAGTTCTCCAGGTGGAGATATGATAGTAAGTCTTGGATGCCGGGATCTAGTAATAGAGTTTGGAAGGCATAAGTTTCCAGTGAATCTGATAATCCTAGATTCCCAAGGACTGGATGTAATTTTGGGAATGGATTGGATGGCCAAGTATGAAGGAGTACTAGATTGTGCTAATCGTACTGTTGCACTCACAACCCCGTAAAGAAAACAGATTAAATTCAAGTCTAACTTTGAATCAAAAGGGAGTAAGCTAAATTCTCTTAAGGGGGTTAGCATAGACAGTGTGCCAATTGTGAGTGAATATCCGGATGTGTTTCCAGAAGAATTGCCGGGAATGCCACCAGATAGAGATGTGGAGTTTCTTATTGATTTGCTACCAGGATCTAGACCAATAGCAAAGAGATCGTACAAGATGTTAGTTGATGAACTGAAAGAACTCAAGAAACAACTTGGAGAACAGTTGCAGAAAGGATTTATTCAACCAAGTTCTTCATCTTGGGGAGCACCAGTCTTGTTTGTAGAAAAGAAAGATAGAAGTCAAAGGTTATGCATAGATTACCGTTCACTCAATGAGGTGACTATCAAGAACAAATACCCTTTGCCTAGAATCAATGACTTGTTTGATCAGTTAGAAGGAGCTTGTGTGTTCTCAAAGATTGATCTCCGGTCAGGTTATTTCCAACTCAAGATAAGGGAACAAGACATACCTAAGACAACTTTTACCACAAGGTATGGATTGTATGAGTATACCGTGATGCCATTTGGTTTGACCAATGCGCCAGCATACTTCATGAATATGATGAACAAGGTGTTCATGGAATTTCTTGATAAGTTTGTTGTCGTTTTCATCGATGACATTTTGATCTACTCCAAGAGCAAAGAAGAACATGAAGGGCATTTGCGCTTGATACTTGAGAAGCTTAGAGAGCATAAACTATATGCCAAATTCAGCAAGTGTGAATTCTGGTTGAATGAAGTTGGATTTCTTGGACACGTTGTGTCAGGAGATGGTGTTGCAGTTGATCCTGCTAAAGTTTCAGCTGTAACTGAATGGGAATCTCCCAAGTCAGTGAAAGAAGTTCGTAGTTTCCTTGGCTTAGCAGGTTACTACAGAAGATTCACTGAGAATTTCTCCAAGGTAGCTAAGCCTATGACAGAATTGCTAAAGAAAGACAAGAAATTTTCTTGGTCTGAAGGTTGTGAACTCAGCTTTCAAGAATTGAAGAAGAGACTTGTGACACCACCAGTCTTATGTCTGCCAGATTTGGAGAAGGATTTCCAAGTGTATTGTGATGCATCTCATCATGGATTAGGTGCAGTACTTATGCAAGAAGGAAAAGTTGTGGATTATGCCTCGAGACAACTCAAAACTCATGAAGTGAACTATCCTACTCATGATTTAGAGTTAGCCTCTGTTGTCCATGCACTCAAAACATGGAGACATTATCTTTTGGGAAAGCGTTGTGAAGTGTTCACAGATCACAAGAGTTTGAAGTATATCTTCACCCAGAAAGAAATTAACATGAGACAAAGAAGATGGCTAGAACTCATCAAGGACTATGACTTAAGTTTGCAATACCACCCCGGTAAAGCAAATGTTGTAGCAGATGCTCTAAGCCGTAAGGTTTTTGTGAATGGCCTTACTAAGGGAGAATTGCCAGATGATCTGTGTGCCCAATTTAGAGATCTCAGATTGGAGATTGTGCCTGAAGGACATCTCATGTCTTTGGATGTTCAACCCACTTTGTTGGACAAGATCAAAGAAGCCCAGAAGACTGATAAGGAAATTGAAGAAATTAAGGAAAAGATTGGCAAAGGAAAAGCCAAAGGATTCCATGAAGACGAACAGGGTACTTTATGGCATGGAAAACGTATCTGTGTTCCACAAGATCCGGAGATTCGGAAACTGATTTTACAAGAAGCACACAACTCACCATATTCTCTCCATCCGGGTAACACCAAAATGTACATGGATATGAAGGAAAGATTTTGGTGGAATAATCTCAAGAAGGACATCGCCGAACATATTGCTTTGTGTGATGTGTGTAGTAGAGTGAAGGCGGAACATCAGAAACCAGCAGGTTTGCTTCAACCACTACCTATTCCTGATTGGAAGTGGGACAAGATTGGTATGGACTTTATTACCGGATTGCCAAGGACGCGGTCAGGATATGATTCTATTTGGGTAGTAGTGGATCGCCTAACTAAAGTGGCTCATTTCATACCCGTGAAAACAACTTACACAAGTGCTAAGTTGGCCAAGATCTATATGAGTAGAATTGTATGTCTACATGGAGTACCCAAAAGTATTGTGTCAGATAGAGGAACCCAATTCACTTCTCATTTTTGGAGGCAATTGCATGAGTCATTGGGAACGAGGTTGGAATTCAGCACTGCTTTTCATCCTCAAACTGATGGACAGACAGAAAGGACTAATCAGATTCTTGAAGACATGTTGAGGGCATGTGCCCTAGACTATGGAGCCAGTTGGGATGAAAGTCTGCCTTACGCAGAATTTTCTTATAACAACAGCTATCAAGCCAGCATTGAGATGGCACCATTTGAGTTTCTCTACGGGAGAAAATGTACCACCCCATTGCTATGGAATGGTGTGGGAGAAAGAAGTTTGTTCGGACCAGAACTTATCAAAGAAGCCGAAGAGAAAGTCAAGCTGGTTAAGGACAGATTAAAGATAGCACAGTCCTGACAGAAAAGCTACGCAGATCCTAAGCGTAGAGAAGTCACCTATGAAGTTGTTGATAGAGATTATCTTAGAGTGTCACCACTTCGTGGAGTGAAGAGGTTTGGAGTCAAAGGGAAGTTGGCCCCAAGATATGTGGGACCATTCAAGATTCTGAGTCATAAAGGAGAAGTTGCTTATGAAATTGAATTGCCAGAGTCTTTGTCAGCTGTTCATAATGTGTTTCATGTGAGTCAGCTTAAGAAATGTCATCCAGAAATGGAAGAAACTTCTTTAAAGGACACTATACAATTGGAAGAGGTTCAATTGGAGAGTGACCTTACTTATGAGGATAAACCTATCAAGATTCTTGAGACTGCAGAAAGAGTCACACGGACTAAGACTATCAAGTTCTGCAAGGTTCAATGGAACCACCATTCTGAAGAAGAAGCAACATGGGAAAGATAAGATGATCTTCGGAAAGACCACCCTCACCTATTTGCTAGCCAATCCGAATCTCGAGGGCGAGATTCACCTTAAGGGGGTTAGATTTGTAACATCCCTAAAATCATGTTTCAAACTCATGCATATCATCCATGCATCCATGGTCATGTAGAATTCATTTCAAATAAATCAATTCAAAAACAGGAGCATATGAGCTCATTATTTTATGTGATCAGCATTTGAAACAAATGCTACTCTCCAATGAGAGATTTTTGTTCATTGAACCAAACCTGGTTGTCTTATTGCTCTCAGAGTGTATTGCTAGATTGCTAAGATTTAAACCCAAGTTTCAAAGTAAATATAATTTGAAAACCAATTTCAAAATCTATATAAAACTAGTGCTATGTCACTGCTTATTTTATTTTATTCCAAGTGACCAGGCCAATTCAAAGTGACCACTTGGTTTTATGCCCAGAAATGTGATTGTTGCACACTGCAAAAATCCTGAAAAGATTTGAATTCAAATAGATTTTGAAATCATTTGAATTTGATTCCTGAAATTGAAAACATAAAAAGAAAAGGAGAAAAGAATTAGAAAAGGGACGGCGCCACCTATCTAGCCCAACGACGGATTCAGCCCAATAAGCCCACCCGGGTTCCCCCTCTCTCTCTCTCTCACTCGCAGACGAACCCACCAAGTCACTGACCACCCGACCCCACCTCCTCTCTGTTTCACTCGCCGACAAGTGGACCCTGCGACCATGTCGTCGTCGTCAATCACGCGCGGCCGCGACGCTCACTCCGCCGTTACCTCGCCGCAGTCACTGCGGGCTTAATTGCCATTGATACCGCCCGCGATCCTCGCCCCCGCTCTGGCTACAAGACCACCTCCCCCTCATGGCCATTTCCCCCAACAAAGCCAGACAGAAACGCCCCCAGGCTGCCCGCAATCGCTCTTGCCCCGCCGCAGACAGAGATCACTCCGGCGACCAATCCCGGTGAGCCCCGTGCGCACCTTCTTCTATAGTTCTTGCAGAGAGCTTCGCAACTTCCTTGCGCACCTTCTGACACCATTGGTTCATCCTATACTGCCCCAGGTCGTCGTCTTCGTCAAGCACAGCAAGGTCCCGACGACGTCCTCAACTCCGGCGATTAAATTCGGTGAGCCCCGTGTTCCCCTTCGCCTCTGATTCACACGAGCGTGTTCGCCGTAGTCTTGCGCACCCCCTGATGCCTTTGATTTGTGCTAGGGTGACCAGGAGCGTCGCCAACGTCGCCGTCCGCCCGAGCCCGACGCTGTCAGCAACTCCGACGAGCCCGTGCAGCCGTGTTCGTGCGCCCCTTGCCAAGTCGTCGCCACGTTGAGCATCAGTGCATCGCTACGAGCCCGGTAAGCATATCCGACGACCCCAGAACCCCCTGTAGCGCCGCTCCTCCGTAGGCAGAGCTCGCCGCCGCCAGTTGCCACCACCAGCGCCGCCCATCTGTGGTCGCTTGATCGAGGACCGTAGGATCTAGATCCAGCGCGTATAAACAGATCACTTAACGAAACGGTATGAGTAGATCTGGGCCGTGCAGATTAAGTAGATCTAACGGCCTGTGCGCGTGATCCTGAGAAAACCGGTACGCGCCAATCAGAACATGACACGTGGCCAGGAATTAGATTTAAAATCAGAATTTGAATCTATTAGTTGTTTGATTTTGTTTTAGCCATAACTTTTGATTCCCACGTTCAAATTTGACAAATTTTATATCAATAGAATCAGGAGAGCAAGCCCTTTCCAAATATGCAATGTGTTTAATGTTTTGTTTCTGTTAAAATGGTTTGATTTACAGAAACATGTGTAGTCCTATTTTGTGTACATAAATTATTTGAGAAATGTTTTAAGGTTTAAATAAATGTTGTTTGGCAAGTTTTGAACTTGTTTATGAACCAGTACTGTACACTTGTCTTGTTGAGTTTAGAAAATCATCACATATCATGTTGCATGCATCCATATATTTTTGCTTGTATTTATTTGTATGTGATTTGTTGCTATGATTCTATGTGTAGATTTTGGTGCCAATAGTGATTGTGATTGTGAGGAGTGTAGCTACTCTCCAAACTACCAAGGCAAGTGGTGCTTCATGATATTTTTATCCCTATGTTTTCTACTATACATTAGAAGTATTTTGCTAAGTCTTGCATGGTTATATTTTGCTTATATACTATGCTTGGGAAATCCTAGTAGTTGTAGAATTGCTAGAAATTTCTAAGTTAAGATGCCTATCTATGCCATGCTTAGCCTAGCTAGTAGCAAACAAGGGTGGTGAAATATTCATGCTATGATAAAATATTTCTAAGTCTTTGGACTTGAGTTTTTACTTAATAAAACAACTAAGTAAATGAATCACCTGGGTGGAATGGAAGGAATGGTTTATGTTGAGTGGTTACACAAGGCCCATTTCTATGGTTTACCTTGTGTATCTCACTTGTGGAAAGCCACCCAGGAAAAAAGGGATTTGGGAGGACAAATGTTAAGAAGCTTCTAGTGCAGCCACTTGGCAATATGGGCTCTGCCAGGATCATATAGGTTGCAATAACTTAGCCATTTGGACAGTTGGTGGTAGTGGGATGATAGGTTGGAACGCGTCCATTTGGTCTAAGGGAAGGCTTCTGAAAGGTCCTGTCTTGGTGAAAATCAAGGCTTGTGGGGAAAGTGCACAACCTCTGCAGATGGAAGAATCTAAGTACTTAGCCATGTCCCTGGTATTGGACAACTTGAGCATCAAGACATGGAAGCTATCAAGAATCTCATCATCCAAATTTCTAAGTAAAACTTGAGGGTGAACAAGGGTGAAGGACCCCAATGTCTATTGGTGGTTCCTTGGGAAAAGTTTTGACAAAGAAAAACTTAGTGTTTTCAACTAATAGGCAAAACCTATTTTGAGCAAAGCAAGCCTAAGCTACACTTAGCCAAATTGCATATAGTATCTAGTCCACCAAAAAATTATACTAAGTATCACTTGCCAATACTATTCCAATGTATTGACCCACTGTGGCTGTAACTTGTGATGTTGCAGGTTACTCTGATGAGGATTAGGAGTCATGAGTCTACACTCAACATGTTTGCCTGTGGCACATGAAGATGAAGACTTTTTATCTATTTACTTATTTAAACTCTTGTACTAGGCCTGTGGCCTTGGAGTTGTAAAGACTATGTTTGTCTCTAGAATGACTGTAATAATGACCTTTGTTTCTGTGTACTTCATCTTAAACTGTGGATGCTAGCATTGATCCAGGGACTAGCATTGCAATCACAGGGATCCTTTTCCTTTATAAAGGAGGGATCTTACAGCTCCGTTAGTGAGCATGTGCTTAAGATGTCTGGGCATGCCAATAAGATCCAAAGCTTGGGGATAGTTATTCCTAATGCTTTGGGGATTCACCTTGTCCTCCAATCACTACCACCAAGTTACAAGAACTGTCTGATGAATTACAACATGCAGCGCATGGATAAGTCAATACCAGAACTCTTCTCTATGTTGAAGTCTGTAGAAGTGGAGATCAAGAAATAGCACCAAGTGACCAATTTCAAGAATCAAGGCAAGCCTAAGAAAAAGGGTAACTTCAAGAAGGGCGGCAAGAAAGCTGCCGCGCCTGCAAAGAAGACCAAGGCTGGGCCTAAGCCTGATACTGAGTGCTTTTACTGCATGGGAGAAGGTCACTGGAAGCATGATTGCCCCCAGTACTTGGCAGATCTGAAGAACGACAACATTAAGAAGAAAGGTATATCCAATTTACATGTTATTGATGTGTATCTTACTAGTAATTGTAGTAGTGCATGGGTATTTGATACTGGTTCAGTTGCTCATATTTGTAACTCAAAACATGTGCTGCAGAATAAATGGAGACTAGCGAAAGATGAGGTGACGATGCGCGTTGGAAATGGCTCAAAGGTTGATGTGATCGTGGTAGGCATGCTCCCTCTTCATCTACCATCTGGATTAGTTTTATACTTAAATAATTGTTATTTGGTGCCTGCGTTAAGCATGAACATTATATCTGGATCTTGTTTATTACGAGACAGTTACTTGTTTAAGTCTGAGAATAATGGTTGTTTGATTTATATTAGTAATATCTTTTATGGTCATGCACCTTTGATAGATGGTCTATTCTTATTGAATCTCGATAGTAGTGATACACACATTCGTAATATAGATGATAAACGTTTGAAATTGAATGATAATTCTACATACATGTGGCATTGTCGTGTTGGTCACATTGGAGTGAAGCGTATGAAGAAACTCCATTCTGATGGACTTATTGAATCACTTGATTTCGAATCACTTGAAAGATATGAAGCATGTCTGATGGGAAAAATGACTAAGACTCCATTTTCTGGTATGATGGAGCGAGCTACGGACTTATTAGAAATCATACATACTGATGTATGTGGCACAATGAGTGTGGCATCGCGCGATGGTTATCGTTATGTTCTTACTTTCATGGATGACTTGAGTAGATATGGGTATATCTATTTCATGAAACATAAGTCCAAAACTTTCGAGAAGTTTAAGGAATTTCAAAGTGAAGTAGAGAATCAACGTAACAAGAAGATTAAATTTCTACGATCTGATCATGGAGGTGAATATCTAAGTTACGAGTTTGGCGAGCATTTGAAGAAATGCGGAATACTTTCAAAATTGACACCGTCGGGAACACCACAACATAATGGTGTGTCCGAACATCGTAATCGAAATCACTTAGATATGGTTCGTTCTATAATGTCACTTATAGATTTACCTTTTTTGTTTTGGGGTTATGCATTAGAAATAGCCGCATTCACTTTAATAGGGCACCATCTAAATCCGTTGAAATGACACCGTATGAATTATGATTTGGGAAGAAACCTAAATTGTCGTTCCTTAAAGTTTGGGGTTGCAAAGCTTCTGTAAAGAAGTTACAGCCCGACAAGCTTGAATCTAAAGCGAAAAAATGCATATTCATAGGATACCCGAAGGAAACTATTGGGTATACCTTCTATCATAGATCCGAAGGCAAAATCTTCGTTGCCAAGAATGGATCCTTTCTCGAGAAGGAGTTTCTCTCGACAGAAGTGACTGGAAGGAAAGTAGAACTCGACGAGGTTGTCGAACCTTCTCTCGGATTTGAGAGTAGCGCAATACCGGAAGAAGTTCCTCTAGCGCCTACACCAATAAGAGAAGAAGTTAATGATGGTGATCATGAAACTTCGAACGAAGTTACTATGGAACCTCGCAGGTCGACAAGGAATCGTACCACTCCCGATTGGTATGATCCCATTATGAGTGTCATGTTGGTGAACAACACTGACGACCCTGTGACATATGAGTAAGCGATGATGAGCCCAGATTCCAATAAATGGCAAGAAGCCATGAAATCCGAGATTGGATCCATGTACGAAAACCAAGTATGGACTTTAGTGGACTTACCGGATGGCCGCAAGGCTATCGAGAACAAATGGATTTTCAAGAAGAAAACAGATGCTGATGGTAATGTAACCGTCTATAAAGCTCGACTTGTCATGAAAGGGTTCCGACAAATTCAAGGAGTTGACTATGATGATACTTTCTCAACGGTAGCGAAACTAAAGTCTGTGAGGATTTTGTTAGCAATCGCTGCATATTATGATGATGAGATATGGCAGATGGAATTCAAAACGGCGTTCCTCAATGGAGATATTGATGAAGAGTTATATATGGTACAACCCAAAGGTTTTGTCGATCCTAAAGATGCTAACAAGGTATGCAAACTTCAACGATCCATTTATGGATTGAAGCAAGCATCCTGAAGTTGGAATCAATGTTTTGATAAGGTGATCAAAAGTTTTGGATTTATACAAACTTATGGAGAAGCTTGTATTTACAAGAAAGTGAGTGGGATCTCTGTAGAATTCCTAGTACTATATGTGGATGAAATATTGTTGATTGGGAATGATATATACCTTCTTAAAAGTGTCAAAGATTATTTGAATAATAGTTTTTCAATGAAGGATCTTGGTGAAGCTGCATACATATTAGGCATAAAGAATTATAGAGATAGATCGAGACGCCTAACAGAGCTTTCACAAGTACATATTTGTACAAGGTTCTAAAGAGGTTTGGAATGGAAGATAGCAAGAAAGGGTTCTTGCCCATGTTGCCCAATATGACCTTGAGTAAAACTCAAAGTCCTGATACGGTAGAAGATAGAGAGAGGATGAGTAAGACTCCCTATGCCTCAGCCATAGGATCTATCATGTATGCCATGCTATGTACAAGGGCAGATATTGCATATGATGTTAGTTTTACTAGAAGATATCAAAGTGATCCAGGAGTAGATCACTGGATAGTGGTCAAAAGTATCCTTAAGTACTTGAGAAGAACTAAGGATATGGTTCTTTCCTATGGAGGTGATGAACATCTCGTTGCTAATGGTTAGACCGATGCTAGTTGGAACACTGATCCGGATGATTCTAAATCACAATATGGATACATGTTTACTTTGAATGGTGCAGCAGTGAGCTGGAGGAGTGCAAAGAAAAGCGTTATGGCGAGATCTTCAACTGAATCAGAATACATAGCTGCTTCACAAGAGGCAATACAAATGAAGGAGTTCATTGCGGATCTTGGTGTGGTTCCCAGTGCGCTGGACCCAATGGCTATCTATTGTGATAACATGGGTGCCATAGCCAATGCACAGGAGCTAAGGTCACACAAGAAGCTGAAGCATATCAAGCTGCGTTTTCACGCTATGCGAGAGCATGTGCAAGATGGTGACATAATTGCAAAGTACAAATAGATCTGAATGTGGCGGATCCATTGACTAAACCTCTCCCGAGGGAAAAACATGACCAACACCAAACCGACATGGGTGTTAGGTATATTACCATGTAATCTATATTATTGACTCTAGTGCAAGTGGGAGACTATTGGAGATATGCCCAATAGGCAATAATAAAAGTAGTTATTATTATATCTTTGTGTTTATGATAAATGTTTACATTCATGCTATAATTGTATTAACCGTAAACATTAATACTTGTGTAATTTGTAAAATTGTTAGAGTCCCTAGTAAAGCCTCTTTATAATACTAGCTTGTTGGTTAATAGATGATCATGGTTTCCTGATCATGAACATTGTGATGCTATTGACAACAAGATCATATCATTAGGATAATGATGTGATGGACATACTCCTATAGATAAGCATAGCATAAAGATCAAGTCATTTCAATAGTTCGTTTGCTATAAGCTTTCAGATACATAGTAACCTAAATCCTTCGACCATGAGATCATGTTAATCACCATCACCGGATGGATGCTTTGATGACATCAAACACCACTTCTTAACTGGGTGGTTATAAAGGTGGCATTGAGTGTTCATAAAGTATGTGTTGACGCACATGGATCAAGAGTGGGATTTGTCCATCCATATGACAGATAGATATACTCTGGGACCTCTCGGTGAAATGTCATCCAACTGGATTGCAAGCATGTGACTGGCTCACAAGGGATCACATATCACAGGAACGAGTAAAGAGTACTTATCGCTAACGAGGTTGAACTAGGTATGCAGAGATACCGATGATCAAACCTCAAATAAGTAAAGTATCGTGAGACAAAGGGAAATCAGTATCGTATGTAAATGGTTCATTCGATCATGAAGTAATCATAGAAATATGTGGGAGCCATATGAATTTCATGATTCCTCTATTGGTTATTGATCGGAGAAGAGTCTCAATCACGTCTGCATAATTCACGAACCGTAGGGAGACACACTTAAGGATTCGATGTTGTTTAGTAGATATGGAATGTGAGTAAGAGACTGAATGTTTTTTGGAGTCTCGGATTGGATCCAAGACATCACGAGGAGATCCGGAATGGTCCGGAGAATAAGATTCATATAAGGAAAGTCAAATTCCAGAGTTCGGGAATATTGTCAAGTTCGTTCGCTTCATATAGTCGATTAATCTTCATTGGTTGGATACATGTTATGGGGGTGAACCTATGCTAATGTACTACCCCAAATTGGACTAATACATACTTGTGATTATAACCCTTGCAAGCATCCGCAACTACAAGAAACTAATTAAGATAAAAACCTAACCATAACATTAAACTCCGAGATCCCACACTCCCTTGTGGACGGTGGTGATGGTGCTGGTGGTGATGATGATGAGTATGATGATGATCCCAATGAAGCCCATCTCAATGACGGTCTCGATGGCGACGATCTCCCCTCTCCGGGAAGGAATTTCCCCAGCAGATTTCTTCCTGCCGGAGAGCTTTTTATCTCTCTGTAGTTTCCGCCCTGCAGAAGCGGCGGAATATTTCTGTAATGGTTCCCCCTAGTCTTAGGTTTTCCGGAGGAATATATACGTGAAAGGGCGATGCTAGAGGTGGGCCAGGGTGGCCACACCACCTGGCCGCGCGGCCTAGGGGGGCCGCGCCTAGTGGTGGTGTGGGCCCCATGTGACCCATCTCCGCTCCCTTTTCTGGCTACCTTCGTATTTTGGAAAAATAAGAATTTCTGTATATTTTATGGAATTTTCCGATCTTCGGAAATATTGCATATGGACAGCGCTTTTTCCAGCAGAATTCTGACTCCGGCAGTTAATTCTCCAAAAATCATCAAACATGCAAAATAGATGAAATAACATAAGTATCATCTCTAAATATGAAATATATTAATGAATAATAGTAAATTATGATATAAAATAGTGATGCAAAATGGACGTATCAATTCCCCCCAAGCTTAGACCTCGCTTGTCCCCAAGCGAAAACTGAACTCAATAAACATGACCACATGTTTATTGTCACATCCCAAAATTTTCCAAATTTTGAAATGTGAAAAGTAAATAAACAAAATAAAATTTTGTTGAAATTTAGGGTGAGAAGAAACTTTTTGATTCCAATTGGAAACATCAAAACCTATTTTGATCAAATAATATCCTGAAGGGATTTACAAAGATAAACAAATAATAAATAAAGTTATAATAGTTGGAATTACCATTTTTTTGGATCTTTAAATAAAAAGATATGGTTTTTATAAGCAAAGGTAGAAATAATGAATAAAAGCTATTTTTAAAAGAGCCAAATTAAATCTTGGCCAAGCTTTTAAAATAAAATATTTTGTTTGATTAAAATAGTAAAGGTTTATTTAAATAAAACCATGAGGATTTATTTATATACAAATTTCATTCAAGTATAGACATTTTCCTATTTTGAATGATCATTAAAAACTTATTAAAGTATTTTAAATTATATTTCAAGGTGTCTTAGTTTTCAAGTAAAACCTACTGAAAAGATTTTTGTAGGAATTTATAAAGTCAAATAGAGTTTTTAAACAAATTTGAATACTATTTGAAATAAAGACTAAAGCCTATTTATTTGTTTTTAATAAATAATAAACCCTAATAATAATTATTTTATTTGGACTTTGGAATATGTTGTTAAACAGAATTAAACTATACCTAAAGTTTGGTGGTGGTTTGAATTCAAATGGAGTTGAATTATTTGAATGAAAAAAATCAAAAAGAAATTCAATGCAGAAAAAGAAAAAGGTTCAGTATAAAAAAATGGGAAACAAACCCAATCCATTAAACCTACCCAGCCCAGCAAAGCATCTGGCCCAGCAAGAGCCCACCCGGCAACCCTCATCGAACCGTTTTCTCACGCGCAACCTCACCCGCGAAGTCACTGATGCAGGGACCCCACTCTCTCTTCCTCTCTCTCGCTGACAACGGGACCCACTGGCCACCTCATCATCGTCTAACCCGTGCCGGCCGTTTCCCCCCTCGCTCGCCACCATTTCTGCCTTGATTGCGCCGCATTAATTCGCATCAACACCACAGTAATTCTTCGCCGTGATCACACACACTTAAGCGCCTCGCTCTCCTCTTCCATTCCCCCCAAGCCACACCTTCCCTCTGCCTCCAGGCTGCGAGAATCGTGAGCTCAAACTCCCTACTCCAACGAGCTTCTCCAGTCAATTCCGGTGCCGTCCTACCGCCCCTCGCCTCCCACTGCACGCGAGCCTGCTCCCCATATCCTGGAGCATCGCCCAGTGCCGCTCGTTAGCCCGTGCATGCACCGTAGCGTCGGCAACAAACTCACCAAGCGCCACCGCCGTCTGCCATTTCTCCGGCGAGTCCCCCTGGTAAGCTCAGACCACCCCTGTTCTTCTCGATGATGCTCCCATGATCCCCAGTGCAGTACGCGTCTAATGCCCCCTCCCGTTTGCCTCGGCACAACCTGCAGCCTCGCCCTAACGGCAAACCGAAGCACCCGACACCGCCGCGGACTCCGACGAGCAATCGTTGTAGTTCCAGTGCGCCCCTCGACAAGCTGACCACGCCTCGAGCTCCACCGCAACCGCACGAGCACGGTGAGCACCTCCGTTCCCCCTCTTGCTTCCTGGTTTGTCGGCGATGACACTGACAGAGCGCTCCGCCGCCGCGCCAGTGCCGCCAGTCCTTAACCAAGCGACCTCGTCCGTTGGATGTAGATCCAGTGGTTAGGATAGATCATATAGCGAACCGTTATCGAGTGATATGATCCATGCGATTAAGTTAGATCTGACGGCCTGTGCAGCTCGATCCACCCGAAGCGGTATGGACCAGTAATATTAAGACGCGTGGCACTGATTTCGATTTAAAAACAGAAAATGTTCTATTAGATTTGCAAACTTGCAAAATTCATAACTTTAATTCTACATGTCCAAATTTTGCAAATTTTATATCAATGGAATCAGTAGAGCAAGTACTTTGCAACCATGCACTTTTTTTAATGTTTTGATTCTATAAAATTGGTTGAAATTGCAGAAACATGTGTAGGCATAATTTGAATATAAAAATTGTTCTAGAAATATTTTTAAGATGAAATCTTTGATAATTGGTTTGTTTTGAACCTACTAACCATAGGAACCAACTTATGGATTTAAAAATGTTTTTTGTGAAGTTAAGGAATAAATATTTGAGTTAGCTCATTTCTAGTCAAATAAAAATATTGTTTATGGTTTAGAAATGAATTTTGAGTAAAACCTTTGGGAAATGATTTGATTCAAACCTTCTGACCCTAAACACCAAGTTTTGAGATTTAAGAACATATTTGATGAACCATATAAAGTCATTACTTTGCTAAAAGATATTTTCAACTACATAAAATATCACCTTATCATAATATTTGGTTTATGAGATGAAACCTTTTGCAAATGATTTGACCACTTTTGTAAATGACCACATTGAGCTTTAAAATTTTTAGAGCCTAATAGAAACCACTTTTCTAAATAAAAACTTTTTTGCATGCTTGCATGCATTGCCTTGTTTCTATTATTTTATGTGTGATAAATTGTTTGAATGTTGGTTTGAAAATGTGTTTGCTTGATTGAATTGTAGTGAAGTTAGAAGAGTGTGATATTTGCAAGATCAAGAAGTGAACCAACATTCTCTACTAAAAAGGCAAGTGACACTATCATCCAAGTCCTACTATTTTCATTACACTTAGTGGATTTTGTAACATGCATGGAAAGGACTACTATATTTTATGATATGCTAAATCCTAATAGGATACCCTTATATCTTCCTTTGTGAAAACAATGTAGTTGTAGTATGCTTAGCCCTGCTATATATTTGGGATGGGATACATGATATGATTATATGAAGTGTTGAAAAGATATATGTTTTATATAATAAAACAAGTACTCAATGAACCACCTGGGTGGACAAGGATACTCAAGTTTTGGACAAGGTGGCAACAAAGAGAACCATGTTTATATGGCTATCTTTTTGTGTGTGCACTAGAAGAAAACCACCCAGGGACTTAGAGATTGAACATGTTTCTCGTACAGTGGCTTCCGTGTACAACCACATGCTAAATGGGCTCTGGCTTAGTCAACTACATAGTGGAAGACCCATGCATTGGCATGTAAGATCCCTCCTTTGTAACGGAAAGGATCCCTGTGATTGCAATGCTAGTCCCTGGATCAATGCTAGCATCCACAGTTTAAGATGAAGTACACAGAAACAAAGGTCATTATTACAGTCATTCTAGAGACAAACATAGTCTTTACAACTCCAAGGCCACATGCCTAATACAAGAGTTCAAATATATAATAAGATAAATAAGTCTTCATCTTCATGTGCCACAGGCAAGCATGTTGAGTGTAGACTCATGACTCCTAATCATCATCAGAATATCCTGCAACATCAGAAGTTATAGCCACAGTGGGTCAATACATTGGAATAGTATTGGCAAGTGATACCTTAGTAGAATATTGGTGGACTAAACTCTATATGCATTTTGGCTAAGTGTAGCTTAGGCTTGCTTTGCTCAAAATAGGTTTTGCCTATTAGTTGAAATCACTAAGTTTTTCTTTGATAAAATCTTTCCCAAGGAACCACCAATAGACATTGGGGTCCTTCAACCTTGTTCAACCACAAGTTTTTACTTAGAAATTGGGATGAGGAGATTCTTGATAGCTTCCATGTCTTGATGCTCAAGTTGTCCAATACCAGGGACATGGCTAAGTACTTAGATTCTTCCATCTGCAGAGGTTGTGCACTTTCCCCACAAGACTTGATTTTCACCAAGGCAGGACCTTTCAGAAGCCTTCCCTTAGACCAAATGGACGCGCTCCAACCTATCATCCCACTACCACCAACTGTCCAAATGGCTAAGTTATTGCAACCTATATGATCCAGGCAGAGCCCATATTGCCAAGTGGCTGCACTAGAAGCTTCTTAACATATGGCATCTCAAATCCCTTTGTTCCTGGGTGGCTTTCCACAAGTGAGATACATAAGGTAAACCATAGAAATGGGCCTTGTGTAACCACTCAACATAACCCATTCCTTCCATTCCACCCAGGTGTTTCATTCACTTAGTTGTTTTATTAAACAAAAACATAGTCCAAAGACTTAGAAATATTTATTTATAGCATGAATATAACCACCCTTGGTTGCTACTAGCTAGGCTAAGCATGGCATTGATAAGACTTAGAAATATTTCTAGCAATTCTACAACTACTAGGATTTCCCAAGCATAGCATATAGATCAAAATAACCATGCAAGACTAGCAAAATATTTCTAATGCAAAGTTGAAAAACTTAGGAATAAAATCATGAAGCACCACTTGCCTTGGTAGTTTGGAGAGTAGCTACAATCCTCACAATCACAATCACTATTTGCACCAAAATCTACACATAAAATAATAGCACCAAAATCACATACAAAATAAATACAAGAAAAAATATATGGATGCATGCATAATGCCATATGATGATTTTCTACACCAAACAAGACAAGTGCATGGTACTGAATCATAAACAAGTACAAAAACAAGCTAATAAACTCTATTTGAACATTAAAACATTTTTCAAATAATTATTATACCCAAATTATGCCTACAAATGTTTCTGCAAAAACACCCATTTAAATAGAAGCAAAAACTTAAATACATTGCATAAATGGAAAGGCCTTTCTATCCTGATTCCATTGATATAAAATTTGTCAAATTTGGACGTGGGAATCAAAAGTTATGAATTAAACAAGTTTTAACATCTAATAGATCTAATCCAGACTTTTAAATTTAAATCCTAGCCACGCGGCGTCTCCTGATTGGACAATACCGCTTCACTCAGGATCACGCTTCCGCACCGTCGGAGCAAGTTAGATCCAACGTGCCAGATCTAAAGAAAACGGTTCGCTTCCGATCTAATGTACACCCTATGATACAGATCTAACAGCGGCCGATGCTTTGACCAAGGAGTGGCGGCGCGAATGGTCGCTGGTGGCAGCGCTTCTGCCGGCGATGCACCGATGATTTAGAGGGGGCTAAGGGTCGAGCAGTGGCTTACCGAACTCGCGGAATCACGACGAAGCTCAAGGTGTTGCTGGTGTGGGCGGGGGTGTGCTGCAGAGGCTGCTGGGGCTCGTCGGAGTTGGAGGCAGCGTCGGGTTTGCTCGGTCGGCGACGAAGGCGACGTTACTGGCCACCCTAGCACAAACCAAGGGTATCAGCGAGTGCACAACGCTCAGGCGAACCTGACAGGGTCAAGTAGAAGGCGCGGGGCGGTCGGCTTTTACCTCAATCTCTCGCCGGAGTTGGAGACGGCGTCGGATGCCCACGGTACTCGTCGAAGTCGACGCTCTGGATCACAAGCGGACGAACAAAGAGGATCAGGAGGTGCGCAAAGATCAGAGGATCATTCCAGGGTGAACAAGGAGTATGGCTCTGTCTGCGGCGGTGTAGGAGCAAATACTGGCAGCCTGGTGGCGCTCTTGGCTAGCTTTGTTGGGGGAAATGGTCGCGAGGGGGAGGGGTTTAAGTAGGCAGCAGCGCGACAGGAAACGCTCGCAGAATCAAGGCTAATTACGCCGCGACATTATCGGCATCAACGGCAGCGACGACATGGTCTGCGGGCGGGATTTTGGGGACGAAGGAGTGACGTGGCTGTAGGGTCCACTTGTCAGCGAGTGGGTATGCGCGAACGCGGTGAGAAACAGAGGGAGAGGGGAAACCCGGGTGGGCTGGTTTTGCTGTTGGGCCAAAAGTCTGGCGCCGGCCTTTTCTTATTTCTTTATTCCTTTCTTTTTCTCTTTGAATTTCCAGGAAACATTTTCATACGATTTCAAAAGCCATTTGAATTCAAACCTTTTCTGGATTTTTGTAGAGTGTAATACTCATATTTCTGGGCATAAAATCATGTGGTCTCTCTGTATTAGCTTGGTCCTTTTGATCAAACAAAATAAACAGTGACATAGCACTTGATTTGAACAAGTTTTGAAAATGGTTTTAAATCCATATTTGTTTTGTAAATTTTGGTTTAAGCACTAGCATTCAATCAAAACAATCTGAGAGCAACAAGGTTTGGTTTTGAAACAAATAATCCCCCATTGGAGAGTAGCATTTGATTAATGTTTGATCACATAAAATCATAGCTCCCAAGTTCTGTTTTCTTTCAAAATGAGTTTGAGTTTGATCCCTAAATGATATGCATGCATGCATGATATGAAATCTTTGAAAACATGATTTTAGGGATGTTACAAATCTAACCCCCTTAAGGTGAATCTCGCCCTCGAGATTCGGGTTGTCTAGCAAATAGGTGAGGGTGGTCTTTCCGAAGATCATCTTCTCTTTCCCAAGTTGCTTCTTCTTCAGAATGATGGTTCCATTGAACTTTGCAGAATTTGATAGTCTTAGTCCGAGTAACTCTTTCTGCAGTCTCAAGAATCTTGATTGGTTTCTCCTCATAAGTGAGATCACTTCCCAATTGGACCTCCTCCAATGGTATAGTATCCTTCAAATAAGTCTCTTCCATCTCTGGATGGCATTTCTTAAGCTGACTCACATGAAACACACTATGAACAGTTGACAAAGACTCTGGAAAATCAATCTCATAAGCTACTTCTCCTTTACGACTCAAAATCTTGAATTGTCCAACATATCTTGGGGCCAATTTACCTTTGACACCAAACCTCTTCACTCCACGAAGTGGTGACACTCTAAGATAAGCTCTATCACCCACTTCATAGGTGACTTCTCTACGCTTAGGATCTGCGTAGCTCTTTTGTTGGGACTGTGCTATCTTCAATCTGTCCTTGACTAGCTTGACTTTATCTTCAGCCTCTTTGATTAGTTCTGGTCCGAACAAACTTCTTTCTCCCACACCATTCCATAGCAATGGGGTGGTACACTTTATCCCATAGAGAAACTCAAATGGTGCCATCTCAATACTAGCTTGATAGCTGTTATTGTAAGATAATTCTACGTAAGGCAGACTTTCATCCCAACTGGCTCCATAGTCTAGAGCACATGCCCTCAACATATCTTCAAGAATCTGATTGGTCCTTTCTGTCTGTCCATCAGTCTGAGGATGAAATGCAGTGCTGAATTCCAACCTCGTTCCCAATGACTCATGTAGTTGCCTCCAAAAATGAGAAGTGAATTGAGTTCCCCTATCAGACACAATACTCTTGGGTACTCCATGTAGACATACAATTCTACTCATATAGATCTTGGCTAACTTAGCACTTGTGTAAGTTGTCTTCACGGGTATGAATGAGCCACTTTAGTCAGGAAATCCACTACTACCCAAATAGAATCATATCCTGACCTGGTCCTTGGCAATCCGGTGATGAAATCCATACCAATCTTGTCCCACTTCCATTCAGGAATAGGTAGTGGTTGTAACAATCCTGCTGGTTTCTGATGTTCCGCTTTCACTCTACTACATAC